>OX465537.1:12658253-13858253 GCA_950022985.1 Udea ferrugalis | reverse complement strand
CCATCGTCAAGATGACCGACAAGTACTCTGACGTCAAGGTGGGTGCTTTCATATTGACACACATCAGGCGGGTTAAGATGCGCCATAACCATACCATAAACGGCCTATATACGTTCCACTGCTGGGCCCAGGCCTCACCTCAACTATGAGGTGGATTGAGCTATACTCCAACACGCGGGCTCAGTGCGGATTGTTGGAGGGGTGTAAGGTTAGTGAGCAACCTTAATGTCAGATGTTGTCAAGCCGCCCTAAGGCCTCCGACTAGGCTTAACGACTGACATCTACGACGTCAGCCGGGACCAACTGCTTAACGTGCCTTCCGAAGCACGGAGATGCTAAGATGCGCACCAGGACAAAATTTTCTCGCTTGTTTTGTCGTGCAATTCGTACGGTTTTGGCGTGAAAAATTGTGACAAAACGTAGTCGCGGGGCGCATGTTAGGCCCGCGGGTCTAGATTTCGACAGGGGTGAAAAGCAATGCCTGGTTTGGATCTTTTGTCGCTGTTTCATCGACTAACACTATGTTTTTATGTTCATAATGTGGCAGTGTAACAGCGAAAAAAAGTCACTACCGGTCCATACAAATTTCCGCATTTTCCTGTTTCCGAACCCCTTTTGAGGATCTCCATGCTCGATGAAACCACTCTTCCTTATTTGTATAAATATTAGTATCCATCAATAAGTTATGCCGTTTTTTTTGGTACTGTGACGTCATAATGATAGTGGTCCTTTTTACTCGTGTCAGCTAGACACATCTAGCAGTAAGCAGTGTCTAAAATCTTGGTAGAAATATTGCATAACGAAACTAAGAGGTGCCCTAAGAAACTTCTTCCTCTTTAGAACTGTTTGTTCACTTGAATGAACCTAGTAATAGAGTCAGCAATCAACTGGTCATACCTACTCACTGAATACACGGTTCATTCGGATATTGATAAATGCTCATTGTTTGCTTCAGGTGGACATATCATTCAACATGAGCAGCGGGGTCAAGAGTGCAGAGCTTATCAAGCAGTTTAAGGTGAGTTCTTTGAATTTGCGCAAGAGTGCAAGTCACTGTCAGGCCTGTGAGGGCGGCAGAATAAAGGCGAGTGGCCCAACCTAAGTCTGCTTGTTCTTGTAATAGTCGACTAGTATTTGCATGCTATCTATATCTCTCTATATATAAAAATGGATCGCTGTTCGTTAGTCTCGCTAAAACTCCGGAACGGCAAGACCGATTTGGCTAATTATGGTTTTAAAATATTTGTGATGGTCTAGGGAAGGTTTAAAAGGTGAGTAAACATGAGAAAATGCTAGGAATATAGCGAAAAACCACAATTTAGTTTTCTCATAGCAACTGTTCCTACCTGCCACGTGACACTGAATATTTGACAACAGAACGAAGTCTGTTGGGACAGCTAGTTAGGAACACTTATCATAAGTGTCTAGTAGAAAGCTCGTGGTAACATCGTTTTGATGTTGTTGTACAGCTACTTATATCTGGTCATCGCAAAGTTTTGTCGTTTAACGAGATCAAGAAAATACTGAAAAGACTACATCCTGAGAAGGATTAAAGGTCGTTAGGGTTTAACAAACCGTGCAGTATCGTAGCATAATGAAGCTCCCATCTATGAGGTGGATGGAAGGCCTGGCTTTCAATTGGCCGCTCTAGAAATGTATAAAGCGGTCTTATTCTTATTGATAACGATATAATACTAACTACTACTACTAATAGCTAACCACTACTTTCTGTAATTTCGCGCAAAATTGTCGCTATGTAGTTCACGACGTGTTTACTCACCGGCGCTTGCGCAGCTGTGCCGACTTAGACTTAAGTTGTGACCTTGTAATGTTGGAACTACCTTTTTTGGTTTAGATAAGAAAGTATAACATGTCGTGTATCCGACATAAAAACCTACAAAAACAAACAGTTTAATTTCCTTTTGAGTAAACAGCGAATTGAATTAGCTATTACAAATATATTGTAGATATTTATGCAAATAACAAAAATTAAAAATTCTAGCAAACGTATTAACATTTTTAGTAAAAACAATCATAAATAATTAGAAGCAAATGATTAATAGTAGTTATCAAACCAGAACACCTATAATACAATAGGCGATCTAATAAGGTTGCAGGTTGAATAGGCTACAACCAACCTATGGAAATCTATTGGGAGATCTAGGTATCTTGAGTCAGTGATCGCCATCTTTTGGCTGGAAGACTGATTATGATTATGACTGGTGTCAATAATGACTGCTATAAAATAAGACAAATAAAATGTTATTGGTGCAATCGTTGGACATCCTGTCTATAGCGCTGAAGGTCGAGAGTTTGATCGATCCCCAGTAATCCCCAGTCAAAACAATTGATGTGACGAATATTTGAATATGGATTTAGAAATAGTCAACTAATTTTATCTATACCTGACTCACTCCCATAGTCCCCACTTTGGGCTCAGATGATTTGTACAAGTCGCGGCACCTAAGTCTAGCGCTGAGCGAATCGTGGAAGGGATAGCTGCGCATCGTACCGTCGCGCACGTAGAGCTTTACCAAGTAATCATTAAACATCATTTATTAAATAATTAGTAGTTGAAACAATGTTCATTATGTTATTCTAAAGGACTGACAAACTTAGAATAGTATGTAGCAAAAATAATTATGGAAAAATTATTAAGGCCATGGGTATGACTTTTAGTATTTAGCCTTGAATTTTGGAAAGTTGCCTTCCTGTGCGCGATAGATGGCTCGCAGTGTCGCTATGATGATTGCTAGAAAGTATGACATAAACGTTTTGTGAGTATCACAGAGAAAACATGCACGTCATAGACCATTTTTCGTGCTTGTCTTTTCAAAACATTATTTCTCTTAGGCATATGTGAATATGCCATAAACACCATTTTTTACTCTTCGAAACAAAAAAACAAACTTAACAAAAAAACTATAACAAAACTTAACAGCAATAACAAAACGATTTTGTACGCGACGGTGCTCTAGGGAGTGCGCGGGACGTGGCAGCAGTGCGGGGGACGTAATGCGACCAGAGAGCCAATCAGCGCTACGCACGCTCGCCCTTCGTCCCTCTGCTCCCCTGTGATACCTTATTTTCGTCTTCTGCGCAGAAACGGCCAGCGCTAAAGTTACGTGCCGCTACTTGTAACATGATCCAGATTTTCAAACATAACTTAAATTCCAGGACAAATACCCAGTGCTGTCCCGATTGGTGATGGTTCTGAAGCAGTTCCTGCTCCAGCGAGACCTGAACGAAGTGTTCACCGGTGGCATCTCCTCCTACTCCCTCATCCTCATGTGCATCAGCTTCCTCCAGCTGCACCCTCGGCCAGAGCGGCTCCGGCAGCCACACAACCTGGGCGTGCTGCTCATTGAATTCTTCGAGCTGTATGGCAGGAAGTTCAACTACGTTAAGACTGCTATTCGGGTTAAGAATGGTGGTTGCTACGTGTCGAAAGACGATATTCAAAAGGTTTGTATTTCACTCCCTCCCGTTTTACCCTCTCATAGAGGTCAAACTTGAGTCCCAAGCAGAGAACCTTAAGCCAGAATAAACATTTACGGGGCAGACATGCACCATCAAATCCATGGTTGAATGACCAGGGAGTCCCTAATGGATAAAAAACACCTGATGGCAAGCATTCACTGACCACCCATCGACAAAACTGCAATACCACAGGTGTCACCGTTGCGTTGCTTGCCTTATAAAAAGTATTGCGCTCTTTTATTTATTGTAGGCCTTGAATGTCATGAAATATCTCTGTGGGACTATTTCATATTTCAGACAGTGCAAACGATGGTCGGAAGCCGTCCCTGAAGTTCTTGAGTTCATCTATTTTGTCTTTAACTGCAAATTAAAGAGTAAGGCTTGCTGATCAATTCAATGGAACCACTTACCCCGTTTACTCGAACAGCCCGTGCTTAAGTTTTTTCTCAATCATTCTTGTTGCTGTCAACATTTGCAAGCAAGACAAATAACTTTAATCACTAAGCCAATGCGGAAGCACCTTATTACCTGACTATGACTATGCATAAAATAAACTTTTGGTAACACAAAGTAATTCTTTCGTTCAGGAGATGAACGATGGCCACAGACCTTCGCTGCTGTGCATAGAGGACCCCCTCACGGCCGGCAATGACATCGGACGCTCCAGCTACGGTGCCATACAAGTTAAACAGGTAAGGAAGGTTAAGTTAAAAAAGTAAAGTCCTTGTCCGATTCTCCTGGCTGGGTAGCTAGCTCACATTTTTTTTTAACATGTTGTATAGGTTTGATCTTAATTTAGAGAGACGTCGACTTTGCAAAACTTGCGGTGAATAGTCTGTGGAGTTCATATATTGGTCCTTTGTATCCCAGAGTCGTGGGCCAAATCCGTACCTACTGAAATTGGAAGGACTCTCACATTCTGTCTTTTATGTGACTGGACTGGAATAGGATATAAATAATCCGTTTTAGGTATACTGGGGCGTTAATTACATCGGGCAAGATATTAAATGGCTCATGGTTTAGGGGGAGGCCCCACATTCACACACATTGTCAGCTGGCTCGATGTACCCCCTTCTGCTTAGACTGTCTTTGCATCTGCCAACCTGGGTCAACCTGGTGCCAATCCGCAGTCGGTTCTTTGTTTCTGTAAAAATCTATGTGTGTTTTCCAGGCCTTCGACTACGGCTACATAATAGTCCAGCAAGCAGTGGGCCCGCACAACGCGTTGCTGGCTCGCCACAGCGTGCTTGGACGCATCGTGCGTGTAACGGACCACGTGCTCCAGTACCGGCGCTGGGTGCGCGACACCTTCGAGCCGTTCTTCTTCCCGCACCGGCCCCAGCCGCCCACCAGCCCCGAGCCCTCGCCCGAGCCCTCCGACAGCGACCCGGTCAGTTACACTCTATACAGGGTAGCTCAACTGTGCGTCACGGACCCGGTCAGTCTAATCAGATGGATTACATGGTGTTCACCAGGATAGATAGATCCTGGACTACTAGGAATAATGCCCCAAGGGGGACGAAAGCTAATTTAGAATAAAACTAAAACTGCATATTCAAATTTTGAATATTTGTCGCTAAAAACATTAAATCCTGAAAAATAATGACACAGAATATTCTTACAAATTTACGCCCCTCCCGGCTCACGAAAGGTTAAATAAACACTATACTTAACAAATATATAACTCATTTTTTTTGACTGAATAATGTTCGTCAAGTGTTTCTACGAAAGAAAAAAAGTGACATTAAGTAGAAATATCTAAGTTCACCAAAGGTTTAGCCAGATTTGAATCTTTTCACTCTGGCTCCGAGTTTTCGTGAAAAAGTTTCAATATCGAACAGTAGGGCTAGCACGAACCGCTAACGTTTTGGTAAACGAAAAGTAAACGATACTTTTTTTTCTTTTTCCTATGTCTTTAGGTAACGTTAGCGGTTCGTGCTAGGACTACAGAACCGGTAGTCCCTGGAGCTCAACGCCATGTATTAACTCAGTTTTTGCTCTCTCCCCAGGAGTGGTCAGACAGCGGCGCCCTAGCTTCCCCCCCTCTCCCCTCGCCCCCTGCCCCCCTGCCCCCTCCCCCCTCCGCCCGCACGTCCCCCCCGCCCCTGTCGGCGCTGCAGTGCTCCTCGCCGACTCCCCGTCGCGTTTCCGCGCACCAGAGCCTCATCATACACCATATCACTAGCAACTCGGACTTCAACAATATACCCTCAGGTATGGAACTGGTTACTTTTATGTTACAAGTTATCAGAAATCGACAATAGTTTACCACGTTGGGTTCAAATTCCTTAGGCGAAATGTGGGCTTCTGAATGTTCCGTTCACCATGACGGCGACAATCAGTACCTCTGACTAACCTAGGGATATGGTCGTGAGGGTATCTATGTATGTTTACTGTTTTTTTAATTTTTTGTGGTTTTTTGTTGTGCATTTTTTATAATATTTGGGCCGGCCTAGCTTTGCTTGGCTTTAATACAAAATCCATTCAGAAGAAATTAAAGTGATGTATTTTGATGCAAAGTTAGAAATATACTGTATTTACAGAGAAAACTATTTAGAATAACGAAGACTTCATTTAGTCAGTGAGGTACTATACCCATGATAAGTATAATCAATATAATCGTACCAATTGTTTACAAACTATAACGAGAATATTATGTATACAAGCCAGTAAACTAGGCTGTTTACTGTGATTTTTTTGTGGAGATTTTGAGCATGTCATACTATAAAGTTGGAGACGAATTAGCCTTGAGGCTAGTCAAAAGCAAAACTCTATTTTTTTTCTAAAATACCCTTCATTATCGAGGGTATGAAAATATAAAAAGGTGTAGCTTTATTTGGTGCAATTTGCGCGCGGCTGCAATTTCTTGACATGCCATGGCCATAAGGATTTATCAAACTTCCAGCCACGTTTCTAAATTATGACCCAACTTTAAAGCCCTAGCAGATTAGTTCTGAAAACTCATCCCTGTCAAATTACATTCATTACCATGACCGAATAAACTTAACAATGTGTAAAGCACCGAATAACCTAACAATTGTATCTACAGGCGTAATCCAAAGATACGGCGGCGAATCCACCGCGACCAAGCCTCGTCCAGCGCGTTCCTTCTCGTCCAAGCAACGTCGCCAACACGCTGCCAACTCCCCGCCCCAGCCGCCGCGCCGCAGCGCCCCTGGCGGCAAGAAGCGCAAGCAGTACCCGCATCCGCAGCGATGACGCAAGCCCAATACGCGCTAAGTGACGCCGTAGCAGTCGTAGCGGTCGTAGCAAGTATGTTGCTACGGTCGTAGCAGTTAAAGCTTGTTGACACTACTTCACAATGCTTATTTGTCTTGTCCAATCTCAATTTTCATCATTTTACACCTGAGACATTTAATTTTGAGCGAATATTATGATTTATTGATTTATTTATTTCATATTTGCAATACCTTAGCGGTAACTAAGTTGTAAGGACTTTCCTGAAATTATACACCTTAATGTAACACTTGGTATGCAATAAAGAATAGAATTGATTTCTTATAAATATCATTTAACAAGTTATGAACTGATAAATATGCAAATAGGTAATTAAAAAAAACATGATATTTGCTTAAAATAATTAATGGTGAAATGGTATAAAATGTTGAAAATAGAGACTGGACAGATGAGCATTCATGCGACGACTTGACGGGTGATGGGTTTGGATTTTATTCGGAGAAGAGAATTCCACTAATATATCCGATTAAAAATCAAACTCAATACGCGACAAGCGAGAAAAAGTTGTTATGATACCGCGTAGTAGGGGTTACGTTTTGTAGCTATTACCGATATCTACTGCGACTTATACCTAACCTGTGCCGTGTTTTGCAGCAAGCATTGTTCTATAGCCATTGCCATAGCAGGTACGCTGCTGTGTAGAGGCTACGTTGCGTTCTGTAGCCATGACGGAGCATATTGCTAGCTACCGTGATCTGTAATAGCTATTACAATGGTTTGAAGTAGCTACGCCATGTTTCATACCGTACAGTAATACCGTAGCGATCACACTACTTCACTACACCTTATGTGGTTCGGTTTCAAGTGTAGCTGATTTGCAGTGGCCACGGCGCTTTTGAAGAGCTACGAGCTTTCTATTCTGTGTTGTGTGCTATATTTTGTAGCCTTTACCATTGTTAATAAACTGCTGTGATGGCTACAATGGCGGTGCTCTGTAATAGCTATACTGCTGTGTAGTCAGCGGCACATCAGGTTACCCATTTCCGTTTTTTTAACCTTGCTCTTGCCAAATCACATTCCTTTGCAATAGAGCAAAGAGGACTGACGGAAATGGGTAGTTTGATGTGCTGTTGACTGTACGTATTACGCGTTTGCGCGCGTTTTATGCGTTTTGTATCTGCTACGCGTTATTCTGTAGCGGATACGTTGCTCTGTAGCTGCTACGGTGCGTTATGTAGACATGGCAGAATGCTGTAGCCACTACTAAAAGGTGATTGCTACGGTAGCTTAATGGTTACGGAGCGCTGTAGCTGCTACAATAATAATATAACCGCTACGGCTTCCATTAGCGGCTACGGATCTCAGCAGCGGCTACGGCGAATCAGTTAAACTGCCCTGTGGCGGCTATCTGCCACACTCAGAGTCGTCAATTAACGTTAATGGTTCATTAGAGTCAAAAGTCCATTTTTCAAGAGAGCCTTTATAACAATAGAATAACGAACTTTTAAGAATGTAAAATTTTGACTCTACTGAACTATTAACGTTAATTGACGTCTCTGAGTTCGGCAATAAGTGGCGGCTACTTCGCGACCCCGCGCTCTGCAGCGGTTCGTTATCGAACATCATTATGCTTCAACATGGGAGATAACTAACACATGAGCTACTGCGTTCAAGTATCTTTAATACGTTTGAAGGGTATTTTAACGCCTTTATGAATAAGGGTGTTAGCACGTTCGCCAACGAGACAATGCATGCTCATCGTCTAATCTCACTAGAGTTATTTTTGTGCATTCGAATTCGACTCACGTGTGAGCAAGGCGGGTTTTTCATAAGTCAGTGGTATAAATTCATAGGAAAACCAGCCCCAAAAACAGACTAAGTGCGATTTCTCGTAAGCGAACGAATGCGTTGTCGAACCGTGCGCGAACATCCGCGAACGTGCATGATCGAAGCTCTCCTGGTACCGGCACGTACTGGTTTATATTGATCTGAAATTGGTTGGATCTTCGCACGATAAAAAAGTACACTAAGGCCTGTATTCTAAAACTTCAAAAGTAGCTAACGACAAACTTTATTAGTATTGTTGATATACTTTTAGATTATAAAAGACGTAAGTAGTCTAGAAAATGTATACTGCCAAAATTTAAACAACAACCAAGAATGATTCTTTGCTGAAGACGATTGGTCTAAATATCCAAATTAAACTAATTGTAATGTTAAATCTACGCTTGAGTTTGAATTGAATTTTGATGGTCGTTCGAATAGTTGGTTTCCTGAAGGCTACTCAAGCATTGATCTATTCTTGACCAGAGATTTGAGTTAGTTTTTAAATAACAAATTTGGCTGTGTGTTCTGCAAGGCTTAGCCAACTAATCAGTTGTCAAATGTGTTTTTCTGACGATTGACCGCTGACTAACTATTTGTAAGAGGTTATTTAAATTTCTACATAATGGAGTTCTTCATAAAACTACCTAACACCTAAAACGTAAAAAAAACATAACTCTTAGTTTTAACGCCAATAAATTAATGATGAAATCGACTAGGTACAAAAATCAAGTTATATTGGTTGCTAGGAAACTAAGTTGGCTGGTGCCAGAAAATATATTATCTTTAGCGTTGTAGCCTCATACATAGACAAGTTTAGAAATAGCTTACTATATCCTTTACTCTTACCGAGTGCTGTCAAAAGACTTCTAGATTATAAAAAATATAGTCTAGAGAATGCATACTGCCAAAATTGTTGAAATTATAATAGGCATGATGACTGTATTTTTTTTTTGTTTATTATCGAAAGACCTTACATTTATGTAAACAATCCTCAAAGAATCACTTCATCTGGATCAATACCACCAGAGATATCACAATTTGAAATGCACATTTTTGGACTTGCCCAAAAACGCTCCATACAAAAGTGACAGCGATAGTGACGTCACTGTCGCTTTTGTATGGAGCGTTTTTGGGCAAGTCCAAAAAATGTGCATTTCAAATTGTGATATCTCTGGTGGTATTGATCCAGATGAAGTGATTCTTTGAGGATTGTTTACATAAATGTAAGGTCTTTCGATAATAAACAAAAAAAAAATACAGTCATCATGCCTATTATAAAAAATATTCTTACATCATGCGAAGATTCTTCAAATAATCAAAAAAGACCAGTAACATTGACTAGTCACTTTTTAAAAGTAGAATAATATTTCTTTGGGACATTCCAGACGTATTCGGCTTATAACGCTTTGGGTACATAATAACAAAAAAAAACAACAAAAACAACTGATAAAACAAAAAACAATGTACCTACGGTGTTATTTGTTCACTATTAGAGCTGTGGAACTTTCTCTTGACGTGCGAGTTGAATATTTATATATTTCGTTCGTGTTTTTTATGTATATAGCACTGACCTACCTTTAAGGTACATGAGTTTTTAAAAAGCGATAAAACATCTATGCATGTATTGACACGTTGATCAGTTTACAAGACCGACAAGATAGCTATAATACTAAGTTATTTTAAAAAATCCCAACAAGAAAGGTGTAACGCACTCAGTTGGTGTTTAAGAGTTAGGCCTTTGTTGTTCTAGGTGTGCGATATTTTGCTTATCTGAAAATAGTTCCCTGATCTCCCGAAATCTGGGAGTCTTGGCTTAAAATTATATACTTATCGGCCATTATTCAAGCTGTCGTTTTATAACTCGATCAGGAACCATTTAGAATCACGTTCTTATTGCAATTTGCTAAAAACTTTGGGATAATTCGGAAAGTCTTTATGGGAAATCCGTTGTTTCTGTTCATCATATTTCCTTATTGTTCATGTTTTCAAAATCTTCAGATCTTGTATTTACTGAATAAATATCTATCAAGTAATAAAGACAAAGTACTCGCGTTATCAAAAAAGGCTTTTAGGACAATAGACAGTAGATATACGATGCAATTCCGTTGTAGTTTGACACCACCCAGTTAACTCGTAACTATTTGGACTCCATCCTTCACTGTTGTGTTTTGAGCTCTTCCAGCCTCTGAAGTAAACATATTTGTAAGTCCCTCGTATTCCTTAGTAAATAATATACAACATAATAACGTTATGTATCGGTTAGTTGATCGTATACTTACTTATTGTAATAATATTATCAAAACTTCGAGGAAATAATTAATTTACTTAACTTAAAATAAAAACGCGTGTTTAAGTATAACCACAATAGATATAAAATGTTAAAGATACGTTCAGCTAGCGTAGTACTTTAAACAGACTTTTAGTTAGTTGACAGGTTATCTTATGTCAAATAATCTGTCAGAAAATGGAATCGGTAATTTTTGTCAGGCTACATTCGTAAAAAAAAAAATCGTTACCTTATAATGCTTAGCGGTGTTTGTAACTTTTACCAAAGCACCTTTTGTACGGCATAATTTTCAATCTTCAATTAAATTTTATGTATCATTTTGTCAGATCGAAATTATAATATTACCCATAGGTAATAGCTCTCTAATATTTGTAAAGAAGTTGAAATTTAAGTTAGAGCATCCAGTCAAAGCCTGGCGTCATTCTTATGGGTACAATACGCCATTCTTTCAAAACAATTAGAACATACCTTGCACCTAAGTATATTGAAAATGTTGAACGCATGTGCATTGTGGTGGTGGTGCACGCATCGCGTAAAAGGGCTTTCAGCCAGTCAAACTTTACCTTTCTAAAACGTCCTCGCTTACGCTAGCTGTGCTTGTCTACAGGGCCCTGCTGTGTAACTGTCCTCTACTAAGCTTACTTGATGCCTACATATTCGTGGTAACTGAGATAATATATATAGATATCCTCAATACTGTTAAGTCTAAGGTTTTGACTTAATTCAAGTCTCCATTTATTATGGTGATTCTACGTTGTGAAATAATTTTACCTATTCTATTAAATTTGTAATAAATAAATTCTTTTTGGTTAAATTCAAGCCCAGCGGACGTTTGAGTAAAGAACATTGATGCAAAATTTAAGGTTTGTCAGGAGCAAAAATAGAAAAAGGTTAAGGGTTAAGTTATTGGCAAAATTCTTTCCGCAAACATATTTGGGACCCGACCTTGGGTAGCTGAGTCAGTGGTGAAAGTAATATAATTGTCATTTCGTAGTAATTAGGGTGGCTGCTTGTGAGGCTTCGCGCCGCCCGCCATTAGATTCGTTCCAATATTACGAATTGTGCTTCAGTAATTGTCAGTGTAGTCCAATTTCTGTGTTGTGTGTCTCAACGCAGCACTTCCAGTCAAGCTATAAGACTGGAAGTGCTGCGTTGAGACACACACACACACGCTCGCGTAAAGTGAGTCTCTCAATAAAGTGAGAGATTAGCAATTTCTCCTAGAATATTTGTTTTCAGTAAGAAATACAGTTTTTGTTTTTTTCCTTGTACCACACCCCTCGTACCGTAGATACCGTGCCACCTCTCACCAGTTGTCAAGCTATAAGCTGAATGAAGCCTTGTCGGTGAACAGATAACAGAGATTTAAACGAATCTCCGACTTAAACTTTCATTTACTTCAATATGCCGTGCCTTTTTAATCCAATGCAAGTAATACTATAAATACAACGTGTTTAGGTTTGCCTTGGTGTTTTAATAATAAAATTATAATAATGACGTCAGTTATAGGACGTACGTAAGACTTAATTAGTGTTTATATAACTACAGGCTATGCAGGGCCGCCACGGTGTTGCGACTTAAATTGGAGAGCGTATTCAAAGTAACAGCACGTTCTTCTTTGAGCACACTTTAATAGTTCCGACATATTATATCGCGCGCTGTTTTTTTTATGGTAATATAATACGGGTTACAAAAATATGGGCCTTATTGGAAAATAATGGCTCACAAATCTGTTAGAAACATACCCAGAAACTTTTTAGTTGCCTTTCGTATGTTTCAAAAGAGACTCCATTTGACAGAGAGCTTTTCACTACCAGACTAGACACAGAAAAAATTACAGGCTTGGCTTAACATCTGTCTGTGTATAGTGAATTCACAATATGTGAGGCGGTTTGGACAGTTATGTCTAATTAAACCTAAGTCTGGCACCATCCAGAATTTCTGGAATAACTATAGGTCGCAATTTGACACTGCTAGTTCAAATATAAATTAAAGGAGAAAGGTTATCGCAGGGGCCAGAATAATTTATATACGGACTAGATTAGAATTTTAATTTATTGTCTAGATATATTTGAGTGGACGATAATGCTAATATTTAGGTTAATTCGGGCGAAATATATGCTACTATATCAACATTTACGAGTTATCACTACTTTACCTTATAGGTCGCATTAGTGTTAACACTTATACATATTGGCAATAATTGTGTTATAAAATATTTATGTAAAATAGAAAAAGTGGTCACGCGCATCTCCGTGATTGGAGTGAAATAAATAGCCTTTTTACACAATGACCCTTTTCAGGGTCGGTTGTCAAGGCGATCTGAGTGCCGTAATATAACTAAACCTGTTAAGCAGGCTGGATAAGCCGCTCACTGAAATCTAAGTGCTAAAGCATTGTTTTAAGTGAGAAAAGTTTTTGGAAAGAAAGACGTAAAACCTTTAATAATGGGGGTGGAAAATAAACCTCAGCTTTCTCGATGGGATTCCTCATCCGGTACTGCTGGCAAGTTGAAAACACGAGGAATTTTACATGGATTTGGTCCAAAAGTGTTCTTATTCTTAAAGTAAACTATAGTGCAATCAAATGTATTCACTTATCCATTTTTATAGTAGGTTACCTGGACTAAAGCTAGAGATATCTCGCTCGGCGATGTCATGAGAAGTGTGACAGATTTCGTGTACAGTCGAAAGCGCATCGGGCTACCTATTTCCGGTTTCATCTAACTCTTGCTAAATGACAATTCTTGGAAAAAGACGCTAGATAAATGTCCGGAAATAGGTAGCCTGTTATGCCGTGTACCGTTCATCATGGCATGAAAATTCGTCTGTATGCCTCTTGACTAATTTAGGCTGTTTTTTAAGACATTATCGTCTATGAATGCAATCAATGCAATTTCAAGTGCTTTGTCTTTAAATAAAGTAAATAATACCCTACGCATGGATATTTAAGTACCTATCGCAAAATAAACATTTATGAGGCCTTTAAAATACTTTTGCTTGCGTTCTTGGTCGTGTAAGTGTGAGTTCTCATAAGTGCGTTGCGTCATTTGACATGCCGTCGCCTGCGTCGCGTCGTCCGACGCAATGTTCAACGAAGGGACGCAGCGCATTGCAACGCGCACATGAGACCTCATACTAAGTACGCCAAATGGTCGACTTTAATGCGAGTTTGATACTAATTGTAAATAAAATAATCTTATATAGCGCTGTGACTGTTATTTATAGATTTAGCCTAGTTTAGCGTAGTTTTAAATTAGATAGGATTTTGTACCAGGCATTGTTTGTTAATTTGGATGGGTCTGAGCTTTGATGGACAAAGTAAAAATATAAAAAAGATCAATATTGTTGTAACACTTTATTGTCATATCATTTTGTAGAATTTCTTATTTTAGGGACTTAAAATAGACCTTTTTAGTGAATTCTCAGGCCTTAGACGTTAGTTCAATACTTGAGTGAAACTTAAGTGAATTTCTTAAAAAATAAAAAATAAGTACCAGTCATGTTGTTGTTAGTAATTTATATTTTAAAATCTTTTTATATCTCATATTTATTATTCTTTACCTTATGTGTAGTATTAAATAACTATTCCACAATTTAAGACGAAAAAAATATAAAACAAAAAATACAAAAAAAATACAGATTGAACCTTAATGTTGTGACAAGGATGACTAGTCTGTCAAAAAAAAAAACAAAACCAGGAAACATGTCAGAATGACGTTTTGTTTACGTCAAGCTTAGAAACCGGTTTTTAGTTAGTAGGAAGTCTGTGGCGATTCTAGCAATCTTACCACTCGTGCGCATGCCACACGACTCGATTGCCTACGCAACTACCTACATTTGAGATGGAGTTAACTTTAGGTTGTAGTTAAGTAAGAACTCGTTAAAACCAGCTAGTCTTCGTTGTTAGATGTAATAATTAGTTCATAAATTCTCCGATCCATTACGTTTAGACTTTAATGTACAGCAATTATGGGATGGTTTACAGAAAAGTCTTGAAAAACGGTACGCATTGAAAACACAGCGAAAAAATGGTGTTTGTATAGAATTAAGACTTCCCTCATTTTGCGTAATTACACAAGGTTTTTCCCTTTTAAGATTTTCTTACTATATTAGATAAGAAAAAGCCATGAATTTACGATTCGTCTTGTTTGTCCCATTTCACATTTGCTGTTTAAATGTTCACGTTATTTCTTCCTATATTTTTGAGCTGCAAAATAATATGAATTATTAGAATATATGAATGCATTTAGTCAAGACTGTGATGGGCATGTTATTAACAACGGAGCATCGCAACGTCTATCTTATCTTACCGCGTTGCAAAATGAAATCACACTGTTTGGTCGTACCATATAATATAAACTCGAAATGAATTACTTAAATTTCATTCATTCATTTCATAGAAGTAAACTTCGAATAATTGGAACTGATTGGCAATCAGACTTCGTCGAGTGAAATAGGTTTTGTGATCCAGTCGGCGTTTTTCAGAGTTTTAATCAGTAATTAAAATGGTGCAACTAGCTTGGAGTGCACAAGTCTTTTGCGTTTCCACTAGGCAACAATTGTCGCGCTACATGTGGTGCAACTTGTCGCACGGCAAACGTTGTCTAGCGGAAACGCGGCTTCATTATGCGCTCTCTATCCTCTGCCATTCAACATAACTGTCAAAATAGTATTTAATAATTATAGTTTGCCCTTCCATACTGAACTTTATTCCTAATACAATTTATCTGCTCAAAAATTCATGAAATATTTACATAGATCTCTTGACCTCTGTTATTTATGTTTATTTGTGAATTTTGTTTGTTAATATAATTTTAAGATTTCTGTATGAAAGTAACATCACGTATTGGTACAGTCGGTGGCACATCCGGCTACCCATTTTGAAATGACAGTTCTTGGCAATGAAGAGCGGAGGAATGACCGGAAATGGGTAGTCTGTGATGCCGCTGACCGTACATACAATACATTTGAGCGACATCTATTAACAATGTAAAAATGAGTTTATTTGCCACCCAAAAGTAAACTATTCTAATTTGTTAATATGTTTCACTCTGAGTAAAAGTGTTGCTGCCCTATCAAAACAGTTAACAGTAAAATTAAACACATTTAAGTTTAAATGATCCCATCACATAATAAAAGAAATATGTAATAGGTTGCAGTACCTATCTTCCTTTTTGATGACATTTCAGCTGAAAAACTACATTTTAGGGGTTTTTTGTGTGTCTTGTGTACACTTAGGCGTTTGCGTTGAAATAATCTTGTTTTTCAGACTTCCATTCATTGCTTAGGTAGTTGTCATGTATATAAATCAAGGTAAAATGTATTTAAATCGAAAAACGTCTCCAAAACCGTCTAAAAATTTCCTGTATACTACTCAAAATCAGTTGAAATTCATAACAATGTTAAAATTATTATTCTAGTGGTATTTTGCATTCAAATCCAAAAGATAATAAAAAAATTCGGGATCCATTTATTTTATTTCCTAACGTAAAACGCTGACTAGCTGCCTTAATTTGGAATTGTATAGCAGTCAACCGCAAGACTTGCGGAATTCGCCATTGCGCAAACGACCAGTATAGCAATAATAATTGCCAGTTTGGAAAATAACAATGTTTATTCTCTCCGCCCGCGTATCTCCGATCTTTACACGCAATTACACTGATGGTATCAAACAGGCCACGATCCGGTAATTATTCATCATAGCAGCCCCAGTGAATGGCATAGGGTTGGCAAAAGTCAGGCGTTTAACTGATAAAAAAACCGGTCCCGTATAATTTCCCTACTAAAAATTAAAAGCCAATTGAACCGCCCCACTACACCCTCTATCATAGGTCTCACGTTTGAAATAGTTTTAATATCATTGGTCACATTGGACCCTTCTCAAAAGGCAAGCCGTTTTTTGTTTCATTATTAAGTAAATACTGTTAGACAGACTGTAATTCAGGTCAACCGCCTCCAGTCAGTGGCGTCACTGCAATATGTCAGCGCCGGGGTTTCGTGTGGCGAGGCGATTAATAATCAACGCCAGCGTGACGTCTTAATCTTGGGCTACCACATACACGCCCGAACTAACTAGGGCTAGAGTTGGGAGCGCTCACCCTACAGTCTGTTAGAGCTGTGAAAGTCAATAGGCTAAACAGCAGTAGTCGAGGAAAAAAACCCGCACTAATTCTGAGGACACAACTTGACTCATTATAACATTTAGTAAATTTTCAAATAAAATACTAGATGAAACTAGGTTTTAAGACAAAAGCGGAAAATAAACTAACTTCAGTAACCTTCTAAACTACCATAGAAAGCCCAAAAAATACATCACAAAATTTCGTTCACTAAGCCACGGGCATCAAAAACTTATTCTAAGTCATTGCATTAGTTACAGTGATGCATAAAATAAATTACCTTTGCTTTGATTGAGTAATATTTGAAAAAAATACGAAAAACGTTAAAAACCTGCCAACCCTAAGTATCTACGTAAATATTAAATATGAAACAAAAGTCCTGTCCTGAGACAACGTCTTCGTTCCGAAGCAATTGCGGTCACAGTATGCCCTTTACGGTGACTACACGCTTCATAATAAACGGGACATCCTCTCACCTCACCCTGCAACCTTAATGACGCAACTTGAGTGGCTGTAAAACCCATCATTGTGACGTCACAGCGCACGCGCAGATACGAGGACTTTCGGTGATTAATAGACCTGCCTGGAAGCTGTCTTCATATTTTAACGTTGTAGTATTCACAGCGAGTAGGGTGTCCACATTTCTCGTTCTTCAGTGATGAGTTTCCAAAATATATAATTCAAAAGTGTCTTTAGTGGAATAATATGGCGTGACGAAATAAAAAAAAACAAGCCTCTTTCTCAGCTGTCAATAGAACGCTTTAGATAAACATGTTAAAAACTAAGGGTGGGTTGCACCATCTGACTTTAACAATAACAGACATCCAAATTTCAGTTAAAGTAGGCCAAAAATGACGTCAAATTGTCAAATTTGACAAAAACTTTAACTTTAACTTCTACTATGGTGCAACTTACCCTAAATATTGTCGAAATTCAAAATAATCGAAGTAAGAAGTTTCTTTGCTTTTTAAAGTGAAATAAAGAGTATCATTATTAGCATTTAAACATACCTTTCCAAACTCCTTTTTGAAGACAAAAACATTTTTATTGAAACGCAAACGTTCTATTTTCGACTCGAAACCGTAAACACACAATGTCGGAATCGTAATAGCCATAGCTGTTCGTTTGTTTGCGCAGTTCGCTATTCCTCTAGCCTCCATGACGCATGGGGTGACGAGGGTAGACGGACATGCAGACAAACCGCTGTATTTGTAACGGTTAGACCATGATTTATGACGTGTCACCAACTGTCCGGCAGGGCTAACATTGTAAGACATTTAAAAATATAAGGATTTGAATTTGGAATAGAATTACGTCTAGCAACAACAAAGTGCCGCGGTTATTTCTGAAAAAATATGTTACAAAAATACTAACAATGATATTACGTAAAGAGTGCAACTAAAAGTTATTGTATGAATATAGTTTTTAAGAGATGTGCTGTCGGTGGCCCGGGACTATAGTATAAACAAGTTGATCGTTATTGTAAGGTTTTCTCCAGGGGTACGTGTTCTGCGGTGGCAATCACCCCCTAAAATATTATTTTGCACTCATAATGGAATCGGACTCTGATTCGGGGTACAAATATTAAATAAAATGAGCTGCTACCGCAGGCCGCGTCTCTCTGGTAAGGTGCCTCGATATTAAGACTTAGCGATGTAATATTTAATTTGTATCAAGGTATTTTTGTATAATTTTATGTTTAAATTAATCAATCTGTATGAAAACTATTGTGATTGTAATGTGTGTAGATGGTTAAAATCAGTAAAAAACATATATAACACTATCGTCATTATTATAGGTAACTAAAATAAGTACCATTGATTGAATAGATTATACCGTTTTAAAATTATACTAAGCATAAAATATTGTAATAAAAATATAAAAAATGTACCAAAAATATGAAATAATGAAAGCAACTTTGTAAAAAGTGATTGTACAAAAAAAATGCATTTAAGGTGTAAATCGTTTCTAAGTCCCGAAGCTATCGACTGCGCCTGATTGTGTCAGCATAGTTATGCAGATGGTATGGCTAGCAATAGATGTTGTTAGGTATATAATGTTGTACATACGACATAAGATGTGTACATATTACACTTGTACATAGCTTGTAAATACACTTGAGATATATTATATATTTAATATTAATATAAATTTGATTTAAAGAAAAGTTTTAAAATAAAATAAATTGACTAAAAAACACAAAAAAATAAAATAAACACATACAGTCAGTATGAAGACGAAAAGCAATTTGTGACTTTTATTTATCTCCCTTGTTTATATTATTAATGTAATACGAAGTCTGCTTTTCCACCAACTTATACAAACATAAACATTTTTTCATTACTCATACTCTGAAAGTAGGTCATTACTGACCTGAGAAGCGGGCTGAAAGTAATACTTTTCATCCCTAGGGAGAATCACTTTCAACTGACAGCTGTCATATTATTTTTAAAAAAACTTGTTTTTTTTCACTAAACTATTGAACTATGTTCCAACTTTCTATACAGCCACGATGTAAAATTGAAATAACTTAAAGTTAAGTATTGATTAGAGATTTAAATGACTTTATTATAATTAAGTTTCAACAATTTCTTTAAAATAACTTAGCTTTGAGCAAAATATTTACCATTTTTCCAATGATGGAAATAAAAAATAATGGCTGAATAGCGGGCCGGCCACAGAAAAAAAAACAAACAAAATAGGCGGGAAAGCGGCAATTCCATCTTCATGAATTAATTAATGTTTTTATTTTTACTTTCCTCGTATTTGTAATGAAAAGCACAGTGTTTACCTCGGGTTAAAGACTTATTTAGTCCCTCGAACTATTGGCGCCCTCACTTCGTTCCGGGCGCCAAACCCCGTCTCGGGACTAAATAAGTTACTTTCACCCCTAGGATAACAATGTACTATTTTTTCTTGAGTTGGTTGGTACACATCTTCGCAACCATGTATTTGGTGAGACCACTTGCGCCGTACGGAAGGTTACACTCAACTAAATCTCTTTAGGACTAAGCCTCACTATAAACTGGATTTCAGTTTTCGCAAACTTCTCTGAAATGTCATAAGTAAAGAAAAAAATCATATTTTCATGTGAGGTTATTACAAGCATTTGGACATAGTACTACTAACTACCTACATTTTTAATATAAGCTTTAAGCGTCTCACAACATGTTCAAGCAGACAAACAAATCTACACTTTCTACATTTATATCAGATGTCTATGAAAACTTAAATCCAGTAGTTCGTGGCCTTGGGTCCACCTTATCGGCAGCTCCTGGCAAAAAGCCCCATGTGTCACCCTTTTTACGCCAGCTCTTGCAAAATCTTCTTTCAAAAGCTTCAGCAAGAGCTACATAATAATATGAAGCATCTAACTAGAGTCCGTGAACACTCCTTTCACATTAGTAGAATCATATCGTACAGTGTCTATAATAAGTCTTTTGCTTAAACGAGTACGGACGGTAAGACTTGAGGTTTTAAGTGTCTAGAAATAAAGCCGTTGTAATGAAGATTTTTAAATACTTAAATTTGCTCTAATAAAAGGAATTAATTTGATAAGAATGATGGTTCCTAAATACAATTTGCTTGAAAATGGGATAAAAATACAAAATGTAAATGCGTACCTACGCACGCGCGATAGCCCCTATGTGAAGAAAACTGTCAAGCTTGTTTTGTATGGTTTGTCCTAAAGAAAGTTGAAACATGGCTGTCCTACATCATAAAAAATGTAGTCTTTCATATAAAATAATGAAAATGGAACTGCAAATTATTGAAATTAATTGCCGCTTTCATGGGAATTTATTTTCCATTTATTACATATGAAAAGTACCACCTACCTTCAAATGACGCACTTGTGCTAGGAAGCATTCTTAGGCGTTGCCCTAATACGACGCGACCATCGCGCGAATAAGGGATCTAGTGGACAGTTAGCGGAGGGATCGTAATCTCGCGTTCTATTGAGACTCCTAGATTTTTGTTATAGGTATATCGTACAGTCTGGGAACGAAAGGGTTGACCAGTTTTCAAACATTAATTAACGCGTTGCAAGCACATGGTACCTTTTTAAACTGTGTAACAGGCTAGAGTGGTGTGTCGAAAAGAAGGCTTTATTGTTTGACAATAAAATTTAAATTTGATTAGACTTATGTTAATTCACGATTGACAGTTGAACCAATACTTTTTATTTGTTTGATCTTGCCATTACGCTGGAGTGTCAAGTTTGATAATCCTCGTTGCTTATAATGATTAAAACTACAAAATCACAAAACTACAAATCACATTTAATGTGATTAACAGTTCCTGTCAATGTCATCATGGAGCAAGCAAAAACAGATCTTAGGGTGGTCAACCCTTTCATTCCCCGACTGTTCATGATCGTCGCATCGTGTGATCGGATTATCGCGTTGTATTAGGGCAACGCCTTAGTCAATACTGTAAAAACCAGTGTTGAGAGCCATCTGCACTCACCCTACAAGAGCCTGGTGGTGATGGTGGTGGTGGTAGAGTCTGGTAGAGCTGCTGTCAAAGCTATCACCGGCTAACAACGGTAGGTAATCAAGTTATTTAGAAAAAATGCACGATGAAATAGAAAAGATCAATGCAACGGGAGTACAGTGTACAGTCAGCGTCAAAGTCATCTTGTCATTCCGTTGATCTTGAGTGGAGACCAAGCCCCCAGACGGCCTAGCTAGAGGTACAGTCGTCATCAGATATTGAAGCAGACAAGGTGACCTAATACTACAGGGTACCTACCTACCATTAATTTGTTGCAGTTGTCATAGCTATTAAAAAAGGAGAGTTGAGTACTACGCCCAATTTCTAAAATACATATCTAATATTGATTCTGATTCTGACTCTCAGATCGAAAATGACTGGCTTGAAGTAGCATACAGTGATTGGCCATGGATACTTCTAGACGCTGAGCTTAACGGATGAAGTAAAGATGTAGGATGTTGTAGGATACAGTCAACGGCATTAGTGTCTATCTATACCGTGCTTAAGATACTTTTGGACCATATCACATTTACTTTTCTTTAGTTGCCCTAGGTCTTATGACGGAGCCGTCAGATTAGCCACTTTGATGAAGTGCCTTCTTATGTGATCAGGCACTCTGGTTCTGGCACATTGCACAGAGGGAAATCGAGGAGAGGTGACCCATAGCTTGAGGATACACGCCGCAGTCACGCGCTTTGAGCTCCATCTCTTAACTAAACCTAGTGACGTTGAGGACGTACCTACTAGGTTTTGTCTGCAGCGGCCAACCCCAGAACGAAGCCGGTTAAGTAACTTCCAGGTTGGCCACGGTTGGCCTACTAAGAAGTGTACCAGTGTTAGGTAAAGTCAGCATTACAACCATTACCTATCTTTTCATAGTGGCCAAACATGGTGCTACTGCTAAAGTGGAAGAAGCGCAAGTTGTATGTCAGGATCGTAGCAAGTGGTCAGATGTGGTCAATGTAACCCCTGTGAGGCATTATTCTCGATAGTGTATGTATTTGATAGCTTTCTAGCTGAAGCCTCCCGCGCAAGACTTCCCCCTACTTTCGGCGTAGTCGACTTCACAATATTGAGCTATCTCAAAAAATAAACGCTCAGTAAATAAGACTTGATGCGTACTAGATAGGTATCTACTTGCAGGTATGTTCAAGTTGGTAGTTTGTTTTCCGCGAATCGTTTGGTCCTCGTTTCCAAGCGGTGGAATGTAACTAGACATGCGCAAAGCATTACACTTGAGCTAGAGAGAATATTAAAGTTCAATTAGCTGAGGATATGTATCATTCATCTTGTCCGATTAGTTCACGAGTTTTTATCTAGTTGCAAGAAAAGACAATCAGTATACTTACCTCTATATAGATGACTACATTTCCTGTCAAGAAAATAATGAAAATAGTTTCAGATGGAATAACCTATAGTCCGTTTGCGTTAAGAATGCAGTGATTTCATTCTAGTCCTTCGACCTAGCACGCCCTTTAACCAATCAAATGCAATCAAATAACAGTGCCCAGTTGAACGCAACGGTTTTGTACCTGAGTTTTTCTCCGTGTAATGGAATTAAATTTAAAAAACACTGCATTCTTAACGCAAACATACTATAGTACTTAGTTTCCAGTTAAAGTCCAATTTCGGCCGGTCACATTGTTTGTGCTCTCTTGGTCAACTCAAAATGGATTAACCAGCATTGGAAACTTCAAATTCTATAGTGGGTATAAATCAACTTAGGCTTACCAAATGTGTAACTTCATGGTTATTTGTTTCCCTAATAAAGAATAATTAAATAAAGCCGTGTGGTCGGAGAAAGAGCGAGGCATGTTGAATGTTTGTGATTGTGGTAACCCGGAACAAACGACCCGTCACGTCCTATTTGAGTACCTAACCAAATACGTGGGACCAGCACGGGGCTTCTGTTAACTCATGAGTGAAGCTACAAAGTATATAACTTAGCAACTTGTTTGTACTTGCGGATATTCATTCTATATGAGAAACGTAAAACTTTGACAATACCATACATATCTATTCAGATTATGCTCTTTGCAATACTTTTTTACTTTTGAATTTTTGATGTGTTGGGGTGACACCCGATGCGGACCACTCCCCTTGCTACTCCTGTACTAAAAGTCCCCATGGGTCCGCGAATTTCAGACGCAGTAAGTATCAATATTACTAGCAAGCGGTGATAAATATCTCGAACGAAAACATATTATATAAGCTTTCAGAGGTACAATAGAGTACATAAGAAAGTATAAAAGCTTTTAATAACATCTAACCCCCAATTTCGCAAACACCAAGCAAAGCGCTAAGCGCGCGCTCACGCTTAAAATGGCAATAGAACCGAAAGGGACAGCTATACTACTTCTGAGGTATGCTCAACGTTTGATTTGCGTTTGTGAATTCGGGGGTAAGTTACACTGAACTACATAAAGGCATGAGGCCGAAAGATATTACATCCAAAGAGAACCCGTTCTAAGTTATCACTAACTCAGCGAGTACGAGTCTCATGGCTCGAGCAATTGCTTTCTCACTGTAGGTAACCTTTACTTTGGCTTCGATTCGCTTCAAACTTCTAACCTTTGTGCTTGGTCGACCTCACGTCTGATCGTACAGGTGAGTAGGGGGTGCGGGTAGGTAGCGCCTATTGTGTGTGTCGGTTGCCAGGCTTCGCAGACTTTTGTGCGGAAAAGTTATAATTTACCGACGTTTAAGATAGGGCTTCTAGGGAGAGATCGTCTGCGCTGGAATGACGCACCCCTCCACTTTTACTACGCATACAAGCGAGCACTCTTGTATTCTTACTCTTGTGTGTATTTGACCCCGCTTTAAATTTGACTGATGGATGAGGCGATGAGGAGCCTTGCCGTGAAATCGCCCAACAAACGCTAGGTGTGAACAGGCTCTTATATGATCTCTAAAACATGAATATCTAGAATAACCCACAGTTTAATAGTAAATATGAGCGAACACCACACAAAAAAATCTTGGTGTTAAAATGTAGAGAAAATTCATTCATTCATTTCGCTTGAGAAAACAACCCTTCCTGATTAGTTGTCTTCTAATTGCTAACCAACATGTAATTAATTAACAAATCTATTAATTGCCACCGCGACTGAATTAATAATCCGTGGCGCACGTGCCTCTGTTTGTCAAAGGAATTCTATAATACGATTATAACTACTTAGCGTGACCATTATTTTTGTGGGAGAGCAGGACGATTAACTTAGTAACGCTTAACCTTATAAAAATGACATAACACCCGGTCTCATGGTGAATGAAACATTCAGAAGCTGACTTTTCGCCAAGAAAATTAGAACACATCCTGGTAAGGAGAGGGCCCTTTTTTCCGTGGGGAAATCCTCATGGAAACGAGTTGACGTTATTTCGGACTCCTACCGACTAAAACCCCACGGCACTTTGGCGGCAAAGCTGGATCCTACCGAAAGTAATACCGCACTGTTCCGTCGCCAGTGGCTAGCACTGGCCTAATGAGGCCTCCGCCTTAATGGTGAAAGTCACGCAAAAATCATGTACTACAGAATTGATCCCCTTTGAGGTACCTATGGTATACAAAAGCAGCGGGACAGCTTGAACGTGGCACAAACCCGCCCAAAGCGGGACGTATGGTCACGTTAGTTATACCGACCTAGTTATGACAGAGTCAGTTGAAACAAATTAGTGATTAATGTGTCATAATTACGTTACGTGAGTGAGACAATAGGCTAATCAGGCATTGAATAGAGCAGCAGTAGACACTGCATGTGTAATATGAACCGTGGTTGCAAAATACATAGTAGATAGAGGGGGAGGGCGGCATTAGTGGGGTAGAGATCGTCTAATCTGAAATAACGCGCCCCACCACCGCATCCATGCACACAAGCAATTTTAAAAATACACAAACATGCAATTATGATTGGTTGTTCAGTCCCTGACGTTTGAGCCTAACCGTACCGAACAACCAATCATTGCATGTTTATGTATATTGCGTACAATTATTTGAAATTTGCTTGTGTGCGTAGATGAGGTGGAGGGGCGCGTCATTTCAGTTTAGACGATCTCTAGCATCGCATGCGTGCCTGTAAATGGGAAACTATTTAAAGTGTCAAATCAGTTGCTTTGATCGGTCCTCAATCGACACTTGAGTATAAGAGCGATTCACTCTATGGAGCAATTGACAGTAGGTATAGGAGTGTCAAAAATAATAAAAAGATGATCCAATTTACACGAAGCACATACGTTCACGAATGGTTTAATAGAAGCAGTATTTATGTATGCCTCTGCAAACATTTCCTGAGGCACAACAAATGCCAATACCAAGTGCCAAGCGAAGCAAACAAAGCATTGAAGCTTGCAAGCCAGACTGCGGTGTAACTTCCAATAATCCTGTCTAGAAGCGTCGGAAAGCCTAAACCCAGCACCTTCTGGAACCAACGCCAAAAGCGATTAAAAACGGTCCTTTGTATCTTTAACCTAGAAACTAGGTTGTTTTAAAACAATCTAGTTTTGGCGCCCAACGTGGTAGAACCACGCCTGATGCTGCGTGCACCATTTTATAGGGGACGAGGTGGTGAGGAAATGAAAGTTGGATTACTTATTCAGGAATACTTATTTAACGGTCGCAGACCGACATAAAAAATAGTAAATTAAAATGAAAAATAAATTGGAAAAGGCAAATTTTTGACTGCGTTGCGTAGACGTCAAAAAGAAGAATGCCGTGTGTTTTTTCAGATTCAAGAAGTGACGTCCTCACGTAGGACTGGCTGGTTGCGCGATAATCTCTAGTGTTGCCGCAACATGCTCCCGGCCTTGGAAGCTGCTAGCTTTCAACAGTTGCAGGATTACATCTGTTCATGATGAAGAGGACAGATCTTCGAGAATGCGCGCCTCACGACGCCGCTTGACGTACGAATATCAGCAACCCGTGCGATGCCATCTTTTCCTGGATACGTCTTCACAATGCGACCCAAACTCCATTTCAGTGGTGGTAAATTGTCGTCCTTGATGAGCACAAGTGTATTTTCTTTTAAGTCATCCTTGTGTTCTTGCCATTTCTTCCGGATCTGCAGTTCGGAGACGTATTCCTTCGCCCACCGTCTCCAGAAATGTTGACGCAGCTGCTCTACTCTCTGATACCGTGTGAGTCTATTTGTGGGTGTCTCACTGACGTCAGGCATAACAGGTGCAGTTAGTGCACGACCAACCAAAAAATGTGCAGGCGTCAGGGGTAGCAGGTCTTGAGGATCGGAAGACATGGGAGTTAAGGGTCGGGAGTTCAGGACGGATTCAATTTGCGTAAGTACTGTACTAAACTCCTCGTATGTCAAATGTGCGTTGCCAACAACGCGACGAAGATGATGCTTACAACTTTTAATACCACTCTCCCAATATCCACCAAAATGGCTAGCGTAGCTAGGAATCATTTTAAAGTTAATGTTCATAGAGGTAGCGTATTCCTTAATCTCATCTGAACATGACATTAAAAATTTCGAAAAGTCATTCCTGAGCCCTACAAAGTTCTTTCCGTTATCTGAAAATATTTCGTTTGGCTTTCCACGTCTCGCAATGAAACGTTTAAGTGCCAAAAGATATCCTTCCGATGAGAGATCAGTGACCAGTTCCAAATGAACTGCGCGTGTAACAAAGCATATAAACAAGCAAATATATGATTTTTGTAATTTTGAACCTCGACCTTTACGGTTTAATATGAGCACTGGTCCTGCGTAATCAACACCACAACGTTCAAACGGAAACCCTGGTTCTAGTCGTTCTTTAGGTAAATTTCCCATAATTGGACTAACCGCGTTTGGACGCAGTCGGGCACACGTGACGCACGCGCGCACAACCTGCCTAGCTAAGTTCCGCCCGCCGACCGGCCACCACGCTTCCCTCAACGCGAACAGCAGGAGCTGCGGGCCCGCGTGCAGCGTCCGGTCGTGCTCGTAGCGAAACAGCAACACTGAAAAGCCATGTTTAGCGGAGATCAACACTGGGTGTTTTTTATCGTACTCGAAGTCCGCATATTGAATACGGCCACCGACTCGAATAATGTTATCATTATCTAAAAATAGATTCAACTTTAGAAGATGCTTATCTGTTTTGATATCTTTTTTATGTAAAAGTGATTTATAAACATCTGGATACGACTCCCGCTGGGATAGTCTGGCTAACGTTAATTCGGATGTCTTCAGTTCAGCTACTGAAATCAAACCCGCCTGACGGTTGTCTACGTTGCGCGCGTTTCGTATAAACCTAAGTACATAAGCCATAGATCGCACCAAACGATTATATTGCGAAAATCTTTTAAATGGAAATAAATTATCTGAACAGTTCTGACTGACTACATTACTAACAATAACATTCGATTTCAATTCGGGTAAATTGCAATTATTACTAAATTCATTATTTGTTGTCATATCATATCTCGGCGTTTCATAATTTAATTCATATAAAAATCCAGGCCCGTTCCACCATAAAGTTGAACCACTGATTACATCTAGGCTTTGGCCTCGCGAAACTAAGTCAGCTGGATTTTCTTTTCCAGATACGTGTCGCCAAGAATGTTCCCTAGACAGTTCATGAATTTCAGCGGTTCTGTGCTGAACATATGTTTTAAGTAAATTAGGAGGCATACCTAACCACCCTAAAACAATAGTCGAGTCTGTCCAGAATACGACTTTATTTAATTGACAACGCAATGATTCATTTACTTTAGCAAATAGCCTTGCACCTATAAGCGCGCCACATAATTCTAAACGCGGTATAGTTGTTGGTTTTATAGGTGCGACTTTTCCTTTCGAACATAAAAGATTCACGCTAACAGCTGACTCGTTATCAACGGTGCGTATGTATGCGCAAGCGCCGTAGGCAGTCTGCGACGCGTCGGTGAATATATGCAGTTCTATAGATATAGGTTCGCTGCACATTACATGGCGTGGGATCTTGATATTACTTAATAAAGACAAACCGTTCACGAACCTATACCACACTGTTCTGACGTCAGTAGGAACAGGCTCGTCCCAATCCAATTTCAATAGCCAACACTTTTGTAATAAAGTTTTAGCAAGCGTAATTACCGGACTGAGTAACCCTAACGGATCGTATATTTGTGAAGCGTACGATAAAATAATCCGTTTTGTAACTATCTCTGTGTCTTGTTCAATGTGTGTATTGTAGCTTAATAAATCTGACTGGTTGTTCCAATACAAGCCCAATACTTTGCTTTGTGAGCTGTCACCAAGTGCCACCTGTTTTATGCAATGTTGTGAATCGCTAGGGTTGGCACGCTCAAAGTTAAAAAGCCATTTTCGCAAAGGCAAACATGCCGATTTTAAAACTTGGTCGATTCCCTCACAAATATTAATCAAATCTGACATTTTATTACACGAAGAAATCAGGTCATCGACATAAAAACTTTCATTTATTTCTCGTGCAATATCGTAATTATCGCATTCTTGCGCCAATTGCTTTAAACACCTACAACTTAAAAATGGTGCTGATGCCGTTCCATACGTAACGGTGTTCAATTTGTATACCTTCAATGGATCAGAAGGGTCATCCCGCCACAAGATCAGCTGCAGATTGCGCTGATCTTCATTTACTAACACTTGCCGGTACATTTTTTCAATATCTGCACAGGCAACATATTTATTTTCGCGAAAACGAAGCAAAATTGAGAGCAAGTCACCTTGTATAGCACTACCTACCATTTGCAAATCATTTAGTGACAACCCTGAGCTTGACTTCATACCTGCGTCGAATACCGTGCGTAATTTAGTTGTGGTAGATTGTTCTCTAAGCACTCCATGGTGAGGTAAAAAGTAGTATGGTTTGCTATAGTTATGTGTAAGACTCATGTGCCCTAGCTCAATGTACTCGTGAATAAAATCGGTATACATTTTTTTAAATTCAGGATTGCGTTGCAATTTCCTTTCTAAGGCGTAAAACCGATTCTCTGCCTGCGTGCGCGTATCACCTAACAGTTCAGGTGATTGCTTGAACGGGATTCGAACGCTGAACCGCCCATCTGCCATGCGTTTGGTATTTTGAACAAAATGTTCCTCACAGGCGCGTTCCTCGTCGCTAAGCAAAGAGTTACCTTTTGTCGGCAACTCTTCGATTTCCCAAAAATTGCGTAATAGTTTTTCTAATGAGGACAAACTGCTATTGTCGTCATTCATTTGCGTGAAGTTGCACAGTACATGTTTAGTGTTATTTTGTTTCAAAGATAAAATTGAACCAGACATGACCCATCCTAGATGCGTATTTTGAAGGAAAGGCCCGTTTGTTAAGCGCATTTTACCTTCCTTTATAAGTTCCCAAAAAAGATCGGCCCCTATTAACAAATCAATAGGCTGACTGACAAAGAAGTTGGGATCTGCAAGCTTAATATTGTTTGGAATGCTAAATTGGTTCCTACTTAAAATAACAGTAGGTAATTTAGACGTTATCTGCGGTAACACCAAACATTGTAACCGTTTAGTAAAATTACCGTCTAGTGATTGTAGTTCAATATTACATGATTGCGTACACTGCGTTATTGAACTTCCAACCCCATGAATTTGCTGAGTGGACTGTATCATATGCGCGTTTAGTTTGTCACAAAGTGACTGCGTTATAAAAGATCGTTCGCTACCGCTGTCAAGTAACGCGCGCGCCCGTTGACTAGTACCCGAATCACTAATGATATCTACTACCGCAGTAGATAACAAAACCGGCCGCTCCGTAGGCGAGTTTGCGTAATTAGTGTATGCGTGAATATTATTCACCTGGAGCGGGGTTTGAGATGTGGGCAACGTGCTTTGACTGTCGGTGCAAACAGCAGGAACATTCGATGCTTCACCTGTAGCGGTGAACATCACTGCGCGCGAATGAATGTTCTCTTGCTTGTTTCCATCACAAATCAAAGTATTGTGTTTCTTGTCACATTTTCTACACGGACCAAACACACACGTTTCTACGGAGTGACCCGACCGCAAGCAGTTAATGCACAAGTTTTTAGTTTTGATGAAATTCAATTTATTTTGATAATCAAGATCTAAGAACATTTGACAGGAATATAAAGGATGCTGTGCGTTACACTTGAGGCAGAGCTTGTAGCCACGCGTTGTGTTGGGTGTCTTCGTGAAAGTCTTGTTAGTTGAAACGTTACAACGAATCCCAGTGTTTTGCGTATACGTATTGTGTTTTTTACTCTCCGTTACACTCACTAAACCTGTCCTACTGTGTGATACAGTTAGGGTCTCCAACATATCTGCTCGACTTTTTAGAAATTGCATCAAGTCATTTAATTTGAGTTTAGTTTTAGAATTTTTATCAAAAGTAGGCAAAGAACAGAGATGCTGTTCCCACTCGCGTTCCGTTACAGAATCCAACTTAGACACAACTATGTAAATAATCAAGGTGTCCCAAGACTCTGTTGGTTCATTTAACATTTTCAAGGCTCTTAAGTTCTTTAACACCGTATCAATGAGTCTTCGCAGCTGTGTTGGTGACTCTTTAGACAGGTTTTGCATGGAAAATATGGATTTTACGTGATTACGGACGAGTAGCTTATTATTATCGAATCGATTAAGTAATAATTCCCATGCAATCTCATAATTGTTTGCCGAAAATTCAAGAGAATCGATAACGGATTTCGCACTACCCTTAAGCGAAGATTTTAAATAATGAAATTTTTGAATTTGTGGTATTGACTTACAGTTATGGACCAATGAAGAGAATGTATCACGATACTCTAGCCAGTGCTCATAGGCCCCGTCAAAGTCAGGAATGGTAATTGTAGGTAATTTTACACTATTTGAATTATTCCTTATCAATTCAGATTTGCTATCTGAGCTCTCGTTGGAATGGGACATACATTCAGCTAATGCCAAAACAACGTAATATTCTCGCTCAAACAATTCGCGTGATTCCAGTTGACTTTCTATATCAGACTCAGGAATGAGATTTTCGATCTGACTTTGAATGTCATTAAAATCATTGACTAAATTCTGTGAGCCAACCATACGTAGCTTTATTTCCGCTCGCTGCTGCTCGGATAAAGTTACGTTATTAAATAAATTAACATACTTTTTTAAGTTCGTTAATCTGCGTTTGATCAACCCTCTTTTCTTTATTAAATCTTTCATCACTGATTCGAAGTCTACAGTAGCCATCATAAATGAATAAAGGGAAAACACTTACTGAATGAAGCAGGTTGATACTATGGCAATTCCTCCAGCGGCAACGGTGTTCACCAGATTAAGCGTAAGTAGGTAAGCAAGCACATTTGACACACTGGAATTGAGAAAAGCACAGCATCACGCAATTGAAATATGACGGTTTGGATGGATATTTCGGTTGGATCACCTCACCGTAGCAACGTTACTTCCAACTGCTGATCTCACACATTGCGTCTCTCGTCCTTGGCTGGTTTCTTGATCTTATCCGGCGAAGATGGATCAATATGATGCTGCGTGCACCATTTTATAGGGGACGAGGTGGTGAGGAAATGAAAGTTGGATTACTTATTCAGGAATACTTATTTAACGGTCGCAGACCGACATAAAAAATAGTAAATTAAAATGAAAAATAAATTGGAAAAGGCAAATTTTTGACTGCGTTGCGTAGACGTCAAAAAGAAGAATGCCGTGTGTTTTTTCAGATTCAAGAAGTGACGTCCTCACGTAGGACTGGCTGGTTGCGCGATAATCTCTAGTGTTGCCGCAACAACGCCATAACCAAAAAGATAGTTTTAGTAACATTAAACAAATTGAATATCTTGCACTGCTTACCCTCTATCTTTTTGAAGCTTGGATAAAAGAATCCGTACAATCAGCTTAATAAAACAATACGACTAGGGACTGGAGGTTAATAACTGTCGAAATTCAAAGGACAAATTGAAAAACTAGAAGTGTTGTTAGCTAACTATACAAGCTTTGCATTAAAAACCTTCCAAGTGCACGTGCAATAGCAAAACCAAACCACTACTCATGAAGTTTTGTAGGTATGTCCCTAATTATTCCTGTAGCTGTGCGCGCGTAGTAAGTACATATAAGTGGGTGCCATAGCGCCGTACTCTATAATCCCGCCTGACCGTACGCACTGCTCGGTCATCGTCCCGCCTGCCGTGCAATGCAATGCCTCCAATCCACCCCACACCAACTACCACCCTGACCTTTATCACAACGCCACAAAGACTAATATCAAATAATGGCTAAGCCAGGTAAAATTGTCGCTCTCGTAACTGAGGGTAGACGTCGAACGCATGCGCGAAGCGACGTAAACACCGCGCCGTCAGTCGTACGGCGACTGCCGCTGCGTGCGCACGTATTAGACGCCATGAAACCAACCGCGCCGCGAGTTTAGTGCAGTGAAGAGCCATTTGTTGGTTTAAAAAAAAAACTTTCAGTGCTAAGTGATTGGTCTTTGGAGTGTATTCACCGGTAAGAATGTCTTTCTTTACGTGTTTGATAAGAACGTCGCGAAGTTTTGCTTTATTGTTTTTCGTTCGATTTGACCCGGTTTTATGTCCTTTTTGTGGTAAGCTGGGGTCTTGAGCTATCGGTTACAAACAGCCGACCGGCTAGGACGGTACTTTAGACGTTTTATCCGGTATTTGCATGTAATTTACGTAACAAAGGCGTTTTATTGCGAGTACCGTAGCGGCGAGCGCGAGCGTGCGTGTCGCCGCGCCATGCGGCGGCATCAATCGTCGACATGTATAATACTACGATATTTTTATTCTGACTGGCGTTTTTTTAATACGTTGAGAGTTTATCCTCATACCTACGACGTATTTTGACAAGCATTGGTTTATTTTGACGAAGTCTTTCATGGTAAATAGATACGGTCTCATCCAGTACAGTGCCTTTTTAATGTTTCCTTGTGTTTGTGCTTGCTTCCAGCTGAAATATTGCCAAAAAGTTAGCTTGGAGTTCAATAGGAAGGGTTTAGTAGATTTATTACTTTCAAGAGTGGCAAGGCCTTTCTGCCCCTGGTGGCTACTGATTAAACAAAAAATACACTCAGCATTTACTCTTTTCAACAAGTTCTTCGGTTTTTTTTATCAATTTTGAAACAGACTATTTCTTGAAAACATTATAAAAAGAAAACAATAAAAGGTGAATCAGACCTGAAGAAAAACAAAACAACAGAGAGTAATTTGTTACTAAAATAAACAGTTGATGCACATTATTATTATTATTCATTACAATTATGCAATTATGATTAACAATGGCTAATTAGCATCTAGCAGATTGCTTACTGCCGTGCCCAGGCGTTCCTAGCCATAGGTTACGGTACTGCTTATTGATAATAACAGCTCGTATGCTTATTTGCCTCTATTGTTGTGTTTGTAAGCAAATTAACTAACTACGTAACAATAACTACTTAAACAGTTATAAACCTTATTCCGTCATACCTATATACTTTGTGTTCATTGTAATATTTGCGGCTAGTTAGCCGCAAATCTTAAAATGCGGTTTAGGTTGAGAGATTTGCGGCTTAGTGGAGTGAGTTTTTCGAAAACATCGATAAAAACCCAAGCAATCCGGATAACGGCGGCAGGCTCGCCCCTTACCACGTTGGGTTCAAATTCTCTCGGCGAAATGTGAGCTTCTGAATGTTCCGTTTTCACCATGACGGCAATAATCAGTGTGCCTCTGACTTACCCGTTTGGGATATGGTCGTAAGGGTATGGTCACATAATAAAGCTTAATAACAAAATCTCGCACATAGAAACATATCTGTATAAGAAACTATACAATACACACCGTAACTACACGTGTTAAACACAACATGAAGTTACGGTATAATGGAAACTTTAGCCAACCTTTCGAATTAGGGATGTCATGAATCGGTATTCGTATCGATACAAGCCATGAAAATAAAAAGAATAAAAAATAATAATTGTGTATAAATCATACCTCAAATAAATGTTGCTATCTGAGAATGATATAAAAAAAACTTAACTTTTTTGGGTCAGCTATAAAAATGAGGACAAGTTAAAGAAACAACTTGGGTAATTTTGTGAGACGGTCGAAAAGAAAATGTCGGTTTCAAACTTTTGGATTGTTGAATTTTTACATCGATTATTTTTAGAGCTATAGATGGTGGCTAAAAATGATTATTGCCTAGTTTTGTAGAGAAATAAAGAAAAAAATAAGATTATTTAGTGACACAACACAAGGAATTCCAAAAAATACAAATAATAAAATTCGTCGTACAAATAATATCGATAAATCGTTTTTTTCGACAAGCCTATTTCGGATAATGTCAGGCGAAATGGGGTCAGAGAGCGTCTCTATTTTGTTTATTAGGGTGTTGTTATAGATCACCGACTATTCCGTTGACTCGCTTAGCGCAGTGCTTAAGAGATTCGACGGTAACGTAGGGGTTGCGGGATCTGCCCACTGATTCAGAACTTCTTGGCGACGTCTATGATATTATGGAGTGTGTGGTGAGGATGTGAAAGAGAGGGGTGGTTGGTTGATTGGGGTTAGATTAAAAGAAAGACATGTTCTGTACTTTCTGATAATTTTATTTTAAAGTAAAAAAACCGAAAATCAGTGGTTCCTTAGTAGCTTGTTAATGAAAACTGAAGATGCTTAACTAATAACAATTTCAAAATACCTTTGAAATTGCGGATCACGGCACAGGTTTGCTTCAAGAGGAAATTCATTAAGACTGCTCAAGCAAAAATTAGTTAATACAATAAACAATTCTTAATCTTTGTAGAATTGAATCTAGTAATATTCACAAAATAGCGGGGGTGGGGGCATGGAATATAAAATACAGGTGTTCATATTTATTTAAGGGTGCCATTCAGGAGTAGGCCGACATTGAACTTTATTCGTTACCCTCCTGAAATATTAATATTCTGTGTAACATCTAACTCTAGCTTACATTTTACGACCACTAAGTACTCCATTAAGATAACATTAGGCGCTAGTAGGTACAATCTCTCTCAAGTCGAGGGGAATAGTAATAATTTTCATAATTTTATTTTTTCCTAAGCTGGCAAAACATCGTTTTAAGGTTTCGTACTTTGGAACCAAAACGGAACTCTTGCGCTTGCCAAAACTTCATGAATCATGAACAGGAAGTAAGTTATTTACTTCAAAGTTAGGTAATGATGCCCTAGTGTAAACGGAGCTTAAACGACCGTAGTTTTTGATAACGAAGACTTATAAGTTTGATTTGTTCACGACTCCAAGGGGCTGTAAACCGGGGTATTCGATATTTAGTTCAGCTGGATGTCACGAAGCTTTTTTTATGAAATAGATAAGGTTATTGACATACGGAGCCACAGACAGAAGAAATAATAACAAAGTGGTTGTACGAGCTGGCTCCTACATGTAGCAACCGTCAGCAGAAACCTACTTGCTAGCTGGTGACTGATGGACCAAGGTGTAGCGGTCAGCGCTATTGTCTGAAGTAGTGTTATTATTAGTGAAAAACATGTAGGATTTCAACCGACCGTGTTGATTCATATTTCCTCGTCGCTTTAACTTTTCAGTACGTAACATGACCAATAGCGGTTCGTACCTTGCCAATTGTATTAACTCTTCCCTGAGTTTGCACTCTGAACACTCGTGTAGCATGGTCTCCTTACTATCAATTTATGTGTTGAGTGTTGTGTTAGGTTAGAGCTCTAGCGTAGCGCAAAGGGGTACCTACTAGGCTTCTAAGGTAGTTAGGTTTCGTTTCTCACCGTATATTTCGTCTCTCTGCGACCGGGAGGCGGTGATTTGCAACCACTTCGCTTTCTAAACCTGAAGTTAAGGTTTCATTGGGTAATTAATGTATTTTTTAAAGCACGGAACCCTAAATACACGCTGTGGGTCAACAGAGTGGCCTATTTGGAGTATTAATATCACGACACAGTCGTTATAACTAATAGCCGACTCGCTCCGCTAGACGTATAAACATTTTCAACACTGAAAAAGCTGATAACATAAAACTTTCCCGATTGAAATCTTTATAGCACAGTTTTGCAAGTTATTATTGTTTTGTAATTTATGAACGGCCTAATATTCATGAGTTTGTTTTGTGAAATCAAAATGGAGCGCGTATTTTCGTTATCTTACCTGTTACAAGTTAAGTACAAAGCTAGGTGATTTAAATATTAAAGTTAGGAGAGTGATACGAATAGTTAAGTAGGAAACTAATTTAAAGGTAGCTAAAGAGATACAAGTGCTTTGAAATTAGATAAGTTTAAATTTGAATTCCAAAAATTACTCAGTCGTATTTTGGGAGTAGTAGGCCTAGTAAGTATCTATGTAAGTTAATATTATAGTAGAGTACGGAATATTAAGTAGGTACTTCTATATTTTAGCTTAGAGTTTGATACTTCCATACAACATAACAAGATTGTCGCAGTGGTTACGACTGCTGTTTGTGGCTCAAATAATTGCTGATTCGATTCCTACACCAGTACAAACTTTGATTGATGCAAGATTTATTTTTGCTAGGTCGGAGTGTTACTGGGACCTTCTTTGTTTCTGGTTTTTATAATATATGTACGAAGAATAACCTAAGGACCGAGGAAATTTAGTTATAATGTGATAGACATCAATATTTATTTTTTCTTGCGCCAGTTAGGCTGCGCCAAGCATTATGCCGTTAAAGGAGATTGCTCTGAAGTTAAGATGAAAATATAATATCAACATGAATAGTTAGATCTTATTTTTTTATTTCATCCGGTCTTCCGAATACCTACATGTTTATTTTTTAATAGTTTTCAATGTAAAATAATAAAAACATTTTGATGTATCTCTACCATAAAATACTCTTTTAATGATTATTGGAGGTAGAATTTCCCACACATTTTCTAAAAATAATGGTAAACTCGCGCACCAAACCTAAAAACGGGAATTGTTAATAGAAATTGATTGTTGTTTGAACCGTCTTAATGAATTCATTATTTAGGCAAATCTAGACCGTGCCCTTTGTACAAAATTGTGCTCGTGTACTTTCGGAGGCATTGTCCTTTGAACGAAAATTCGTTCGGATAAATATTTTAACACATAAAAGATAAATTAATTCTAAAACAAAATGAAAAAATTGCAAGGTACTTCCGGTGCCAAAAATATAGGATTTTCAATTGAAATTGGCAGAGAAATAGGAAAAAAATACATTCAAAATACAATTTCAATAAAATACAGTTCAAAACAATATTTATTATCAAAGTTACATGAAACAAAACAATGATTTAAATAAAATTAAACTGAATTCAAGTAGATAAATGAAATTCAAACTCAAAGATTGAATAATATGTACCGCAAAGATGAACGAAGTTATGGAACAAGAAAATTAGTTAACTGTTCAAAAAAATATTATTGACACCCCATTCATTTTCCGGTAGCCCTGTAGAAGCCAACATTTAGGCTAAGTCAAGTAAGTAAGTAACAGCTAGTCAATAAAAAAAACAAAGCAAGTGGCCTCGATATTATATTGGAAGTCTTGGAAAAATGCTGCTTCGATCTTTGTTTTAAAAATGGAAAAGGAATAAGGAAGTCAGCAAGCATACGGATATACTGTACGAGTATACTTCACTTGAATGATTGAGTGTAAGAGTTTGAGAAATAAGAAATTATCGATAAAGAAGCGATCTGTATTATTATTTTCCCTAAACAACGGAAACAAAGAAATAAGGCGGACGGTGCATCAATCATCTTTTAAATTGAGAAGACGTCTATAAGACAGCAGACAATTCCCTTGTCTTACTTTATAAATAGGCAATTATTTTCATACCGCCGCTGTATAAGTATACGTTTTATTATTGATAGCGGAAGTATTTATTCTCTTCATTTTTTAGGTATTTACCTAAGGGTTAAGGAAAAAATTGCTGCTTATCCAATGGCAAACCGATTAGAGAAGTGGTTACAAGCACTGGTTGAGACTTGAGGTCCCGGGTGCGATTTCCGCACGAGCACGAATGCTTTTGATAGTCCGGATATTTGGTTGCGATAGGTTAAGTTCATAAATATCTTTTCTTTCTTTCTATTATTTTGTTCCGAGTTTCAGTGTTTCATAATATCGCACGGGATATCTTTGCCTAAGGGTATTGAGTTATACCCTAAACCTAGTCTGGTTTGTTTGTCTCGTTTTGGTTTCAAATCACTCGGCGAAATATGAGCTTCTGTCTGATTGATCCGATCACCGCGACCTGTTTGGGATATGATCATAAACTTCCAGGGAAAGGCAGAAAATGTATAGGGTTCCGTTCCTAGTTAAGTCATGTGGCCATACCCAGCTGTGGCAAGAGGGTATGTATATTTGGTCGAGTAGGCATTTAACGTGAAAAGCGAAGCTCAAAAAGCTCGCGCTAAAACCAATTCGTCGGTTTCGATCAAGGGCTGGCGATGAGCAGGAGTTGATTTGATTACCAACGTTAGAAACATCTTGAAAGTATCCGATGTAGGCTACGTGGTTGGTTATTCGTTTAGTATCCTGCGATCCGATCAGTTTTGAAACTAGCCCACTTATTCATGAAAAAGTAAAGCAAGCATTGACTCAGCGATAGGGGTTATTATAATGATGAAAATAAAAAGTTTCTACCACCGGACCACTACATAGATGCCAGGTGAGCTTCCAAGTCCATGTGGTCGACCTTCTAGCAATCCTCAATAAATGGCTTGCCGTTCTTTTGGTTCACACCACCAAAGAGTGGAACGCTTTCCCTGCATCTGTATCAGCATGTATCTACACAACTTTGGTGTCTTCAAGGCAAGAATTACCGGCCATTTTCTGAGTAAGCGTGTTCCATCATCGGCCTCGTCATCGCTTTCCACCAAGCGAGACTGAGGCCAAACGCAAGCCTATTTGGAATTATAAACAATGGGTTTATATTAAGTATATAGGTACGATATTTCGGAAGCGGGGCCGACCCTATCCGATTCGCAATAGCAACGCGACTGTTTGGCTTTTTTATTGACCGACCGAATCCGCGCCGGTTCCGGACGGAATCGCAAATGGCGGAGTTGGGTAAACAGGGGGAAGTGCGGATGTGACAGATTGACCTATTCTTATTATTCTTGTCCACACACTTATGATATTTCTGTGCTTTCTCTGAGGGACTGCGCTTGATGAGACGATTGTGTAGATTAGTTATTTATTTTATTTGATTAATGGTACTGGAAGACGCACAAGATAGTAATGTGTCAGAATTGTTGTAAGGAAAAGATCTGCGTCGCGGATAGGAACTTGACTGTAGGCATATAGGTACGGTGGCCGGCACATCACGCTACCCATATCCGGTCAGTCCTCCTTGCTCTATCGCGAACAAATGTCATTTGGCAAGAGCGAGAGAAAAAACGGAAATGGGTTAACCTGCTGTGCGGTTGACTGTACCTACTTATGCATTTATTTTTTGCATACATGTCAGATGCAAGAAGTTTTGACCTAAAATACAGAATCTTCTTGCTTGCTTCAAATTAAGAAAAGTTAACAATTTCACAAACTTTGCGAGCTTGTCGGTTTAGTTTATAACAAAACGTAAATAAGTATTACAAATGTAAGTAAATGCATTATCTCTGCTGCGCAGAGTAGGTATGAGAAGTTTACAATGTTTACCGCCGATCAGCTTTTGCATGGACGAGCCACTAAAGCCGGGATCGAACCCGGGACCGCTGACGTAAAACACTTTGATGATGTTCCGTTTATGCTGGCTATTCAGCATCAAACGACATGTGTAGTGCTGTGAATGGGTGGGCGTGCTGGGACAGACTCAAGAGAATAAACAACAATACAATTTAAATTATCTGTACACTGATCTGACAATTGTATCATCTATTTATAGGCTGAATCACAAACTGGAAGACGACACGTGGAAACTCAGTTCACCGAGTACCTGGTGATGTTTGCATAGGGGGATTTCTCTGGCTGTGGCGTTCTGTATAGAGGCCTAATGTGCAGCAATGGAAAGAAATAAAGAAAAATAGTTTATACAGTGACACAGTACAATGCAAAGATAAAAATGAGAAGAACTAAAAACATATGTGCTATTGTGGCAACAAAACGGCACTTACTCAGCATGTGCCGCGGAATCATTACAGAGACCGCCACGCTGGACCCTTTAGAGGTTGATGAATGAATCGTCTTGTTTACTTGATTATGTTTTTCGACTTGATAATTTGCAAATTCAGTGCATTGCGTTCGGGACGTCCCAAGCCCTCTCTGCACATCACTAGCCATATCCGCAACTAGGAGCGGAGCGAGCAGAGCGGACACAGTTCTGCACTTAGCGCGATTGGTTATTGAACATTTGGGTAACGTTAACGGTAACGAATAACGATTATCTGTTACAGCTAACGCGGCCTTGTTCGGGATTAGTGGGGTGACTTATGAGCTTAAATTGTGTTACGGGAACGTTCGGTAATTAACAACTTTGGGAGGTAAAGTAATAACCGTGGTAAGCCATATTTTGCCGATAGAGTTAAGGGTGGGGTTGAAATACCAATCGTGAAGACTGACCAACTCTGATCATTAATAGTATTTAGGGATACAGCGAAGAAAATGAATACAATTAGAAGAACATCAACAATATTATACAAAAGAGGGGTGGACAGAGGCCACATCTATCCACTTGCTGCTATCCATCTTGCGCCTTATCTTATCTTAACTTTATGCCAAAAAACCATTTATTCATGTAATATCATTGCAAGCATTCGTGACACGTCAAGCCAAAAAAATACATACCAGGTTCGGACGTCGGCAAGAAACTAGATCTAGGCAAGAGACTCACTTTTTTAATATTGTTCGATGGTGGAAAGCCTTATTGTGAATGGTTTCAAACAGAAGTCCACAACTGAACCAAGGAGCTGATATCTCCGATCGTAATGGCTCCGGATCCACACCGCTCAGAATTAATCGCTCCCGCCATTTTAGATTAGTTCAACTTACCTAATAGCATCAGACTACGCGATCTAGTGTTGTGAGCTTTTGTACGGAGGCGTTAAAGTTTTGGCGGATATGATGGGTTTCTAGAAACTACTAGAGTAGGTAGGTGAAAAGGTGATTGTGGTTAGAAAATTGAAAACTGATATTGCTATTATTTGAGAATGAGATCTGGGAGCATGTGGCTTAATACTCTGGTTTGCAATTTTAATATATTTCTGAAAATTACTAGCGGAGTTTGATAGTAATTTGTAGAGTTATGCAAACAAAACTTTGTAGACCTAAAAATAATGATAGCGACAAGTTTGGAGCAGTAGTTACGACCGATGGTTAAGTCGTCAACGGTCCCAAGTCTGATAACCACACACACACACACACCAGTTCAGCGAAAGCGCTTGAGTTCTGTATATGTTAAATCCAGCCAAAGAATAAAGACACCTCCTACATAAGCAAATGGAGTTAAAAGTAATTTAAAAAATACCGGATCGTACGATAACTCGGTTCTGAGTTCTGGGTACTGTTCTAGGTGTAAGGGGGACTGGAAATGTAGAATGTGCTATCAAATCGCTATGTTACAGCCATATATAACTACCTACTGACAATACCTAATATAGCTAATGCTACGGCAAAGCAGAGTGAAAGAATTCAAATAAAAATCAAGGTGAGTGTACTGATGCCCGACCTATCCCTTGTAGGGTTAATGAATGTGAAAGTTCCCATCACTATAATCGCCAGATCCGTTGGGTCTTAGGCAGACAAGTCGGTTTAACCGCCGAGGAGTATAAGCAGTGAGTTTAAGTGGAGGGCGAGGGGTGATACCCTTCTTATCGGGGAGAAGATTCTTGTACTAACCGATTAGGTCTATCTCAAGTTCTTTTGGTAAGTATGACGTATCTTTTTCTTTTTAAATTGGTTTACCTAAAGAAAGTGAATACAAATTATAAGCTAGTTGATTGAATATCGTGTACCTAATAGATGCAAGCAAACAACAACCTAACCTAATTAAGACACGTACACTTAATTGTACATATTTTATAACCACAGAGACTTTTACATAGATTTAAAATGAAGAAAACTTATCATGCACCTTTCAGAAGCCCTGTTGCTACTAAAAAATCTATTCTAGATACCCTCCAGATGCGATCCTCTTAAAAAAGAATATTTCACATACTTTAAATAATATGAAAAAACAAACAAATAATTGAAAAACGATATGAACGTTTCTTTCTAGAAATGACAGTTCTTCAGATCCCTAAAAGTTGTACATAAAATACTGTTTGTCACCACTACCTATACCTATTCTAGTCTTATTCAGTTTAAATCTTTCAAGCCACCATAAAAATGCGATGAGCTGCGTGAGGTCCATGGTAATGTCTTCCCTTCAGAGGACAAGCTATAAAACGCACAATTCTACCGCCAGGGGGCCGAGGGGGTGCCAGAGTGCCCTTCCAACGTGACCTCTTTGCAAATCCTCGTCTTACGTGATCCTGCAACCGCGAGATGGTAGAAAACCGCTATCAGGACTGATATTGACAATACAAATAGAGTTTTGTCTGCTAATAGAAGATTTAAAGATGAGACGTGGTCGTTGGTATAGCGGGAGAAAATTCTAGCTAAGCTTGCAAGGATTTAGTTAAACTGACTAGAATTTGTTCGGTGGCAATTTCTTTTGTAGAAGACGCAAACAGCGAGGTGTTATGACGTTATGAGCTCAGCTAGGTGTGTCTATCTGTGGCATTGTAGCTCGTAAATGCATGAAATGATCTCGAAATAGTTCTTAAATGTTATGTGTATCAAAACTAATGAAAGCTATAGCTGAAGGAGTCTGAGATTCGTTTTTTAATTAGGGTCTAAGGCTATTGAGAAACCGTGCAGGTAGATGTTATTAAGCCGCCCTAAGACGCGCCTTCCGAAGCACGTAGATGTCCGAAAATACATCACTAAAGTTTGTTCGAAATGGTCACCCATCTCGTTTCTCGTTTCCAAGCGTGTGTTGATTGAAAGTGCGATCTTTACGAATCCGCTGTTACCACAGACCGTAAAGTAAGGTAGGTACATAATCCAGGGATTCCTAAGTCAAAGAGAATATGAAATTATCTTCATTCATACTTCAGTTCGACCCGAATCGTCATTTCATATTTATGGCTATAAGTTCTTTGCTCTTTGTAGTCGCTTTCAGAAATATGTAACCTTTAGAGTGGCCAAATACAGGGTGGCATTTTAATCACCATGCAAATTTTTAGCAGTGTAAGTAGGTATATCTGGGGTCTTAAAGAAAAGCAATCTTGCTTGTTCTACTTTTGAGTGACGCTACTAACAAAATACGATTCTATCACTACATAATATTAGACAAAGTCTCTTTCTCTGTTCCTTTGTAGGTAGATATGCTCAAATCTTTAAAACTTCGCAACGGATTTCGATGCGGTTTTTTTAATAGATAGTGTGATTGAAGAGGAAGGAGGAAGGCACTCGCTACTTACCACGTTGGGTTCAAAATTAGCTTGACAAAATGCGGGCTCTTGATTGCTTCGTTTAGCATAACAACAATCTGTGTGCGGCTGACTGACTTGACTTCCCCATTTTGGAAAAGAAAAGAAAGAAAATAAGTTTATTTGGTACAGTAAGCAAATTAGGTAACAACATTATAAATATACACCTAAGTACACACAAAGAAAGTTCCTGCTGATATTTTGGATAGATTAACGCAGCAATACTTGTACCCTGTAGACTCCCTAAATATTGTAAATAAGTAAAGTTTAATCTCCGCACCAAGACACGACTTTTCAAATTCCCTTTGATATTTGATCGTTACGGTTATAACATTTCGAGTTTCTCGAGCAAAATAATCAATTTAGAAGCAAACAGGTGCTCAGGACCGTGAGTGCGAAGTATTGAGGAGTACCGGAGTGTGATAATTACCTAAGTGGCGGCCGTGCCCTCAGGGGCTCTCCGGCGATTCACCTACTTGCTTTACTTGGGACAAATCGACTTTATGAGAGGTTGCATTTTTTATAACGAGCTAAAAATAGAAGTATAAAGTCAAAAATAGTCCAGTCCGTCCAGCATGAAAACGTAAGTGTGTTTACCGAGTGGACAAAAGGTAAACGGTTAGAGAACGCAATTTGGTCGTCGTTTTTACTTAAAACAAGTAAAAAGCTATCACAGTTCTGTAGTCATAAAGTTGTTTTTCTTAAAAGCTTCATATATATTTGACTACTCCACATGCACACATATTTTTGAGGCTGACTGTACAATGGAATTACCTAAAACCTAAATTATAACTTAAAGAGCTTTCAACAAAAGGGTAGTAGAGTACTTATTTTTTAAATGTACCCTGAATCTCCTTTAACAATTAGCCAGACCATTAAAAAAAAACTGTTTTAGCCAATCAAAAAAGTTTGTCAAAGGCCTATCACCGTTCCAAAACCTATTCAAACTTACGACTGACTATGTCATCACAGGCGCCGTAAGGGTTAAAATAAATTTAATTATTAATCTACAAAATGGAGACATAAGGGGGTAGGTCGGTAGTCGTGACGTAAGTGAGACAACCCCCGCTAGGGGGCGCTGGTAATTGCTTTATTAATTTATGATAAACTTCCCTTGAAAGAGGTTACGAAGCTGAGGATAGCTGTTTACATCAGCTTGTTAACTGTAGGAAATGCTAACGACTATACTTATTAGAATTTGAGATAATGTGAACATTAATTCATTTCATACCTGAAGCTACAAATAAATTTGAATAATATCTTAAAAGGAAGGTTTGGGGGAGACCTTTGCCCAGCAGTGGGATCTTGCAGGTTAAATAAAAAAAAAAAAAAAAAATATCTACCTATTTTTTCTAGATTGTGGTGCCACCGAATCGATTCCAGAAAGTCTAGTCTAGACTTGAGATATACTCTACCATAAGCGAATGATTTAGCACTAGAGATATGCACTTATACTCGAAGAAATTGTTCGGTAGCTCATTGGACACTCATTAAATAATAACACCAAACTATTTTGCAAAAGATTTTGCCCAACAATAAAGTACAGTTAATGAAGTAAATACTTTTCAATATTATTAATTATTTTAACGTAAGTGATGACAAAATTATTAAGTTAAAGCTTACAATCCCTTCGAGTGTGAACGAATTCAATTTGATTTCCACTCATTAAATTCCATTGTTTACATTGTTTGAGGTGTTTTCTTGTTTTAAATTGTTTTATCCTTATTTATATGTTGTCGGAGGCACAAAACGCGAAGAACTGATGGTCGTTGGGGCGCAAAAGGTTCTTGATTGAAGACTATTTGAGGGCAAGCGCAGTGTGGGGCGGCCATCCGCAAGGTAGGCGGACGACCTGATACAGGTCGTTGGATTCCGGTGGAAGCAGGCCGCCTGAAACGAGCCGTTTTGGAAATCAATGAGGCCGGCCTATGTTCAGAAGTGGACTTCTTGCGGCTGTTAGTGATAATGTTGGTTACAAAAATAATATGTATGTATCAGAAAGAGAGCTGGTTTTCAACCTGCGCCGCTCGGGTCTTTAGTCCTTACAACATATGCTGATTTAGATGCCTTTGTTGCAATAAAGAAAAATTTGAAAATTATTATTCTATTAGGTTTCCATTGATTCTAGAAAATCTAGAAGGCACTTGTTTCGAGAGATCAATGGAAGCCTATTTTCTGGTTAGTAGTACAATACAAAGCTTTGCTTTCGTACAATTAACAAGCCGAACCGGCACTGTTGACTCAAAGTTGGGTGTAGAGCAAATAGGCGGAATAGATCGACTACGCCCACCGCTGGGTTAAGTATTGACATTACCCCACTACGCTGGGGAGATACATAATTAGGTATGATAAAGAAATAGGGCTCTAATTGGACTGTAACTATTAATTAATTAATTTCTTTGGAAATCTTGCTCTGGATCTGAAAACCAGAAAAAGACATTTGGTCATCTTCATCTTGGCATCCGGCAGGAATCGAACACGAATCTTTCGCAAACCGGGCGACTGCACTAACCACTGTGCTGTGCTGGTGGATGCCTTTAACATTGATGAAATCACCCTAGCCCATAGGGTAAAATATACCAGAAAGATTTGGCCAGTTTGTTAATGGTCTCGGTAGCACAGTGGTTAGTGCACTCCGGTTTGCGAAATATGCGGGTTCGATTCCTGCCTGATGCAAAATGACCTAATGTCTTTTTCTGGTTTTCAGATCTTTAGTGAAGATACTGCATGGAAAATGCTAAAACAAAAATTACATTATGAAAACAAAATAAGGTTAAAAACACACAATGTTACTCTTCCACCAGTTCTAAAGTTGTTTCTATCGAGAAGAATCCGGCAAGATCGATAGTTATTATTATCAACATACATGGTTTTGTTTACAGTTATTGAAGTCACGGAGAATATTTTTAACAAAACGTGCAACGGAGCAAATTATCGTAAGATGACCACCCAAGCTTGTCATTTCAATGAGATGATTGGAAGAGATATTAAAAGTCTCAAATTAATACACAATCTATTAAGCAAAGGAGTACCTACCCTAAAATATGTTTGAGGCATTTTATTGAAAAATTGTACACATTGACCTGCAAGTGATTTTCCTACCTTTCGGAGTCTAAGACTAGGATTAGGATACTTAATCTTTCAAGTTGGGTCTTTAATGCGATGAGCTCTGATGTAATGTTCACCCGTGAGTAGTAGGGATGGGCCGCTACTAATATTCGAGATAAAAATATCGATAAGTCAACGGCTGGGCGGAAATTATGTAGGGACGATTCTTAAATATCGCGAATGATGTACCTACTATGTAATAGCTAAGTAGTTTTTTTAAATATTCCACTTTTCTGTAGTTAGAAAATGAGTAGGAATTCGGTCTTTCTTTATTGGCGTTGTGTACGACGTACTGTTTTTAAAACACTTGAAGGCATTATTAAGAAACTTTCCTGCTTACCTCCTAGATGCAGAGATTCTACTAGGTAGGTTTGGCTGTTTAAACTGTTCAATTTCAAATCCCACGCTTGTCAATGTGACACAAACAGTTAAAAAAAAACGAATAAATCAAGCGAAGATAAAATTCCGCTAAAAAACTTTAAATAGCATTTAACCTTTGATAAATCGTGATATTTATCGAACCGTTTCTTTCGGAGAGAAATCAACTTATTTCAAAAGAATCAAATTGGAGTATTTAATATCCACGCCGTTTGATCACTGACCCGGCTAATGGAGGCAGATCGACTCGACACCAGAGGACGGCTGTAGGTTTATAAGGTTGCCATCTTGTTAAATGATAAATGAATATCGAAGATATATTGCAGCAAAATCATTTGACCATAAACAAGAAAGAAAGAAAAAATATGTGTATTGACCTTTGGAAAACGAATGTTGTAGACTCAAATTAAAAAAAATAGACCAGCCCTCACAATTTTCAAAGACAATATACTTTAGTAAATAATAGACATTGAATGATCTGAAAGTACTCAGTAGGTAAAACGACAATGTGATTCTACCACCGGTGTTGGACTGTTGTTGCTGTCCTATTGGATAATTTGCGTCTTGCCTGATGGTGAGCGATGGTGGATCACGCTTGCCCAGAAAATTCCTATTCACTCTTGCCTTGAAGACTCCAAGGTTGTACGTATCCGGAAACACAGACGCAGGGAGAGCGATCCCCTCCCTAGCGGTGTGCTGAGAAGAACCAGCAAAGAACTCAGCAGTTACGATTTCAACTTAATGTTCTTTTGCATCTGTGTTGCAGAATACGAAGCAAAATGATGCTACAAGAACAAAACTATGTAAAGATAAACGTAGGCATTCTTTTACACCTACAATTGTAGCTATCTCATTGTCACTTGCTAGCCTAATGACGAAATATGGCAATACAATATTAATCATTTTGAAGTTCGGAATCCCTGTAAGTCTATCTATATTTCAACATAATTAATATGGCTTTATTAGATATCTACACCAACACAAAGAACCAAATTTTATTATTGTTTTTAGCATTTTCATGCAGTATCTTTCTAAAGAAAACCAGAAAAAGACATTTGGTCATGTTGGCATCAGGCAGGACTTGAACCCGCATCTTTCGCAAGCCGGGCGACTGCACTACCAATTATGCTACCGAGACCATTAACAGACCGGCCGAATCTTTCTGGTATATTTTTGCCCTATGAGCCAGGGTGATTTCATCAATGTTATAGGCATCCACCTCTAACACTCGGAAGAAATATTTTTTCAAATATTTAACTCCCGATTAAGATGAAAAAGCTATTACTATATTTTATTATTGTTTTTAGCATTTTCATGCAGTATCTTTCTAAAGAAAACCAGAAAAAGACATTTGGTCATGTTGGCATCAGGCAGGACTTGAACCCGCATCTTTCGCAAGCCGGGCGACTGCACTACCAATTATGCTACCGAGACCATTAACAGACCGGCCGAATCTTTCTGGTATATTTTTGCCCTATGAGCCAGGGTGATTTCATCAATGTTATAGGCATCCACCTCTAACACTCGGAAGAAATATTTTTTCAAATATTTAACTCCCGATTAAGATGAAAAAGCTATTACTATATTTTATTATTGTTTTTAGCATTTTCATGCAGTATCTTTCTAAAGAAAACCAGAAAAAGACATTTGGTCATGTTGGCATCAGGCAGGACTTGAACCCGCATCTTTCGCAAGCCGGGCGACTGCACTACCAATTATGCTACCGAGACCATTAACAGACCGGCCGAATCTTTCTGGTATATTTTTGCCCTATGAGCCAGGGTGATTTCATCAATGTTATAGGCATCCACCTCTAACACTCGGAAGAAATATTTTTTCAAATATTTAACTCCCGATTAAGATGAAAAAGCTATTACTATATTTTATTATTGTTTTTAGCATATTTCTTCCGAGTGTTAGAGGTGGATGCCTATAACATTGATGAAATCACCCTGGCTCATAGGGCAAAAATATACCAGAAAGATTCGGCCGGTCTGTTAATGGTCTCGGTAGCATAATTGGTAGTGCAGTCGCCCGGCTTGCGAAAGATGCGGGTTCAAGTCCTGCCTGATGCCAACATGACCAAATGTCTTTTTCTGGTTTTCTTTAGAAAGATACTGCATGAAAATGCTAAAAACAATAATAAAATATAGTAATAGCTTTTTCATCTTAATCGGGAGTTAAATATTTGAAAAAATATTTCTTCCGAATGTTAGAGGTGGATGCCTATAACATTGATGAAATCACCCTGGCTCATAGGGCAAAAATATACCAGAAAGATTCGGCCGGTCTGTTAATGGTCTCGGTAGCATAATTGGTAGTGCAGTCGCCCGGCTTGCGAAAGATGCGGGTTCAAGTCCTGCCTGATGCCAACATGACCAAATGTCTTTTTCTGGTTTTCTTTACAAAGAACCAAAGTTTGTCTTTAGAATTCACCCACGATCTTTCAGTTGCAAAACCTCTGGCCGTTAGTAGGGTAGTCGTATATCTCTTTTCTCAAAGTGCCGGTAAGAAGACGTAGTTGACAGCCCTCCCGTCCGCCATCTTGGATTTATTTGTATTTGCCGCCAAAATGGCTGGAGGGCGCGATCTTTTTAATCAGCTTGCTCCATGGACAAAGGACAGGACAAATTTATGAGATTTGTTCTTTTATTCAAAGAAAGTAAAAATTGGGAGTTTCGTTTCCTTTTACATTAAAAACTTTAACAATTAGATGTTTGTGTATCTGTACGGATCCAGGATCCTCCCCTCTCTTGATTCATATCTCTTTTAATCCCCTACTGAACTAGAGGGGGAATTTAAAGTAAAAACTAGATATATCAGTCTGCGGCATTACTTCTCCTAAATTGATGAACTAATTGATGAACTTTTTTGTTCGAAAGGTGAATTAATCGAGTGTGGACTTAGAAACGATTATTTTTTTTAAGCATATAGTTAGATAAGCTTTTTGCCGAGATAGTCATTCAGATACGTTCATGTATGGAGCACTGTCTGCATATCTAAGACCATTCAATTGAATTGATTTATTGGTTTCAATGATATTATTGGACAAAATGTAGGTTTTGCCACGAGTCACCAACTGTTTAGAAGAAATATACAGCGTCCCTTCTCTTAGGCAAATACCCAGGTGTTTGTGCTACCACCACAGCACCCAGCACAAACATGAGTATTGTGCTGATACAGGAATTGAACCCGCGACCGTTTGTGTCTTAATATCCGGCATATTTTTAACAAATTGCTTACAATCTAATTTACGTACTGTATATGAAAATATGAGAACCAACAAGGTATTTCATTTCCAAACACATTTCCCTTAAAGTTACGAATACCGTACCAACATCCTAATTCATGTGTGTATTTGTATAACCGCCAGAGGGCTTATGTACAATATACATACATTTCTAATGAATACACTGCGGTACGTGCCTATACACAAGGGCACAAGTGTTGGGATATTTCTAAGCAAAAGGGACCATTGAGCGTATTCCTTAATATGATTAGCAGACGCACAAATAAAATTAAGATTTGAATTGTACAGAAAGTCCAACCTTTATAAAGAGCACAAACAAAGCCAATTTCAAACACAACATACGTCTATATTCTAAATGAGTCTGAAGCACATTGACGTGAACATTTAAGGTGGGTCTACGCTAGACGAACCGAGCACGAGCGAAGCACGAGCGGAGCCGTTCCCGCTTCGTCGTTCGCGGCGTCAAGTGTGGACGTACAACGAACCTGCAATGATTACTTCCCTCGAACGTAGTTTTCCGCAGTGTGTTCGCGGCACTTGGCGAATATGGACGATATTAATACTATTGCAGCAGCCGCTGCTGTTGCAGCGATAATTATAGCAGTAGTTAGCAAAAAAGGAAAAAGGCCAAGACGATGGGGATCTACAAATCTATATAAAATGAGATCCAAGCAACAAAATTTAGATTTATTTTGATATAATTCAATCAATTGCAAGGAAGCATCTTCGGTCCACGTTTACATGATGCTTGGCTCGAGCGACCGACGTCTGTCACTAAGCACGTCCACGAGCGCACTGCGAGCGCGAAGCAAATCCCTTTGTGTTCGTCAAAAAACAACGACAACCGGCGGAACGCAAACGAGCACGAACGAAACGCTCGCAGTGCGCTCGTTCGAGGCTTGTAAGTCGGTCCCCATTAGACGAATTGTGTTCGGCTCGAGCTCGGCTCGTGCTCGGTTCGTCTAGCGTAGACCCACCTTTAGAAGTACACATTTCAAGGAGTGAATTGAAAACCAAAGTGAAGGGGCGAGCCTAAGGCTGTTATCCAGGTTGCTTTTATGCTAACCAGTGTTAACCATCACAGGAAAGTTAGTGGCTTTCATGAGCTTAGGCCATGGCATTTAGTTAGTCGTTTGTTATGTCACTTTTTGCATACGTACCTACATCTGAAACTGTAGGTAGATCTTAACTACATAACCATCAGCATCGTCATCAACAGATGCATGACGTCCACTGTTAGGCCTCCAAAGAATTCCCAAAGTAGCTTGTCATTAGCGGCCTGTATTCACCTTAATCCTGCAACCTTATCAAGGCATTCTTTTGCCTTCGAATAGTCTCCATTCAATAACAATTCAGCTCCAGCAGCCGTCAATTCTTTTTGCTACGTGACACGCCCACTGCAACTCCAACCGGCTGGCTCTATAGAATAATAAAAAAAATAAATGCAACTTTGTAAATAGCTGATCTCGCTCCTGCTTATTTTCAACTCCATTCGTGTGGGTAGGTAATTCATCATCAAATTCCCGTCTGTACGTAGTTATTCGTCCAGAGTTAATTCGAGCGATTTCTTCGCCCTTTCGGTTTGATTAATGAGGATTCTATTAAACAAGAACTTTGTTTGAGCTAATCACCCACATATTAATAAGTGTGTTATTAGTTATTACTTCGCGAGTGCTTTGGTGATTAGGTTACGTCAATCATGTAGTTATACTTTTTGTGGAGGCGTTGCTGCCGAATGCTTTAAGAAGTTTCAAAGATACTTTGGTTAAAGAAGACCGGCGAAAATCGGCCCATCATTATTTGGGAACGTTCACGTTGAGACTGATAATAACTTTATAAAATGGTATTAGTAGATTTCTATCCATAATTTATAGGATTTTGTAAAGAAGGGATTTGATTTTTAAATAATTTACGGCAGTTTATTAACAAAACGTCGTAAATAATGATGAAACTGAACAGAAAACCGGAAAAGTGAAGGACGTTCCTGTTCATGCATCAACACTGATTTTACTTTCTTTCTAAACTGAACCATCATCTAGGTTGTATTGTTTTGTCAAGTTTTGCTGTTCTTATTTTGCTGTTATTAAAGCATCTCTATCTAGATTACGATGTTTCAAGTGACTAGATTTTAACAAAATGGTTCGATGGCAAGTCAAACTGCAAAACAAAATGAAGTAAATGCCAGTAACGGAACCTTTAAACATCAAATTGTGTCAAACGTCAAAGTCAGACTGACATGCGTGCATTGTCTGTTTGTTGTTATTGTTGACTTCAATTTCGTGCTTGCTTGCGTTTGCAAAGATTTTGTGGTGTTCTAACAGTTATTTATCTTCAGACTACGCGTGTTTCCCGGACTTACGATTGAAACCATAAAGTTGACCTCGGCATTTGTTACTGGATTACGATTTTAATTGCGATTAGATGTTGATAAAATGAGTCTTCGACGTGTAAATTGTAGTCTCCGAGTTGATCGATTAAGACGACATCGTTTATCAGATCATCATCATCATCATCATCAACCTGTTGCAGTCCACTGTTGGACATAGGAAACAGATGAAACGGAGCAAATCTTGGAGAGAGCCAAGAGATGGGTGTATCCACGGGATGTAAGTTTATCTATAAAATACATGTTGCGCGAAAAGGAGTCTATGTTAGAACCTTCCTTTAATCGTTATATCAGATAGCGTTGTGAATGTTGGTAGTTGTTACGGCGTCTATGTTCTTATTATTTATTATTACCTGCCTTCACAATCGAACAAAATAAACTAGACATCTAGATATTAATTAATTGCTTATTCTCTTTTAGTTGACGGGTGCAGAATATTTATGTCATGCGTGTTGGGAAATTATAAACCAGAACAATGAAGAACCACCTATGGCAGTGATGGGTCATCGCAATGTCTGTGCCATATGTGGCAGATCAATTTTGAGGCGAAGAAGTCGCACAGCTCTTAGAACAGATATGTCTTAGCGAGAGACACTTGTTGTTCGTACTATTGTAGAATGGATTCAACCCCGTGAGGTAAGTAACATATTAAATCGATTGTTATAAACAGTCTTAAAATATGTAGATGCTTTATGTTATACTTTTATTCCAGCTACAGTCTATTGATGAGGTGTGTAAACCATGCTGGTTAAGAGCTCAGAGAGCCACAGACAATGGTCAACAAAATAATCAAGCAGATGTTGTGCAAGTGGAACCACTTAACATAGAAACTTCAAGAGCTCCTAGTCCACTATCACTTGAAACACCAAGCCAAGAAGAAGTGCCAGTACCCGAAACTCCGCAAATTGAAGAGGAGCCAAATATGGCGCTTCCTACTATAAGACGAGCTGCTGCCACTGCTCGTCGTTGCTTGTTTCTTGAATGAAATGACCAGGAAAAACTTCATGTTTCCGAAGTGATCAGGAGAAGAGTGTTAGTTGATTTTAATTTTTATATACCAATTAATGCCAGGATTTGTGAATATCACTTGAACAGCAATTTATATGAGGATTTGTATGCATCTGAAAACTCTATGACGGCATTCACTCCTTGTCAAGTCGAAGATATGGTGTTCCTTCTCCGACCGACGATCTGGTCAAGGTCATGGGAAGCTGCTGGATGCGGACAGTGCAGGACCGATCGTTGTGGAAATCTTTGGGGGAGGCCTATGCCAAGCAGTGGGCGTCGTTCGGCTGATATGATGATGATGTTGATGACATGAATAAATAAATAAACATAACAATGTGTTTTTCATTTCACTCAAGCAAACTCTATGTAAAACTTAGTTAAGCATTATTCTCTCAAAGCTGATGTAATTGAACATTTTAATATTGAGTTCACATAAAATACAACATAGTATAATTTAAGTATATATATTATGCCAGTTTTATTTAGCTGTCAAAATAGTTATGAAAGCTTTCACAAACATACATAATCTTAACATTAAAAATAACAGAAGTAGTACATAGGTAATGTAGGTTACCTTATTTTCTTAGATAACTCTAGAGCCTAGGGTTTTATTAAAAAAGTCTAAGGAGTCGAGTTGTAGTCACAAAATCATAGTACTTCGATGCATAATACAGAAAATAATAAAAAACTCGTTATAACCAGAGGTTATTATAACCTAACCTCTTTAATTTATTATTTTTATATCTTTATATTCCCAACTTTTAGAGGGTTAGTTCTAGTATCATTTTGTTAGCAGTGTTAGGTCGTACAAGTCTTGGTTGATTTCGTTCGTAAACGAGGCCTATTATAGTCGGGGCTCAACCTCAAGGAACTCTGCCGGTCTTCTTTTTAGGATGGATAAGTGAAGGGTTGCTGCATTGTTTGTGACATTAACTAAGGAAGCTTCACAAGGGATTCGAAATATCACGTTTACTAATCATTTCAAGTACTGAATATAAATATCCTAATAAATATATCTGCGCATTGTTCCACCCAGCCACGCTAGACAACTAGGTAAGTATATAAGTTATTTAAATACATACTCATTATACATAGAAAATATTCATACCAACACAAACTAGCATGTTCATGCGCGCGAATTCGCGACCTCTGGTGTAATAGTTCTTAACCATTACTCGAAATCAATCGTCAACTATTTTCAAAACGGAACCCTTATGAAACACTATGTAGTCAATCTTACTGTCAAGAATCTCTTCAGGAGCGTTTTGTCGCTTCAAGCTGAAAATATCCGAAATCCCTGAGGCAGAGAAAAGTTCAAACTTCTAAGTTAACGCAATAAAGATACGACCGTTTGGGCTCCGTTTGTGCCGCATATTTTAGCGCTCGCTAGGGAAAAAAACCTTTGCCCTGTGGTATGGGGCATTAGAATACTGTCAAGGTTTCCCCACGCATGTCGTAAGAGGCGACTAAAGACTAGACTAGACTAGATGTGCACACGGTGGGGACCGTGTGCCTCCATTGCACAGGTGACTCTGTAGAGGGCGGCGATGCGGGGGGCCTCGCACTGCTGTTAACACCAGCGGGTGTAAAAGAGGAGGTATAACTCCCCTCGAGTTGAGCTGGGAAACCGGCATAGCGCGCCAGGGGTCCGCCGGTAGAGTCCCTGGCGGTGTTACTCAAGGACCTCTGGTAACGGGCAGAAGTTGGCCTCCGCGGAGTTTAGTGGCTATTCCCTTCTTATTAGGGTGAGTGAGTCCCACACTCCCCCGCTCTCCTACCCTGGGAGCGGGATAGTGCGTAAATACATACTCCGCGTCAAAAAATGTAGTCATAAAGCCTTATATGGTACATCCCGTTGAGTGGAATCATTAATTCATTAATTCATTTATTCACTGCATACATGTGGTAAATTAGGTCTTACATAAATAAAGTACAAAAACACATGAACCCTGCAAGGGCGCTGCAAGATAAGTAGGTATGTAGTAATAGTATTAGTATTCTTAATTTTGCCCACAAATTAATCACAAGTAATGTAGGTAATCATGCACAATTTATTTCTGACAGTTATCATTAAATTCAAAATACTCTTGAATAGAATAAAAACAATTTACCAACAAAAAGTTCTTAACACTTTTACTAAATAATGATAAACTATCTATATTCCTTATTGACAGGGGCAACTTATTAAATACTCTAACAGACATGTGGTACGGTCCTACACTGATTATATGGAGCTTTGTGAGAGGGGCTACCAGTTTGTGCCTGTGACGGAGATTACGAGACTGAGCGTAGTAGCTCGTAGCTTGTGTATAAAGATGAGAGTATTTTTTTACAAAGATACACATTTCATAAATATAAATTGATGTCAGAGTTAGGATTTTGAATTGAGTGAAATATGGAAATATGGTATATTAAATGTTTCAGGAAGCAGTACCATGTAACGGATGCAAAAAAAACAACAGTCCCACTAGCCAACCTTAACTAGGTACTTGACTTCAACTATGAGGTGGAGCAAACCATACTCCTACACGCTGGCCCAAAGCGTCAATGTTGGAGAGTAGAAATGTTATAAAACGCCCTAAAAGGCCTCCGACTAGGCTTAACGACTGACTAACGAGGTCAGCCTGGACGGCACAGGAAGCCGATGTCCGAAAAATACATAACTAAATATCTAAGTATCATGAGTGTGTTGCTTTACAACAGCGATCGTTGCCGACCCACTATCACAACTGTGCCATGGATGGGCACACCCAAAGTAAAGTGAAGTAAAACAAAATAAAAAGTAGGTATGGGAATATTAGAAAATTCTAAAAACGGACAGGACCCCGTATCTAAAGTATGGAAAACGCGGTTTCAGTTAAATATCCTGAGATTTTGGTATTTGCGATAGATTTGTAAGTCCTGAATAAAAGTCTAATTCTATCACTGATTCCGAAACCTTTTCATGGTTAATAAATGTAGTTTCTTATTTAATTACTACGTTCTTCAAATAACAGTCATTTATTCAGTCCGACGTTCAAATTGTGGGCTCATACAACGTGGGTTATTTCACTAACAATTTAGCTAAACTGTTTATTGAAATATGTTTTCTGTTTAGTTCTAAACCTCCCTTAAAAACTTGCCAAGTTCTGAAACAGCACGTCTTAGTTTAGGTTCCAAAGATATACATAATATCCGCTTTGGAACTTGTATTGAGTAATAAATAATTTATAAGCTCACATTTTAAGGAAATACTATCATAAAAAACATTATGTTATGTTTTCTTACATGAACTGAAAGATTATAATAATTGGACTATAAAGGTACTGAAGGTTCGTTCCCATAAGACAGATAGATAAAATCGTCGTTATATTCTCTTTGATAAAACTTCGTAAAGAATGTCGAAACCGGACAAGTGTAAAAAGGACTTGGCAGCGAGGGTTCCGTACACAAACGTAGCTACGTTTTTCTGATGTCGGAAAACTGTTGTGCTATACGGACACACAGGACATTTACATAGGTCGCGGTTAGTTTACTAACTACTAGTGGTAGTAATTAAATACGACTAAAATTAAGGTCACTAATCAAACGAGCTAATTATTAACGACTAGCGACCCGCCCCGGCTTCGCAAGTTTGTAATGAGATGTTTTTATACACATAAACCTCCCTCTTTAATCTAATACTAAAAACCGCATCAAAATCCGTTACTATAACTGAAACAGAGATCATAATGAATTGTATGTAAGTAGATATGCTATTCTGTACTACAATGTTTTTTATTCAAATATTCGGTATGAACGGCCGCATCTCTTGGTCACGTTGACTAAGACGTTGGAGTTTTTGACTGCTCTAAGTTTGCAGACTGGGCACTTGACATTAATTTCAGCATGACATCTCCACGAGTTTCCAAGAAAAAGGGTCTTGACAGACGGACAGACGAACAAAAATGATCCTATAAGCAATGATAAAACAATAAAAAAGACGTAGATAGGTTATGTCAGTACTAACACGAAGTCAAAAATTATCCCCTGGCTTACGTACCTATAATTTGACCTTGTGTACAAGATAGCACGATTATTTACGAGGCAGATACATGTTGCGCAGTGTCGTCTCAAACTGTCAATGCTTTGCTCAGGTGCTGCTGATTTTGGGTGCCACTTTTTTAGCACAAGTAACCTATCTACGTCTTTTTATTATAATATACAAAGGTTGTTTTTTGTTTTGATATACAGAACCCTGAAAAGGCCAACAGCAGTATTCGAATACTTTCGCCATTCCGATGATATCGACAAATAAACGTTTCCGTAACAGATGTGTCGTCATATGATATCACTAATGCTCTTTTGATTTCACGTGACGTCGTTACTGGAAGGATTGCCACATTTGCAGGACACGGGATGATTGCTTTGAATAATAAATCTTTGAAATTTAGCTACTAAGTATTGCATATTGGAAAAAAGTTATATTAATGCTGAGATATACCCCCTTATTCAAAAAAACTAACGCAACGCTGCAGCATTGAGTTAAATGATTGACGTGTCTTGTCACTTAAGTACTTGCAAATAGCAGCAAAAACACTTCATTGTTGAAGCAGTTAGGTCACAGATTAGTTTTTATTTATGAGATAGGGAGCAAACGAGCTAGAGGGTGACCTGATGGAGAGTAATCACCTCTGCCCATGGACAACTGCAACACCATAGGTGTCACGAGATGCGTCGCTTGCCTTTCAGGAAGGAATACGCTCTTTTCTTGAACCCTGTCATGTCGTATCAAATTCAAATTCAAATTCAATATTTCTTTATTCAAGTAGACCAATAAACAGTACTTTCGAATCGTCAAGAATCTTAATTATAACCACTTAATAAACATACACATAATAATATAATATATGAACAATACTTAAAATACATGTACATAATGTGACTCTACCACCGGGGTCGGAAGGTTGTTTCTACTGAGAAGACCCGGCAAGAAACTCAGCAGTTACTCTTTTTCAATCGTCCAATGTTTTACAGTACAAAGTGAATGTTTGAATAAACCAACCAAGTCATACAGATTTGACATGAAAATAAATAAAACAGGAAGTTAATAAGTAAACTTGGGTAAACTAAGTAAACTTGAGCAGACCAGTCCCCGAAGGTGGCACCTGTTCACAAGTTGACGTGTGAGGCAGCCATCATCCCACTCAACCATATTTTAGGGAATGGAATGACCCGCCACACAACGCCACCACCCCAGAAACATTTTAGTGAGCATGACTAGCTCGAGTTACTCATAGTAAAACAAAAGACAAAAGAAGCTACTGTAAGTCTAAACTGTAGGACCGAGTGTGATTTTGAAGTTATATAATGCAAGGCTGTTGGTTAGTTTAGACTTTAGAGGAAACAATATAAATTCACAAGAAACAAACAAATCAAATGTTAGTCTGAACTGTGGGACAAAGTGAGATTTTGAAGTTATACAATGCAAGGCTGTTGGTGAGTTTATGAAATACAACATAAATATAATCATTTACTTATTAAGTGTGGTTATGTTAAAAGCAAAAAACAAAAATTAAGTTATTATAAAGTTTGTTTCCAGACATTGACGTCCTCAAGGTAGTCCGACGTCGTATAGTACGCCTTCCGAACCAGGGTTTTCTTGACGTAGTTCTTGAACCTGTGAAGAGGCAGTTGTTTAATATTATCTGGCAATTTGTTATAGTATAGTATACCTTGCCCCCAAAAAGAACCTAGTACTTTCTGTAACCTAAACAGCGGAAGCACCAATTTGTTCCTTCCCCTAGTATTCCTATTATGAATGTCGCTTTTAGCAGTGAATTTACTGATATTTTGTCGGACATGTACGATGCACTGAAATATGTACTGAGAAGCTACAGTAAGGATGCCTATCTCTTTGAACAGATCTCTAAGCGATTCCCGTGCGCCAGGTTTATAAATTGTAATAATCCTTATTAATAATAAATATCCTAATTAATATCCTTCCGGAACTGACGCTGGAAGACCGTTCCATATTTTAGCAAAAAGTGATGCGTGAATCGCACAGTTGAAGAGCGCCAACCATCTAGGTGATGAGCGAGGAACTTCAGCTTATGACGCGTTCCGCGGTGATGGAAGCGAGAGGCCGGTACAATATTGAACAACTCTTCGGAGCACTCCCATTGTATATGCCATACAGAACACATAGGGTTGCAACGTCTCTACGTAAAGCCAAAGGGTCTAGGCAATCGGAGATATCAGGGTCGCCGGCAATTCGAGCAGCCCTACATTGTACACGGTCAAGAGGAAGAAGAAGACATTGGTTTGCTCCAGCCCAAAGATGGCAGCAGCACTCCATGTGAGGCCTGTAGTTAACAACTTTTATAATTTTGTAAAAAAAAAACAAGAATGAAAGGGACAAAGTAATACAGAAGTCAACAAGGTGCTTGCTATAGCGCTGTTCGTTTTATGATTAAGGGGTTAATATCTACAAGTCAACCACATCATCAGAATTTAAATCGTCCTTTTTCCAAACAAAATTGAGGGACACTTATCACTTGCAACATTTTTCCTCGTTTACATATTTTCTTAGTAGGAAGTGTTTTCAACCTGCAATACAAGATTCTAGTCCTTTTAAAAGGTCTTTGCAATATCAAATGTAAGACCGATTCCCAGCAAACAAATCTTTGAAGTCTGCTTCAAAGGCAGGCAGTTGCAAGCACACCAATAAGGTTTCTGCGAGATTTGCAAAAGGACGCACAGACGTAGACACGATATTTAATAATGTTCTTTTGATAACGTTATGTTTATGGAAACGGTAAAAGGTATTGTGTTTGTGAATTTTCTAGTTTTCAGGAAGCGACGCGTGCATTGTACGCTGGGCATATAACTTAAGGCACTCAGTATGTTCCTGAACAATTGGGGATATGAGACTCAGATTGGCTGAGCCTCAGTTCTGTTAACTTAATTTTTTACTTTATTGTGATGCAAATAGATGCTTGTGTGTTACAATAATGAAAACGTTACCATTACGCTAATAACAAGCAGAAATTAAAATGTACACTGATTGTTACAGTCATAGTGAACGGAACATTCAGAACCCAAAATTTTGCCGATTCAACTTTTAAAATAACAACTTTTTAGGGCCTAGCCTAGAGCCGTTATTATGGTTGTTTCTTAATGTTCTCATTCATCGGCGAGATAAACTCAAATTGTACAATCAACACTAAACAGATGTTTCGTCCAGACTGGACCTTGGCACCACGCGGATTAAAAACCAGAGTGTTAAGCCACTGGACCACGACGCTGTCAAGTACAGAGGCGCACACAGCCTTTACATAAGGGCACTAAGCGGCTGACATTAGACACATTTTGCAGTTGTTTTGTGAAGGTTGATGGGTGCGCCTCTGTACGTGCATCGTGTACGTTTGACGTATTATTGTTTGAAAAGAACAACGATCGTACTTCCAAAATCAAATGACTGATAATAAGTGACGACTTGTCAGCTACAGTCTCGCGAATTGAGGGTTTTCAGAGATGAAGAGTGCTTTTGGAATATTATTACTTTCAGGAGCGAATAAATCAAGAAGCATTATGTTTGAAATGTTTCTGATTCTTGATTCTAATATTGACGTGCCCCTGGCACAGTTGTGCCGCCGGAAATGGATTGGGTGACCACCTCGACCGTTGAGTGATGTATTTTTCGGGCATCCGTGCTTCGGAAGGCACGTTAAGCAGTTGACGTCGCTAGATGTCGGAAGTCTCAGGGCAGCTTGATAACATCTATAGGTTTCACACTAATTTGCTTAGGTTTCACACTAATCTTACACCTCTCCAACAATCCGTCTGCACCTTATAGTTGAGGTGAGACATGTGCCCTGCAGTGGGACGTAAGTAGGCAGTTTATTATTATTTTCTGATACTCTGTCTGAGCGTGTTGTTGACTGGTAGAGAATGCCTCTTTGAATTTGGTTCGCCTGTACTTTTAAATTCTCCCAGAGTTGATGAAATTCGATAGAACAATACAGATAAATATCTAGCTAGCCTGCACAACATCGGATAATCGGATGTCTTCAAAGCTCGTTGAATGACAGTTCCCTCTTTATTTTTACTTTATCCTATTGTGATTTTTATTCCAATAGCTGGTTCACTATAATCCAGTATAAACAACGCGAACTTGCCCGCCGTATAATGACTGGAGGATAATACCGAGTGCAATTTGCGTTTAGACCGTAATCCGGCCCAGCCTCAACACTTGCAATTCAAATTCGTTTGAACCCTAGCTTAGATGAAGTTTGTTAGGGTTGTCGACACTACACTTTCGTTTTAGTATACGATATTGAATATAATCTTATCTTATCGTATCTTGAGAAAAAGCGTAAGAATGTAAGTATGTCACGCAGCAAGTAGAAAAATGTGTTTCGGATGATGTGATAAATTGAAATTGAAAAATCAAAAATACTTAAATTACAAAATATACCTAGTTGAAAACAAAACTTAGGCCATTACAAACATAACATACATACTATGCACTAGGCGTAGCCCAGTGCTGGTTTCTAGACTGGTACAACGCGGTTGCAAACAAGCATGGCGGACCGCCTGATGGACAGTGGCTACCGCAACCTATGGACACGAGTCTCGCCAGTAGTAGCATTACTGGTGGGTTGCCGACCCTGTAAAGAACCCTATTAAACCCTTTTTGTTTCATGCTATAACTCATCAGGAATATCTTGGCAGAGAGTACGTTCCACAGTTTCAGTATCCTCTGAAGCATCTCAGGAACCGAATTTTGCGAAACCGTGGTGGCTCTAAAGTAGAGATGAAACGGATATCCGGTAACTATCCGTTATCCGGCCTATCCGGCCGCTATAATACTATCCAGCCGAATACCGGATAGCTAAGTACTATTCGGCCGGATAGATATCCGGCCTAATAGTATTGTCATAAGCTTTGCAAGATACAGCGGGCTCTGTCTCCTCTCCTCTACTCTTTTTAGCCGGTGTTGAACATGAACTTATTTATAAATTATAACCTAAAAACGATCACAGACACACGTCTGCTACACCTGCACTGCATGCAATCGACACAATAATAAAATGAATGATACAATTGTTAACTTCACTCATCAACGAAAAGACCCGAATCGAACCGAGTACACCCGATCGTTCGCGCGACGCCTACGCAAACAGCTAAGTTTCGCCGGATATTCGGCTATCCGGCCACTTGGTCGGCCGAATATCCGGTATCCGGTATCCGGCCAAACTGCTATCCGTTTCATCTCTACTCTAAAGTATGGGGATTAAAACCCTGATGATGGCGGTGCTATGGAAGGAAATAGCCATAGGCATCATACCAAAACCATCGTAAATAATCTATATTATGGAAATAAAATAATGTCGTGTTAGTTACACTATTTATAACTGAAGAGTGGTAAACCGATTTGGCTAAAATTTAAAGGAAAGTAGTTTAGAACCAGGAATCAGACTGATGGGATACTTTCTCTCCCATCAGTCTGATTCCGTTTCGTTGTTCCTGGGTTTGGTACTTGTCAAACAGGAAGGAATAGACGTATTTGTTGGTGGTTGAATAAAGATTTTTTTGAACTGTCACAGTAGTGGGTATAGGACCCTTTGACAGAGCGACGTCTGTCGGGACAGCTAGTAATAATAAAAAAATAAAAAGCGAAATAAGCTTTTGGCAGCCCTATCACTTCAATCTTACCGAACAGTCAACGAACGATGTCTATTTTGCGTGAATACAAGTTTTCTCGAGCTGAATGTACATTTAAATGGGTTTGCTATTTAATACAGTTTATTCTCACCATAAGGTTTTTTTATTAGACTACGAATACCTTACGTTTCGTCGTTTCGTCGTTTTGCACGATGGAAACATGTTTCGAAGGTTAAGGTGCGTGACGACTGACATCCATCAACATGCCTTAACGTGCTTTCCAAAGCACGAAGGTGCCCGAAGTTACATCACTTAACTTCGGTCTGGGCGGTCACTCATTTCCGACCCATCATGTGTTGCTTTACAGCAGCGATCGTTGCCGATCCTCAAGCACTACTGTGAACTGCACTACAGATACCTCACCCGCTGGAATATAATACTGCTTATTTCCTAAGGAGTGTAATTTAGTAGTAGATTTCTGTGAATTTACATCTCAATCCCGGTCAAAGGAAACCACTGTGCATTTCCTTTGTGCATTACCATAGGCCGTCTTACAACTGGTTAGCACCTGGCAGTATGGCCTTGATAGCTATATATTTATGTCTATTTTTACTCGTTTATGTACATTCAATCTTTTCCGCATTTCGCGGATATTGCTTGAACTTTTGAGATTGTTATTTGAGAGATATTGTATGTAAGTGTACTCTGTTGCATTTGAAGCTTCATTGGCTTATTTTGTCAGAACATTCAACTTGCACAATTACAATTGTTCGTCTCTTGTTATTGAAAATAGGTATTATCTACAGCGGCATGATTTTTTTAAATATTTTTTTGCGAAGGCAAAAAATATGTTAGATAGGACGTGAAAGTTTTCCAAATTTTGTAAGTGTTTTCAATTGGATTCCTCTTTATGTTTCTTTTATATATTTCAATGTAGGCTTATTTTGTAGCAGTTGTCCGAAACCTAGAGCAAAGGGTTGCCTTTGGCTGATGTTTGTAAAATAACCTAAAAAACCTTCTGCTGAACCCAGTTTATGTAACAGTAAATGCGAAATTCAAATTTCTTTTTTCCTAATGCCACTTAAAATATTTACAGCTTAGGCCACATTTTCTTAAAGAAAAGAAAATACCTCAACATTTTTGGTTATTATTTTCAGGCCCAGTGTTTTTAAGTGATCGTCTAGCAGTCGAAAGTACTTGTCTGTCGACGCGAGTCTCGAGTCCACTCGGGACCACTCGAGGTAGGGGTTTTCATCAAAATAAATATCTTTTCGAAAACTAGATTGCAATTTTTGGGCAAAATTCCTTTTTTCGGTGAAATATGCATATTTAAGTATATTGTGTATGATAAAGATGATAGTTGAATGGATATTCACTCAATACACTCAACTCTTTAGAATAAAACAACTCAATTGCTTTCCGTTACATCGGTATGATGTTTTTCTTTCATACATTATAAAAATAACGTTACCGCAAACGAGTGATCTACTAAAGCGGAATAAAGTGTAGGCGTCTAATATTAAATTAGGGCAATGGTAATTTTCTGAGAATGGGTCTTTTGTTATTTTTTTAGGAATTATTAAAAACATTCGCTACAATTAAATGGTAATGGTCTAAACACCACGCTTGCCAAGTGCCTATAATTAGGTTTACCCTTGTTTGATCGAACAACGTTTCGTCGAATTTCAGTTGGTCGAACAACGTTTGAGAAAATCATCACTTTGTATAATATCATTTGATCGAATTATCAGTTCGTCGAATGTTTATTTGATAGAATTTTCAGTTCGTCGAATGTTTATTTGATAGAATTTTCAGTTCGTCGAATGTTTATTTGCTATAACAACGTTTGCACTAATGATCAAAAGGTAGAATGTTCATTTGATGTAATTTTCAGATGGTATTACATGCCAAGCAGCATGTAATGAGGCAAGTCGTTTTTTTGGGTTTAAAAAAAAAAATAACCACGAAGGCTTAAGGCGGGAGCTACGCTCCGCTTCGCTCCCGCCTTAAACCTTCTAACCTAATCTATCCGAGTCGGTTCCGCCCAAACTATAGTATAGGGCAGTGACGAAATTCGATAATATGAAATTAGTTCAAATGAAATTCGGTCAAACAAATAATTACATCAAATGAAAATTTACCAATTAAATATTCGGTCAAATGAATAATTCGACCAACTGAAATTCGACCAACTGAAATTCGACCAACCGAAATTCGACGAAACGTTGTTCGATCAAACAAGGGTAAACCCTATAATTACTATAACAATTCATTTCAGGGCATCAAGGTATGTAATTTTGTTATGGTACTCGTAACAAAATACCAAATGCCGAATGCCGAATCATGATTCCTTTCTTCATGTTAGAGGTGTCGTGAATTGCGGCCAAAAGACAATTTAATCATGAAAGTAAATGTCTTTCAAATCTAGGTCAAGAGCCACCCTAACGCAGCGTTTTTCAAACTGTCGGGGGTAGGGTAACAAAGTAAGTAGATTTGAAGAGCTATTTGGCACAGAGGTTGTGAAAAACGTTAAAATGTTTCAGTTAATAAATCTGTAGTTAACTGTTTATTTGAAGACTGTGCAGCTCACATCCCAATTTATAACTCATCTTCATAATATCAGTTTTATTCCATCTTGCTTGCTGATGACTTTCTAAGGTGCGGGCAAGCTTTCCAAGCCCAAATGTAGCCAAATTACATGTTTTCAATGCACGTATATACGAGTATATTACTATAGGCATTAGTACAACACTCAGAGACGTTCTTGACAAGACTTGGAACTGGCAAAATGTTACTCATTTAGTCACTACAATACGACAAGGAACATCTCATCAGAGTACAAATCCACAAAAGAGAGCTGCTCTACTACAAATCGAAAGCTCAGCACGAGACGCAGTTCACTCAAGAATGGGTAGAAGTGCTTTTTCATGCCATAAAGATGTATCAGACAGCGGATTACCCATAAGAAAACTCTATTGAGTGTCTTCATACCATAAATAACGATGGAATTGGACAATTCATCTTTTGTTGTCCCAAAAAATAGCATGGAGTTTTCAAAAGGCGTTGGAAAACGTTATTAAAGGATCGCTAGCCCACATAATATCAGGAATTCAGTACAGGTATAACTGGGCCCTGTGGTTTGGGGCGTTAGAATTCGGCCAAGGTTCCCCCCCGCCTGTCGTAAGAGGCGACTAAAGGGGGGCCGCGGGGTCGCCAGGAGTGCACATGGTGGAGGCTGTGTGCTTCCATTGCACAAGCGATCCTGTGTAGGGCGGCGGTGTGGGGGGGCCTCGCACTGCCGCGAACGCCCGCGGGTGTATGAGGGGAGGTATAACTCCCCTCGTGAGGAGCTGGGTTCCCAGCAAAGCGCGCCAGGGGTCCACTGATAGAGTCCCTTACGGGGGTCCTCGGGGATTCCTGGTACCGCGCAGAAGATGGCCTCCGCGGAGTTTAGTGGGTATGCCCACGCCCACTGGGGTGGGTGAGCCCCACACTCCCCCGCTCCCGTACTTAGGGAGCGGGATAGTGCGTAAAGGCATTCTCCGCGTAAAAAAAAAAAAAAGTACAGGTATAACGAAATAATGATAGAACAAAACAGACTGAAACAAAACATGCTAATTACGGTTTGAAAAGAAGTCAAGTATTTTTTTTTTGCATCAGCGTTCGAGTTAAAAATGAAAATATAGTGTCTACTCCACAAAAGATTGAGAAACTTAGCCCTGATAAATTTTCCTAAGCAATGCGCGAACTTAACAAATGACTTCATTTTATGACTAAGCCTTTGTCGTGTACTTTTCAATAGTTCTAGTTCTCGCCACAACCGTATTCTCGGTAATTATCTAAGGTATTAAAAGGATTTATAGGCGCTTTCAATTACTTCTGGCGTATCTGGGGCGAGGGGTGATGTATGCGGTAGGGAGGGGCGCGTGACGGGGCGAAAATAAATGCAGATGTATTTATTTATAGCAGATAGGGTCTGCAATGGGGGTACATGTGTGCCTTGACAACCGCAAGGTAGGCAGTATGGAATATACTCGTACTTATTTAGTGATTTTGCGATTTTATGGACCTTTGCCGCTGAAAGAGTTATTCTATCCCGATAAGGGCGAGTTTTGAAGACGAGGTTTTTCAGTTTTACGGATTGGGCATTACCCACAGTTTTGTTTTTCTATCATCCCACAATCATCCCACAGCTTTGCAAAGTTCTCTCCCAGTCCTTTCCAAACATTTCGATCCCGTGTGTGGAATATTATAAAACAAAAAAATTGGAACATGAAAATCGGGACATTTCCGCAGGAGGATTGTAGTCAGATGGTGGAGGACAATTGCAAGACCAGAGTTCGACTTTGGCCACGGCAGGGTCTGTCACGTAAGGATTGGCCTGTCTTAGAAAGCTTTTGCGGCTTTTCAATCTTGCCCCCGGCAAGTCCCCACATGCACCCCCTCTACGGCTACCACTGGTGGCCACGTGGTGGCAGATTGGATACGGCCGTAGAGGGGGTGCCAAGCGTCTGTTTCTCACTTCGTGTTCTTAATCGTGCAGGCAACTTCGCGTCGAATTTCCCGGGGCGCTATCCCTGCGAGGGTATATAGAGTTTCGGCAGCAACGTCTGTTTTAAGGCCACCCGTTATAATGCGACAGGTCGATCTTCTTAGATACAACTTATGACTATGATTGTTGAATATTGAAGCTGCTGATACTAAAATAAAGGATTAGATTTATTAAATGTTTTGACCATTTGTCAATTCGAATACTATATTTGTACTTAACCGTACTGTAATACGGTTCGTGTGACGCAATATCTTTTTCTAGGGAACGCCGAGACTCACCATGAGTCATAAAGCCATGAGTCAAATGAGATTCTGCAGTAGCTGGCGGCCCTGGCCGAACTCGATGAGTTCACAACAACTGAACTTTGTACTGGGACTTAGCAAATCTGTAATCTTAGTAAAACGTTACTATGTCTTCCTTGGCGAAGTGATGTTCATGTTTTACGAAATTGAAATTGCTTACTTTAGTTACATTGTGGTTAGTATTTTAAAAATAAGTAGGCAGTCCGCATGAGCTGCTCTATACTGTTTTACTTTAAAGTCCTAAATTCGATGTTTCTTTAGACCATAACACGGTAATTGAGAATCGTTAAAGAATGATAGTTTTACGAACATACGTGCAATAATACGATCCACAAAATACAGTTACATAATGTGACTCTACCACAGGCGGCGGAAACTTTTATGCTGAGAAGACCTCGCGACGAATCTCAGCAGTTATACTCTTTTTTTAAATACCTAGTATGTTTTGACAGTAAACATAAAACTAACCAAACACAGTTTTCAAAATGAAATAAAAGTATCAATCAAGTAAACATGAGCAGACCAGTTCCCGAAGGTAGCACCTGTTACCATGTTGACATACTCAGCCAACATCCTACTCAACTATATTTTAGTGAATGGAAAGACCCGTCACAGAAAGTTACCACCCCAGAAACATTTAAGTGAGCATGACTACTGCAAAAAACCATAAAAACGGCATCATTGCTAAAGTAAAAAAGTCGAGGCTGCTTGCATTTACATATAATTTATTTACATATTTATGCCCTGTTGAATTAACATATTAATATTGTGGCTCCAACCAAGAACTGCAATTAAACTACTATTCTTTTTTCAAGATTTTTTTGATTCTTATAAGTTCATAGGTACTAGCTGTCCCGACAGACTTCGTTCCGTTGGCAAACATTGTGTCATGTGACATGTAGAAACGGTTGCCAAGGAAAACTAAATTGTTATTTTTCACTATATGCCTAGCATTTCCCCAGGTTTACTCAACTTTTAAACCTTACCTGGACCTTCACAAATATTTCACAACTAAAATTAGCCGAATCGGTCCGTCCTGATTTTTAGCGAGACTAACGAACAGCAATCCATTTTTATATCATTGAGATTAATGAACATCAAAATGAATTGTTTAAAAAATGATGTTTCGTTTTAGATCGGAAAAACTTTACTTGTATTTAATTTATGGAAAATTATAAATAGGCATATGAGTATTGCCTTGTCTTCTAATAGTGCGCTTAGAATTAAATATTCACAGACTAAAATCTTTTCTTACTTACGATTTTTCAAGGTTACTGTAGTTTTGAGGTGTGTTTGTTGATAAACAACACTATAACTAGCCATAGTAGTTTCTTTATGGTAGGTTTTTCCTGTTGATTAAAACAATTGCTATTGTATCCATTTGAGCAGACTGAGGCTTCTGGCCTTCAAGTTGGTTACTCAACCAACTTCAGCCGTGCTATTCCGGCGGTGAACATCGGACATCACTTCACATCTCGGTGCTCCACGCTTACCTCAATCATCAATACGCTTTAGTTTGAATAAGTATTTTCCCTCATTTTGTAAGTAAATAATTTAAAAGTGTTATTTGTCTAAGAAAAAAAAAAGTAAAATAAATGGAAATGAGAGCATTACGAAGTATGGCTGGGGTGAAACTGAGTGATAGAATAAAAAACTGTGCTATAAGAGAACGATGTGGTGTGAAAGAAGACGTTATTACAAAAATTGAGATGGGAATGCTGAGGTGGTTTGGTCATATGGAAAGAATGGATGAAAGGCGATTAACGAAACGGATTTATAAGGCGAGGGTGAATGGAGCTGTTGGAAGGGGAAGGCCTAGACGAACGTTCCTTGGACAAGTTCAAGATGTTCTCAGAAAGGGTCAGGTCAGCAGTACCTTTAACCGACGAGCATGTATGAAAGGGCTCATGAAAGTAGAGGAGGCGCAAAGTGTGAGTCAGGATCGTAGCAAGTGGAAAGAAGTGGTCTCTGCCTACCCCGTTGGGAAAGAGGCGTGATGGTATGTATGTATTTGTCTAAGTCCTTTTTTTTCAAACGACCACAGTTGCAAAGAAATTGAATTTTAAAGTTCACTCACACGAGGGAAGGGAGTTTTGGCGTCTGCCGGAATAGCATAGCAGACTTAAAAATAGCAGGGAGAGGAATTGGTCAGGATAATGTGATTGTAGTGATGATACGAAATCGAGTTTCATAGAAAAACGGTGACATGTAGAAAGCGCTATAACATATGCGGCAAGTCAAAATTAGACCATCTTGCACAACCCCATCTACTTCCTTTTTCAGTTTCTCTATCTGAGGGTTATCTGGAAGAGATCGCTCTTAGCGATAAGACCGCCTAAGTTTTACATTCCAAATATATATAAGCATCGTTGTGTAATTTGTTCTCTTTTGCAATAATGTATATCCTATCTTATTATAATTAATATCAGTATATTTTGGCGCTTTTAAACTAGGGGGTGTTGCTCATGTTTAACTCTTATAGAGTAGTTGTTGAAATAGCAGTTCGTGATGTTGATGATGAGATGACCTTAAAGTATGTGAGTGTGGTTCCTCGGACCTGTAGACTCTCTTCATGTGTTTGCTTTAGTATTTAAGGCCTCTACTTTCTGGACATTAGTGACAGAGCACTGTACTACTGTCACGGTTATCATTATTAGGATTAGAACTAAAAAGAAAAAGAGTTTGAAATAACTAATAATTTTAATAACTTAATTATCAACATTTGTCAGAATAAGTAGGTACAATTTATACGAACGAAGGTTTGTCAACAAACAATGCTAAAGTAAAGCATTGTTTGCAATACAGATACAATTTTTTTTTATTCTTGGGCTTTTAGCATAGAATCTCACAATGAAATGAAAATGAGTATTTTCAAGGTATTTTATAGGAGAAAAGTCACTCGATAGGTAGTGATTACCTACGCCCATGGACAACTACAATAAAAAAGTGTCACCCTTGCGTTACTTGCCTTTCAAGAAAGAATACGCTCTTTTCTCGAAGGACCCAATGTCTTATCTTTTCCGAAATTCAGACAAATCTTTAAGTTAACGAAGATTTAACTCCAAAAAGACAGACGAATCGATCTCAGTCGTTGTTATTATTTCTAAATATAGATACAAGGTTTCTGAAGCCGTACCTAGACAACTTTATTACTTTTAGTAAGTATTTTAATACTCGTTAATGGTCGTGGGAGACATTACTTATAACGACAAAATAATACATTAAATCATACCTAATGGAATCTACTTAAACTTAACTTAGTGTGCATAGTTAACAGTCATTTAGGTATAATTTGCATCGTCTTAATTTAATAGCTACTTAACTATTATGTACATTTAAGCTAGCAAATTAAATAACACTTATAATATTTACAATAAGTACTTTACAAATCACTGAGATAATAAGTTGGACTTTTAACGAACTTGTTTCGAAAATTATACAACACGAGTGGCAACAGTCACGTTGCTCATATTTTTAAATACAATTTATCCAAAAAGATAACGCCTAAAATCTTATCTTAATTATTAACAAACATTTTATAACTAAATGCATGCTATTTTGCAAGTATCACAGTTTCGAGAAAAACGTTACGAAATGATGTGTGGTTATCATAATTAGCTAATCTGTGTGAGCTCCAAAGGTTAAGTTTTAGGGTCATCAACGACTGTGTCATTTATCTAAACTAGTCTTCATCGACACACTTCCCTTGAACTTTCACTTTTCCCGAAGGGCACGTGCCACCATCGAAAGATGCCCTGTCAGCCAGATCAGGAGTAGTACCTTCGTCTGCCTTCTCTGTCACACCATTAGAGTACCCCCAAACCCACTGGTCCTCTTCAACCTCTTTAGATTTGTGTCTTTGTCCACTTGGATTCGCAAAAGTGGCACCAGAATTCGCAAAAACTGGTTTAGAATCTAAACTACTGCTATTCGACCTCCTACTGTTGTCATTTTTGGCTACAGTAACAGTTTTTCTAATCTGGTCAGTGTTGACACCATCTGACCTGTATATTATACCAGTCTGATTCATCTTTTCAGATTGTTCAATTATTCTTCTGACGGTGGCGGTTCTGTTATCATGTATTCTATTGTTGGGTAATGTATTCGGATTTTGGGATTCCGCGTTCGTAGGTGTGAATTTGTTCTGGTAAATTATCGTCGGTTGTGAGTTATTTATAGGCATAACTTGTTGATTGTAGTTAATTGGTTGCGTGTTTTGTGCTTGATTGAAAGTTTGTTGTATTTCTCGGTCTTTGTCGGGTTTTTTTTCAAAGTTATGCCTCGTGCAATTTTTATGTGCTGGAGCCTGTTGAAGCCGTTGGTATGTGGGGTAATTTGAAACAGGATTGGTATTTATAAATGCTTGGTTATCTATATTACTTTTCATGTAGGTTTGCTCTTTATTAAAACCAGTTCTTTCTGTAGTGTTCTGGGGATTATCCAAATACATTTGGTTGTTGTTGCGATTTGCAATTACGGTTTTTTGTTTGAAATATTGTTCGTTCATTCGTCTGGTCGGCAAACCGCTTGCAGTATTCAGGAACTTATGTTCACTTCCAGTTTCTTCTCCAAGATGGCCGCGTTGTCCTGAACCTTGAGTAGAAGTCCTATGATCACCACAGGCACTGTTCAGTTGCACTGACACGAACGTTTGTTGTGGTGAATACACCGCAACTTGCGGTCTGCTTCTAACTGAAGCCACAGCTAAAGCTATGATCAAGTAACTGATGCACATTTTTCACTGTCCTGTTATCCTTGCATATTGCTAATTTCACTTCACAATGAACGTTTTTGATCACAGTTTATAACTTTCACTTTCAATATTCTGATTGTCCAGTGTTCCATTTATATTCGATTGCTACTTTTGCGTAAACTTTGCGGAAATTGGTCGACATTGCACGACACGTGCGCACGCGTCGCTAGCCAGCGCAGACTGAATGATCGGCTTTTCGGCGTTGTTTATTTCCGTACTCTATATAAGTCGACGATTAAAAAGGCGCGCTTAGCATTGTAAAATTCCAATGGTGGATTTGGCATTGGTATTTCCGATTTTCACTTATTTCCATCAAATCTTGGTTTTTCGGTATGCTTAAAACATCTTCATTCGTTTCCATTGATTATTTTGTATCCGCCATCAATACATCTTGAAAACTCGACCTCTTCTTATCCATAGGTTTATCCAGATAGGTTGGTAGTGTTCTGTCTTTCATGGCACTGGTCGTAAGACCTTACCCAGGTGCCTGATTCACAATATTATTGTCGACGGATTCAACAAATGTCTTTAATTTTTAGTTAATTAATCGTCTCCCGGTAATTATGTATCGAAAAACTTATTGTATAACTGCTAAGCACTAGTTTATTGAACATCAGACTCTTCTTAGATTTACAAGTGTAAAATATTTGAAATGATGTCACTAAATATTTTCAACAATGCAGTCAGGTGACTCATATATACAGTGAGTCAGGGCAAGCACAGTCATTGTAGTGCTTTTTAAAGAAGTTCTTAGAAAAAAAATAAGAAAGTCTGTTTGATAATTAATAGCTAATTATAGGTATTTTTGATTTGTTATTATATTGACCCGGCTATCCTATCCGCTTAGCAGACACTACTTTCTTGTTTCGTACTTCTAAGGGCGCGTTTTTAGTTCGAAACTTTTTTTTTTAACTTATTTTGGAGTTCTGTCCATCCGTTTCAAGTATGATTATTATGCAGGGCAGACCTTTTAATAAAGCAGATGAGCTGTTATTTTTTCGTTTCATATTGACCACAGAAATGACTTCATAATTTTTTTGTCAATTTTCAGATGATTGCAAGCAAAGCCGTGAGCAAAACGAATAAACTAATGATGTTTGCATATTTGAAATGTGGTAGCAAAGTTCTTTAATTTAATACCTAACAAACCACTGTTTTTTCATTTCTTCACTTTAAGTCCCACAGAGGGCGCTGTAGTCAATTTGACGTATCGTCATGTAACCTTGCGGGCAATCAAGAGGCTTCCAACGACACCTCATATGATTACTGGTTCAGAAGTTCCGACTAAGGAGCGAGCAGATGAATCCCACTTATAATACATAATATAGTCAAAAACATAACCCTCCTTTTGGCTTCACCGTAGTGGGGTAAAAATCAACCAAAAAACCGCTCGAAGTTCGCAATTCGCGCTGATGTTCCGCACCGGTTTTTAGTCTGTGCCCATTTTGTTTTCCCGCGATTTTTCCTGTCACACGTCAGTCTCGGCGCGGTTAGTTACTCAGCTTTTTTTGTGGCGTTTCCGGCCGGGGTCGTTAGCAGACTGGTGAGCGGAACTTTTTGAGCCTATGGAATTGTTTTAAAAGGGATGAGAGCAATCATATTTTGGAAGGTTTTCAACCTTTTTTGTGAATTCTTTGATGCAATGGATGAATATATTTCTTCTTATTTGAAAAGGGTTTGCGACTGGCTTCAGTGTCTAGTAGTAGGTAGTAGGTAAGCAATGACGAGACCGATGGTCCAACACACTTACCCATATGCCGAATTCACTCTTGCTATTAAGGCGCTAAGCTTTTTTTGTATCCGAAAATACTGATGAAGAGAGACACTTATAAATATGTACAAGCGATGCTTAGTTTATGGTCAGGTGATGGAGGTGTGAGTTGTCCCTGATATTAAGTATTTAAATTATATTCAATATTTTTTGTATTTGACTAGGCGTAGGCTCCCATAGGTAGAATCTCTAACACACAGATTCGCAACAGCGATTTTTTATATTTCACAGCACCGAAACACATTTGAAAATAATTCACTTATTGTGATAGGTTCTCAATGATCCTCTATGGATACCATATTTGTAACTAGGTACCCAGTAATCCTCTATGGATACCGATAACCATTGGGGTGAGTGCATTCCTGAATGGAGACGTTGCCTCAGCAACGGTAGCGTGAGCTGCAGGCAGGAGGTGGATGCCTCTAGGTGAGGATATGGCGCGATAGCGCCCTTCAAGGGAGCTCTACGTCCAGCAGTGGACCAATATAGGCTGATGATGAAGATAACACAACACATCCTCACGACCATATCCCAAACGGGGTAGACAGAGGCACACTGATTCATGACTGACGTCATTCTGAACGGAACATTCCGAAGCACACATTTTGCCATGGGAATTTGAACTTAACGTGAAAAGGGTCGAGCCTACCTTGGGTTTTTTGGTGTTTTAGATCACCTACCAGTTAGCTGGTTTTATAACAATTTACACAAAGTAGTGTTCTGGCCAGTCTTGAACTCGGGACCACAGGGTTCCGAGCCGGAGTGTGTAACCACTGGACCACAATGCTCTTTTGATGATGAAGATACTCTATCTTAAGTGACTAGGTACTTAGTAATCTTGATCCTCAATCTAAAGACTTTTAAATACAGTATCAGAAAGGCTACTCAGCGTACAGTCCGCCCCAATAAAAGCTTACAATAAAAAGTAATTGATTCTAATCACGAAACGCGACACGAGCCGCCATTAACGCTAAAGTTAAGCCTTAATTAACCCTCTGATTAGCTTTTAACTCAGTTAATTAGCGCTTAACAGTATTTGATACGCTGCTCGAGTGTTTCGTTGGTCGTTTTTGAACCATTTCACAATTCTGTAACCCATAATCAGACTAACGGCAATGGTTAATTGAATTAAAAAATATATTATGTAATTCAAATTAACATCAGCTTTTAATACGTCCGAGTGGGTGCCTCAAGGCAGAAAACGACCTCGTGGCAGGCCAAAAAGGCGAGGGCGGTATTTCAGTACTGCAGTCGCCCGGTTTGCGAAAAACGCGGGTTCGATTCCCGCCGGATGCCAAAGATCGAATGTCTTTTTCTGGTTTTCCTATAACTTGATTAATTACTTAATTTGCCATATAATGTTACTGCCCAGCATTTGATCCCTATAAGCGCTACTACAAGATGGCATAGCGTAAGAATACGGCCACGGTTCCCCCCCGCCTGTCGTAAGAGGCGACTAAAGGGGGGCCTTCGGGGTCGCTGGGAGTGCACGCGGTGGGGGCTGTGTGCCTCTATTTCAAGTGGCCCCGAGGAGGACGGCAGTGTGGGGGCAGCCTCACACTGCCGTAACACCGGCTGGTGTTAGTAGGGAGGTCTTACTCCCTACGAGAGGGGCTGTGTGAATAGCATTGTGCGCCAGGTGTTCAACCGGTTGTGTTCCTTCTCTACAGAAGAGATCTCGGTGAACCCTGGTCACGCACGGAAGAAGGCTGCCCCGGTGTTTTAGTGGGTATTCCCACCCTCCCTGTGGTGGGTGAGCCCCACACTCCCCCGCTGACCCCCAAGCAGCGGGAAGTGCGTAAAAGCATTTCACCGGGTAAAAAAAAAACAAAAAAAAAAGGATGTCATTTATCTTTCAAGCCAACAGGTTCGACTCTCGGCTAAGAGAAAGGTATCTTCAAAAATCCGAGTATGCAGTTATAGTTTTTGTCAAAATCGGTCTCTAGACTCCTTTGACCATTTTCCTATATTCCACATAGTTTAGGATTTGACCTACCACGCCCAGATGTAAAACTTAATATATTTATACGCTTGTATATTTTTTCTGCAAATACATAATGCATAGATACTATCAAAGTTTGAACTGTTCGGCAATCAAACAGATTCCTATTTATTTATTATTGATTGCAACGTTTAACACGTTCTAGGCACTATACGATTTATTGTAAGATTTTAATTAAGCCTCCTTGGATTAATAAACCTCTTACCTAAAACGATTAATTCCCAACTCTATGCTTTGAAGTGTAAAGTATACTATAGTGTATTTGCGTACAGATAACCGGTAACACATGTTGATTTTGGGTAGCGATTTTCGACTCTATTTGCGTGTGTTTATAATCGATTATCGCTATGGAAATCCATGAGGTGTATTGTAAATAATGTTACGTGCTTGAAAGCGCCTTGTATAGTTGTTAGGGTTGGCAAATTTAGAACCTAACTCAATATATTTTATAAACAAACAAACAATAGCGTTTTGTCGTCCCACTGCTGGACACAGCCCTCACCTTTACTATGAGATGACGCGAGCCATTCTTCAATACGCATTGAGAATGGTGTAAGGACACAAGGGCGTACCCAGGTAGGAGCAGGGGGGGGGGGCCAGCTGCACCCCCTAGGAGTCAATTTTCCTTACAAGTGGGAATTAAAAACGTATTTCTGTCTCTACGAAAAACGAAACAGGTATGAGCTGCCCCCCCCCCTCCCCCTAGCTGAAATCCTGGGTACGCCCTTGGACATCTAGAGACGTTATCAATTCGTCCTGATAATAGATACCGGCACGTGCCAGGTCGCTTTTCTCCCCAAAAATATGTCCGATTGCCCTCTCCAAGTAACGCCCTAAGCCGAAGTTCTTACCCCACTATGTTTATTTATTTATTTATTTATTCTTTATTGCACAACGTGATTGTTACAAAGGGCGGACTTAATGCCGAAAAAGGCATTTTCTACCAGTCAACCATAGGGCTAAGCAGAAAAATACAGTAGGCGGTGCAGCAGTGTTTTAATTTTTTTTTAATAATACGACAATATACAAAATATTTAAATAAAAACAAAGAAACAAAAAAAATAATAACTAGAACTTAATTTAAACTGATGATGATTTCTACTATGGAGTGCCCTTAGCTCGTTACTTTAAATATTAGGGTTGAGAGCCTTCTGCGCTCACCCTACAGTCCGGCAAAGCTGTCAAAGCCATCGGAGGCTAAACAGCAGTAGACACACCCAAAAAAAAAAAGTTATCATTCGGTTTTAGGTACATTGCTGCCATAGATTGAGTTCTGGGCTGGCTGGCACTTGGACGTCGGAAGTGTACCGTATAATCCATACTAACTAATATTATAAATTCTAAATTAACTCATGACGCCAATTATATTTAACCTGTAAGAGGTAGGTAGATACGTGATGCAATACACATAAACATGCAATTCTAATTGGTCGTTCAGTTTCCGGTATGCATTTGACGTTTGTGCCTAACTGTCAACTGAACAACCAATGATAATTGCATGTTTATGTGTATTGCGTACATATCTGAAATTTGCTTGTGTGCGTAAATGGGGTGGAGCGGCGCATCATTCCAGCTTAGACGATCTCTACCTATTTCATATGTTATTCACTTTACAATAACGTAGGCAGCCCTAATATATTTCCATATTCAAAGCACTTAAAGCCTATCTGATTAAATCTTGCTCGGTTTTGCTTCACTAAAGGCATCATCAGCGAGGAGCCGGTGTTTGTACACAACGACGTGCGTCAGGAGGTTTCCCATTTAATTATATGGAAAGTTTTAGAGAGGAGCATTCAAATATGCCCATGGAAATATTAAAGTGGGGAATTCTCAGAACAAAATATACCCAAAAATGAAAGTGCCGACCAGACCAAAATAATACCGAATTCTTATTGACGCCCTGAATATTTCTTACTATGACAGCAGCCGTCTACAATTAACCCTTAGACTGCTATTTCAGTTTAAAATTACAAAAATAACATTATTTTCGTGAATAAATAGATGAATGGATTTACGCTTGTGAGGTGTCGTTAGATTCGTCTTCACTGTGAGAGTGACACTGGGTACGTCAAAATAAAAAAAAAACAAAATGGCGGATTTTTGGCGCTAAATTCAATGTTTTCAATGTATTATTATTGTCTGGTCGGCACTTTCATTCTTGGGTATATTTTGTTCCTTTACATATTGAACTATACTTAGGTTGGGTTGCACCATCTGACTTCAACAATAACAAACATCAAAATTTCAGTTAAAGTACCGGTCAGGTAAGCAAAAATGACGTCAAATTGTCAAATTTGACAAAAACTTTAACTTTAACTTCTACTATGGTGCAACTTACCCTAGACTCTAAGGTGACAAAGTCTAGTAATTTGACAGAAAACGACAGATTTTTGAAGAAATTCGATATTTTCAATTTCACACTAGCTCAACTGCTACAGCTTAATAAAGCACACATACGTCCGTGAGATAGTGATCAAATGAGTTCCTAATAGAAAAAAAAACTAATAAATAAATATCCTTGGACATTATTCCACACAGCGCCATCTAGTCCCAAGTAGGCTAGTTGTAGTCCGTTAATATGGGATACTAGACAACGGATAAACATACTTAAATACTTTTTCTTTTGTAAATACATACTTAATATACATAGGAAACACCCAGACCAATACAAACATGTTCATGCACACAAATGTTTGTACTGGGCGGGGATCGAACCCGCGACTCTTGGTGTATTAGCCGACTTCTCAACAATTACACCAAGACGGTCGTCATCATTTCTAAGACCGTCGGTTAACAAATGGACATCATAAAACTTGTTTTCTTTCTAGATACCATCTAATCTTTCAAATCCACTAAGCCTCTAAGGCGCTTGAGTGAATCCACATTCAGCCTCGTGGGCTCCCCTACTATAATTGTAATCTGGGGTGGCATTCTGGTGGACATCACTTCACATTTCGGTGCTTCACGCTTACTTACTTATCAATATGCTTCACTTTGAATTAGTATTTTTTCTCATTTAGTACGTAAATAATTTAAAAAAAAATGTCTTAGTTCTTTTCTCTTAAACGACCACAGCCGCAAATGATTGAATTTTAAAAATAACACAACACGAGCGAAGTGAGTTTTGGCGCCCGCTGGAATACCATAGCTGTTCCGTTTTTGTATCTTCACGCTCCCCGCGTCCGCCCCGGACCCTGGACACAGTAAACATAACAGTAGCTTATCTAAGGCCGCCACCCGAGTTATTAGCCTTGCGTGTTCACAGATACGCGGCACAGCCCATACGTACTGCCGCTACCCTTTTCCCTCATATTTTATGCTAGCGTGTGCGTGAAATCGCGTACCGACTACCGACACGGCGCGGGACGCGCACGCACACGTTCAAACCGAGCGCGGCACGTTTTTATGTAGATATTTTACTGTTCTCTATTCACTGTGCCCCGGACGTCCGAACTCGGCGTCTGTTTACCGTTCCCCTATTTATGTGCGGCTTACAAGTTGCCGTAAACAAAACTGTTTAGCTGGCTGGCTGGGTCAGTAGTTTGAAAGGCTAGGGGGATAAAGGGGTAGAACAGATGTTTTTGTGTATTAACACTCCCATAAATAACCCTGAGTTAAAGGACTAACTTGAACCGATAAAAGAGGTTTCGCTATTGTTTTGAATGATGTGCTTACGATGGCATACAAAGTTGCTTATGAAGCGCATCATGAGTCTTCGCCGTGTCGTATCTTAGTGCGGGTGGAAGGTCTACTAGTACCCCTAGGACGCAGATAATTTTAGATTTGGCAGTGCGGTGGACTTTTCACTTATCTGTTGTTTGCCATTAGGAGTGCCAGTGATGCTGGTTTACACCCCTGCTGCCCTAGATAGGCCATGTACGATCAAATGGAAGGAGGCAGAGTTCTGCGGCCAGCTTATCAATCACAGACGTGGCATTAAAAAATCTACAACTAAAATATAGGCATCCACTGACATTGAACGTTACCTGTTATATGGGTATTCAGCTCTCCAGAATCGCCCCTCATTTATCAAGCTCACTCCATATTTATTGGACTGTGCTATGACGCTGCCCTACGCAGTCTGTGTGTGATCGAATCACACGGTCGAACAGTTGTACTGACATTGACACCGTTGCCTATCGGTGCCCATAGGTAGAGGTACCCACCTATAAGTGTACCTGTGGGACACCACGACTCACCGTTCAACCGTTGAGTCTCTAAAAAGGCCCCTTTAATTTTTAGAGTGGTTTGATCTGAAGAACAAAACGGTTTCTGGCCCGGCCTGCTAGGGAGTGGAACGCTTTTTCTGTGTCTATGTATCTGGTTACATGAAAAAATAGAATAGAATAAAAAAAAAAGATTTTTTGGTGCCACCAAAAGTATAAAGAAGAAGAAGTATAAACAAAAAGAGAAAACAATGTCAACTAAACTAACTTACAAATAGGTTTGTACCAAAATGGTCTCCGCTCAGGGCAGTGATGGCAGAGCTCGTCACGACCACTGGTATTCTGCGGATGCCATGTAAAAGGACATACAACCTTGGTGTCTTCAAAGTAAAAGTGACTAGGCATTATCTGGGTCAGCGTGTGCCACCATCGGCCTCGTCTTTGCTTGCGACCAGGCGAGACTGAGACCAGCCGCAAGGACATCTAGGGCTTTCTGTCAGTGCGCCGCTTGTCGTCGTCAGGTTGAAGCTAGAGAGAAACTTAGGATATGAACGAATCCCGCATAAATTAATAGAAAGATTTATGAACATTTTAATTTTCAGCAGTTGTGCAAAACGGCTCAGGGCTGAAACAGGGCCCGTCGGTGTACTGAATCCCAAGGTGCACAAAACCTGAGTACGACCAACTGTAACACAAGAGTGCATGAACGTACTATCGGGGACCGCGCTTGACTAGTCAAATGGTTGTAGTAAAAAGAGGAGGTTTAGCTATAACGTTGCGATGCTTTTGTAGGACCATTTCTGCAAAATGTTATGTGGTACATGTCGTTCAAACTGAAAGATCCAGGCAATTTTGGTCCAAAACCTCTTTTTTAACCACAAACGCAAACGTGAAAAGCCAACCTTTCTACAACAAATGCTGTCAAAGGTATGAAAAATCAGACGTTCGGTTAGATCGCAGGGAATTAAGTTATATTCTCCGCAGAAACCTCTACTCCCTTAGCAATATTTCATGATATTCCCATGTTCAAATTGGATGGAAGGGTTTTATATTGAATCAGATTTGTCCCTCCCTCCTCATTGCGTCGTCGATCCGTCGCGCCATTAAATAGCTTGTAGATTGGGACATAACTTCGAATGCTTAAACCTAATCTGTTTGGCAATTTGAGCCAATCACGGATTGGCAATCAAAGCGAAGTATTTGGGAACAAATTGAAAGGTCTTGTTTAGGGTAAGAACATTACTTCTAATATAAACCAATATACCTAGCTAAGATCTCTATCTTAGAAAGGTTGCTCTGGAAATCAATGGAGAGGCCTGTGATCGGCAATTTTCAGTCTTTTAACATTTTCGATCGACTATCTGGAAGAAGAATCGATTTGACTGTTTTGCTTAGTTAATAAAATTGTGCGAGTACGTCACCTGTCAAGCGATAAAGTATTTTTTTTTAAAAAAAGTGTGTGTGTGTGTAATAGTACATTATGGTACAAGTGTGTAATGTTGGTGATTACCGCTGAGGCGCCATTGAGACCCGAGCCGAAGGCGAGGGTCTTAAGAGAGCCGAGGACGGAATCGATTTGACTGTTTTGCTTAGTTAATAAAATTGTGCGAGTACGTCACCTGTCAAGCGATAAAGTATTTTTTTTTAAAAAAAGTGTGTGTGTGTGTAATAGTACATTATGGTACAAGTGTGTAATGTTGGTGATTACCGCTGAGGCGCCATTGAGACCCGAGCCGAAGGCGAGGGTCTTAAGAGAGCCGAGGACGGTAATCATCAATACACACGTGTATCATACGACGTTTTTCAACACAATTGTGAATAAAATAATGTAAGAAACTCATTTTATGTAGTCATGTAAACCTGTCAAGTCATATTAATAGCCCTACGGTCTAGCCGGGACATAATGTTGTACCTACTGGATTTAATATTATGCCCTAATGAAGGCATAAAGTGATTTGAATTTGGAATGGAACGCCGTGAGTCAAAAATTTTTAGGTGCAATGAGATTTTATTCTGAGGTAGGCTGTATGTTATCGTTTTCTTTGCATATTAAAAAAAACATGAAAGCTTTTCGCCAAAGACGATTCATTCGAATGTCGAACTGGCCACTAATAAAATACCCAGAAATGGAGCATTCTTGTAATATTGTCTAAGAAAATAAACGACAGTAAAGGAAAAAAGGCGCCAACCGCACAAATAGCTATGCTGATAAAGGACTTGATCAAAATTTCATAGACAAAAAACCTAGAATCGCCAGCAACGAAATGTATAAAAATGGGTTCATTAAAGTAACCCTATTACGTATTCAAAAAATCAGCCTCCTAAACCATACAGTATAGAAGTTATTGTACTATATAAATTCATTAATATAAACAAAAAGAGGAAGATACGGCATCCACGTACCAAAAATGGCCACATTAAAAACAGGTCCAATGGACCTGTTTGCAAGTCAATATGGCATCGACTTGTTTGCATCGCACGTCATTCATACGCCAATGTCATTCGCCAGTTTTCGAATTCGCGAAGTGTGAACGCATCTTCCTCTTTTTGTTTATATCAATGACTTGAATATACTTTAATTTATAATCTTGTGTGTGTGTATGCGTGTGTGAGAATGGGTATGTAAAAAAGAAAATGTAAAAAAAATATTCCTCATAGTTTAGGATTTGGCCTACCGCGCCCACTTGAAAAACTCAGCCTGTATAATATTTTCATAGAATATGATATGAAACTTTAAAATAACAACTTTTCTTATATTTACTGACCCAAAAGAGTTCATAGATCACGGCTACAATACAATAGATTTTTCAGAACCAAAAAAATACAAATATTGATTTTATCAAACAATAATTTTCAGAATTCCGTGTAGCTTTTGCAGTAGATTTTTGTATATTTTTGATCTACACAATATGCTCGTTAAAATAGCATATATGGCAATTCTGGCGATTCTGGGTTTTTTTTTGATCAAGTCCTACCAAATAATGTAATTTACTTTTGCACATAGTTAATGTTTTCCTTATTCATTCTTATAATTTGAAATATATTTTTATTTGTATTAATAAACACGATCTTTTTTGTATCGAAACTTTTTTAAGAACAAAGCAAACCAATAAAAAAAAACTCTATAACTCACTTGTGAATAATAGTAATGAAAAAGTCACAGTTTGATTATAGGTGTCATTATGTGCCTAATTGCAGTGAAATAAGAGCCACTTTATGAGCAACTGTGTTGAAAAATAACTTTGTGTAATAAATAAATAAATACTCAAGCCAAATCAATTCGTTGATTGCATGAGCATTTTTCTATATCTTGCATACCTACTCAATAAAACTTATTGTGTGATACTTTCCAGCCACGCCAGAAAAGCAATTGCAATGAAATTTTGCAGAACTTTTGACCATTTTATGACCATTTTTGACCACAGACTCAAAAAATTTGACCACCCTCAGTTTAGGAGAAATTCAATAAATAAACTGGCGTGGCTGAAAACGCATACTTCCTAGCCACGCCACCTCGTAGGCTCTTAAATCGTGAAGCGATTGGAATGAAATTTGGCAGAGATTTTGACCATTTTATGACCATTTAAGACCACAGTCTAGGAAAAACTTACTACCCACAGTTTGAGAGAAATTGCATAAATAAAGTGGTGTGGCTGGAAAAACCGCATACTTCGTTGGCACACAACCTCTTAGGCTCTTAAATCGTGAAGCAATTGCAATGAAGTTTGGCAGAACTTTTGACCATTTTATGACCATTTTAGATCACAGTCTAGAAAAAAATGACCACCCACAGTATGAGAGAAATTCAATAAATAAACTGGCGTGGCTGAAAACGCATACTTCCTAGCCACGCAACCTCGTAGGCTCTTAAATCGTGAAGCAATTGGAATGAAATTTGGCAAAACTTTTGACCATTGTATGACCATTTTAGACCACAGTCTAGAAAAAAAATGACCACCCACAGTTTGAGAGAAATTGAATAAATAAAGCGGTGTGGCTGGAAAAATCGCATACGAGGTTGTGTGCCAACGACACAACCTCGTAGGCTCTTAAATCGCGAAGCAACTGCAATGAAATTTTGCCACCCATCCCATTTCTGACCCGGCGTGTGTTGCTTTACAACAGCAATGGTCGCCGATCACTGTCACAACTGCGCCACGGGCCAAAAACGGGGTGAATCACAACAGTGTTTTGGTTCGTAACTCATTCAGTTTTTATATTATCTTCGAAATTCAATACGAATTGACAAAAATATCAACAAGTAAACTCCAAATAGTGTTGTGAGTCACCCCACTTTACACACCACAGCTTTAGTCTACAATTATTTCGCCAAATTTTAGTGGAATTGCTTAATTCCAATAAAAATTGGCAAAATGATTGGCTATAAAATGCCCAAAATAGTCCAAAGTCTTTCAAAATGTCTTAGCAGAGTTTGAGAGAAATTAAAAAGATAAAGTGGCGCGGTTGGGACGTACGGACGGCTGGACACGAATTATGTTTATCAACTGTCTATTAGTACCTCATCAAGGATTCCATCGACGGCCGTTAAGTACATACAACATTGAAACTGCAAATCACTAGGTTTATAGGAGTCGAGTCGTTTAAAGGAGGTAGATCTTGCCATATTATGAGAAATATAAAAAGTTTAGCTAGTATTTTGCCTGGAATGAAATACTATTAAATTAATTATTCATATTTACTTGTTTTTAGGTTTAACGACGTTTGAAAATCATAGTTACGTAGTTTTTTGAGAAAAGCACATTCGATGTTGTTCTCCGTTTCCAAAAGCTCAAATTTGATCCCCCTCATAAGTTCTCGCCTTGGCGCGGTGAGGGGGCTTAGTACCGGTGGTAGAGTGGAACCACCGGGAAGCCCAAGAAAACTCAGGCGTGGCAGTGTGGGGGCTTCGACATCCACCCGCTGCGGCCCGTATTCGTTCGTTATTCGTTGTGGATGGGGATGTCGCCTGAGCGATAGGCCACTGCGACCATTGTTGATCTATTGTGGCCATCATCCCTTTAGAGATCGCTTTCCAGGCCAGCAGCCTTCATGAACTGCACTATCTTCCCGGGAGCGATGTTCTTGGCGTCCTGGGGAGCAAGCAAGTGACTCTTCAGCACGCGGTACCTACACTGCGATAACGCATCGCAGTCGCAGAGGACGTGGACCGGGGTTTCGTCCATGTCCTGGCAAAATCTACAGGTTGGGACCTCTGAGATCCCAATCTTGTGACCATGTTTGTTCAACCGACAGTGTCCCGTTAGGGTTCTGGTGAGGATTCTGATTTGATCCCTACTCAGCCCCAGGACCTCCGCGGTGAACTTATGTGAGTAGCCCTTTATCAGAGCCTTGGCGTGCGCCTGTCCGTTAGTGTTGGTCCAGGCCAGCCTGCCAAGGAACTCCGCCCGGGCTTTTAGTGGCTGACGCAGGGCGCAGCTAGGTATACCCACCATCGGCTCTGGGGCCTGGTTGGAGGATTCCGCGCCAGCCCTGGCCAGCTCATCCGCTGCTTCGTTCCCCGGGACATTACAGTGACCCGGGACCCAGCGGAGCGTGACCCTGTTGTTGGCGCCGAGGTTGTTCAACGCTTGGGCACAATCCAGGGTAAGTTTAGAGTTGATTTCAACTGAGGCTAGAGCCTTAAGAGCGGCCTGGCTATCAGAGAGTATGTATATACTCCTGAGCCAGAACCTGCGCTCTAAGTTTGCTTGTGCGCAATGAAGAATGGCGGCCATTTCCGCTTGGAATACCGTGGCGTGGACGCCTAGGCTGCTGAATAAGCGCGCCCTTGGCCTCTCGCCGTAGACTCCGTAGCCGGCTCTGCCATTCATTTTTGATCCATCGGTGTACCACACGATGTCTCCCGGTTGGAATTTTGCGGGAGCTCCACCCTCCCACTCCTTCCTCCCCGGGATTTCTACATTGTACCATTTTGTGAAGTGGTACTGAATAGGCATGTTGTCCTTGGGCATGAGCGTTATAGGCATCTTGTGCAGCTCAGCCTGCAGGTTGACCATGCATTTCGACTGGAACCTGCCACCCCCGTTATTCAGCATTCTCAGCATGGCCGCTTTAGCCTCCATCCCCAGGTGGATGTGGAGAGGGCACAGCGACAGCATGGCCTCCAGAGCTGCCGTGGGAGTGGACTTCATGGCCCCAGTGGTTATCAAGCAGGCCAGCCGTTGCACCCTGCAGAGTAAAGCACTGCTTGTGACCTGCGCGGTTTTCTTGTGCCAAACCACACAAGCATAGGCGATCATAGGTCGCACTATGGCAATGTATATCCAGAGGGCAGCCTTGGGGTTGAGTCCCCATTTGGTGCCAACCAGACGGCAACAGATACCCAGGGCCATACGTGCCTTCCGGGTAATGAAGCCTATGTGTGGGTTCCAAGTCAGTCTCTGGTCGATGATTACACCCAGATATTTGACCTCCCTGGAGATCCCTATGGGCTTACGGAACAGGGTGGGTTTGCGAATGCCCTCCAGGTTCCGTTTCCGGGTGAATGGTACCAGTGTGGTTTTGTCGGCGTTAACTGACAGGCCCACTTCCTGGCACCATTCTTCTACCAAACGCAGCGCACCTTGCATACGACCCGATATGGTGTTTTGACATTTGCCTACCACCATGATCACCAGGTCGTCCGCGTACCCTTGCGTGGTAAAGTGCGCGTTGTTTAGTCGATATAGAAGGTCATCCACGACAATGGACCATTCTAGTGGCGACAGGACGCCACCCTGAGGGCAGCCTCTGGTCACCTTGACCTCTACTTGTACATCAAGGAGGGATGTTACTGCCGTCCTTGACGTCAGCATGGATTCTACCCACCTAAGGGTGGTTTCGTCCACGCCTTTGTTTCTCATACAACTGATGATAATGTCGGACGAGGTATTGTCAAAGGCCCCCTCGACGTCGAGAAAGGCGCAGAGTGCGATCTCTTTGTCTTCCAGGGCCCTTTCAATCCTGTCCGTGAGTTCAATCAGAGCGGATTCCGTGGATCTGCCGCATCTGTAGGCGTGTTGCCTCCCATGCAGAGGGTTGACCGTGAGGTAACTTTCTCTGATGTGGAGGTTCAGCACCTTTTCCATCGTCTTTAGGAGAAAAGACGTTAGACTGATTGGCCGGTAGGATTTAGGTTGGGACCTGTCTTTGTCCCCTGCCTTAGGTATGAAAATTACCTTAACCTTGGTCCAATTATTAGGTAGAACGCCAAGCGCAAAGCTGGTTCTAAATATTTTTACCACAAAAGGCAGAAGGACCTCGATGCCCTTCTGCATTAGTGCGGGAAAGATACCATCAGCACCCCCAGACTTGTAGGGTTTGAAACTGTTGATGGCCCATCTGACCTGATTGGGTCTAAAGATCAGTGAGGCCCTCCTCCAGTCCTCCGACTTAGGCCGGGGTCCTCTGGTGTTGGTGAGAGGAGGGTGACTGTCAGTGATCTGGTAGGAGCCTGGGAAGTGAACTTGTGCTAGTAGCTTTAGAGTTTCTTCCGCTGAGCTGGTAAAGGCCCCATCCGGCTTCCTCAGAAGTCCTAGATGCGACGTGGGTGTCTTGGAGAGTACCTTGTGAATCCTGGCCGCCTGGGAGGCGCCCTCGATTTCCTCACAGAATTTCCTCCAAGACTGCCTTTTTGCTTTCCTTAACTCCCTGTTGTATTCAGTAAGAGCTTTGGAATATTCTTCCCATACTCCCGTCCGCTTGGCCTTGTTAAAGAGCTCACGGGCTCTGGCCCTGAGCCGGGATAGGGACTTGTTCCACCCCGGGATGTTCTTGTGTCCCTGGTGGCCCTGCTTTAGCGGGCAGCTAACCTCGTAGGCCTCAATCATGCCCCTGGTTACGCCCACTGTAGCAGAGTTAAGCTGTTCAATTGAGCGTATGCTCTTATTGACAGCCCCTAAGTTTTCGGATAGGCGTTCAGTGTAGTTGCCCCAGTTGGTCGCCTTAGGGTTTCTGTAGGGAGCAGTAGGTGGAGCATCACCCCTGCTGCCTAAGTCATACCTGATATGTCTATGGTCAGATAGTGAGACCTCCCTGGAGACCCTCCATTGACTCATGCGTCTCAGGATTTGCCCCGTGCAGAAGGTAATGTCTAGTACTTCCTGCCTATTCCTCGTAACGAAGGTTGGCTCGCACCCTTCGTTGAGGACATGCAGGCTGTTACTGAGTATAAAATCATAGAGTAACTCACCCCTATGATTTGTGTTCGTACTTCCCCAGCTAGTGTGGTGCGCGTTACAGTCGCAGCCCACAATTAGCTCCGCTTCGTGCTCCCTGCAGTAGTCCACAAGGGCCTGAAGCTGAAGTGACGGATCAAGGGCCTCGCCAGGAAGATATGCTGAGCAGACAACAGTTTTCTTACCGGCAGGGCCAGGTAAAGAGATGTATGCGGCTACTAGGTCATCGCCACAGATCTCTGGAATAGGAATGAACTTAATATTTTTTTTAAGTATCATGCATGCTCTCGGACGAACGCCATTAGTGTTGTAAAGTACGTTACCTGCGGCAGTTAGTCCGAGCACCGTGTTCTTGTTGAGCCACGGTTGTTGAATCAGAGCAATTCCCAACTCCTTGCTGAGGAATTCCTGGCACAGAGTGGCCGAGGCACCTCTTGCGTGGTGAAGGTTTGCTTGAATAATTTTTATCATATTTTTTTTTTTTTTTTTTTTTTTTTTTTTTATTATTTTTTAAAGGACCCTACTTCTTATACAGGAGTGGGTTCCTAGAGGCTTTCCTGCTGGAGTGCTCGCTGGTTAGGGTGGGGTGGCCACTTGCACCTCTTGACCTTCCCGGTCCTCCAGCCCCACCTCTAACTGCAGCCCCTGCAGGTGCCGCGGCCTGACGGGGTACGAACTGGGACGGCACCGTAGGCGCAACCCCTGTTCCCCCACTGTGCTGGGCGTGTTGGGATCTGTGCAGACCCCTACCGCCCCCGCGGCCACGGCTAGGCCCCCTGTAACCCCCCCTAGAGGGTCTGGGATATGTAGCGGCCGGAGCCCAGCTGGTACTGGGTTGCGGCCGCCACACCTCCCTGCTAGGACCGGCAGTCGTCGGTCCGCGTCCCCTCTCCGCAGGTCCTCCGGTGCTGGAATCCCCAGTGGGCATTGCGGAGGTGCGGGGGCCACGCCCGACCAATTGCCAGCCTTCCTGTGGTTCAGAGGGTGCCGTAGGTCCGCCGAGGTTGGCGGTCCCGTCGGCACTGCCTCCTGCCACGAGGTTCAGGGCACCAGGTGGGCAGTAGTCACCGCCGGTCGCCACAAGTGGCTCGCCGGTGTTGGCTACCGCCTCTGCCACGTGAGTAGCCTCCCCACCCCCCCCCGCGGTCTGGTGCGCAGGTGGCCCCAGAGTCGCAGCTGAGGGTTGGGAGACCCCTGCACTGGCAACCCTTTTATTGGAGGCCAACTTCACCCTCACTTGGTGACAGCCAAATTCAAAGTGAAGGATGAAGTTGGCACTCCTGAGAGCTTCCATTGCCTCATCGCCCAGAGCGAGCGCCACCATCTGACCGTCGGCTCTGTTGCTGACGAAGAGGACCCTCCACCTCTCATAGGGCCCCAGAATGGGGTTCTGCGCCTGCAACCTCCGCTCTATAGTGGCTGTGGACCTTATATGTGGCCCAGGGAGCCAGATGGTGACCACGTGAGGTTTTGGGAATTCGCTCGCCTCCATAAATTGGAGGTTTGCTCCCTCCCAAGGTTTACCCTCAGGTACGACCCTCGCCATCCAGAGCCGGGTTTGCTCGTCCGCACAAACGAACATTAGCCACCCCGGTCTGCCGGAAGAGCTCATAAAGCGGGGGCACGGTCTCGCGCCCGCGATCTCCTCGTCCATGCGGGCTAGGAGATATTTCTGCACCAGATGGCATCTGTCTGCTGTCAGCGGGGAGTTGGCATCCCTAACTCCAACCCTAAGAGCCGCGGTCACCTGGTTGTATGCCAAGCGGCCGCCTTCGCCCTTAGCGGACTTCCTAGGGTTGACCTTAGGGGATTCCTCCTCCGATCTGACCCTCTTGGGCGCTCTGGCAGACTCATCTGGTGCAGGTCCCGTTCCCGACTGGGTACCAGGAGCAGATATACCAGGGGGGGGCTGAGGGCCCCTTCCCGGAGGTAAGTCGACAAGGTATCGGACACGGCATTGGGCCATGGCTTGAGCACGGTCGAGGCCCCGGGCCATAAGCCTATTCAGCTTTCGCTTCTGGGCCCCTGACAACTTGGCCCGCTGCTTGCCCACCCTTGGTTGTGGTGCGTCCGGAGTCGGCCCTGGTACCAATAGTCCCTGGGCCACTTCGGCGGTGTCTGAGGCAGCATCGGATGACTGAGACCTTACATCTCTGTCCAGCTCCAGGCATGCCACCTCGTCTGTAACTGACGGCAGGTCAGTATCCGTAGAGGCCAACACGGCTTGTTCTACGGTTAGAGATAGGGGACTACTGCGATCCCCTATGAAGTCGTGGCAAACGTATTCTTCCATACAGTTCCCACGAGTAGCGAGGGAAAGGGTGGTCCACCCCCACAGAGCCCAGCATGCGGGGGTAAGGCTAATACACTCTGAGGTCGCCCGGTATCAGAGGTCCACCGTTCAAGACTGAGCACCCCCTCAGCCACGCAGCCCTCGGCACGGTCGGTCACACCTTGGCTTGGGGTTTTTTCAAGAGGTTTTCTCCTCCTGGACAGGGGAAAGGAAAGGTGGAAAGGATTTAGCATTGGTTTACCTCGACCCGGGCCCGAAAGCACCATGGTCCGCAGGTACCCAGCTGTAGGGATGGGAGGGGAGGGTGGGAGGGGGGTTCCGGCCTGAGTTTTCTGTTACGTCTGTTTCTTAGGGAATCAGACCAAGAACGGGCAGCAACCTCGAGAAGGATAGTACACAGGCCTTGCCTTGGGGATCATCACGACCTGCGCTCTCCCCCAAAGCCATTCACCAGTCTTAACATCGGACAGATGTTAAGAATAGATGCGAGCCTGACTCAAGGACAGGTCGCCATGTCCGTACCCATAGGGGTCCAGTAATGGCATACCTCTCCGCAGTCACGTTCACACCCGCCCGCTGCGGCCCGTAAGGGCGACAAACAAGCACACGACAAGCGCTCTCAGACGCGTGGTGGGGCCGCGGCGCACAAGGTTGGTGGGGGCCAGTGATCCGAGGCTGATCACCCCTGTGCGTCGCGGCCCGGCGAGGCCGTACCGCCAGTTGCGGCAGCGAAGCCGCTTGTAGGGTGCCACGTGGTTGCGGACCCAGTAGGGTCTTTTTTTTGTGAACAAAAGAAGAACTGTCCGTAATAACGAGGTGTAATAAAACGAAAATCGCGATTTTTCAAAATCTACGTAGTACTTTAGCGGCCGTCTACTTTAATTGATTTATTAGATGTTTATAATATATTCAAATAAAAAAAAAATCGGTTTCCTTTTTCAACCATTTTCAAAATGGACCATGGATAATAATATGATTAAAATACACTTTTATCCATCGAATATATACCAGTAAAATCAGGTGACTCACAACGCTATTTGGAGTTGAGTTACGAACCAAAACACTGTTGTGATTCACCCCGTTTTTGGCCCGTGGCGCAGTTGTGACAGTGATCGGCGACCATTGCTGTTGTAAAGCAACACACGCCGGGTCAGAAATGGGATGGGTGGCAAAATTTCATTGCAGTTGCTTCGCGATTTAAGAGCCTACGAGTCTACGAGGTTGCGTGCCAACGAAGTATGCGGTTTTTTCAGCCACACCACTTTATTTATTCAATTTCTCTCAAACTGTGGGTGGTCATTTTTTTCTAGACTATGGTCTAAAATGGTCATACAATGGTCAAAAGTTCTGCCAAATTTCATTGCAATTGCTTCACGATTTAAGAGCCTACGAGGTTGTGTGCCAACGAAGTATGCGATTTTTCCAGCCACACCGCTTTATTTATTCAATTTCTCTCAAACTGTGGGTGGTCATTTTTTTCTAGACTGTGGTCTAAAATGGTCATGCAATGGTCAAAAGTTCTGCCAAATTTCATTCCAATTGCTTCACGATTTAAGAGCCTACGAGGTTGTGTGCCAACGAAGTATGCGGTTTTTCCGGCCACACCGCTTTATTTATTCAATTTCTCTCATACTGTGGGTGGTCATTTTTTTTCTAGACTGTGATCTAAAATGGTCATAAAATGGTCAAAAGTTCTGCCAAACTTCATTGCAATTGCTTCACGATTTAAGAGCCTAAGAGGTTGTGTGCCAACGAAGTATGCGGTTTTTCCAGCCACACCACTTTATTTATGCAATTTCTCTCAAACTGTGGGTGGTAAGTTTTTCCTAGACTGTGGTCTTAAATGGTCATAAAATGGTCAAAATCTCTGCCAAATTTCATTCCAATCGCTTCACGATTTAAGAGCCTACGAGGTGGCGTGGCTAGGAAGTATGCGTTTTCAGCCACGCCAGTTTATTTATTGAATTTCTCCTAAACTGAGGGTGGTCAAATTTTTTGAGTCTGTGGTCAAAAATGGTCATAAAATGGTCAAAAGTTCTGCAAAATTTCATTGCAATTGCTTTTCTGGCGTGGCTGGAAAGTATCACACAACTTATTGGCTTTGATTTGGCCTAAAAAGCTAAGCTAAATGGTTTTTATTGAATGATTTTTGTGTTTTTGCTTGTGTAGGGCAAAAATGCATGTTGCGATAGTATTTTTTAACCCTGAGTTTGACTCTGAGTCTTACTCATTGAGTAGACGTATATTCTGATCCGTTAGTAGAATCCCCAGGGTTATTATCGCAGTCTAGTGGCTGTTAAGTTGATGAGTTCAGCACTCTGCCTGGCAATGTAAGCTGGCTTTAGGCACTTTGACTTCAACAAAAATAGCCCTTACAAAACTGACTATGGCAATGCTTTTACCATGAAGGGCTACACCGAATGCTTTTCATCAGAAAGAAATGTAATTAGTATTTCCTTTTGTCGCTAGATGACGGGGCACGCGGCGTGACCACGGACGGGCTGCTGAGTGCTCTGGCCCGCCTGCGCCGCCCCCCACCCCCCCTCCACAATTCACACTCGCCTCGCTCTGTAAGTACATGTTGTTATTCATAAAAATATTTTCTGGGACTACTGTTCCAAAATAAGCAGCTGGTGGCTATAGCTGGTCTAAAATAAGCAGATATATGTGCATACTAGGACTTCATATGCATATCAAGACAAGGTGTGAATTTAATCCACGACTCCGATTTCTCCTTTTTCTCCTCCTCTTCAATCGGTGAAAGCACTGTACTGGCTGGTCGCTGATGCTGAGAGACGTCAAAGCTTGTGGTCTTCCTTAGCTCTATAAAGTTCTCGGCGGCGTCAAAGGACTAAAGGTGAGTGTCACCCTTATTTTGTTCAGGCATCTGGGGAACGTCTAAAGAAACGTTTTGAAAAAGAAAGAAAGAAAACATACTTACATACATAACATAAACGGCCTATATACGTCCCACTGCTGGGCACAGGCCTCACCTCAAGTATGAGATGGAACAAGCCATACTCCAAAGAAAGAATAAAAGAAAATAAATTTATTAGACACTAAACTTAAAACTAAACTTAGCTTTAACATTTACATAATTTTTTTATTGTACAGTATAGTGCCAAAAGGCTCCCACCTCAACATATGCCGCTTATATTGACGCCTTCACTTACCCGTTTCGCCACGTGGCCGTCATTAAGTCAATGCCTGTCTTTCGTTTCTTAACCTACTACACTGTCTCAAGCATTGGTATATAATACTCGTACATTGTTTTACACTCGACTGAGCTCGAAGTACTTTTCAACAGCTGTGAGAGTAGATACTTCGTTTTGTATTTTCGCATCGCCCGTTCCAGGCAGCCAACCAAAATACAAAGCTTGAAATTGACTTTTTAATTAACCTGTTGCACGTATGGTTCCTACTATCTTTGAAGGCTTTTGTTTCTTGTATAGAGGTATTAAATACTCTCTACTGACCCTGTATGGCTAACTGATGGGTAGTTAGCAAGATTAACAACAGCAAAAGATATCTCAACTACAACGGCTCCCAAGAACACCTCTTTAAGTAAAGTGGGGTCTTTTAATTTAACCTCTCTTTCAGCTCAGTGTGAAAAGTTGAATAGGCTGTTCAAAATAATTGTAAGTCGCATAAGAACATTGTACAATACAAAAAGTTTACAAAAAATATTGAGTTTCATCCACTCGGTCGCCAAATGGTTGGATAATGCGAAAAAAAGCACGTAAGTACTGTTGAAGGAACTGAAGTTTAATAAGAAGCTATAGTACACTGCGTTCTTAACTCATACTTGTCCTTCGACCTAGCTCGACCCCTTACCAATCAAATCGTTCCTAATTAGAAAGTCAAGTCTACAGTGACCAGATGAATGCATATTTACGAACGCAAAGGTTGTGGATCTGAGTTTTTTGTGTGTAACAGAATAAAATTTGAAAATCACTGCATTCTTAACGTGAACGAACTATAGTATCAAAGCTAGTGGCTTGACCAGTTTGTTATCGAGTTGAACAATTTAAATACAAGGTTAGTTTATGGAACGAACAAAATTCCACGGAGCGCCCGCGTAGGCCAAAGCTCGGTTACACCTACCCGCATTATGACTGAAAGCGTATAAAAATAGTCTAAATGAGGATCTAGAAGATATACCTACTTCTTTCGTCTTTGAGGCTGGCTTATAATTAGGCAGACGTGAAGTGGCTCGGGCTGACCCGCCCTTAATCCTCATGAAGAATCTTACGTGGCCAATTTAGCGTTAAAAGTCGCCTTTGATGTCGCCCGCGGTCTAAGATTAAAGAAACCGCGTAATATACATTTTAAAAAGTGACTGCAATCTGTCTGTATACCTTTAATATATATATAAACAAAAAGAGGAAGATACGGCATTCACGTACCAAAAGTCGTCACACAAAAACAGGTCCAATGAACCTGTTTTCAAGCCAATATGACAGCGACTTGTTTGTGTTTACGTCATTGATACTTACGTCAATGACACGTGCCGGTTTTCGAAATCGCGTTGTATGAACCTAACGTGGTTACCTAATGAAACGCATAACATTTTTGGTCATAAAATCACAATGCATAATGTTGATAGCCATAATCATCACTTGCCATAATTCCTAAAAGCATAATTTCATAACGCATACCATAACATGGCCGTAATTCGTAAGGCATACTCATCAAAAGGCATAATTTCACTAACCATAAGTATCAAAAGGCATAATTTTTATTTGCCATAATATTCGAAAGACATAATCCTCAAAAGGCATACTTTTGATAAGCATAAGTGTCAAAATCCATATTTTCAAAAGGCATAACACTCATTTACCATAATTTAAAAAAGCATACATTTATTATGCAGCTTACAAATATTACATGTTAAACGCAAGCAATGTAATGTAAATGTAAAAAAATCCAAAGAGCACTTGTCCGAAAACCGCCTTCATTTAGTTTATTAACAAAATTTTAATATATCATTTGCTCATAGTGATATATATTATTTATTTTGCTCATAGTGAAATGTAGACAGCAAAAGAATTCTGTCACGGCTCCGGCATTGCGGGGCTCCGGCGGTCCCACGCGTGCTAATCGTCACAGATGGCTTTCGCTCAGCACCCCAGCTTCGGCTTTTTGGCCGGCTTCGCCGGCCAGCCTCAGCCGCGGCGCTTCGCTCATAGCCACCTGCTCCTCAGCCCGCGGGCCGCCTCGCCCCTCCATGCCTACGCGGGTTTAAATTACACTCTTGGGGTAGGGCAAAACAAGTACCACGTGGTGTCGGGGTTGGCTGAGTCGGATTTGCCCTGAAGTAGAAAAAATGCTCTTATGTGAATTAGGCTTTTTAATATTATGTCAAACAAAATTATGAATATTAATAGTTATGCATAGTGACATTATGTTTTTTGATAGCTATGCGTACTGACATTATGCGTTTTAAAGTATGCTTATTGAAGTTATGGTCAACGAAAGTATGCATAGTGATGATTATGCCTTTTGATGTTATGCCTTATTACTATTATGGATTAAAATGATTATGCGATTTAAAATTTATGCCAATAAAAATTATGCTTTTCGATGATTATGCCAATTGATGTATGGCAAATGAAATTATGGCAATAAATGGTATGCGTTCTAAAGTGTCACCACCTAACGTACTTATCTTCCGGAATATCTCGGAATATGCTTCAGATGTATGAAAAAAACAACATCACATTATCTCTTGCTCTGATATCATCTCATACAATTTTTTAAAGTGACCCTATTTTCAAGTAACGTGCCTAAATTAGGCGCATAGTAGAGGACGGCTGGGCGTTACTTTGGTTGTGATTAGCACGAAGAGCGAAGCAGGCGGGCTATGATGCGCAGCGTGAAAATTTTAACACTGGTTATCTCGTTTGATTTTGGCTACTGACAGAATGCTATTGTGTGACGCTTGCAGGTCAAAACTCGCTTCTGTTTAGTGTGATATCATATCTGTACGAGTTTTTGGGCAGAAAAGATGACGTCATTTGGCGAGTAAGAACGTGGCAGTCGCTCTGGGGCAGTGTAAGATGTTTTATAGCCTCTATTTATCAACTTTTAAATGTCATTTTCCCTAGGGTCACAACATCACAGCTTCCTTCAGTTGAAACGTCGCTGCATTGTGAGCTTTAGGGGTTGTGAGCCTTCCGCTCACCCCATTGACCGGTAAAGCTGTGAAAGTCGCACTTTGGACTAACAGCTAGTAAAAAAATAAAACACTGTTAGTTAATAAATTCCAACAACAACAGGAAAGCTTGAGATGTGAACACTTGATTCTAGCTGAAAGGTGAGGTTAGTCTATTGGGAGTGCCCTCATACATGCGCACAAAAATGAAACAGGTTGATACCCACTACACTAAATAACTATCTTTGTTCTATTAAATAGCATTTCTCAAACAATCTGAGAAACAATCTTTGCCAAGCAGTAAACTCAGATTTTTTATACTAATCATTCACGGTTAATTCAAAATGGTGGTTCAATCCCCTGAGCTTGCAATGGACAAACTACATGATTACTTAGGCTATCAGTTCACAGCTAAAACTTTTACTGCGTTCTTAAATATCAATAAAAATGTCGTAAACTCGCTATAGTTTTCCTATAATGTTGTTATAAAACCTTTCCCGAGGCAATGGCGTGATACCGCGACCGGCGCCGAACCCGCTGACGCGGCCGGCCGTGTGATGCGATTACTGCTGGGTCATTGGGCAGCGGTTTTATTAGACCACGGAGAATGAGATGTTAGTTTTTAGTAAATATATAGTTTGCAGCTATGGGGCCCGTAGCAAGTGGTGACCTTGTTAATCTGAAAACCAGAAAAAATGAATATTTTCACCCTATGAGCCAGGGTGAAAAAATTTGTGTGCAGTGCATAGTGGTTAGTGCAGTCGCCCGGTTTGTGAAAGATGCGGGTTCGATTCCTCGAGTCCAAAAAGACATTTGGTCATGTTGGCATCGGGATCGGGCCCCGATGCCAACATGACCAAATGTCTTTTTCTGGTTTTCAGATCTTTAGTAAAGATACTGCATGGAAAATGCTAAAACAATAATAAAACATAGACCTTGTTAATTTCAAGCCTTCATGGGCACGAAACTGCAGTACCTACGACCTCACGGCTGCTAGACGCCAGATGTTTGATTTCTTGTATGAAATTAACTTTAAGATAAGATAAGATAAGATATACTTTATTGCACAAAGAAAACAATTACATAAAAATGCTTACAGAGGTATAACAGTACAATGTAGGCGGCTTTACTCAATTTACTCGAAATATTTTCTTTTTGAGGTGTCCGTGGCGCAGTTGTGACAGTGATTAAGCAACACACGCCGGGTCGGTAATGGGATGGGTGACCACCCCGACCAAAATTTAGTGATGTGTATTTCGGGCATCTTCGTGCTTCGGAAGGCACGTTAAACTTGGTCCCGGTTGACGTCACTAGATGTCAGTCGTTAAGCCTCGTCGGAGGCTTAAGGGCGGCTTGATAACATCTGACATTAAGGTTGCTCACTGACCCTAAGCCCCTCCAACAAACCGCACAGAGCCCGCGTGTTGGAGTATGGCTCAATCCACCTCATAGTTGAGGTGAGGCCTGTGCCCAGCAGTGGTACGTAAATAGGCTGTTTATTATTATCATTATTTTCTCTGAAAGCCTTATCTAAATACAAATACCAGAATTGATAACATATCGTTGGATAGTTGGTATAATAAAACTCTTTAAATAATGGAGTCGCTGATTGTAAAGTTATATTGCAACTAAAAGATAACTCACAGACTGAGAGCCCCCAAGGTACCCTAAGTCCAGGGACAGCAAAGCATTGAGGTACTTTCAACACCGATCCCTGGAGACAGAACTGTAATTAACAGTAGTAGCTGTAAAGAGAAAAGTAGAATGGGTTTTATGTACCAACATGATGAGCTACATGTTGTGCAACATGTCGCGAGCCAAATGTTGAGGGCCCGTGGGATCGGTGCCGATCATTGCAGGCGTGTAAGGTTAGTGATAAACCTTGCTGCCTGATTTGATATTTTCAAGCTGCCCTAAGGTCTCCGACTAGGATTAACAACTGCCACCTAGCGACGTCCACCGGAACTAACTGCTTAACGTGCCTCCTGAAAGACCAAGATGCACTAGAAATACAGTTATTTGCGGTTGGGGTGTTCAGGTTCACCATCCCATTAAGCAACCTGGCGTGGTTGCTTAACAACGGTGGTCGTTGACGCCATTTAGCCAAGGGCACCTTAGCTAGAGCTATACAATCATAAATTATAATTATGTTAAAAAGCAAAAAAAAAAGAAATTGAATTTGTGTTTTGGTACACAAAATCATCTACACAACAGTTACCGAAAAGGCACAAAAACAAACAAAAAAATATTATCTGAGCCAGCCAGTTCACACACTTTAATTCCGACAAACATCCGGCTAATTCTTTGCAGACTGCGCGCCCCCTAGCGGCGTTCCATTAAAACGCAGTGAAAGGTTAAAACACTGAAACTTCCTCGGGGACATTCGGTCAATTCGCAGCACTCTGCACACGTTCTGCTAAATTATTTTCACTTTAATATAGCTCTTTATTCATAACCTTGTTAGTGATGAAAGGTCTCTTTAGAGGGGTCAAATTCTATTTGCTGGATTAAAGTGAGTTTTGAAGTGGAACTGAAACGCTTTATTGGACTGAAAAATGCTGATTTCACGCTCTTATTCTATTTTACAGTCTACTTCGAGAGCACTCGTTTGAATGGTTAGATTGGCAATTACGAATAGAGTCGGGATTTTTTATTATAAACACGTGTATTGAAGGAACATTCTTTGGTTAAACAAATCAATGCCATGGAAATTTTGTTTTACAAAGTTCACGTTTTTTAAGCGTATACAAATTGTTGAAGACTCTTATTAGGGTTCCGTACTTAAAAGGTAAAACCCCTCCGCTGTCTGTCTGTCTGTCACTAGGCTGAATCTATCTCATATAACGTGATAGCTAAAAAGGCGAAATTTTCACAACTGATGTATTTCCGCAGCCGCTATAGCAATAAACACTAAAAAAATAAGAAAGGTCCCCATAAGTACAAGAAACGTGTTGTTTTCCGTACTTCTGCTCATTATCAATAACGGTTACAAGAAAACGCTTAAAAAATTCCCAGAATATTATGTTGTATATTACCTTTCAAAATGATTTGTTAAATAAATGAAATGATTCTTCTTCTCACAAATTATCTCTAAACTACAATTTTGAAACGTAAAGCTATAATCAGCATTATAGAAATAGGAGAGGAACTTGAATTGTACAAAATAATGTTTGTAATTATAGAGGCGAGCCTTAACTCTAGGAACTAATCAATTCATTTGGGAAAGAGAGACGGACCACCCACTTCATGGTTCAATCATTTAAATCAAAAACAATTGTTCTTTTCTTTGCCTTAATGCTTTTATTATATCTTGGACAAACAGAGCTTGAAATAATTTGCTACGGAGAAGCTCTAACATTTCGTGTGTCTGCTGAACCAAAGCTAAAACATACCATCACATAAGTACATAACATAAATGGCCTATACAGTTTGAATTTGAAAAACTCTTCAAATTAGTTGTAGGTAACTATCTGGGGTTTTCGGTTGAACCACTCTTCTACGGAACACCCCGTCCGACTGATGGGCTCAACTATGAGGTGGAAACCATACCATACTACAACACGCGGGCTCAGTGCCGATTGTTGGAGGGGTGTAAGGTTAGTGAGCAACCCTAATGTCAAATGTTATCAAGCCACCCTAAGGCCTCTGACTTGGCTTAACGACTGAAATCTAGCGACGTCAACCTGTACCAACTGCTTAACGTGCCTCCCGAAGCACACCATCACGGGCCAACAAATAGTTGTATATAGGGATGCCTTTAGAGTTTAGTGGGTTATGTCGCGAAGAGGTCGCTACTTGGACGGGTCACTTAAATCTGAAGTCGTCTGTAAACACACAAAAAATCTAAAAAATCAAAATATCTTTATTTGAATAGACCTATTACAAGCGCTTTTAAATCGTCAAAAAAACAAATAGACTACACTTAATAATAGACTTAAATAATGTACTGAAAATAATAAATGAATACACAGTACACAAACATAATGTGACTTAACCACCGGTGTCACAACTTTGGAAAGAGGCCATCGGCTTTCATCAATTTCGGCTTCACATAGCGTTAACTATTCGTGTACTATGACGTTTGTTTGACAAAATAACTGACCACAATCAGCTCGTGAGGTCATAGAAATTAGTTTGTTTGTATTCGAAAATTTGTGGCAACATTCTCTGAGTACCGCTTGCCGCCTACAACAAAAAAAGCTGGAAGTTCTCGGAACTCTGTAACTTTTTTCTGTATTCCACATTCGAAACTGTTACAAAAACGACGATTGCAGCATTCGAAGCATGTTTTTAATTAAATGTTCCACGGATTTTCAACCTTTTTAGTCCTTCAACACATTTTACAATGATATCCCAACGCTTTTGTAAACACCTCTTGCTCCAATGATATTCAAAAGAGGTAGATACGTTATGTCAGTACAGATGCGAAGTCGAAAATCGTCCCCCGGCGTAAGTACGTAATTTGCCCTTGTGTACAAGATAGTATGATTATTTACTAGAGCGTCAACGAGACAGATACATGTTGCGCAGTGTTGTCTCATACTGTCAATGATTTGCTCAGGTGTTCGAAATTCTGATTTCGGGTGCCACTTTTTAGCACAAGTAACCTATCTACGTCTTTTTTATCATAATATCATTGTCTTGCTCATTGTATATTTTGACGGTGCCATGTACCTACTTACTTACTAAATTTCGGTCGGAGTGGTCACCCATCCCATTTCCGACCCAGCGTGTTGCTTAACAACAGCGACCGTCGCCGATCACTGTCACAACTGCGCCACTGGCACCTCCACATTACATTAGTTACATAATCTTTAAATAAAGTTTACTAACACTCTGCTCAAGATGACACGTCACAAAACTGGCGCTTGTGCTCATAGGATCTTGGATGGAAACCAACCCTTGACCTGCGAGGCCTATCAGCCACCCCGTCCAGAATTTGGCACAAGTTTATTCACTGCATCGCCCAAGGCCGTCCCATGGCTACCCGTAACCAGGCCAGCCCAAACCTAGCCAGCTAGGTCACGCCCCTGACCCCCCGACCTGACTTCTAAGCTATTTAGCTTTATTGCAAAGGGTTGAGTTGTGGCCTTTACCTGCTGATAAAGTGGAAGATGGGTTTGCTTACTTACAATCCTACACGGTTGGGAACTAGGTCACTTAGATACAGGGTGATTTTGCCATTACTTGGTTTATAGGAGCGACTCGATATCAATCAGTGCATTATACAAGCAAGCACTCTTGGGTCCGTAGATGCGGTGGAGGGGCGCGTCATTTCACTTAGACGATCATTACTTGAATAGATTTTCGTGTTTTTTTTTAAGTTTTGATTGTACGTGTATTTTTTTAAAAGTTGGTTAGTTAACTTCATTCATGGAAAAATACGCTAGCGCACGTTATGATATTATTGCATGAATTGAACTACACATATCAAAAGTGTCTAGGGATATCTCAAGCATTTTCATTAGTGTCCGACCGAACTTTCGGTTTCGGTTTCGGTTTCGGCCAGTTTCGGCCAAAAATTCGAGTTTCGGCCGCAGTTTCGGTTTCGGCCAAAATCGGCCGAAACTTTTGCCGAAACCGAAACTCATTACGGAAAATATCGCGCGCGCTCGTATAACTTCGTTATTCGCGGCAACGTTATGGCAGAGCCTGGCGACCTCCACAGTCTTCGGGAATGGTCGTGGGACATTCGGATGGCTCCGTTGCAACACCAAAATTAGTCAGTACGTAATCGCCAGATGCAAAACTTCTTTATAGGTAATGTTTTGACGGTACTGATTACATGTAAGTTTTCGTTGAGACTGTTCTATTGGGAGCTCGATTCCTGAAGTTATCGACGAGTATGTCTTGGTCAAATGATTCAAGTAGGCAGATCGACCTTCGAGAAAGAGTTTAACCATTGCATCCAACACGGCTGGGCACGAAGGAAAGTAGGTTGACGTGTCAGTTGGCAGGGCACATTGCACGAGAAACTAGGCCATCAGGCACACAGAGTAAGGAAGTGATAGACGGCAGACAACGCAACTTTGATGAGTATATTGACTTGGGCCAGGTTGTCTTCTTTTGCCTTTTGGTATGGGGCGTTAGAATTCTGGCAGGGTTCCTCCCCGCCTGTCGTAAGAGGCGACTAAAAGGGGGCCTTCGGGGTCACTGGGAGTGCACACGGCGAGGGCTGTGTGCCTCCATTCCAAGTGGCCCCGAGGAAGGGCGGCGGTGTAAGAGTGACCTAACACCAATGTACACACTGGCGGGTGTAGAGGGGAGTTACCAAGGTGGGCTGATTAGCATAGCGCGCCAGTGGTTCACCGGCACAGAGTTCTTGACCAGAGATCACGGGGACCTCTGGATACGCGCTGAAGCAGGTCACCTTGGGGTTTAGTGAGTAATGTCCGCTGCCTCACGGCCTCACACACCCGTGGCCTTCCCCCAGAGTCCCGCCCTCTATATCGTCCATAGCCAGTCCAGTCCATAAACGGATTCCCCCGAAAAAAAAAGAAAGCCTTCTTCGGAAACAGGCAGGATGAGGAAATCTAATGCCGAATCACCTAGAGGAGCTATGAGGAGCTAGCTTCAAAATATCAAAATAAATGAAGTGCCACCTTCCTATAATATCTTTAAAGCGAGAACTTCTCGACGTTTACATTGTGCCTATTCTAACAAACGGTGCACAAGCCTGGTTGCTCATAAAACACCCTAAGTCAAAGCTCGGAATTGGTCTAAGGGTAATGGAGTGGAGTGTGTTAGGTATTACATACAGCCAGAAAATGGTCACCAAGATCCGTGCCAAAACTGACGTAAAAGGTGTAGGCCAGAAAGTCAAAGACTAATATCACGAGGCCTAACAAACGCTGGTTCGACCACCTGGTACATTACTCTGGCGAATGGCTAACTTGAGCAAAAGACAGGGGTAAATCGAAAAATTTGGGGGAGACCTTCGCCCAGCGGTGGGATCTTGTGTTGAAAAAAAAAATGACTGTAACTTAGTTTTGTTGTTATTAGCAGAATAATGAGTAAAATTCTTCAGAATTTAGTATTTGTAGGTATTTTATACTTGACCACGTGAGTTTCGGTTTCGGTTTCGGTTTCGGTTTCGGCCGAAACTGAAGCCCAGGCCGAACATTCGGTTTCGGTTTCGGTTTCGGCCGGAAAACCAGTTTCGGTCGGACTCTAATTTTCATACAAAGTATAGCTATTGGGGAGGCTGTAAAAATTAAAATATTGATACCAACGTAGAAATTTTTAGGACACAGAAACTGCTATATCTGCCCTTTCAGATTGTATAAAGAAATTCATTGTGGTAGCATTATTGTACAATCGTAAGGACGTTAAAAAAAAGACAGATTTTTCTTTTAAAAGGTTTCAAAATTTTAGCAAAATCAAAGATATTAGATAATGCTCAGCATTATCTTGGAATAACTCGAGGAAACAGGCATAAGATAAAGGTTAAGAATATTACAAAAAAATTTTACAGCCTCCCCAATAGCTATACTTTGTATGAAAATGCTTGAGATATCCCTAGACACTTTTGATGTGTGTACAAGCGTAGAAGTAATTTTTGTGTCCTTTGTTGACTCACTTTTTAAGATTGAATTACACTTTTCTAAAAGAAAAACCTCTATGTTTTAAAAAAATACGATGAAGTCGTAGTTTTCTATTGTTCTATAGAGCTTATTTTAGGCAGTTACTTCCAAAGTCACCCTGTAGGTAGGAGGACAAGAAAAGATTACACGTGAAATGAAAACATTTGTATTTTACAGTTCAGTAACTTTAGAAAATGTTCTCATTATCTACTTTTATAATATCGTAGGCTTTTCATATTCTGAACTGTTTTGTGATAATGTTATCATTAAAAGGTATCTCAAAGTCACTGATTAAATATAAGTTAAGTTAGATAAGTTTTTTGTATATGATATAACAAAAATACCCTAAGAAGCTTTTACTAAAGTACTTTCGAAAATAAGACTTATTTTTAACCACAAATATAGTAAATTTTAGATACGTGATTATCGGCAATAAAGATAATTTTACTTTATTGCTCATAGAAAACAATTTCACTGACAATGATAACAGAAATTTAGAACTCATACTCAATATGGGCACCTTTATGGCATTCATAACATAAATAAGATGATACGATAGTAAGTATAAACCTAATATTATTAAAATGCATGTAGGCTCATACAATGAGGTGCCCCTGGCGCAGTTGTGGCAGTGATCGGCGAGGATCGCTGTTGTAAAGCAACACACGCTGGGTCGGAAATGGGATAGGTGACCACTCCGACCGAAATTTAGTGATGGGTATTTCTGGCATCTCCGTGCTTCGGAAGGCACGTTAAAAAGTTGGTCCCGGTTGACGTTGCCAGATGTCAGTCGTTAAGCCTAGTCAGAGGCCTTAGGGCGCGCGGGCGGCTTGATAACATCTGACACAAAGGTTGCTCACTAATCTTACACCCTGCCAACAATCCGCACTGAGCTCGCGTGTTGGAGTATGGCTCTATCCACCTCGTAGTTGAGGTGAGGCCTGTGCCCAGCAGTGGGACGTAACGATGGCTCCTAAGTAAGTATGTACATACAATGTGACTCTACCTGAGGGTCGGCAGGTTATTCCACTATAAATACCTGGGTGGCATCCCGGCGGACATCACTTCACGTCTCTGTGCTTCACGCTTACTTCAATCATCAATACGCTTCACTCTGAATTAGTATTTTCTCTCATTTTGTATGTAAATAATTAAAAATGTTATTTGGCTTAGTCTTTATCCTCAAGTGGTTGTTTGAGGAGTAGCAAAGAAATTTAATTTTAAAGTTAATCACGAGCGAAGTGAGTTTTGGTGCCCACCGGAATACCATACCTGACAAGAAACTTAGCAGTTACTCTTATAGGGAAAGTATTTTGCATTTTGGTTTAGTAGTGGCAATCCAACAGATGATCATGAAATTCGATATGAACAGAAATGGCCTCATATAAGGGAATTAAAAGAAAAGTGATGTAAACCACCAAACTTCTCTATATTAAATTATTTTTAACCTTCAAAACTGGCAATGAGAATTTGATAATGACCTCCATCAACCCTCTAATAGATTGGATCTATATTTTCAGGGACGAACGGTTTAAAACTGAAGTTATTACTAACTTTCAAGTATCCTTCACCAGTGGTTATAACACTCTGACTCGACACCCGGGGGGTTCCCAGTTCAAGTCTATCCGGAACACCTGATTTATGTTTATTTGTGTTGAAGTTATCAGCCTTTGACATTAGTGGAATCACCCTGGTTCACAAGCCATAAGGTTCATATACCAGAAAGATTCGGCCGGTCTGTTAATGGTCTCGTTAGCTCAATAGTAAGCGTAGTCTCCCGACTGCGGAAGTCGCGGGTTCGATTACCGCCTGAAGTCAAGACTAAATGTTTTTTTCTAGTTTTCGGATCATTAGTAAAGATTGAAAATGCAAAAAAATCATAATAACATAATTTATGTATATTTAATTTAATTTGAAGGAAAACACCGATAAAAACTCAAGCAACCCGGATAAGCTTACCCTTAAAAACACCTTCGGAGAAATGTGCCCCTTTGGATGTTCCGTTCACTATAACTTCAACAGTCGGCGTGCCTCCTAATACTCCATTTCGATTACATTCGCGAGCGTATACTTATTATAACTAAAGGAAATTTGATAAATTCTAAATTCAACATTCGTTATTCGTTATACCTATTAAGTTATCTGAGCTCGTAATAAGCTCTTCGTCTCGTTATCTCAAGTTCAAACTACAAAGAGCGCGAAGATTATTGACATAAGAACTCCTGACCTTATCCACCCCTGATTATAACCCTTATTTTCTGCATCAAAGAGCTTTTCCTCAGTACGTGTGAAGGCTAAAGCACACGTCAAGTAATACGCAATATGTACACGATATACAGGGTGAATAGTGAAGATTGGAGACTATTTTGCAGCTCGTCGCTTAGTTAATGGTAAACCTCATAAAAAATCGTTCATCGATTACATAACGTCGTAAAATAAGATAATACTTTAATTATTAACCTGTATAGTTTATAACTTATTTTTTAAGTAACACATGTACACATGAATGTACAATTTAGGCGGTCTTACCTAGACTAACTGCTGATGAACAGATACAGTTTGAGATTGATCTCAGTTTTTGAGTATCCTAAGCATCTAAATGTGTCAGTAATGACATATGGGAGTGAGACGTGGTCGTTTACTATGGGTCTCATAAGAAGGCTCAAAGTCACTCAGCGAGCAATGGAGAGAGCGATTCTTGGTATTTCCCTGCTAGATCGAATCAGAAATGATGAGATCTGCAGGAGAACTAAGACCACCGACATCGCTCGAAGAATTGCATCGCTGAAGTGGCAGTGGGCGGGACACATAGCGCGGAGAAGCGATGGCCGTTGGGGCCGTTGGCCGTTGGGGCGGAAAGGTTCTCGAATGGCGACCGCGTACCGGACGACGTTCCGTGGGCAGGCCCTCCACAAGGTGGACCGACAATCTTGTCAAGGTCGCGGGAAGCCGCTGGATGCAGACAGCGCAGGACCGATCTTTGTGGAGATCTTTAGGGGAGGCCTATGCCCAGCAGTGGGCGTCGTTCGGCTGATATGATGATGATGAAGCATCTAATACCGACATCAATCTTAACATAGGCCCACCTGACACTACTGACATAAGCCCCATTATGAAAAAAATATGTGGACGCGTTGACCTAAAAAACGCCTCGAGCAATCAAATTCATCATTAAAATCTTATACATCACCTTGTTTGTTTTTAAGAGATTCACCCTGTATTTTCTCACCTTCATTTTAATCGGGCGAAATTACCCCTTGTAATTTTTCGCGCCTGTTCCTGAATTGTATATAGTGTTTATTGTATATTTTTATTTTTGTATGTATAATGGGTATTTGTATGTAAAAAACTTATGTATTCACTAGTTTATTGTAACTTATTTATCACTTAATTAAAACACTTCATTCCCGTAGTTATTGGAAATTTGGTTTATTGGGTGTGCAATAAAGAGTTTCATCTTATCTTAATTCACCCTGTAGAGCCCAGCTACTTGTAAAAAAGCACAAAAATATTACAAGCGAATTTCTTTATTAAAAAACGCTAATGGGAACCAGTGGAACGAGTGTGTAATGGTATTTTATCTTTAAAAGGTTTAGGCAAAATGTTCGGCGAGGTTTTTTGTTGTCTTTCTAACGACATCCCTAAGGGTGTATAAAATTATGCCCCAGTATTACTGAGGGGAGCGCTGACGACGAAAATAAAATTAAAAAGAAGCGGGACCGAAGTGCTAACCGCTTGGTTAATTTTAAATAGATGCCTATAAAACCTCGTTATAACTCTTGCATTAATAATCTGACCTAATGTTTTAAAAGAACTACAACTTTGTTTCAACTACAACTTTGTTTGTATACAATTTGGGAGTCAGATTACAGGAGGGCTAAAACAGGCGTACATACATACTTCTGGGCTGGACACGTTTGCAGAATGCATTCCAGCAAATGGGCCTAAATCACTACCTTTTGGCACCCCACAGATGGTCATCGCCGAAGAGGAAGATCTCGGAAACGATGGAGCGATGACTTATCCCGTTATAATATTCTGGGGAGTGGCAGATTTTGGGTCAGAACAGAGACATTTGGACTATGGGGGAGACCTTTGCCCAGCAGTGGGACAGTATAGGTTGAATTTTAAAAAAAATCGTTCTGGGACCAGTCTTTGATATGTCATTTCACCATCAAAGATCGCGTTGTTGTACAGAGCTTGAAGGTCGCTGAGTGCTATTGCATTCTAAAGACTTAACGCGTTGATTTTGTTGATCCTCACGTCAATCGATTAGTCTATCAATAAGAAAAAATAAAGTTATAAACACGCTAGTTAGATAGACTCACACTGTGTACAGAACAGACTACTCCTGCAGTTTACCCGCTATCACACTTCCAGAAAAGTAGTCTAAATGTTTGCAAAATAGAAAATGCACCATTCCATTTTATTCTCAAAATGTATACTGCTGAGACTTTATTCGATCTCGCAAACACCTTCACACGCCTCACCAAATCAGGGTTCCGCACGAACGCTCCCAACTGGATTGGGGTTCTGTCTCATCGGTTTAGTTTGTCAAATTACTGCTTGCTCGGGAATAATGCACTCTAGTAAATAAAAACGAAGTCTTGGAGTGCTTTTACGGGAGGAGACCGTTGAATTACTTAGATTCTATAATGTATATATTTTTGAATTAATTTAACAACTACAAAGAGCGGCGGCGACTAGGGTTTAGATTTCATCCCATCCTTGTGTTCATAAAACTACTAACAACCCAACCAACCCAACCTTCCATGATAGAAAACCCTGATAGGATAACCAAACAAAGTAAAGTTTAACGGGGATGTACTGGCTCGTTAGAAGTAGTGGGGATCTGAATGCCACCAATTCTGAGTGTTCACCTTAACGGCAAGCGTCCATGGGCCTCTCACTACCACGTCATGAGCGTTCATGTATTTATAAAACAACTGGGGTGCTATTACGGCGGACATCACTCCACATCTCGGTGCCTCACGCTTACCTCAATCATCAATACGCTTTATTTTGAATTAGTATTTTCTGTCATTTTGTACGTAAATAATAAAAAAAATAAAGTTCACTAACCACGAGAGAATAGAGTTTTGGCGGCCGCCGGAATACCATAGCTAGTCCGAGGTCTGACAACTGCTACGCGCGGCTACGAGCTACTGCGAGTATACGCTACGAGACAGGCTACGAGCTACATAATATGATGTAATACTTATGCTGAAAGAAAGGAACAAATCTTAGCTCAATTATTATTTAATTATTAATTAACTATGATAGCTACTTAAAATCAAACAAACAACAACCTTCAGACGTCCCACTGCTGGGTTCAGGCTTCGCCTCAAGTATGAGGTAGTGCGAGCAATTTTTTTTTATTCTCGTGGGCAGGCGAGTGGGTTATAAGGGGTAACGAGGTTATGTCGGACTCCTACCGACTAAAGTTGTATCCACAATAGATTTAGGTCGTGCGAGCCGTACTCTAACCTATACTCGCTGGCTCAGTGTGGATTATTGGTTTCGTGATTCGGAGGGCAAGTTTCAACCACTTAAAGCCTTCTTATTAAGGCAATTGGAGTTGGACTGCTTACCCAGAAATGCTGTTTTCTTTGTAAAGAGCTTTGCGTACGAAGTCGACAAATAAATGAAATAACCATGGTGACTTTAATGCTAAGATTACGGTCGGATCCCTGAAAAGCACTTTCAAATGACTATCAATATTTTACACCGGGCTTTCAAAGGTAATTAGTGATAAAAAGGATAGCCTACCTTTAATTAAAAAGATCTCAGCCGGCATTAGCTTCGGCGCTTATTGGATAAAAGCTTTTTTATGGAAGCTAAGAATTTAATTTAATTATTTCAATATTTTGTATTTACTGTTCAGCTAAAGCTAATAGAGAGCTTAATGACATTAATTATTAGATTTAGAGATCATTTCAGTCGAAATGGTGGTGTAAGAGTCCTAACGACACCTCCAAAGTGGTTACGTAGGTACCTAAAATGAATCGTAAAAAATAGGAAAATGAATGGTTTGAAAAATTACCCTATTAGGTGTAGGTTTTTTGGTTAGTAGAGTGATGCGGGTGGACTTTTCGCGGTAGATTGACATGGCAAGCAGGGTGTAAGGTAAAGCAAAACCCCATCCTAGCTTTAGTACCGACGTCTTTAGACTAAAATTATCTATCTTAGTAACGAAATCGCGTATTATGCTTTCAGTTTCCTTGTAGGTAAGTGAGGTAAGGTAAGTGTAGTAGCAACAAGCCGATTAGCTCAGTGGCACAGGCGCTAGACTCAGATTATGTTGTATCGCAGTGGTCGTGGGTTCGAATCATGGCCAAGACACATTTTCTTCCGTCATGCTTAACAATTTTGAACGAAATAGATAGTCTAAGTAGGTAACTAGCGCGAGAACGTAGGTGAGAATCTTCACGGTATTCCGCTACTAAAATGGGTCACTTAAGTCTAAAGGCGCTGTACCTATTAGAAACTGATGACATTTTGATGGAATGGAATGGAAAAAATATTGTACGAGTAGGTACGTTCAGTCAATGCTTTTTGTGAATGGAATATTACCGACGTATAGGAAAATAAAAAGTTGTTAATTTGACTCTCATTATTGTGATGTCTCATCAATAGAAGTAAATTGCCATGTCAACTTAATAACATGTCACGAACAGAACCTTCGAAAATCGTTATTACCCTTCAATAAAACTTCACTTCAAAGCTGAAGGAAATATGGAAATTCAAACTTCTAATGTCCAAAATCATTCAGTATTGAAAATTTAATTAAAAATTCAACCTAAACAATCAACGCCTGGCAAATTCCGACGAGCAACATTGTAGCTTCATCGAATATTGCCAATTAATTCATTGTAGGAGCTAAATTGATGGACGAGCGTACGAGGTAGTTATTTAGTTTAATTTGATTTTCCTAAGTTGATTGAGTAACTAGAATAATATTTAAAGCACAAATATTTTCGAGATCTGCCTAATCAAGTTACAGGACTTTAACATAAGTTTGAGAATAATATTAGGATTTGAAGCATTTAGGGGCCTTTCTTGAAAAACAGCAGGAGATATACCTACGTCCCACTGCTTGGCACAGGCCACTTTCTTAATATTAGTGATACGATACGAGTCGTACTTTATCAGCCGGGGGTCAATCAAGACACCCTAAAACGCCGACTAGGTCTGACGACTGACAACGAGTGACGTCAGCCAGGACCAACTGCTTAACGTGCCTACAGAAGCACGAAGATGCCCAAAAAATAAAACAAAGCTTTTACCAGTAAGATCCTTTGTTTTTGTGCAACAAAGAACACCTTACCATTATGTAGGTACATGACTATCTTTCATGTAAGTAGATAGGTAATATTTGTGAAAGCGTTCACCCAACAAGTTGTTTTTTGAAGCAACAATGTAGTATCAAAGGAAGTAGCCGAAGCCTTCTTGAGTGTATACCACTTGAAAGCATAATAGGGGAAGTAAATAAGCACTAACCTACGTTATTATTATGTTTCCATTGAGTTTAATTGAACTCAGTAACGAGAAAATTTCCAATAAGGGCTTGAGTGTTACGCTGAAGAGTTATCCAACCCTGGTGTAGTGCTGCATTTTTGGTATGTTGTTCGGATCAGTAAGGGTGATGTAAATCCCAATTTGCAACTTCGAAAAAGTTGTGCTCGCTGGGCACCGTGTGATAAACTGAGAAAATTTGGGTCATTTTTCACTTTTTGCTCTGAAAGTCATAAACTATGCGTTTCCGACAAGTAACATCCACTACATAAATAAAGTTTATTAAATTTGCAACAATTTAAGCCTAACCGCAGCTCTCTCAACCTTATAACAACTAAGCTGTGGCCTTTCAAAGATAGTCAGTTTTTCCCGAAATATTGAAATTAATGCCACGTTTTTTTACAATTACCACTGTACTGTCACCTTCCTTGAATGCCAGCCGACACACAAAGCTGACTCCCGGTGGAAACGACATTTTTACAACAGAATAACTCACAATATGCATATCAATACATAAGCTGGGAGTACCTCCACGCGGTGAAGGTATCAGTGTAAACTGGCTAAAACTCCCATCAACTAAACAAATGCCTTCGGGCTTATGTTTTGGTTTTGATTTTCGCACAAGATAGTAATTGGAAGTAGCCTACCCGGTAACGCAGGGGAGCAGCCAAAAAACTATTATCTTTAACATTAACACGAACGAAGTCAGGCTAAACAGTCATAAAAATGTCGGTTCCACCGGGAGTCTACTTTGGCTGTCTTTGCTTTCTACGGTGGCTGGCATTCAAGGAAGGTGACAGTACAGAGGTAATTGTAAAAAAACGTGGCATTAATTTCAATATTTCGGGAAAAACGAACCATCTTTGAATGGCCACAGTTTAGTCGTTATAAGGTTTAGAGAGCTGCAATTAGGCTCAAATTATTGCAAATTTAATAACCTTCATTTGTGTAGTGAATGTTACTTGTCGGAAACGCATAGTTTATGAGTTTTAGAGCAAAAAGTGAAAAAAGTCCAAAATTTTCGCAGTTTATCACGTGGTGCGCAGCGAGCACAACTTTTTCGTAGTTGCAAATTGGGATTTACATCACCCTAACTGATCCAAACAACATACCAAAAATGCAGCACTACATCGTGCTTTGCGAATTTAATGTTAATATCCACTGGCCTATGTCGGTTCTGCGGCTAACATGGTCAGCCCACTGCCACTTCTTCTTGCTAACCCGGTGGGCTATGTCGATAACCTTGGTTCTCTACCATATCACCTGATTTCTAATTTGATCCCGCAGAGAAACGTCGAGCATAGCCCTCTCCATAGCCCGCTGAGTGACTTAAATTTGTGGACCAGCCTTGCTTAGTTGCCAGCCTTGCCACGCTTGCTTACTTGAAAGTTATACATTTTACTGTTATTTTTTTATTTTTATTACCAAAAAGGTTACATTAAAACAAGACACAGAAAGCATGACATGGAAAATATTCTAACATAAATATAAGCTTTAATTAAAGGTAAAGACGGCATGCAAAAAGATACAACAGCAATTTTCAGGAACATTTCAGCGAATTGCTCATTATTTCGTCAACTTTACCTCTATAGGGCTGTGGTTACGAGTGCCAGGCGAGACCTAAAGGGTCGCGGATTCGATATTCGCACCAGCACGAAAAGATTGATGATGGAACGGATATTTGTGGTTGGTTTAGGGTTTATGGCACTTTCGTTGTTCCTGGATTCCATGGATACTTTGGGATCAGATAGTGTAGGTTCATTCAAACATTCACTTTGTGCTGTAAAACATTGGACGATTTAAAAAGAGTGGGTAACTGCTGAGTTTCTTGCCGGGTCTTCTCAGTAGAAACAACCTTCCGACGCCGGTGGTAGAGTCACATTATGTACATGTATTTTAAGTATTGTTTATATATTGTATTATCATGTGTGTTTATTAAGTGGTTAAAATTAAGATTCTTGACGATACGAAAGTACTGTTTATTGGTCTACTTGAATAAAGAAGTATTGAATTTGAATTGAATTAGAAATGCCACGGCAATGGTAAGAAATTAGACAGCACATCCAATTTATTTTTAACTCCAAATTTTTTATGCAGCTCATTAAGTACTTACCTATTTTTGCATTAACTAACTGACTCTAATTACCAAATAGTTGTTTAATTATAACAAAGCAATGCAGTAGGGTCGCTCCTTACGTTGGGTTAAAATCCTCTCAGCCAAGGGCGGGTTTTTCGAATGTTCCGTTCACCATGACATGACGGCTGGACTCTTTTGAACGCCGATTGCTATAAGGAAAATATGTTGAAAAAGGGGTTGCCTTTATAAAATATACTTTATTACAAAGGTTAAAGCCAAGAAAAGCAAACCAGTACAGCGCGAAAATTCGCAAAAGGCCGAACAAATAATTTATGGCCGCTAAATCTCGCTGACACCTTTGTGAACAACACAATAGATTTGGAACCCTTAGTCTTGGGCACTGAAGACTTGTTTCGTAATATATTTGATAATTTTTCACTTGACCAAAGCACTTTCTTTTTTGTTGGGGTTTCGTAGCGGAAGGGAAAGGCCCTTTGTAGCCCCTTGTAGCCCCTTGTTTGTGAAATTCTTTAATTTGCACAGGATATACTGAAAAAGTAACGTGAGTAAAAGTTATTATGTAGATTATTTGCGAAAAATTGTGTAACAAAGAAGGTCATTAACAAACAAGAAAGAAAGTTGTTAAAAGTATTTTAAAGCTTCTAGCACACCTTGCCAGCGGGGTTCCGACCTAGCGATTATCTTGCCATTCAAATTTGAACCATAAGTAATAAGGACGTGAGCTGTGAAAGCGGCGAACGCGCTGACAGCTCGCCGTTAGCTTTCTAGTATTAATATTGCGCATAAATTGTACCTCTCACAACTTAATGCTCAAAAAATTTGAATGGCAAGATAATTGCTGGGTTGGAGCCCTGCAGTTGACGTGCTGTCAAAGTGTGCTATGAGCTTGAGGCAGCTCTCGAACTCACAGTGTGTTGTCTTTCATTAGTTAGGTTTATGCTTGAACTTAAGAGAAATTAATACCAACCCGTGGGAACAAGCGCCCCCAGCAGATAATGGAGGTATAAGTTATTTTTATATTATTTATATTATCCACAAAAAGTTTAAATGTATTCGGATTCTGAAAATTCAGAGGTCTGTTTGTTTTAGCTTTAATTATGAATTTTAATGATCAGCCGAAGGTTACATTACGACCGTTATTCAGTTCTAAATTGTGTAGAAACATGAGATTTTGCGAAAAAATAATTCTTGAAAAGAGCGAAATCAGTTGTAGTAGAAGAAAATAATCATTTATTTGAACAAAAGGTACAAAACATGGAAGCTACCAGGTATTTATTACAAAAAAATATTAAGTATACAAAAATTTATTAAGAAGTAATTTCAAACTCATAAAATATTAGAAAACACAAAAATAAGCAATATTAGTAGGCTTGCAAATAGTCACTTGTTGTTAACATATTTTCCTACAAGAAAGATTTTATCCTAAAGTTGAAAAATGGATGAAAATGGTAAAAATCGTATTGATTTAATGGATGAAAATGGTATAAATCAATACGATTTATACCATTTTCATCCATTTTTCAACACGGCGTTCTATTTGTCGATGGATATGCCTGGAATTCAGACAGTGTCCAATTAGTCTGTCACTCAGACATTATCAGTCTGGATCTGATAATGAGGCTATCGTGTTCAAGTGTTTCAGACGATAGTTTCAGAGCTTAACAACTTAGACTTCTTCAAGAAAAAGTGAATAGACATTTCTACAGTCGAGGCTTTGAAAAACGATATGAATAAACTTTATTTCGCAGCTTTAATATGAAAAGTAAGGTCTACGGCATGATAGAATACCCATTTCCGGTCAGCCCTCCTTGCTTTATTGCAAAGAAATGTCATTTGGCAAGAGCAATTTAAAAAACGGAAATTGGGAAGCTTGATGTGCCGTTGACCTTATAAGAAAATATTTACAACGAAAATATTCACACACAGAACAAAAGCAAAATAAGTAAAATGCAAAAATTCGCAAAAAAGTGTCGCGCAGTGTTTGACATCTCTTTTTAAAAGATAGGAGAACATTAACTTTCCAGTTGCGATATTTTTCATACATATCTAACTGTTCCTAATAAGTTTGTATTTATTTCTTTTGTTTTTCATAATGCTTACACAACTTAATTATTTTTAATGTCAAGACGGAAACCCTGGCGGTACAGAATGCCAGAATAAAGAAAAAATAGTACATTGTTATCCTAGGGGTGAAAGTTACTTATTTAGTCCCGAGACGGGGTTTGGCGCCCCGAACGAAGTGAGGGCGCCAATAGTTCGAGGGACTAAATAAGTCTTTCACCCGAGGGAAACACTGTGCTTTTCATTACAAATACGAGGAAAGTAAAAATAAAAACATGAATTAGCTTAAGAAAAAATGAGGAAAATAAATGAAGATCGAATTGCCGCTTTCCCGCCTATTTTGTTTGTTTTTTTTCTGTGGCCGGCCCGCTATTCAGCCATTATTTTTTATTTTCATCATTAGAAAAATGGTAAATATTTTACTCAAAGCTAAGTTATTTTAAAGAAATTGTTGAAACTAAATTATAATAAAGTTATTTAAAACATATATATTCTCTGATCAATACTTAACTTTAAGTTATTTCAAATTTTTCATCGTGGCTGTATAGAAAGTTGGAACATGGTTCTTTTTTTTTTTTTTTTTTTTTTTTTATTTTTTTTTTATTTTTTTTTTTTTTTTTTTTTTTATAGTGGTCTTCAAGATGACCTCACTCCACCTGATGGAAAGCAGTCGTGAGGTCCAGATATGGGGTTGACAAGCACAGTACTGGACAACTACTCTGCTGGTCAATCTCATTTTGAAGGCCTGCATAAATGCCTTTTCACGCCCCGCTTAAAAAACCCGGGATTGTAGGAAGAAGGAAACACATGCGCTGGAAGAGCGTTCCACGTCTGGATAGCACGACACAGGAACGAGTCACCGAACCTTTTGGTGCGGGCCGACAGTCGCTGGATCGTGTGTGGATGTTGACGCAGACCAGCGCGTGTGGTACGGGAGTGGAAGGGTGAGGATGGGATCAGTTGGAACAACTCGTCAGAGCATTCCCCGTTGTACAGGCGGTAGAGGACACTCAATCTGGCAATGTCTCTACGCAGTTGGAGAGGCTCCAGAGCCATAGTTGTCTCTGGGTTACCAATGATGCGGATAGCGCGCCGCTGCAACCTATCGAGAGCCTCTAGCAAGTACTTGGCGGAACCGTCCCAGAGATGAGAGCAATATTCCACACACGAGCGAACTTGTGTCTTATACAAAAGACAAAGCTGCTCAGGCGTGAAGAATCGTCTCACTCTGTTCAGGATTCCAAGTTTACGGGATGCTGTTTTAATAATGCTCTCGATGTAGTCCCGTTGGTTGAGGTCGCTGCGAACATCCATGCCAAGGATGTTGAGGCTATCCTTCACTGGTAGTGGGGTGCTCTGAAGAGTGGGACGGGAAAGGAATGGCGACGTCTTGGCAGTGAATGCGCACACCTGTGTTTTCTTGGCGTTGAACTCGACGAGATTGCGTTCTCCCCATTCGGAAATGCGGTTCAGCACTCCGTCAAGCTCAACAACAAGAAAGCGCCTCTTCTCCTCGATATCGGTTCGCTTAGCCACAGGGCGCTCGAAATACCGCGAGTGGACTGTGCTGTCATCCGCATAGCAATGAATGTTCAATAGATATGTGAAAAAGAACTAGTTTTTTAAAAAATAATTTGACACCTGTCAGTTGAAAGTGATTCTCCCTAGGGATGAAAAGTGTTACTTTCAGCCCGCTTCTCAGGTCAGTAATGACCTACTTTCAGAGTATGAGTAATGAAATAGTACATTGTTATCCTAGGGGTGAAAGTAACTTATTTAGTCCCGAGACGGGGTTTGGCGCCCGGAACGAAGTGAGGGCGCCAATAGTTCGAGGGACTAAATAAGTCTTTCACCCGAGGTAAACACTGTGCTTTTCATTACGAATACAAGGAAAGTAAAAATAAAACATGAATTAGCCAAAGAAAAAGATATAAAAATAAATAAAGATCGAATTGGCGCTATCCCGCCTATTTTGTTTGTTTTTTTTTTCTGTGGCGGGCCCACTATTCAGCCATTATTTTTTATTTTTTTCATTGGAAAATTGGTAAATATTTTGCTCTAAGCTTAGTTATTTTGAAGAAATTGTTGAAACTGAATTATATTAAAGTTATTTATAAAATATACATTCTCTAATCAAAACTTAACTTTAAGTTATTTCAATTTTACATCGTGGCTGTATAGAAAGTTGGAACATGGTTCAATAGATATGTGAAAAATAACTAAGTTTTTTTTTTATAATTTGGCAGATGTCAGTTGAAAGTGATTCTCCCTAGGGATGAAAAGTATTACTTTCAGCCCGCTTCTCAGGTCAGTAATGACCTACTTTCAGAGTATGAGTAATGAAAAATACATTTCTGGTTTCAAAATCGGGTCGTCTGGCAACACTGCTATAAATATTAACCATCACCAAGTTTGCAGATCCTGAAAAGTACCTCAATAATGATAAAGCTTCCTACCGCGAGCTTTTACGAGAGAGAATGATGAAAAAATTTATTAACCTGGCTGCAGCTTTTGTGAAGATTTTACCCTAATAAAAGGCGCTTAAAAATTCATTATTTCACGCAACGGCTCGCCGTAAAGAATTATAACTCACAAAAGAGGCGCGAGCGGCTCTTTGAGACCGGCGTTTGTCAAAAAGAAACTTATTTCTTAATTATTTTGGAATGAAAGATAATTCTAAAGCGGCCCGTGGCTTAGTGGAGACATCGGGTAGCCAACGATTTTTTTTATAGTGGTCTTCAAGATGACCTCACTCCACCTGATGGGTAGCAGTCGTGAGGTCCGGATATGGGGTTGACAAGCACAGTAATTGAGAACTACTTTGCTGGTTTAATTTCATTTGGAAGGGAATTTTTTCCGTGTATTTCTTTTATTAGTTACTTTTCTGATGCTTTTTTGTAATGGACCACATTGTCAGGCGAGAAAGAGCTTCTTATTCATTAATCAGCTGATGTCTTAAGATGACCTCATATGCCTGCTTGATCCTGCTTGGACATTATTCCTCACAGCGCCATCTAGCCCCAAGTGAGCTAATTATAGTCCGTTTTTATGGGATACTAGACAACGGATAAACATACTTAAACACTTTTTCTTTTGTAAATACATACTTAATATACATAGGAAACACCCAGACCTATTGGTCTGGGTGACACAGAACAGACATGTTCATGCACACAAATGTTTGTACTGTGCCCGATCGAACCGACACTTGGTGTAGTAGCCGACTTCTCAACAATTACACCCAGACGGTCGTCAAATGGTCAATATCTATTCATTAGTCTTGCAAAGTGTCTTATCACTTACTCGGAAATGTTACCAACGACAAAAATAAGAAAGAAAAAACTTTTCAATAGGTTATAGTACTGTTTTTATGAATAAGGGGTATACTTAGGTGATTTAAGTATGTTATATCTTTTGAATCAAAGCAAGCATTTGGAAAAAGCTGTTCAACCCAGCTGAGAGAGCGTGGCCATTTGGCACCATTTTATGTTAACTTTTATGGTTTAAACTTGCGCTGACATAGCGGGGATAGAATTTATCGATAAAAAACCTAAGCAACCCGGGTAACGTTAAGCTTTCCCCTTTACTCTGTTGTATTCAAATTCGTTTGTCGAAGTCTGAGCTTCTTAATGGGCTGTGCATTGATGTAAACAAAAAGAGGAAGATCCGTTAAGAACATACTTCGCGAATTCAAAAACTGGCACATGGACGCGACATGATAATTATATTAGTCCCGGCAAAGACTATTCGCCTTGGAGTTGGCATAAAGTTGACAGAATCGTTTTTAAGGCTATCGTAAAACGTAAACAATAGAGGCAGCCGGTAAAATCGATTTCTTTTGCAAGTCAAATGGTTTTTAATCAGTTCGGCGATGTGGAACTCAACGACTGAATAAATGTTTTCTAATGAGCCTCAAAACTTTTTCGCTACATATTCTAAAAATAATGGCAAACGTTCACATCTTTTATTTAGGTCAAGGTAAGTAATACCCTCACAGGGCCACACGCCACAAAACGCCGCTACTGGCGTAGTTCCTATTTTTTTTCTTAATAATGCCGGCACATCACGCTACAAACTATAGGATTATGCGGTGGTGGCGTTTTGTTGCCCATGTACGGGGATGCTCAAAATTATATGATTAAAGTGTCTTGTTACTGCGCAAAAGTAGACAACATTGTTTAAAAAAAATATGTATTCGTGGTTTTGATCCGGACAAAACATTAACCTATTTACATTCAAAACATTAATTGGACAGAAACCAGCTGGCAATCTCACCGGCAACAGTCTGTTACATTTTAATTAATCCACCTCACCATACGTATTTAATTGCAAACTCAGTCATCAGTTAAATTAGTTTTTCAATGAAACCTGCGTTTAGTAACCGATTCCGCCTTTCTATTAAAACTTTGCTTTGGATAAACGAAACGCTCTCAAACCCCTGTTAAAAAATAGCAATTTTGCTTGCCGCCAACTCATTTGCTGAGTAGAAAACGGCAGGCGTTTAAACCATACAACGTTACGTAAATGTTTGAAGCGTGGATTCAATTACAAATTGTAAATAGATTAAAACTCTTAGGCAGGTACAATTTGTGACATTACTTCGTTATTAAGCTCCAAAAATAAGAGAGATTTTCCGCCGGACTCTTCAAAGTAACTTAAACCAATAATTCGTACAAAAGGCATGTTATCAACAAAAAAATACTGCATCGGTGTTTGTCGCTGGTGGACATCGAACCAAGGCCTTCAGCACTAAGGACGGGACCTCCATCCATGGCGCTAATGGGCTAGTCTCTTTTCTAATGAAACTTATAAAAATATTATTCTCGTCATTTCTGAAATTTACTAGACTACTCGCGGCATTTTTGCAATGTTCTAGATCTGGGTAAAGAAAATTCCGAATTTGTAAAGTAAAGTAAAAGTAAAAGTAAAAAATAATTTATTTAGTGGCACTTGGTACAACAAATTGAAAAAAATTACACTGGAGCAAAAAAAAGTGTCACTAAAATGGTACTAGCTCAGCATATGCTGGGTGTCATAATTACACCGCAGCGCTGGTCTTCCGCTAATACCAGATCGGTGAGAGCACTGTATTTCAAGATTCTGAATCGCTACTCAGGTCTGGATCTGGGGGGCGTTCTATCTAAATCTGTCTTATCTATTTCGACAGCGACCTAGTACGAACAAAAGTAAGTAAAAGAAGCATACTCAGAGCGCCTTACCTGTTATGTAGTACCTAGTATTTTTTGTAGTTTGGCTCGCAGCCGGCGCTAGGCCTTTGCCACCTTGCCAGAGACTGTTGCCAAGGTGAGGTGGCACGAGGTGCGAAGTGTGCCTCTATTACCGTTAGCTACGGTCTAAATTGTTATTTTACATAATAACATAACTTTTGGTGACGGAGAGTCACAGGCGCATTCATTTTTGCCGTCATGGAAAATGGTAAACCCACTTTTAAAACTCAACGTGGCATGGGGCGAACCTATCGCCGGTATCCTGGTTTTCTTGGGACCAATATTATTTATATTATATATTAGCGATTTATGTTCATGTATCCGGAGTTGTAAATTTCACCTATACGCAGATGACTTACAAATTTATGTTTCCGTTAAGCCAAGTGAAACAGGCATAGTAGTCAACAAATTAAACGAGGATTTGAAACGTATAGCTGAGTGGGCAGACGGAAATAGCTTGGTCTTGAATCCCGAAAAGTCTAAGTTTCTCGTAATGGGCACTAAGAACCAAATACAAAACATCAATAATTGCAATCCAGTAGTCAAGGTTAAAGGTAAATGTGTAAATCAGGTGACTGAAGCGCGCACCCTTGGTATACTCTTAGATGATAGATTAAGATTCGAAAATCATGTACTCGAGACAGTCAGGGGTTGCTATTATCGATTGAAAATTCTCTATAAAATCCGCCAATACTTAAGTAATAACCTCAGAATATATTTTTGTGAATCACTTATACTATCGAAATTAAATTATGCAGACACCGTCATTGGGGGATGCCTTTTGGCACGAACTAGAAAGCTTATACAAAGAGTGCAAAATGCATGTGCCCGCTTTTGCTTCACGATCCCGCGCAGAGCCCATGTAACTCCCTATCTGAACTTTCTGAACCAAGGAGATTTGTTAAACATGGAGTCTAGAAGATCGCTTCACTTTGCTTGCCTTCTCTTTGGAATCATTAAAAACCAATCACCCCCATATCTATATGATAAGCTAAAGTTTCCCAAGCGACCATGTAGAACAGCATTCCGGCTAGCACACACACAGTACAGCACAACCGCATTTCGTGGCAGCTTTCGTTACGCAGCCACGAAATGCTGGAATAATATTCCACCACCTATAAGAAATTCAGTCACAGTTAACTCTTTTAAAATTAAATTTAAATTGCATCTATTAAATACACAAAAGCAATAAAGTGCTGGTCATGTTTTAAGCCATAAGTACCTATTTATAGAGATTTGAATGTCTAGTATTTAAAAAGTAATAAAAAAAAATTTTGTATTATAATATTTATAATTGTAAATCACGGAACTCTTGATGTTGTACAAAAGGATCAAGCTTTGTTTTACATGGTGTAACTTCTTCATTTTGGTTTTTGTCTTTTTGTTTTGTTATAAATACATATGTATCCTAGAAATAAGTAAGTTCGAATGTTGCGCCACTTCTCCTTCTCCAATTCAACAAGGCGACCACTGAAAACCAACGTCGTGGTGCTCTTGTGCCACCGCGGCATATGCTGAGTGGGAGCCTTTTTGACACATTTTATATGAAATTGTATGTTTTTTCTTGTATGTTTTATGTGTCGAATGTTGTGTTGTGTTGTCCCTCAACGCAGAGTTACCTACAACATAAACTTTTAATATGAAAAAGAGAGTTCCTCCAAAAAATTCAACGTAATTTTTTGTCTACGAAATATGATTAAGTATCCATCAAAAGATATAAGGCGGTCCGGACGTCAAATGCCGGAAATAATTTGTGGTTCCAACAAATTGACTGCGATGGGTAAGTAAATATCTTGCATACATAATGTAATGTAAAGAATCTACAATTACATGACTTTAGTAGTAATTGAATGACAAATTGTAAGTACTTGGTGTCGTAGTAGAGTTATATGAGCTACGGAATCGAAAACAATATTTAAATGGCTTGAAACAAACAAATAACATACTGCTGAGATTTAAATTTATGCGTTCAGCTGGGCCCATTGAAAACCAGCGTCTGAACTATTTAAAGGCCCAAGGATAAGCTGTGTAGCTGGGCCATGTAGGTTTCTATAGAACTCACCTGAGTTATAAGCGACAGTAAGTATAGCGCTTAGAGATCTTCTAAGCTGAAATGACGCGCCCCTCCACCGCATCTAGCACCCAAGAGTGCTTGCTTGTATAGGTAGATGCAGTGGAGGGGCGCGTCATTTCAGCTTAAACGATTTCTACCATGTTTCTGTTGGGGCTGCCTCGCTTCTGTACATCAGGAAGGTTCGCTGGAGAGTCTCTCTGACTAGTCCGTTTTAATCGTAATTAGTGGTCGTCATTAGTTTGTAAAATAACAACTTTCCCTCCGTGCGTATTTCAAGACCCAGTTGGAAAGACCCTTAGTTATTTTAGCGGCTTTCCTAATTTGCGTTTTACAAATATCATACTTATATCCTTGAGCTTTTTTCCAGGCACATTTCTACCAAGCCACGCGAAGCTAAAAATAATTTCAGTTCAAATTGACACTTTAATTTTCCGCCATTGAGGCGAGTTCATAAAACTTTTCAAGGGGAATTATCTCATTAATCTTATCATTTCTGCATATCCGCCCGTAATTTAGCAACTTAAGGTTTTACTTCCAACGTTCATTAATTTCGGGCGAAGGAAATTTCGAAGAATTAATTGAAAGATGGAAGATAAATGTCTCGACGATGTGAACTTCTTGGCAGAATCTATTTGAGTGGCAAGTGCGAGTTTTCTCGATCAAAAGCATCGAACACGTAAACAATTCTCGGCTGTAGACTTAAAGGTTCAAACAGTGGATTCGGACGGCAAATCCTGGTTACCCCATATACAGGGTTGCTGGTTATGTTCAAGGCGCCTCCGCTAATGCTCCGCTCTCAACTTTTATTAAGCGTCTGATATCATTTCTCCTCGACTGACTTCGGGCTGTAAGAGATTACCCGTTTTTCTTTGAAGTTTAGCGTGGAAGGAAAGTGAGGCTAAGTTAACCTTTAAGGGAGGAACGATTGTGTTGTACCATTCAGGCATAAGTGAAAAATAGATTCTTAGGATACGTCGAAAATTGCTTAAAACATTTTTAACAAGTGCCAGTAATAATCCTGCTTTAGGGAGTTTTAGGAGGTATGATGTCTCAATAACTTTAGCTTATCTTATCATAATTAGCCTTTAGGATTCCACTGCTGGGCAAATGCGTGGAGGGCTTGCCTCTCTTCCAAGCACATCTATCACAATTCAATGAGAAGATTTTTTTCTCATATTCCAAAAAACTAGACCAACTAGTTCTCGATTACGGGTAAAAAAACCTTATTCATCACATCACTACTGTGTCCATTGCCTGTTTTAAAAAATGCGTAAGCACTTCCTGCAGATTTAGGGCTTATATATTTTTCTCTATTGTTTGGCATCATCAATGCCAAATGTTGGCATTCCCCGTATAATAACCTTAACCAACTGCCGATGGATATCATCATGCTGTCGATGCAGAAAACTCCCATTGAAAAGAATCTATTCTTTTCTTATGTCGGCTTCACCCTGTATACTCTGGGCTATAGACTCATGTGCATGTGTCTGGAAAATTAAAAGAAGCCCATATCTAGGTATATTTTAAATGTGTATGCAAAGCAGGTGAAACGCTCTGAGGCAGATGTAGTGTGACCAGGCTTTTGGTCGGACGAGAATTTTGTTCAGTTTATTGCAGGATATTGTATATTAGGTATGTGAAGCAGGTATGCTCTATGTTACGGTAATTCAATTTGTTTCCATCTGTGTTCATAAGGTGTAAGGCAAAAATCACCTTTGCACGGCGAGTTGGTATTGGAATGGGTATTTTTTGGTTATCATGCTTTTTAAGACACTTCAAGCAGTAGATTGACGTTGCTAAATGTCAGTCGTTAAGCCTAGTCGGAGGCCTAACAGTGACTAAATAACATATTCGCACATTGCACTTTGAACGGCACTGTCAAAGTGTACTTTGAACGGCTGTTGCTTGTTGGTAAACCTGTGTTGTATAATTTGGTTAAAACCATTGTTTATTTAATTGGTGCATATACGATTAAGGCTTCACTCATTGCGCAACTACAACTGAAGCAGCGGGCAATGTCATATAAGGAATCAGGGGAATACCTCAAAATAATGTGACTTTATCTTCATTACGGCATTTATTTCGGGACCCGACGAAATGCATACAACTCATATAAAATTTATGTTGCTAAATGCGTGATTAAGGCACGTATTTGCGAGTAGGCAGGGTCTAATTACAATGTAGATAGACGCTACTCATTCAAAACGAAACAACGTACTCAACGTAGAGTCTTTTTACTGTTTTGTCTGCTGAGTAATATTGCCAGTACTAGAACACTGTGCAAATTGGTTTTGATGAATACGTTGTGCTATTCGAGAAAATGGGAGCCCTTTCGGTCGCATAAACTCTTTCGTCATAATGTAGTTTGGCATAAATGTTTTGGCATAAAGTTTTTTCGCATAAATTATGATAAGTAGAGTATTATAAACGCATAATGGTTTCATTGGCATAATTATAATTTGCTATAATTGTATTTCTCATAATTTAAATAAGCATAAATGTGAAGAGCATAATTGATAAACGTATAACTTTACTTTACCATAATATAAGAAACGCATAATAGAAGAATTCATAAAATACAAAACGCATATTTCTACTCGTCTGCCCAACAATAGAGTTGGGGTGAAACCGACTTGCATGCTTGTTTACATGGTGAATGGCGAGGGCGGATCCGACATGGCCGTGATAGGTTCGAAGGTTAAGGCGTGAGCGCAGCTCACGCCTTAACCTTCGAGGGTTAGTTTTTTTTTTTCAAACCCTAAAGTAAAATGCCTGCTGCATCCCTGCATGCTGCTTGCTTGCTGTATGCTTGCCTGCATGCTGCATGCTTGCCTGCACGCTGCATGCTTGCCTGCGTGCTGCATGCTTGATTGCATGTTGCATGCTTGTTTACATGGTGAATGGCGAGGGCGGATGCGACATGGCCGTGATAGGTTCGAAGGTTAAGGCGTGAGCGCAGCTCACGCCTTAACCTTCGAGGGTTAGTTATTTTTTGTTCAAACCCTAAAATAAAATGCCTGCTGCATCCCTGCATGCTGCTTGCTTGCATGTATGCATGCTTGCTTGCATGAATGCATGCCTGCTTGCATGAATGCTTGCTTGGTTGCTCACTATACATTTGCATGCTTGCTTGCATGATATTTTCGAAATAAAAATATTTCAGGATAACAAAGAGAATAATAAAGTTTTTAAATTTTGATTAAGTGTTTTTTAAATGGTGATATTATGGTATTCTTATTGTATGACTTGAAATTTGTATGCCATAGGGTGAGATGCCAATGAATGATATGCTAAGTAATCGTTATTCTAAAAACAATTATGCATAAACCTTTGATGCTAATATATCATTATTATAAAAGAAGTTATGCGGGAAAAAAGTATGCCTTATGATTTATTCTAAATGAACGTTATGCGAAACGAAGAGTATGCCAAAAAACGTTATGCAGACTTAAGATATGCCTTTTTAATTTATGCATCCCAATATGGACCCCGAGAAAATGAGTTATGTCCGGATTTTCGTCGCTCTTCTGGTCACCCTAGGCGCAGAGGGACCCTCTATGTACGCAAATCTCCGGCTCAACCGGAAACTTAATTATGGTAACTCCATTTGTTCAGCCGAGGATGTGTCACGTGCTTCTCAAAGATAATCATATTTTATGCTTTCCACATCATTAAATATCAAACGTTGCGTTAAACTAAGGTAATAAAGGTGAAAAAAGATACTCGAAGGTAATAAAACGCTAAACACACTTGCTTCTTCTACCCTTATGCTGTAAAAATACTTAAAAAACCGAGTTCAGGATAAGGTCAGCAGTAAGGGGTCGTGGCCCAGTGGTTGAACACTGTTTCAGAACCTGTATGGTCGCGAGTTAAGATTGCGGAAAACTCTCGGTGGAGGACAACACCGGAACCCATGCAACCCGAATATTGGTGGTAGGCTCATCCCACATTGAGTTTAAAATTCATTAAGCGAATGTGTGCTTCTGAATGTTCCGTTTACCATGAAGACAACAATCAGTGCCTCTTACTACCCAGTTTGGAGTATAGTCGTGACGTGAACCTATGTTTATGTTATTTCGATGTTTTTAAGAACGAAATATTGAAATGTGTTCGTATGTTTAAACAATGATATTAAGATAAAAAAGACGTAGATAGGTTACTGGTGCTAAAAAAGTGGCACCCAAAATCAGAACTTCGAACACCTGAACAAGGCATTTACTGTTTGAGACGACACCGCGCAACATGTATCTTTCTCGTTTACGCTCTAGTTAATAATCATACTATCCTGTTCACACAGTTAAATTATAGGTACGTACGCCAGGGGACTTTCGACTCCGCATCAGTACTGACATAACTCTTTTAAATATAATTGATTGTAACCTATACTATGTGATCTATCAATAATTTAATTTCTTAGTGACTTCCAGTCCCCTTTTCACCCTCTCTACGAATGATTACTTAATATACAGTTTAAAAAAACCCCTTTACAATGAATGCACGATTCTTTTATGAACTTCAGGCGAACAATTCCGTTATACATGGTTCGTATTTACAGCGTACCGGAAGCTCCCAAAAGGAATATAAAAATATTCCTGCTCTCGTTTTGCAATATTTTTCTTTGATGCTCAGCCCCTATTGATCGTAGCGAGATGTTTTAAAGCCTTTTTCCCCGATAAATGGACTATCTAATAGAAAAATAGCTTTTCAATTTGAACCAAGTATATAGTTCCTGACATTAGCGCCTTCAAACAAACTTTTCAGCTTTATAATATTACTTATTAGTCTAAACATAATATTATGAAGCTGGAGACTACTAGACTAGCGAACTATTATTCAGATTCAATTTTAATTCCATCTCTTGAATTAAAACAGAGTTTGTATTTTCAAATTGCGCAAAATAAATTTCTAGGTTATTTGAATGGATCATTGAAGCGTGAGGGAGTGAACTTTAAGCTGACTCAAGCGTACAATAAAATGGTACTCTAGTATTCAGATATGAAATATGAACGAATTGAAATGAAAAATAATTTTAAACGACAATATTTCTTTAATACTAACTGATGACACAGCTTTGTCCACGTGGACTTAGCCGATGCCACATTTTATGCAACAACAAACTAGCTAAGTAGCCGCCCTGGCTTTGCACGGGTGTGCAATGGAGATTTTCATACTTAAAAACCTTTCTCTTCAATCACTCTATATATTAAAGGAAATTCCATTGCGTAGTTTTAAGCGAACATAGGGACAGAAAAAGCGACTTTGTTTAATACTATCAAGGCAGAAGCGCCTGTCAATGGCAACACAAGAAATATAAAATAGCCAATAGACCTTCCTCAGTTGAGCACAGGTTACACCTCAACTATGAGGGTTGTATGAAAAGCTATTGATAACAGAGTTAGCTCCGCGTCAAAAAAAGGTACGCAGTGTATTCCAGATTTGTCGGGAAATAAATTAGTTTTATGATCAACAGTCTGATGTTGATGCATTTTGAACCCAGTATATATTACCGGGGTTTTTCTACAACCCTTTATACAGGGTTACTGGAAATCTGACGTTACGACTGTTATTAAGTGCTATGTTTTAAAGGTACCTTTTTGTTGCAGGCGGATGGGCGTCACCAAGTCCCCAAAATCCAGTCGTCTCGACCCTCCCCAGAACTCGCTGCAGGTGAGTTGTTGTCTCATTTCGTCTCATCTTTCCTATACGCCTTTATGCAATGATATGATAATAAAAAAGAGGTAGATAGGTAACTTGTGCTAAAAAAGTGACACCCGAAATCTGAGCTTTTCCTGAGCAAAGCATTGACAGTTTGAGACGACACTGCGCACTGTTTATGCTCTAGTAAAGAATCATACTATCCTGTTCATACGGCGAAATAGACTACGTCGTTTTTTTTTTTTTTAACCCGGTGAAATGCTTTACGCACTTCCCGCTGCTCGGGGGGCAGCGGGGGAGTGTGGGACTCACCCACTCCAGACGGAGGGTGGGTATACCCACTAAAACACCGGGGCAGCCTTCTTCCGTGCGTGACCAGGGTTCACCGAGATTTCTTCTGTAGAGAAGGAACACTACCGGTTGAACACCTGGCGCACAATGCTGCTCACACAGCCCATCTCGTAGGGAGTTAGACCTCCCTACAAACACCAGCCGGCGTTACGGCAGTATGAGGCTGCGCCCACACTGCCGTCCTCCTCGGGGCCACTTGAAGTGGAGGCACACAGCCCCCGCCGCGTGCACTCCCAGCGACCCCGAAGGCCCTCCTTTAGTCGCCTCTTACGACAGGCGGAGGGGAACCGTGGCCGTATTCTTACGCCCCGGCCACAGGGCGGAGGGGACGCACTAAGGCATTACGCCAGTGCCCCTGGGTCGCCTTCTCCGCCGCCGGCTAGGGTTAGCGAGCTCCCTTGCACGCTCGGCGGCCTCCTTCTGCTCCATCACCATGTTGCAGAAGGTAAGCATGGATGTCCACGCTCTCCTGTCAGTGGCCATTGCATGGACCACTGTTTGCAGGGTAACCACCCTGCCAATACTCACGCTCAATACTCTTCGTTCCTCGGCCCATGCTGGGCACTTCTCAAGTGTATGTCTGGCCGAGTCATCCAGGTCATCACAATGATGACACCTTCCGTCAGGCTCTCTGCCTATTCGACACAAGAACCTCCCGAAGCAGCCATACCCCGAGAGTACCTGTGTCAATCGGTACGTCAGTGAACCGTGTCGCCGCTCTATCCACTGCCTGAACACTGGGCGCACCGCCTCGATGGTCCAAAAGCCCGCTCCCGGTGCCTCTAACCTTTCTAGCCACGTATAACTAGGATGTTGAGCCGCTGACCATCCAGCTCTTGCGGTGCCAGTCGCCTGCCCGAGGTACGCGCTTCCTCCCGCCAGAAAAACGCGGCAGGGAGGGCCCTCGCGTCTAAATCCCAGGGCAGAGACCGCGCCAACAGGCACGCCGCCTCGAAGGAGATTGTGCGATACCCTCGTATTGCTCTGATCGCCATCGTCCTCTGCGGTCTCCGCAGAATGGACGCTGACTGGCGAGTCAGAGCTTCAGCCCATACGGGGGCTCCGTATAAGGCAATGGATCGCACGATCCCCAAGTACAACTTTCTACCGCTGTCGCCTGGTCCGGTCAGGTTGGGCAAAACTCGACTTAAGGCATTCGCCGTCTTTGCTAATTTAGGCGCCAACCTCTTGAAGTGGGGACTGAAGTTCAAGCGGCCGTCGAGGACGATTCCTAGATACTTCATCGTCGACTCAACGGCGAGACTACGTCGTACCCCGTGGTCAATTTTTGACTTAGCGTCAGCACTGACATAACCTATCTACATCTTTTTTATTTTAATATCATTGCCTGTATGTACATTTTTCGCTATAGCAACACATATTTCAGCGCAAGAAGATTTTAAACAGCTTCGTAGCTAATCGTAGCCGCTCGTAGCACGCACACGTCAACATTTGTACTTTGGGCATAGATTTAATTTAAAGTATCGTTACTACCTTGCTTTAATCTAAGGTTACTACGTCAGGATGAGGCCTTATCGTCATCTCTTTCTGCAGAAGCCATAACCACGAGCTTATTTTTCTAATATATTTTTTTTGTCCCCTTTCCTTTTGACCGATTTCTCATTCATTAGCATGGTCTATATGACAATATTTATATTCAATATTTATATACAATTATATATTAATATATGTATGTTTATATAATATGTATATGTGTAAGTTTATCACAGTAGGTATAGGTTTATTATATTTTATCCACCGCCAACAAGGTTTCTGCTTCGCCCGATGGTTGACTGGTAGAGAATGCCTTTAGGCATTAAGTCCGCCAATTGTACTTTTTCTTTGTGCAATAAAGAATAAATAAATAAAATAAAATAAATATCACGCTTCAGCGTCAATCGCTGCGTAGACTGACTCGTCAAACACCGCTCTAGATGTTGTTCAATGGCTCACGTCATCTCTGTCGACAACTCGCCGTACACCGCTCCAGACTGAGACTTAGCTATATTGGAAAACCGAACACCGCTCTATACGTATGCAGAGCTAAGCGAGCAAAGCGAGAGAGGCACGACGTGCTGCAGTCCACTGAATACAGCTCACGTCTCTTCTGCACGCCGCTTACTGATCGCTCGAGCGAGACATCGCTATAGAGCGAGACAAAAAAGCGAGGAAAGAGCTGCTTTCCGTGCGTCTCACGTAGCCCACATCTTTCCTCCGCCTCGCTCAGGTTATTTCCACAAGAGCCGCCCTTAGGGTGGCTCGTGGTTGCGGGCCCAGTAGGGTCTGCGTACACTGGCTTGCATTGCACGGCGTCCGCCAAGACGGCGGAAGTGCCGCCGTTCTGAAAGCGCTTTCGAGGCCTCTCCCTTTGTTGGGGGGTCGGTTGGATCCCTATTAGGGGCTAGCACTGGTGGTGGAGCAGTGCGGTATTACTTTCGGCAAGATCCAGGTGCCACGCTTGAAAGCCGCTGGCTTTTAGTCGGTAGGAGTCTGGCCTAACCTCCCCTCTCCCCGAATGAGGATTTCCCCGCGGAAAAAGAAAAGTATTTTCCACAAAGGCTCTCGTGGAAATTTACCCATTGTATAAAAGCTTCTTAGCACATTTATTTAGCAATTTCTCAGCAATGGCCTGGCCTCTATTGGCAGCTATTGAATCGCCGTCATAGCTAGAATTTATTGGTACGCAATAACTGTCCCGCCGCGCGCCAATCAGCTGCGTTCAAATTAGATCTCAAATTCTTTTCTTTATTTACTATTTACAAGCTTTTGCCCGCGAGTTCGTCCGCATACGTATTTTACTTCAATTTACATGATCTATCAAAAAATTCAGTTTTCTTGTTTCTCTTTTCCACTTCTATGAAAACACCTTCGCAAATAATGCATTACTCGTATTTTTAAAAACGCAACGCCAAACTTTATATTTTTCTAACATTTTATTAACAACTAGCGGCCGCCCGCGACTTCGTCCGCGTAGACTTGAGTTAAAAAAAAAAGTGATATACCTTTATAAATTGTAATGTCTGTGTAATTTAGAGTAGAGTTTCATTTAAATCCATCTAGTAGTTTTTACGTGTAAAAAATGGAGTAACTTTTCCCGTTTTCCCAATATTACTCTTCACTGCTATTGATCGTAGTGTAATGAAAAGTATACTATAACCTGCCTAAGAGTATGAAAAATAATTGCGCTAAATTTCGTTAAAATCCATCTAGTAGTTTTTGTTTCTATAACGAATATACAGCAGACAGACAGACAGCCAGACAGACAAAAAATTGACTGATTGCATTTTTGGCATCAGTAGCGATCCCTAATCATCCCTTGATAGTTATTTTTTAAATATATTTCATGTACTTACAGAATTGGCCTCTCTACAGATTTATTATAAGTATAGATAGATGAGACCTTGCCTTCCGTTGTTGTATTCTATAATAATGTCAATTCCCAGAATTTGATCTTTTTAAGCGACGAGATGACTCAAAAACTCAGGGTGACTTTCAAAACCAACAGTTTCGATTCTGGGCTAGGAAAAGTTTTTTTCAAAGCTGGTTGTACAACAAAATGGTTCTTGCGACTTCTTTGAGCAATTTTAATGATACATATAATCTATTTAGTTTAAAATTTGCCTTTACCCTGCATATCTCAATAAATGGACCATAAAAAAAAACAGTTCGAAATAATCGATCCTGAGTTTATCACATTCAATTCAACCAAACAAAAAAAAACCTCCAAATAGGTATCTACTCCCACTAGACAATACATTCTGGTGCTTCTTATAACTGTCCAAATTACATTCGAAGCAGAAAATTTAAAGAATAATATAGGTGAAGTGTAATCGTTTTTATAATACCGAAAATAAGAATGGTGTCTTATAACTGTTCCACTCTTCGATAAAAACAGAATAATAAAAGAACAGATAAATTATATTTTTGAAATGAAATATTAGTTCTAATAGAACAAAATTGAGCTTAGCGTAAAGAAAATAAAAATAGACTAACATCAAAGTAACATACTTTAAAAATGGTGAATACTTATAAAAATTAACGTACAATATTATTTCTTGGTGAATATCGAATTCAAAATTCATACCCAATTTTACGTTCTATTTAAAGCTGCTGTATTTTCAGTTTTTATTTTTATTTATTAAATGTTGAGTGAGTTTAACCAAAGTAAGTCCCAGAGATGCACAGTGATAGGTGGAGCATTGTAAAAGAGATATTTAGTCACCTCGAATTCACCCGTGTGAGGTGCGAAAAGCTCTCAAGTAGGCCTAGCACGAGCCGCTAACGTTTTGGTAATCGGAATGGTACCTAACGAAAAGTAAACGGTACTTTTTCGTCTAAGAAAAAAAAACCTTTACTTATCGATTACCAAAACTTTATCGGTTCGTACTGGGCCTACTGGTCCAAGAACAGCTATGCTATTCCGGTTAGCGCCAAATCTCATCTCGTCGTGGTGAGTTGTCTTCAAAATTCAAGTAGGGCGGCAAGTGTTTCTTTGCCATTATTGGCCGCCCCTTATATCTGGCCGCCCTAGGCCTGGGCCCACTGGGCGTAAGGTTAAGTCCGCCACTGGTTATGACTACTTTTTTGTAAATTTGAATGTGTGTAGTGTAACAAAATGAACTCAGAAATAAAGTTTTTAAGAGTAGGTAGTCCTGCTCCATAAAATAGTCTGCCTAGAAAGCTCCAACTTTCCTCACAATGTCACAATGCACAACAGTTGTTGCCATAGTAACTATCATGCTTTTTCGCGCCATCTCTCTCTCTTTCTCTCTTTGCACCGTGCATCGCCATTATACTCGAAATCTCATTCGCTCATAAACGTAAACTTGTACACATACTGTATGTTGCAGGCAGTGTGAAAAACTGCATCTTTGTTCTGTTACTGTACCTTAAATAAATAAATAAACTTATATTGAAGAAAAATATAATAGATCAGTGTTCCACTTAGTGGGTTGTTTGGAAGAGATCGCTTTTTGGCGATAAAGCCGCACAAATTCTACATTAACGTTAATCTCTATTTCTTATGTATACCTACCTGTTATTTGGTATGCAATAAGGAATTTATCTATCTATCTAGAGAGAGAGAGAGAGAGGCCTTTGCCCAGAAGTAAGATCCAAAGTTTCAAAGGGCTGTTTTAGATTTGGAGGGCATCATCATAACAACTGATTTAAAAAAACATTCGTTTAGTTCAAAAGCTATAAATTGTTGAAATTTCTTCACTCCGGTCACATAAATCACCCTTGTTTGAAAACTATTCTACTGAGTCACTTCAAACTTGGTATATTAGTTTTGTTTGTTTTGACTTTTTGTCAACAGTTTTTCTATGTACTTGATTAGAAGTTGTTCAGCTTGTTTGATTTTTGTTTCAATTTAACCAGCAATTTATTTGAATGATGGGTCAAAATCTATTGGCATCAGCATACCAGTTATATCACCTAAACCAGTGCTCCACTTACACAGTGCTTATTTGACACATTTTCCATGGAAAACATGTCTTTGATTATTGAGACTCAACTACGATTGAATTGAAGCGTTTTAAAATTAGCAGACTTGGGGCCCAGGGGCTTTATTACGATCTTTTTACAGCTAACTTGCAGCTCAGTTTACGTCTTCTCATTCATTGAAATTTGACTAAAACATGCAAAATAACTTACTACAGCAACGAAGAAAAGTTAAGGTTTTTTTTGACACTAGGTATTTACCACACAAAACACGACTTGTGACTGATTATGCAGCTCAAAAGCTGAGCTTGTGCCTAAAACTGGCAGGTTATAAGAGATAGTAATAGGGCCTCAGGTTACAGTACAAAAACTAGTTTTATTAAGTGACTGCAACACACACGTAATACACCACCGGAGCGCCCTCTAGGGAAATCTCAGCGCGGAAACTTTGTCTCTTGCAAAATGTTGCCAACCGCTCGAAACATCGTGTTAGCAACATGTTAACTTGTCGCGAGTCAGTCTGAACTTGAGGTCAATCGGTTCCGCGCTGAGTTTGTAAGTGGTTGTTGAGAGGCCGTTGATGGCAAAATAGCGATCGCTGAATTTCATGTTATTGATCAAGTTCTAATAAACTGGCCAACTTGTTGGGAGGTGCAAACCGTCAAAAATATATGAATCAATATCGGTATGAGCCTACACATATTTCTACAGCAATACAAACAAACGCGATACACACCCTTATTCATAACAACTTAAACAGCGCTTAATCACCAAGTTAACTTATGTAACGCTTCGACAATTTTTGGATTTCTGTTTAAAGTGTTAACTATTATTACAAAAAAATACCCTTTGATCTCTTATTGTTTCGGTAACATTGAAAAAATGAGCTCTTAAGTAGTTCTTACAGATGCACCCTGAATCATTCCAATCGAGTGTTTACGTCGATACAAAAGCGCATCTGAATCGATACAAACATGCGTGTGTATCGCTACTCAAGCGCGTCTGAATCGATACAAACATGCATGTATCGCTAAGTACTCAAGCGCGGCTGCTTCGATGAAAAGGCCCTCCTGCAGTTCACATCCCACAGACGAAAATTAGCTTGCATGCAGGCTACACTATAGTTTGGTATTAATATATTCATATCTTTTTAATAACCGTCTTGCACCGCCGCATCTACTTCCTTTTCCAGTTTCTGTACCTGAAGGTTGTCTGGAAGATATCGCCCTTAGCGATAAGACCGCCTGTACTGTACATTTTTTTAAGCATCGTTGTGTAATTTGTTTTCTTTGTGCAATAAAGTATATCTTATCTTATCTTATACTGACCACTTTGTATGCGCAGGCGGCGACAGCAACATGACGGTGGCTCGAGGCGAGAGCTCCCCGGAGCGCATCGGCGGCGCGCTCCGTCGGCTCCACTACAAAGCGACGCGCCGCGCGCACTCCGCTGCTGCGCGACACCATAATTCAACCAACCCTCCTAAGGTAACTATCAATTATATTGTAGTTATAAGTAGCCTATATCCTAAAATTAACTATCATTTATAAGTGTGCCAAATTTCAGTTGATTCGTTCTACGGTTTCGAAGCTATGCGTGAACAGACAGATAGGAAAAAAACTCTTAAGCAGTTTGACAACGACTTGATTGAATAGTGCTTTAAGTCGCTTGAACTTAGTATCTATTAATATTTTGCTGCTACTATGAAGTTCAACAACAAGCATAAGAATTGAACTCCTGTGTAAATGTTTAAGTAGGTAAAGTCTGTCATCAACATTGTTAGTAAGAAGCTTTCTGTTCCACTCAATTAAGCTCAGTGTTTACAAGCGTTTCATATTCCGGTCGAAAAAGTTTCGAAAAACTTCTGAAAGTTCATTAAAAATACCATTAAAAGCCATTATTGTCCAGAAAGTGGGACAGAAAGTTTGTCCCCTCCTAAAGTTTCTAATTGAAAGTTTCAGGGAATTTCGGGGAATTACCGAATGATGAAACAACGGAGTTTCCGAACAAGTTAGATTTAAGATTTAGTTATAAATTGGCGAAGTAAACAATAGATTGTGGGGCTTTGTAGAATTTTATTGATTAGTTTAAATAGTTAAGTCCTTAGAATAATTACACCTAGAAGCCGAGTCCGCGTCCGTAAAGTGGGGCAATTCAAACCTAGCCAGAATGGCTAAGTATGCAAATCGGCCCGTCAGTGCTAAATGTCATGTCGTGTCAAACACTGCTCCTGATTTTTATTTAAAAATGACGGTTTGGGCAGTAATCGGATGTCACAGTATATCGGAAAAACACAAAATAGATTTTTATATTACATTCCATGGGTAATTTATGCGTTTGAACGTTTATTTCTACGTAAAACATTATTTATAATTTATATTATTATACAACATATAATTTTCATCAATTTGACATGCCACGGTTTAGGAAAATGTTGCCAACAAGGCGAAAAATTCTTCCACATTTTGTTGTTTATGTATAAGTGAAACACGTCGCAGTCAGGTAATCAAATAACGCACTTCATTTTTCTTCTTTTTTAAATTAAATGGATTTAATCCTGAGAGAGATCGAGATGCTAAACGATGTACCCTGTCGCACCGTAAAGGGTGTTGGTTCTACCATGTTCATGAACAGTTCCTTTCTGGTGAAGTCCACTCAAGCCCACGCCTGGACTGAGATAGCCGACTGTTAGACGCGTCGGGGAACTTATCTAATGTAACTTCTGGTGAAGCCCAAACAAGTCCACGACTGGACTAAGATAGCCCACGCGTGGACTAAGATAGCCGACTGCCGGGCGCGACGTGGAACTCATCTAAAGTCACTTCTGGTGAAGCCCATACAAGCCCACGCGTGGACTAAGATATCCCGCTGTCAGGCGTGACGTGGAACTTATCTGATCTCGCTTCTAATGAAGTCCACACAAGCCCACGCTTGGACTAAGATAGCCCACTTCTGGGCGTGACGTGGAAATATCCCATGTCGCTTTTTGCGGGGAACAAAGCCAGAGTCCACACAAGCCCAGACTCTAGCCCTGCTCATCTAAAATGCATCTAAATGCAAAAATGTAGATTTACCTGTTTCTTGTAAGTAAAACGGGTTACTACCAGGCAGTTTCGGTAGACGAATTGCACTTATATTTAACCCCTTATCGTTTATCTATGAATTTTGTCATCAATTCTAAATACATAAAAGTTGTAATTTTAACATGTTCACATTTGTTCTGCGTTCACAACTATAAGTGTTAATAATTTCAACTTCCCCATTTTTAGCGAAAATTTAATAAATTGGCAATATTACTTTTTTATCTGTGTGCGTTTAGTTGTGCGTAAATACAACAACCTTACGCACACATAGATTTCATTTCTGCCTCACTTGTGACAGACCGCTTTGAAGGAAACTATCATTCTAGGTGTCATTATTCTAAGGTTAAGTCTTGGTAAATATTCGAAACTTAATCCTACTGACTTCGCTTGTCGTCTGTTTGGCGAGTTAATGAAAAGTAGAAGTAACCAAGTTAGTATTACTTAAAAGTAACACTCAAGATTTTATCCCAACTGGGGTAGTCAGAACCATACGGGTGTTTAATGTATGATATACAGTCAGAACATATACAGTCGCATAAAATAACATCATTTGATATAATGATTCATTTCGTATAATAAACGAATCATATAATCTCAAATTAAATAATTTTAAACGTATAACGGACAACTGATATAAAATCGTTTGATATTATAAACATTTGCTATAAAGCTTACATGGTTTACGGTTCAAAACAACTACTATTTATATGATATAAAAATAAATGGTCTAACCATGAAATACCATAAACTATTTTGTCATAAATCTTAAATTATTTAAAAATCCACATTGTTAAAGATCATAAAAAGTACTGGGATCAACGCCAGCAGCAAGCAAATCAGGCAAGTCGTTTTTTGGGTTTAAACATAAAATAACCACGAAGGTTTAAGGCGGGAGCGAAGCGTAGCGAAGCGTAGCGAAGCTCCCGCCTTAAACCTTCTAACCTAATCTATCCGTGTCAGTTTCGCCCCGACTCGAGTATAGGGCAGACAAGTATACCATTTAGCTGTTATAACAAATACCTAACATTTATTTCATATGAAGGTTATATGCAATGCGATTTAGATTAAACAAAATTACACCAAATGAGCTTTATACTAAGTAAGGCTTAAATTCAATATTATTAGGCGTACTGATTGTTATCTTAAATGACGTTATCTCATATGATGTATTATATGAAATGAACATTATATTGAAGAAAATTATTTGAAGAGTGGTTATACCAAACTTTTATTATATTTCATGAACGTTATTGAAATGAAAATATATCAAATGAAGTTATATAAACCAATACGAACCCAGGTTAGCCGACGTAGCCCAGCGTATAAGCAGGTGACAGGTTAGCGCGAAGAATGATGGGCGTTGGGGCTGAAAAGTTATTTTTCCCGCAAGGTGGACGGATGACCTCATAACGAACACAGGGTTTCGATGGATGCAAGCTGCCTACAAACGGCCGCTCTGGAAATCTATGGGGTAGGCTTATGTTCAGCAGTGGCCGCATATTGCAAAATGGTGAAGAGTAGGTGTTCCGGCTAGATTCGAACTCGAGATCACACGGACTCCAAGCCAGAGTTTTAAACCACTGGGCCACGACGCACTTTTTTAATTCAAATTCAAATATTTTATTTCAGGCAGTGCCCATATAAAGTTAGTAACAATTTTTCTTATAAACTATACCGAACACAGGCCTCACTGTTACTAAACGGAACACACTCCTAGCTCCTTCTACAGCACGGATATGCCCTAAAAATACACATTGAACACATTGATTACCCAGTTTGTACACATCAATGTCTTACTAAGCACTGTCCACTGTCGGCAACCCTCCAGTCGAACTAGGTATAAACCTGTATTTCGAGTGGAGAGGAGCCTAGTGACAAGTGCAAATACATCGAGGTGGGGCGATTATTTGCGGAAGGCTGCAGGCAAGAGTCAAGATCAGCATAGGGCGTGATGGCATAAATTAGGGGAGGCCTACGCACAGCAGTGGAGCAGTATAGGCTGAAGAGGATCCTCACACATGACCTGCCGCGCTGCTACTATAGGTGAACATTGGTTCACTATCGTCATTACATCTCTTGCAAAAATATTCAATTGAAAGTAGTCCCTACAATCATTACTCGCTTAGGGAGAACAACAAATATGTTTTTTTTTCAAAATAAGGTGCTAAAATCGTTTGTTACTTTACTTACTTTATTTTTGAGTGTTTCTCCGAAATTGCGTTCTTTGTCTGATTCATATGGTACATTTTTTTTTCACATTTAGGCATATAAAACATATTTTAACGAAAGATGGTAACCTAAGATACAATGTCTGAAAAAGGCACACTTTTTGATAAACTGGTTTCCGAGATAATTAACTTAAATTTTTTTGGGGCCAAATGAATCAGAATCTGTGACATATGACTCAGAATTAGGGATAGAAATAAAATTCTAGTTAGAAAAATCAGTTAATCGTTTATTAAGATCACAGTAAATGCTCATGATGCTTATCATAACACCTAAATCTAGTCAATCACAGCATGATAATATGGCACTTGACAATATCAATCATCACAATATTAATGATTCTCGCATTTTCACTCGCCATAAAGTATTCTTGCCTGGATCTTTCCTTATGTTTTCTAATACGTTATGCAATATTTTTCTTCTCTATTTTTTCTTCTAAAGATAGTGCTGGTGGCATTTCTGTGTATTGCAATATAAAAACAAAGATTACAAATTTGTTATTAATTATACTTAAAAATGCCTGTCTCAATTTTGACAACATGCAGGCATTTGCCACTACAGTAGGTATGTATACAAATAATACACTGTATGACACATGAGTCATGACTGAAATTTCAATAGTTTAAGGATTTTCAAGTTACAGATAGCAGTAGTCAGAGCCTAGAAACTACTTCTAAAACTAATAGTTGAGTAAGTAGGTGGTTTCACTAATGTTATTTACATAAACGGCCTATATACGTCCCACTGCTGGGCACAGGCCTCACCTCAACTATGAGGTGGAATGAGCCATACTCCAACACGCGGGCTCAGTGCGGATTGTTGGAGGGGTGAAAGGTTAGTGAGTAACCTTATGTCAGATGTTATCAAGCCGCCCTAGGGCCTCTGACTAAGCTTAACGACTAACATCTGGCGACGTCAACCGGGACCAACTGCTTAACGTGCCTTCCGAAGCACGGAGATGCCTGAAATACACATCACTAAATTTCGGTCGGGGTGGGCACTCATCCCATTTCCGACCCGGCGTGTATTGCTTTACAACAGCGATCGTCGCCGATCACTGTCGCAACTGCGCCACGGGCACCTCCAAAAGAACGAACGTTATTTAGTTAATTAATTTAATTTTTAAGCTCTAATTTATATGTTTTTTTTATTATTTACCTTTATTTTAGTACCTAGATGAACGGAGTTTAATACCAATATACTAACCTATTAGTTTTAATTTCAGGTGTAGTCTATTTTTTAAAATATAGTCGTCGATAGATTTGAAACCCCTTCGACGTTATTAGGACTGCTGCGAAATTAACAGCTACTGTTTTTAGTGTTTTTAGACACGTAAAACACATTTGGTTCATATGGAATGACTTGTTACAGGCGTAACGTGCCGCCACCGTAACTTTTCAGTAACAATATGTGTGACATTTTGATTAATATGGTATTTTTACCATATGAATCAGGCACATACTAATCAGAATTTTACCCATTAACATCGATAAATCATCACACGTATTAAATTAAAGATTGTTATTTATACTTGGGTTTCTGTTCCCCAATGGCATTATATTTCCCGCAGATTCAACTTTGAAAACCAAGTACCTTAATTATAAAAACAAACATACTAATCAGAAACACAGGTGTACCAAGGCTATATGAATCAGGTATTTACCTTTATATCTCCGCGACGACACGAACCAGCCACACGTCTTGTTGCGACCACGTCAGGAGAGCCACTGGCTACCACCAGCACGGGAAGGGGTCGCCTGATGTTTCGTATTTAGCTGGGTATGTTCGAGTGATGCGCGTGAATATGAATCAGACTTTTGTACCAGACACTCACAATTTTTTTATTCATAAATAAACTATCGTAAATATTAGTACCATTTTTTTTGGTGTAAAGAAACAACTAATATTCTTTCGTAATAATTATAATTTACATCAATTTATCAATATGAAATAATGTTATTGTTACTAATGTTCAAGAAACTGGGTTTTTTTTGAAATATTTATGTAAATATTATAAAAAATAAATAACTTGTGCGAGATAGGCAATAGTCTGATGTATGTTATAAAATTAATTGCAGACTGATTTGTCAGTTAGTTACAGAAATAAACCTCAAGACATCGAAAATTTAGGGTTCGAAGAATCACTCTTTTAACCTATTTTTTAACGTTTTGGCCCTGTTTTCCGCTGTGTCCCCAAATTGCTCAGATTAAGGAAGATAAAGCATGTCCCAATTAAATCGAGAGTTTGAGGGTCCTCAGTGGAGTCGAGGGACGAACAGATCTTACTGATAACTTAGCTGTTCATATTTTAATTTTTACCTATTCCACAGTAATTCCAAAAGCTTTTGATGTGTATATTTCTTCAAACTTCCATGGTCACTAACATTTAAAACGGGATTGCTACCATGTACCTTTTTTGTTTTGAGTTTCCGATATTTCGGCACTGTTACGAGCGCCATGGTCACGGAGTACCTAACTGGAGATCTTGCGGGTGAGATGTTATCTTTTGATGTGTGTATGAATCTTCGCGTTCAAGAAAAAGAGTCGACCCCTGGCCGCCCCCGAAATAAGCCCAAATCTTTATCGGCTTTTAGTGGAAAACATACATAACATAAAACTCATACATCCCACCCGGAGAAAAATGTGTCCTTCCAAAATATATTGATATGTATATAAAAACGGTTCAAATACTCACATAGCCACATTATTGGGAAATCTTTCGAACCGGAAATGGCGGCGGGTGAAAGTCTCATTAGTGACGTCACCTCCGCAGTTCCGCCGGATATTGGCTCAGCAAGTCTGGGCTCTGGACTTGTAAGAACGCTCTTAAGTGGGAGGAAAATAAAGAACTACTTAGTAGGTTTTCTTTTTGTTCTAACTTTTAAGTGTTTCGCACTTATTTGAATGCGCCTTTTCCCGCACCAATATATGTCCTCATCATCATTATTATGTCAGCCGAACGCCGCCCACTGCTGGGCATCCCCCAATAATCTCCAAGACGATGACGAGGCGAGTTAACTAGCAAGTTTCGCAAAGTACTAACTATAGTTAGTTTCGGAGAATTTAGAATTACAAAGTGATCCTGATGACTTACGTGCTGACCACGTTACTAAGTAACATGTTTTATCAACTTTTACCGTAAGTACCTCTAATGTCAATCCTGAGATTTACCAAGTGAATAGTGGTAATAGTTCAATCACCTAATAGTTCGGCATTTTACCAATAAGAGTTGGTAAATCTTAGGTATTACTGTAAAATCTTATAATTTATCGTAGTTCGTGCTTTTACAGTAACATAAACAATGTAAAAGATTACTTGAACGACAAGAATGTATGGTCATCTCAGTACAGTCTGCTCCTCTGCACATCATGTATATTGACTTTACTTTTGTTACTCTTTTACCGCAATTATTGTAAACAAACAAGATTAAAAAAGAGTAACTACTGAGTTTCTTGCCGCTTTCTTCTGGGTAGAATCAACATATCCGAACCGTTGGAAGAATCACATCATTACTTGTTTTAATTTTTATGTTGTGACTTGTCATAAAGCTTTTTTATAATAAGTTTACATGAATAAAGATTATTTGTACTTTACTCACTCTACTCATAATAAAAAAATATTCAATAATTAGATTGATGAATTCTATCGCAACAGTTTAAACTGTGATTTAACCCTCATGTATCTCGATAATTACACACCCCTAACCCAATATGTCACACGGACAAGGGATGGTTCAACCCTTGTGTCAGTGACAGCTCTATCAGACCTCTATCTTATTACTCCACTGAAAGAACCTAGTAGCGACTGTGAAATTTTTATGAATTTGTTAAGGAAAAACAAAAGGAGGAAAGAAAGAAAAAAGGTTTATTAATCCTGGACATCGCAACGTACAGATATAAAAAAAACAATACAAAAATGGTTAGAGAAAAACAAATAACAAAATAAAAGAAAAAAAAATTCACCAGACAGCAGTGTTACGATGTCCAACATTAAATGGACCCCACCAGCTAGTGCCTGGACCTGATAGGCTCAGGATTGGCTTCGTATCGTTCGCACGGACTACTTCTCGCATCCAGCAACGCGTGACTCCCGTAGGATCAGTTGTCACTTCCCGGCCTCCCACCAGCGGGTCTCACCGGGGAGGGCACAGTGAATACGGGGGACTGCCGAGCTTGGCTAGTCGCTGCGATACGACCCAAACATACGCTCTCTCGCTCTAACCAACTTTCTCGCTCTGACAGTGTTGATATATCACTCTCGCGATTGTGCATCTCGCTCAGTCGCGAAACTGAGGGTACCCACGTCGGGCAATAGCGGTATCCCGCTCTAACAGTGATACCAACCACCAACTACCCGCAGAAATATTTGTTTTTATTTCTCGAAATAAAAACAAATATTTCATCGGAGAAAGTGACTTGCGTCGCACTGGTTATGCGTTTACCGCACGCGTCAGTGAGACGCAAGAACTTTCACGATGCATCCGGTCGGAAAGCCGATGAAACGGAAACACCGGCCAAAGGTGTTTGTCAGGGCCAGCGAATCCACCGAGTGCGTGAATCGCACCCTGAAAGCTGGGCACCTCAGGAAGATGAGTGACTTCATGGAAGTCACCCAGCCGAAGAAGCCAAGTTCCCCAGACGGAGCGGGTGACACTCGCTTCCCCTGGGACGGCTCTGCTGCACTCAGCCAATTCCCCACCCCCGCGCGCCCCGAGGCAGCGCCCGCGCTAGCAGTGCTCGCCGCACTCGCCGGACCCAGCACGTCCGCCGCGTCCGCCCCGCCCGCGCGCCCCGTGGCCGCGCCCGCCGCCCCCGCGCGCCCCGTGGCCGCGCTCGATACCGCCGCCGCGCGCCCCATGGCTGCGCCCGCCGCGTCCGCCGCGCCCACCGCGCAGGCAAGCACGTCCGCGTTGCGACCCGCAGACTTAGTTCCCACGCGCGAACAAGCTGCGCCGCCGCGCGTCCACCTATGCCACCCCGCTACCGCAGCGTAACCTACGCGACCCGCGCACGCGAGGGATGACTGCGCCGACGAGCTCACAGCCGATGGTCATGCCCACACCGGCTCTGAGCCCGCCCGCACCACTGGCTACGGTTGGTATGCGCGTCAAATCGCCTACGCGATTTGTTCCGCCGACCAACCTGCCAATTCCTTTCGCCGCGGCCGTTGCTAAAAGGCAACAGCAGTCGCCGCCGAGCACTCAGCCGCAACCATCGATGCCGCGGCTGGATCTGTCCCCGATGGACACACTGGCACCACCAGTGTCCCCAATACCAGGGACCCCGCCGCCAGTGCCGCCGCGTGCAACAACGCCACCGACAACGACCGCCCCAATAGCTCCTCAGCCAAAGTACCCCCCGCTGGTAGTCGAAGTACTGCCGGAATGGGCCCGGCACTTCAAAGCGTTAAAGGAGATTCTCGGACACCCCCCAAATGCCAGACCATTCGGCAGGGGTATCAAATTCGTGCCCACCCACGAAAAAGAATACCGTGAGGTACAAAGGTACCTCACCAAACTTGAAAAAGAAACCAGGATCTCCTGGTTTTGCTACTCGCTGCCAGCGGAGCGGAGTTTGAAAGTGGCCATCAGAGGGCTGCCGGAGAACACCGATCCGGAGGAGATAAAGGAGGACCTCCAGAACAGCGGCTTTAACGCCGAGTACGTGCGCCACATCAAGGTGAGGAGCGGCCGACCAGGCTGCATCTTTTACGCCCAAATCCAGCGCACCTCCAACGCAGCTGAAATATATAACTCCACAGAGATATTGGGCATGCCAGGAGTTAAAATAGAGGGATGGAGGGGAAAGAAAGGCCCGGCGCAATGTCACCGATGCCAAACTTTCCGTCTCTCCTCCCACAACTGTCACCGCACACAAGCGTGCGTACGTTGTGGTGAGGAACATGCCGCCCGTGACTGTCCACGCCCCCGCGAAGAGCCGCCCACCTGCGCCAACTGCGGCGGAGACCATACGGCCAATAATACCAGCTGCCCTGTCTTCAGAAAAGAATTCAGGAATAAAGCGGCTGGTACTGTGGCCCGCACCGCTAACAAACCCGCAGCGTCCGTTGTTCGCGCTGGAGAAACTGACGCGCCGAACAACCTCATGGCAGCCGCCAATCCCGCGTCCGGTCCCCGGAAGAGAGGAAAGCGGAAGAATCGGAAGCCAAAGAGGGGCAAGAAGATGTCAGAGCCCGATCCTCCGCAACACAAGGGGGAGAATCCGCCGTCTGTGGCCGCACCGGTACCAGCTCTAGCCCGTGCCCCTGTTAAAGGGCCGAAGGCAGGGCTGGATGGTTCGGATACGCAGACGGAGAGGAGCAAAGTAATTGCGGAGTGCATCAAGACGCTCCAAGCCGTTCTTGAGGCTGTTCAGCTGGGCAAGAACCCCGTACCAATCATTCTCAGAGGCTTGGCAGACTTATACTCTGATGTGTAGTAGTCCCCCTCTGAGAATGATGTTCTGGAACGCAGACGGCCTATCACGAGTGAAAACTGGCCTGCTCAAGAACCTGCTGTCGGAGCACAAGGTGGATGTCGCTCTTTTACAAGAAACCCACCTTCGATCAGCTGACCGACGCAGGTTCCCAGGATATCACACCTACCGGCAAGACGAAGTTTCTCCGCACGGAATCGCCTACAGGGGCTTGGCGATACTGGTGAAGAGAAACATCGTCCACCAGCTGCTACCACCTGTCACCACTCTCCGCACTACACACGCACTAGGCGTCGAGTTATGCATTAACTCCACCCCATGCCGTGTGTTTTCATTCTATAAGCCGCCATCCACTCGTCTTGCCACAGCAGATATCCACGATTTGCTGTGTGCAAACCTGCCTACTATAGTGGCGGCGACTTCAACTGTAAACACACGGCGTGGAACTCTGTGCGCAACTGCGACAGCGGAACCCGCCTGCAAGCCGACGCCGAAACACACGGGTACGATGTACTGGGACCAGAGGTACCGACACACTACCCGTACCGATCCAGCCACCTACCCGACGTCATTGACCTGATGCTCGTCCGGGGCATCAGCAGAATGCCCACCCTCGAGGTCCTGGACGACCATCTGATCTCGGACCACCAGCCCGTCTTGGCGGAGTTCCCAACGCAGCCTATCCGCCTCACCTTCCCAGAGCGGAAGAGGTGCAACTGGCCCGTCTTCGTCGCGCACATGGAAGAACACACGCCGTCTTTTCCGATCACATCCGTGGAGGAAGTAGACCGGCTCGCGCAGGAGTTCACCATGTGTGTCACAGACGGCCTTGAAGCCGCCACCACCAGTGCCCCGAACACCCGCAGCTCTAGACGACGAATCCCGGAGAGACTGAAGCAGGCAATAGCGGAGAAGCGAAAGCTACGCAGAGCCTGGCAAGCATCCAGATGCCCGACCATGAAGACACAGCTGAACAAGCTAGCCGAGAGAATCTCAGAAGCTGGAACGGCATCCATCGCCTGTGCAGCCGCCTCAGTGGCAAGAAGTGGCCTCCAATCCGCCCATTGATGTCCCGGGATGGCACGCTCAAGTACCGCGCGGAGGACCGCGCGGAGATCTTCGCGGACCACCTAGAGCAGCAATTCCGCCCGAACCCAATCCGGAATCTCGAACACGCAGAGATGGTGTCCGAATATCTTCGAACATACTTCGAAGAGCCGATAGCTCCCGACGAAAGCCCGATAGTGATTTCCCCAGGCCAAGTGCAGAAGGCACTTAGACGCGCTCCTCTCAGGAAAGCCCCTGGTCCGGACCGCATCCCGAACGAGGCGCTGCGCCGCCTCCCACCGCGCTCAGTAGCAGCCCTGGCCCGCCTCTCCAACGGAATCTTGCGGTTCGGCCACTTCCCCCACATCTGGAAGCAAGGACGCGTCATCATGCTTCCTAAGCCGGGGAAAAACGTCACAAAACCGGAAAGCTATCGGCCCATCACATTGCTACCGACTATGTCGAAGATATTCGAGAAAATGCTGCTGCCCATCATGACACCACACATCGAGCCACGGGAGGAGCAGTTCGGATTTCGAGCCGAGCACTCGACCACCCACCAGCTCGCACGAGACCTTCATCACGTCGCGGCCGCCTACAACAGGAAGGAACACTCGGTGGCAGTGTTCCTGGATATGGAGAAAGCCTTCGACCGCGTCTGGCATTCGGGTCTTCTGTACAAGCTGGCCACGTCTACTATGCCCCGTCGCATATTTAAGACTGTGGCCACCTTCCTAGAAGACAGGCGCTTCCAAGTGGCAGTGGAAGATGCCCTCTCCGATGTCAGACCCATACGAGCCGGAGTTCCTCAAGGCAGTTGCCTTTCTCCCATCTGTTACGCCCGCTACACAGATGACATCCCCGCTGACGAAAGCGTGACACTGGCTCTCTACGCTGACGACGCAGCTTACATCACAACCTCCATCAGGCCCCACCACGCCGCATCCAAGATGCAGCGAGTATTGGACCGGCTTCCGTCGTGGTTGGATGATCGGAGGTTGTCAGTCAACGTAGGGAAGACGCAAGCCATGCTGCTGAGCTACGCCACGAAGATGCCACCAAGACTGACCTTGCTAGGCCAGCCGGTGGAATGGTCCCCTAGGGCCAAGTACCTGGGGGTCACCATAGACCGCCGCATCACCATGGCCCAACACGTAAAGAATGTGGTAGGAGCAACCCGTTCCTCGCGAGCTCAACTGCGACCGCTGCTCCAGTCGAACCTTCCGCTACGAGCGAAGCTGGGCATCTACAAAGCCTATGTGCGTTCCCGCCTCACCTATGCAGCCCCAGCGTGGTATGCGCTGGTCGGGGAGGGCCACAGGAGGAAGTTAGATGCCCAACAATCACTGACGCTACGCACCATAGTGAACGCCCCACGCTACGTCAGGAATGACGTCATCCAGAGGGACCTACGCATGGAGTCTCTAGGCGCCTTCGTGGGACGCCTAGCCACGCGCATGTTCGGACGGGCGAGGAGGTCTCACCACCCGCACATCCAGGACATCGCGCCGTACCACACCCGCCCTCCGGACAGGAAGGCCCTGCCCCGTGATCTCCTGACCAATAACGAAGACCCAGCCCAGGCTGCTAGCTCGCAGGCGCCAGCCTCGCTGGCGGCCGGGCCAATCCCGGATTAGACCCACTCGGCGATGCCGGCTGGAGGCCCAGGCCTCGCCGGCATCACAACAATCATGCAACACCACTGGCTCGCAGGCCCAGCCTCGCCAGTGGCACCCCAGCGACCCTACTGTTGTAGCAGTAGGCGACCGCTACCACTGAAAGGGGCCATCGCCCCGGACAGTTTCCCCGTCGTCCGCCCAGTGGACGCCGAGAAGAATACCCAGATAGGCTCAGACGCTTTTCATGGGGCCAACTGAGTGGACGCACGGACATTCGCAGCTGCTGTCAAATTGCTTCGCTATGCGCTTGCATACCTGAAAAAAATAGTCTTAGTTATGTGTGCAAATTATCGCTAATTTATATTTCACCTGTTTATTTTCTTCGTATTGTATTATGTTTTCATCATCATCATCATGTCAGCCGAACGACGCCCACTGCTGAGCATAGGCCTCCCCCAAAGATCTCCACAACGATCGGTCCTGCGCTGTCCGCATCCAGCGGCTTCCCGCGACCTTGACCAGATCGTCGGTCCACCTTGTGGAAGGCCTGCCCACGGAACGTCGTCCGGTACGCGGTCGCCATTCGAGAACCTTTCCGCCCCAACGGCCATCGGTTCTCCGCGCTATGTGTCCCGCCCACTGCCACTTCAACGATGCAATCCTTCGAGCGATGTCGGTTGCCTTAGTTCTCCTGCGGATCTCATCATTTCTGATTCGATCAAGCAGGGAAACACCAAGCATCGCTCTCTCCATTGCTCGCTGGGTGACTTTGAGCCTTCTTATGAGACCCATAGTGAACGACCACGTCTCACTCCCATATGTCATTACTGGCAACACACACTGGTCAAAGACTTTCGTCTTGAGACACTGAGGAATTTCGGATGCGAATATATGCCGGAGCTTCCCGAACGCTGCCCATCCGAGCTGGATTCGACGAGAGATCTCTTTCTCGAAGTTGGACTTACCTAACTGGACTGCCTGTCCCAGGTAAACATAGTGGTCAACAACTTCGAGTGTAATGTTCCCAACGTTAACTGGAGCGGGTGCAACATGGGCATTGAACATGATTTTCGTCTTGTCCATGTTCATCCTAAGACCCACTCTTTGAGAAGCATTACCGAGATCTTCGAGCATTATGTTCAGGTCTTCCAAGGTCTCAGCCATAAGAACTACATCATCGGCGAATCGTAGGTGTGTTAGGTACTCGCCATTGATGTTGATGCCGCGTCCTTTCCAGTCCAGAAGCTTGAAAATATTCTCCAACGCAGCTGTGAACAACTTCGGAGATATAACATCTCCTTGTCTCACGCCTCGCTGTAGTTGGATCGGGTTAGAGCTCTGGTTCTGTCATCGGACCGACATGGTGGCGTTTTGGTATAGGTACCTAAGAACCTCGATGTACCTGTAGTCTATTTGGCAGCTTTGGAGAGACTGCAACACTGCCCAGGTCTTAATCGAATCAAAGCCTTCTCATAGTCCACAAACGCCAGGCAAAGTGGCAAGTTATACTCTTCGATCTTCCGTATAACTTGCCGCAGCGTATGAATGTGGTCTATGGTACTATAGCCTTTTCGGAACCCGGCTTGTTCGGGAGGTTGGAAGTCGTCAAACCTTCGAGCAGACGATTCGCAATGACTCTCGAAAACAACTTATAGATATGGCTCAGAAGCGATATGGGTCTGTAGTTCTTCAAGAGAGTTTTGTCACCCTTCTTGAAAAACAGCATCACATTGCTCCTGCCCCATGCCTTTGGCGTTCTGCCTTCGAGGATGACAGAACTGAAGAGCGTCTGGAGGACCTTGAGTATCGGCCGACCGCCCGCTCTCAGAAGCTCTGTTGTGATTCCGTCATCGCCCGCCGCCTTGTTGATTTTAAGCCGCTTGAGAGCCATCCTAATCTCGTACAGGCTGACGTCCGGGATATCTTCGGTATAGTGTCGGGTAAGCTTGGCTCTTGGGTCTTTAGCCTTGCTTTCAACAGGTGTTTGCGTGGAATACAGCTGTCCATAGAAACTCTTAATCTCCCTCAGGATTTCAGGTGTGGACGTAATGATGCTACTTGCCTCAGTTTTCAGCCTCGTCAGTTGACTTTGCCCAATAGACAGATCTCTGGCGAACACTTTGGAGCCTTTGTTCCGCTCAATGGCCCCTTAAATACGCTGGGTATTAAATTGGCAGAGGTCGCTCGTCAAAGACTTAGAAATCTGTCTATTGAGTTGCCGATAACGAAGGGCATCCACTGAGTCCTGTAGCCTCATTTCGTTTCTCTGACCCATGAGTAGGAGAGTATGGCTGGAGAGTTTCTTTGATTTTGGACGGCGGGTTTTAAAGTGCTTGGACCCTACCGTACGGACAGTATCCACCACCATGTTGTATTGATCGTCCACATCGATGCTGTTCTCAAGGGCTTCGAAGCGGTTTTGAAGCTCGAGCTGAAAGCACTCGGGGTTTTGAATCTGAGCCGGTATTGGTCGGAGCGTGGATTTTATCAGTCGCGCTCTCTCAAGCTTTATGTGTATATTCAATGTGCCTCTGACCATGCGGTGATCGCTTCCTGTCTTAACAGCGTTGATCACAGTGACATCATTGAATATGTGCTTCTTCGTCGAAATGATAAAATCTATCTCGTTTCTCACCTTACCGTCCGGACTGAAACAGGTCCATTTGCGGCTTACGGGCTATTTGAAGAAGGAGTTCATCATAAAGAGGTTCTCCTTCTCCATAAAGTCTGCCAGCATCTTGCCCCTGTTGTTCCGTTGCCCAAATCCAAATTGCCCCACTCTCAGCTCATCACCGCAACGTTGCCCCAACTTCGCATTGAAATCCCCCATCACAACTGTGTAGTGGGCTCTATGGCTATGCATGGCTTTAGAGATCTCCTCATACATAGCCTCCACTTCGACATCGTCGTGTTTCGAGGTCGGAGCGTAGACCTGAATGACATTCAGCAAATATCGTTTCGATATTCTGAGTATCAGGTACGCTACCCTGCTCGAAACACAGAATCAGAATCAGAATCAGAATCAGAAATATCTTTATTTAAATAGACCTGTTACAAGTGCTTTCAAATCGTCAAAAACTTAATCAAACAAACAAAAATACACTTAATAATAGACTTAAATACTATAATAGAAATAATAAATAAATACACAGTAAACAAACATAATGTGACTCAACCACCGGTGTCGGAAAGTTGTTTCTGTACTGAGAAGAACCGGCAAGAAACTCAGCAGTTACTCTTTTCAATATGTTCTGTACAATAATCCGTTAGTAAATTACAATTTTATTAAGTACACATTCAGTTATACAATTTCAAGAAAATGGTTAGTGCACAAAATAATGTTAAATTATTAAAAGCAATTAACAATATTGTTTAGAAAAGACTACTGGTTAACATTATGAAAAAGGAGTTTTGAGGTTCACATTCAGTTATACAATTCAAAGAAAAAAATGTTTGGTTGGTTCACATTACTAAGTTGAATCCGTATAATTGTTACAAAATGGCTAATTGGAGTCCGCGTCGAGCTGAGAGCTTACTCCCAGGCGTTCCTATCCATAAGGTAGTCGGCTGTGGTATAATATCCTTTTTTTAATAAGACAGTTTTAATATGATGTTTAAACCTATGTAATGGTAACTTACAAATTGCTTCTGGAATTTTGTTGTAGTAGTGTATACCTTGCCCCATAAAGGAACCTAAAACCTTTTGTAACCTGAATAAAGGAAGCGCAATTTTATTCCTATTCCTCGTATTTTTGTCATGTATGTCGCTATGTTTAGTAAAGAGATTAATATTTTTTCGCACCAATATAATACAATTATAAACGTATTGTGAAGCCACAGTAAGAATCCCAACTTCCTTAAAAATATCCCTAAGCGAGGTCCGTGCACGAAGCTTGTAGATGGATCTGATGGCTCGCTTCTGAAGAATAAATATGGTTTGTATATCTGCTGCCTGGCCCCAAAGTATAATACCATATGACATAATACTGTGGAAATAGCTGAAATAAACCGATCGAGCTGTGTCTACATCTGTCAAAGATCTTATTTTTCTAATAGCAAAAGCAGCTGAGCTAAGTCTGCCTGAAAGCTTATCTATGTGAGGGCTCCACTGTAATTTAGAGTCTATCGTCATTCCAAGAAAAACAGTTGAATCTACAAGTTCCATATCATTACTGTTTATTTTCAAATCAATGTGGTTATTTCTAACATTAGGCAACTTGAAATTAATGCATTTAGTTTTGTTTGCATTTAACTGAAGGTTGTTGGTTGTAAACCATTGCAAAACCTTAGAAAGTGCATTGTTTACGTCATCAAAATTATCTTTATTTCTATCGACATTAAAAACTAATGATGTATCATCTGCAAATAAAACTATGTCACAAAGGTCTCTAACGTAAAAAGGTAAATCATTTATATATATCAAAAATAAAAAGGGGCCCAAAATTGATCCCTGTGGAACCCCCATTTTGAGCAGTGATCCTGAAGATGAAGTGCCATTCACGTCGACTTTTTGAGTTCTGAAACTAAGATTTGAAGTAATTAAATCCAACGCTGTGTCTTTAACACCATAAAAATCGAGCTTACGTATGAGAGTGAGGTGGTCGACGCAATCGAATGCTTTGGATAAGTTGCGAACACTTCCGATAGTTATCACGTTGTTGACAAGGGACTTGTGGACGATGAACCCGACACCACCTAGGGACTGTTGGTCGCCCTCCCGGTGGTATAGTACGTTACCGGATTGCAGGGTTATCGAGTCCTCGCCCTCTCTTCGGACTTCAGATAACCCAATAATATTCCTATGTAACTTACCAATTGCCTCTTCCAACTCAATCAGCGTAGCGTCGAGCCTCAGTGTGCGCGCGTTATATGTTGCCAGGTCGAGTCGTCGATGTTGGCAGCCGGATCCTACCCGGGGATTCTTCGCACCCCCTGCCCCGCCGTTACCATAACCGCTGCCGTAGGAATAGCGGGGCCGCCGGGGACTGGGGGCCGTTTTTTATGTCGTGCCATCATTTTGGGGGGATTTGCCATAATCGCCACGCTTGGCAGGCGGGTTGGCGATCGCAGTATGGCCTGCTGTTGTGTGGAGACGCTGCTGCCCATCTCCTTATGGCTGTTTTCCCTCAGTCGGCTCTTACGACACCCACGGGAAGACAGGGGGTAGTGCTATTCTATTAACGTGCCGGCACTACACGACATTATGTTTTATATATTATTAATTCATAAACATATAAATAAATTTCTATATATATTACCTGTATGTAACTTGTATCGTTTGTACAGTTAGTTTATTATGTATGTATTTAGTTTATAGACTTATTTTTACTTTTGGTTCAGTGCACCGCCTTAATTCTCCGTCTGACTGTGTGGTTGACTGGTAAAGAATGCCTCTAGGCATTAAGTCCGCCATTTGTACTTTACTTTTGTGCAATAAATAATAAATAAATAATAAAAAAATGTACTTGTTTGAACTTTGTTTATTTCCTTTTCTTCTATTTATGTTACTACTATCACACATTTTTATAGAGGTAGGATCTGTTTGATGATTCGGAAATCCTCTGCAATTGATATTGAAGCCCTACGACGCCGTAGGCTTATTTGGGTTCCGAAAATAGCGTTTGCTTAGATCCTCCAAGAATGAGTTCAGGAAAAGCCTGTTTGGAGTAGGTTGTTATTGTAGCTTCTGAGATATATAATATGTTAATCAATGCCTTATTCTTTTAATTGACTGTCCTTTGAGATCAGCTGTACTATTTTTGAATGTTTTTAAAAATTGGCAAATATAGAAGAAGGTTAAATGTTATAGGTACTAGAGTCAGAGTTTAAATTATTTTGGCCTGCTTCGTGTTAATTATGTCCAGCGTTGTCCACACCCAGCGGCTTCCCGCGACCTTGACCAGGTCGTCTTTCCACCTTGTAGAGGGTCTGCCCACGGAACATCGCCCGGTACGCGGTCGCCATTCTAGAACCTTTCCGCCCCAACGGCCATCGGTTCTCCGCGCTGTGTGTCCTGCCCAATGACACTTCATAGATGCAATCCTTCGAGCGATGTCGGTTGTCTTAGTTCTTCTGCGGATCTCATCGTTTCTGATTCGATCGAGCTCCACTGCTCGCTGTATGATCTTAAGCCTTTTTATGGGACCCATAGTGAAAACCACGTCCCACTCACATAGGTCATTCTTAGCAAAACACTGGTCAAAGACTATCTTCTTGAGACATGGAGGAGTTATGCGGTTACCGACGGTAGGCTCGCCCTTTACCATGTTGGAAATTCGCCTCTGAATGTTCCGTTTACCACGACGGCAACATTCGGCGTATAGTAAAAATACCAAACATTGTTTTCTATTAAACAAAGTTACAGTAACTCTTACTTCGGCTGTTCATTTTTTTACTGTTGCAAATATCAAATTACACCATGCTACAAAAGAAGGGCGTTCCTTCAGGAGCTTTAAAATTAATATTTAAATAAGGCAGCGTAAGCCTCAATTTAACTTGGCCAGTAAACCAAATTAGAATCAGTACTCATTTCCGTCTGTTCGTCTGAGTTGAAGAACTTCCAGGGATTATAATTTAGCGACTGTCTTTATTTTGATTTCTGCAGAAGAATTTCTGGCTATCTGGCGCAGAAACTGTTCAAGTAAGTAGGTTTTTGACAGCATTTATACCATATAAAAAAACAAAGAATCCCTTATACACCCCACTTTTGGGCACAAGCCACACCTCAACTATGAGGTGGTACGAGCGACGCTCCAACACGCGGACTCAGTGCGGATTATTGTAGGGGTCTAAGGCTAGTGAGAAACCTTGCTGTCAGATTTGATCAAGGCCCTCTCTGACCAAGCTGGACGACATCTAGCTACGTCAGTCGGGACCAAATTACGTGCCTTCCGAATCACGGAGATGCCCGAACATTACTAAATAATTTCGATCTGAATGGTCGCCCACCCCTTTTCCGACCCGGCGTCTGTTGCCACCGCGCCACGGGCACGACCTGGTAATTCAGATGTTTTCAAACCTCTCGCAGAGCAAGGAGGGGAGGAGACGGCGAACAGTTGCCCGTCGTCTCCAACCTCACCTCTCCACCTGGAGGAGGTCGACCAGCGCGCGATATTGGCATTGCACAGGCCTCATAGGTACAACCCTCAACGCCGCTGTCTCCACGAGGAGGGGGTTGCCCAATGCCCGCCGTGTAGGGCGGGCTCCGTCCGGGGGGACGCCTAGTAGGTTTCGTGCCAGACTCCGCACTCCCCATGGACGATGAGAGGGAGTTGTAGGGTTTTTAGTTGGTAGGCCACTGGGTCCACCTTCCCAGTGGAGAGTCTAACATAACCCGTCAGCCCCCCGGTGGACGGCCATTCGTTATGAATTTTCCCCTACGTAAAAAAAAGGTGTTTTCAAACCAGGTTTTTGCCACTTACCTCAAACACAGACCGCATCTTTTTGATATACATCCTATGATGCTTCTTCCGCCCTCATTAACCCTTTCATACATTATGCTCGTCGCTAAGGTACTCTTGACCTGACCCTTTCCGGGAACATCTTGAGCTCGTATAAGGTGCATTCTAACTCGGGAACAACCGGGTTCGGAGCCAGAGTGTTCTACCCGGGCTACGCTGTTGTGATAAAAAGGGCAGAAGAAGTCGGGGGTTCAATTCCCGCACAGTACAAATATTCGTGTGCATGAAAATGTCATGAAGTATATGTCCAGTATTTTGTTATTTTTAATATTGAAGTTTCAAGTGGTTTTATTGAATTTACATCACTGGCTGAATCTGGATCGAACGGGGAAAAACCATTGCAACTGCTAAACTTCTCACGCATTTTATTACCTATCTGCAAAAATGGCGGCTAAAATGCGACAAGAACCGCATCAAAATTGATCACATTCATGAAGGAAAATCTAAAAATAACTCGAGTCTAATTTTAAACATTTGAGAGAGCTGTCGGCCGAGAAATTCGCAATCATACACGGTCTGAAATGTACAGTTCACCACAGATAAAACGTAAAACCGTGTTATGTACATTTTTTTTTTGGTCTGCATCCTCTTTTGTCGATGTTAGTCTGCCATGGTCAGGTTTTATGGGTTTGCTTGTGAAAAGGACTTGATCAAAATTTCATAGACAAAAAACCTAGAATCGCCAGCAACGAAATGTATAAAAATGGGTTTACTAAAGTAACCCTATTACGTATTCAAAAAATCAACCTCCTAAACCATACAGTATAGAAGTTATTGTACTGTATAACTTCATTAATATAAACAAAAAGAGGAAGATACGGCATCCACGTACCAAAAATGACCACATAAAAAACAGGTCCAATGGACCTGTTTCCAAGTCAATATGGCAGTGACTTTTTTGCATCCCACGTCATTCATACGCCAATGTCATATGCCAGTTTCCGAATATATAAAAAACATAGAATGGAATGGCAATGACAAATAGGATGATGAACATTGACATAAATGAGTAAAAAGTAAAATCACAATGTTAAACAAAAGAGACTATTCTACTCTTTAACACTCTTCCTTAAATTCACACGTGTTTTGAGTTTGATCACGATTTTAACATACATTTAAGCAAGGTGAGTTTTTCAAGTGGGCATGGCAGGCGAAATCCTAAATAATGAGGAATTCAGAAAATGGTCAATGTGAATGTAATAAAAATAAATATTTTATTAAAAATGAGACCTTTCCTTCAGTTTGACATATAATGTTACTTCTCATTATTTGACCCTTAGAAGCGAAACTACAAGATGGCATTGTAATACAGGGTGTCATTTTTTTCCAAAAACATCTGGTTGGAACCCAGGCTACGAATGAAGTTTTTAAAAAAAACTGAGTATACAGTTTTAATTTTTGTCCAAATCGGGCTAAAGACTCCCTCGACAATTTTTCTGAATTCCTCATAGTTTAGGATTTGGCCTACCGCGCCCACTTGAAAAACTCACCCTGTATAATATTTTCACAGAATATGATATGAAACTTTAAAATAACAACTTTTCTCATCATACCGACCCAAAAGAGTTCATAGATAACGGCTACAATAGATTTTTCAGAACCTAAAAAATACAAATATTGATTTCATTAATCATCAATATCTAGTATACCGCGTAGCTTTTGCAGTAGATTTTTATATATTTTTGATCTACACATTATGCTCGTTAAAATAGCATATATGGCATTTCTGGCGATTCTAGGTTTTTTTTTGATCAAGTCCTTTGAATCCCTCTTGAGGTAATTTTTACTAGAGACTATTGGTAGAGTCACATTCTGTTAGTGTTGTGTACTTACTGGGGTTTTTTGTCGCCCCTGCAAGAAGGGGTGTTATCATTTTTGAGAGTATTGGTAGCGCTCGACGAATGTCGATGTTCGATTTTCCCTCCAAATAAAGAGCAATCACTGAATTGCGTTTTAAATGTTTAATAGTGTTTGTTTAGCATTCTCTGCAGCACGAATGGCTTGACGATTTTTTTTTTAATTTGAGAGGTGTCTTGATATTCGTATTCACTGTAAAAATAACACTGAGCAAGTAAATCAGAATGAAAAAAATCAAACGGTAATTTTAAAAACTAAAAAACTTCTGTGATTCTTTGTAATTGTGAAAACCCTAAAACAAGATAGTCGTCATACCCGATTCTAATTTGGTTTATTAGTGGGATGAATTTGTCGTTCCCTGTACCAAAGTTTGCAGATGTGGGGGAGAGGGGGGGGGGAAGTAAAGGGTCGGTAACGATGTGGTAATTATACATGACACACCGTGTTCATCGGCAGTTTCACCAGGAGCCTGGGCAGGGTATATTCGAAATAATAAAATATATATTTGGCCCGTGGCGCAGTGATCGGCGAGGATCGCATGGCTGACCTGGAAAACCCTTAACAGGCTGCGGTTCCAGGTTATCACATGCAAAGATAGTTTGAGCAGATGGGGGTTCCTCAATCAAGGGAGTAATGTGTGCGAATGTGGTACCTCCCCTAAACTATGAGCCACCTACTATGATGCCCTATGTGTGACCAGCTGCACATGGGATGACTTGATGAGCGCCAATGAATACGCTGTAAAAGTGGCGTCTAATATAAAATATTACCATCGACGCGCAAAGAAGCAGAAGTATCAACAAATATTAAAATCCGTTTAACAAATATTTCATGTCGGTCGTTTAGTCACACGTGGCCCTGCCTGCTTTCTCGCGTGCTCAGGTATAAACAGGTAATAGGTACGACCTTTGACCTACCCCATAAAGGTCATCAAGGTCATTACGACTTGTTGCATCAACATGACGTGACGGGCCTCAAATTGGTCTCCACGTCGTTGAAGGGTTTGACTGGCATGGCTGAGGATATTTTTTTTTCATTGGATTAATAAAACCGTAATTACATATACTCGTACATACCATCAAGACGATATCCCAAACGCGGTAGTCAGAGCCACACTCATTGTTGCCGTAATGGCAAATTAAACGGTTGGAAGCCCACACTATCGGCGATAACAGTCAGTGTCTTTGATACGACAGTGGGTCACTAGGAGTGCACACGGCAGGGGCTGTGTGCCTCCATTCCAAGTGGCCCGAGGAAGGGCGGCGGTGTAAGAGTGACCTCACACTGCCGTTCACACCTGGTGGTGTTGAGGGGAGGCTGGTTATGGCTGGTTATGCCGGCATAACACGCCAAGGGTCCACCGGCATAGAGTTCTCAACCAGAGATCCCGGGCCCCTCTGGATACGCGCTGAAGCAGGTCCCCAGGGGTTTTTTTAAGTAGTGCCTGCCGCCTCGCGGCTGGTGAGCTGCACACACTCCCGCCCTTTCCACGGACGGCGGGATGTTCGTAATGGTATTCCCACCGTACAAAAAAGGGGTGGGGAGTTTGATAGGAGACCACCCCGACTAGTATTCAGCACTTGTAGGCTTGAAGGTGGGCAGCGAGCAATGGAGCACGGTATTCTGGGGGTCAAGCGACGTGAACTGGATTCTTGTGAGAGAGATTGGCCTTGAATCTTGTCTCGAATGGAGACTTGTGGCAGGTTTTTACCCTGCATTGGAACGGATAGACATTTGTAAGTAATACCTACATGTTCACATGAATGTACAATTTATTGCTGGGTCTTATTGCTAGAAGCTATCTCTTCCAGATAACCTACAGACAGGCAGAAGAAATATGGTAGAATGGGTTCGCAAGTGCACAATTAATTCAGGATTGGAAATTGTTTACTTGAGTTATAAATAAAATACATTGATTGTGGCGGAATGGGCTGATTTAGATTTAGACAACGTGGAACTGACACTGCTTACCATCAGGCCATCCACACGCTTATTTGCCATTTTGTAAACAGTTGATCCAGCTGTCTTCACTAGATGTCAGGCGGTAAGCTTCATTGGCTCGGCTTCACACTGTATACTCGTACATTTTGTCAAAATTTCAAAATAACTTTATTTAAATAAGTAGAGCTGTTACAAAGTACTTTCAAATCATCCAATCTAATTAACAAACAAAAAGTGCTTGTGTGTGCACTTCTAGCAAAAATCTCTTATTCTTTGGACAGTTCTTGTTGAAATATTATAAATAAACTACCTACAAATAATGGAAAACTATTGGTGGCGCTAGCGGGCAGTGAGCAGCCCCTAAACAAAGCATGATTAATTCTTTATTTTTGTAGTAAAAAACTGTCAATGGATTCTTTAATGGTTAGTTTCTATTCCGTAAGTAATTTTGTTTTTCATTCAATAAGGGCGCCCTACTTAAAGAATTTAAGGACCTTGTATACCAAAGAAATGATATTTGTTATGTAATTTCATTTTATTGACATTGTTATCCTTACTTTGATTAAGTCTCCACAGTTTCTGACAGCTTTTGTAGTTTGTCAAGCCACGTTGTGTCCAAGTTTTTATATCTTTGGCAAAATATACAGGTCGAGAGGTCGTCGACCCGCGATCGATTGCGCCAACTGGGTCGTGCATCCGCTGTTTCGGGCAAGTCTGATTTTAATTATGATACTATAGATTAGTGGAAAGAATTTAACAGTGGCAATTAAAAAGAAACAGATGCCTGATTTAGAGTTCTAAGCAATGTTGCAGGGCTCATGCTCATGTTGCGTGGAACAAAACATGTGGGGTTCTCACGACAGTTGGTGTACTTTTTCCGCAGGATACAACCTCTAGGAATATATTATTCTTATTTCTGCTCATATCACGAAGCAGTCAATTTGTATGAGCAGGTATTCGTAGTAGGTGGTGCAAATATAAGTACCCTTTAAATACCCTACAACTTACAAATATTTGCTTCATTTCACATAACTCACGTCCGCTCCTCTTTTCCATCATTAGCACAAAACACTATGAAATTGAAATTCTAAGCCACATTCTATGCTCATCATCTAGATGGTTGGAGCTCTTTCACTGTTCTTTTCGCGTCATTTTCATACCAAAATACCTACATAATATGGAACGGCATTGAAACAATGATCACACAATGAATGATTGAATGCTGTGAATGTATCTTTCTCTTATGACATTTCCCCTGTCACTCTGGTCTGCTTGATGAAATCTCTCTCCTAAAGATATGTAGAGTACAGAAACAGTTAGGTAGGATCTACTTTTAGATCGTCAAAAAACCTATTTTTTAACCACTTGTAAAATTTATATGACTCTACACCGGCTTTTATTAACTATATGAATAAGGTAAAATCTTCACATACAGAATATGCCAAAATATATTTATTCACTCATGGCTAGTAGAAGAATGGAAGAAAAGATCAAATTAAACCCTACACTTTATTTAAGTACTTATAATTATTACTTCACAGAACATTTTCCGCGCGCAGAACATTTTTGGTCTATAAGTATGTGAAAGTGCCAGCCAAAAGACAAAAATGACATATCCGGAAACATAATTAAACGATGATTTCTTAAAAATGAGACATTTCCTTTTGTTTGCCATTTAAATATCATCGGACATCGGACATTAACGAGGCTAACTAAATTACGATACTTATGTATTAATAAATTTCAACACTCATGCATCTGAAAAGATCACCCTCTATAATAGGTGTCATTTTGTATTTTATAAGAATCATCCCAAAAACCACAAAAAAATTACATCGAATTTGTATGAAAGTACAGATTATTTATAATACTTTAAATAAAACGAAGAAAACAGCTTTTAAAAGTTTATTGCCATAACTTACTATAGGCCAGTGGATATTAACATTAAATTCGCATAGCACGATGTAGTGCTGCATTTTTGGTATGTTGTTTGGATCAGTTAGGGTGATGTAAATCCCAATTTGCTGCGCATCACGTGATAAACTGCGAAAATTTTGGACTTTTTTCACTTTTTGCTCTAAAAGTCATAACTATGCGTTTCCGACAAGTAACATTCACTACACAAATGAAGGTTATTAAATTTGAAACAATTTGAGCCTAATTGCAGCTCTCTAAACCTTATAATGACTGAACTGTGGCTATTCGAAGATGGTTCGTTTTTCGGGAAATATTGTAATTAATGCTACGTTTTTTTACAATTACCACTGTACTTTCACCTTCCTTGAATGCCAGCCGACACACAAAGCAGACTCCCGGTGGAACCGACATTTTTATGACTATTTAGCCTGACTTCGTTCGCGTTAATAAGATAATAGTTTTTTGACTGCTCTCCTGCGTTACCTACTTCCAATTACTATCTTGTGCGAAAATCAAAACCAAAACATAAGCCCGAAGGCATTTGTGTAGTTGATGGGAGTTTTAGCCAGTTTACACTGTTACCGCCTTCACCGCGTGGAGGTACTCCCAGCTTATGTTTTGATATGCTTATTGTGAGTGATTCATGTAAAAATGTCGGTTCCACCGGGAGTCTGCTTTGTGTGTCGGCTGGCATTCAAGGAAGGTGACAGTACAGTGGTAATTGTAAAAAAAAGGGGCATTAATTTCAATATTTCGGGAAAAACTGACTATCTTTGATAGGCCACAGCTTAGTTGTTATGAGGTTGAGAGAGCTGCGGTTAGGCTTAAATTGTTGCAAATTTAATTAACTTTATTTATGTAGTGAATGTTACTTGTCGGAAACGCATAGTTTATGACTTTTAGAGCAAAAAGTGAAAAATGACCCAAATTTTCTCAGTTTATCACACGGTGCGCAGCGAGCACAACTTTTTCGAAGTTGCAAATTGGGATTTACATCACCCTAACTGATCCAAACAACATACCAAAAATGCAGCACTACATCGTGCTTTGCAAATTTAGGGTTTTTAAACGGTTTTATTTAGCTCACCCCGTTTGTTTTATTTATTCTTGGGTCAAATCTAGTAATTCAAATTTCACCCTCTTCCTGTCAACCGATTAATCTGAAATTTTGTATACACTTTGGATTTTGGTGACAATACAATTATGTTTATTCATCATCATTATAAATTCAAGATGGCCGCCGCTACAAAATGGCGGATAATTTATGTTTTATATTTTCCCATCAATATGGGTATCAAATGAAAGAGCTCAACAAGCAGAATACAATATACTATAAAAAAATGAAATCCAAGATGGCGGCCGCTACAAAATGGCGGATAACGTAGGTTTGATCAATCCCATCAACATGGGTATCAAATGAAAGGTCTCAACAAGTAGAATACAATTTACTATGCAAAATTGAAATCTAAGATGGCCGCCGCTACCAAATCATCATCATCAGCCTGCTGTAGTCCACTGCTGAACATAGGCCTCTGCTTTTGCACGCCACTGTACTCGATATTCGGCTGCTCGCATCCAGCTCCTGCCAGCCATTCTGCGCAGATCATCACTCCACCTTGCCTGAGGACGTCCTACACTACGCTTGTCGAGACGCGGTCTCCACTCAAGAACACGTTTACTCCAACGTTTGTCGGTTCTACGGCTAACATGGCCAGCCCACTGCCACTTCAGCTTGCTAATCCGGTGGGCTATGTCGAAAACCTTGGTTCTCTGCCGTATCACCTCATTTCTGATTTGATCTCGCAGAGAAACGCCGAGCATAGCCCACTCCATAGCCCGCTGAGTGACTTTAAATTTGTGGACCAGCCGTGCCGTTAGTGTCCACGTTTTGGCTCCGTATGTCATGACTATTCACCTCGTCCTCGAAGTTGTTTCTACCTAACTGCAATGTCTGCCCGAGGTATACATATTTTTGAACAACTTCGAGAACGGCGCCGTGTATCGCTATCGGTTCCGGTAGTACATGTTCATTGAGCATGACCTTGGTTTTGTCCAAGTTCATCCGTAGACCGATGCGCACAGAAGAGTCAGCCAGGTCATTCAGCATCTGTTGTAGGTCCTGCAGCGTTTCTGCCACGATGACGATGTCGTCAGCAAATCGCAAGTGAGACATGTACTCGCCATTAACGTTGATACCACGTCCTTCCCAGTTCAGCGTCTTGAACATATCCTCCATTGCATTTGGGAACAATTCCGGGGAGATAACATCCCCTTGTCGCAAACCTCGATGCAACGGTATAGGACTTGTTTGCTTATTCTGGATTTGGACGGACATAGTGGCTGCTTCGTAAAGACATCTCATCACTTGGATGTATCGCCAATCTACACGGCATCGCTGCAGGGACTCCAGAACAGACCAGATTTCAATCGAGTCAAAGGCCTTCTCAGAGTCCACAAATGTATAATCTGCCGCACTGTGTGGATGTGGTCTATGGTGCCGTATTCGCTCCGAAACCCAGCCTGCTCCGGTGGTTGGAATTCGTCGAGTCTTCGCGCAAGACGGTTCGTGATCACTCTTGAGAACAGCTTATAGACGGGGCTTAGAAGGGAAATGGGTCGATAGTTCTTCAGTAGGGTTTTGTCTCCCTTTTTGAAGAACAGGACGACCACACTTCTACTCCACGCCTCTGGAGCTCCACGCCGCTACCAAATGGCTGATAACATTTTTTTATCAATCACACCAATATGGGTATCAAATAAAAGGGCTTGACAAGAAGAATACAGTGCACTATACAACCTCAATATTTAAGATGGGCGCAGCCACTAAATGGCGTATAATCGTATAATAATAAGATTTAAATTTAGAAATTGAACCTGTAATTTAGGTATCTGATTAATCCAGCCTAAATCCACCACCCAAGTCAAGATTTTGTTAGTTTTCAGTTTTTATTTCTCATTCTGTTTAATTCATTTAGTGCTTCGTTATTGCAAGGTTTCTTGCCCGTTAGTTTATTGTTTGAAGAAAGTCAAGCCCACGTGGCTCTTAGTAGAGTAAGATCTTTGCAGGGACTACGTATAGAGGAGTTGGACTGCAATAAACTAACGGGAAGAAACCTTGCAATAATGAAGCACTAAATGAATTAAACAGAATCCGAAATAAAAACTAAAAACTAGAAAATAAAAATAGGTAAAAAACCTTTTTAAGTTAAACGGTTTTATGTTAAACATGCATTACAATGTTTTAGATAAATGTACTAAAAACCAAAAAATAATGAAATAGATACAGTCGTGGGAATTATAAACATATGCATAGACTAGGCTAAAATAAAACCGTGGGGCACGTCAATTGTTTACAAATTATCGACTTAATGTGCGATAGAAGAATCGTTTAATTCGTCGTTAGGCAGTTGGCCCGCAGACGGTAAGGAAATTACTTACTATTTTCTTGCTCATGGAAATTCCAATAGTTATTGACTCCATGTAAATAAAAGAGATGTTTCAACTAGTTTATCGTTGGACATTCACACTGCTGGCTGGCGAGGAATCGCTTCACAGCTCGTAGTTTCTCATTATTAATCGACAAAACATATGATAAAAGTACTACTCGCTCACCACTATGAAACCCTAAAACTCGCTTATAATCAAGCTTGCTAGCTTGTTTCCACATTCTAGCCCTACTTATCACACGTCCATCGTTGTCGGTTGAACAACTGCCTAATTATAGTGTAACATTCCAAAACAAACATTTTAATCAACGATTGTAGACAAATTGACGTGCCCCACGGTTTTATTTTAGCCTAGTCTATGCATATGTTTATAATTCCCACGACTGTATCTATTTCATTATTTTTTGGTTTTTAGTACATTTATCTAAAACATTGTAATGCATGTTTAACATAAAACCGTTTAACTTAAAAAGTTTTTTTACCTATTTTTATTTAGTGTCGATTTCTACTGGCCTACTAGGGAAATCATAAACAAAGACATAAACAGAAAAGTTTTACTTCAATAATTACATTGTTTTGTTTAAGGGGCCGCTCACTAAAAGTTTTCAATTTAAGGGGCCTTAGTAAGTGAAAACGTCAAAATGGAATGTTTTCTATGAGCTATAATTGAAAATATTGAATGTTTTTCGCACTGAAATTTCAAAAAAAAAAAAAAACAACTGTCAGACGTGATTTCGTCAGCTGATTTTAATTTTATGTTAAATAAATAGAAATACGCGTATTTCACCCCCAAGGTGCGGAAACAAGTAGGTTTTTTATTGTTTTTTTTTTGTTAAAAAATTTTACATTCATTTTTGCGAATATTATGGGTGGGGGGGAGGGGGATCCCCCCCCCGGGTCAAGGTGGACCCTCCCCCCCTCCCTTAAGTGAGGAAACCAGTAGGTTTTTTAAGATTAAAAAAAAAAATTTTCATTGATTTTTGCATATATTGTGAATGGGAGGGAGTGTGATCCCCTAACCTAATCTATCCGTGTCGGTTTCGCCCCCACTCTAGAGTAGGCCAGTCGTTTTTTGGGTTTAAAAAAAAAATAACCACGAAGGTTTAAGGCGGGAGCTTCGCTCCGCTTCGCTCCCGCCTTAAACCTTCTAACCTAATCTATCCGTGTCAGTTTCGCCCCGACTCTTAGTGTAGGCAATTCGTTTTTTGGGTTTAAAAAAAAAATAACCACGAAGGTACTTTAAACACGTATAAAAAAAACCATGCGTCTCCGCGCGGTGGGGGGGATGTTAAATGGAAGGGGTAACCACCCCCTTTAAAATGACACCCCTTACAACCTCAAAATCGGGAGGTGAATTTCAAATGCCCACCCCCCTATTATTTCATTAGGGCGGAGAGAGGTGATTGGGTCTGTGAACTAAGAGTTTCCGAATAGCAAGTTTAACCCATACTGCCATGGCCACCCGCACTAAAACAATGGAATTGAAACTCAAACAAGCACTTGCCGATTTGACTAGTCTGAAACAACAAAATGAAGATCTACTCCGTGAAAGAGACGACAGTGAACAAGGAATATTGAATATTATCAACAAAAACACAATATTGAAAAATGAGATGGCTGTCCTCCATGCCAAGTATACGGATGTGGCCGAGCAATGTGTTCACTTGCAGGAAGCTGTGGAGTCTTTTCATGGATGCGGCAACACACACGAACAAGCCCTCAGTCGCATTAATGAGCTTGAGGTTACCTTGTGCCAGTCACAAAAGGAGATCAGTAACCTCCAACATGAAATGTCTGCCAATCAATTAAATACTACTCATATGAGTTTATCCGATGAGTTACGAAGCAAGACAGATTTGCATTGTGGGAGCTTCTATCCCACAATTGACATCACTTGTGATGAGTTTAGTACAGGGAAAAAAACCTGTATTTTAAGTAAGAATAGATTGAAAAAATATATCAAAGTAAATCGCTTCATAAAAAAAACTAAAAAATTAATTAACAAACAAAATCATGTTCAAATTTATAACAATTTGACCTGTCTTAGGTCAAAAAACAGCAGCTTAGTTGGCAAATTAAAATCTTATGAAGTCCAACTATCAGAAATAAATGTAACACATGAAAATGAAACTAGAGAATTCCAATTGAAAATTAGGCAACTGGAGAGTCAACTCATAGACCTCCAAAGTCAATACGCCATATCTCAGAGGCAAATTAATGAACATATCTTAGCTGCTGATGAACTGATTAATATGGCTAGTTATAATGCTGAGCGTTTTGAGTCATTGACAAATAAGCAAATAAACAACTGCTGCTCATGTCAAAATGAGGAACAGTTTTGTAACAAGCCTGTCCTTGACTCATCCCAGTGCAAACTTAGTGGTAGTTTATGCAACTCAGATAACACAGGTGTGTCCAACGTGTTAATAGGAAATAGGACCAACAACTTATTACCTACATTGAATTAAAAAAAAATATCATCATTTTGTCTGACAAAATAGGACAAGGTCTTGCTTCATTGATTAAATGTAATACTGACCACCAGGTGATCAGCTATTGTTATCCAGGTTTGCAATACACTAGTATAGTACAAAAACTAAGTCTGTGTACCGTAAGCAGTGACACAACTGTTATAGTTCTATGTGGCGACAGTGAGGGGTGTAGTAAGCGCAATATGTCCCAAGCGCTTGCCACTCTGCTAGAACTACAAAAAGAGAAGAAATGCAAATTAATTTTGGGTGCTTTTCCATACTCTCAGGACTTAACTGCTGTACAAAACAGACGGATTTACGACCTCAACATCTTGATGTATAACCTGACTTGTAGTCACCGTGACGCTTTTGGTTTTTTTTGACATGAATAAAATCATACCATCTAGTCATTCTAGTCAACTTAGCTTTAAGATGACTCTGGGTGCATTCCACCTGTCGGCAAAACTCAAAAGCAAGATTGCTATGTTGTTATCACACAAAGTGATTAGTATTTCTAATGTTACTTATGATAGTAATTCTTATACACATTGGAATAGTAATCTAATTCCTGTAATTATAACTGACACTCAGACAACCTCTTGTTTAAACTAAGAGGGAAGACAAAGGCCAAGTCAAGTAATCCTAATCTCAATATAGTGCATCAAAACATTCAAGGTGGCTTGGCTGGCAAAAAGTTAGAAATAGAATTGTTCATTCAAAATCTTGACATTCACATTTTATGTATCACGGAACATTGGTTAAATTTTAATGATCAGACATTTAATATAGATAATTTTCAAGTAGCTAGCGCGTTTGTAAGGAAAACTGCCATTCATGGTGGTTCTTTAATACTTGTTAATAATAAAATTAAATACAAAGAGCGCAAAGACATAGTAGGCCTCTCAGTCGAGCGAATCGTCGAATTATCTTGTATAGAACTCGAGAGTTATATTATAGTTTGTGTGTACCGGCCCCCGAAGAGCGACTTTGACACATTTGAAGCTGTGCTAGAGGACGCCCTCCGAAAAGTAACCACTAAGAATAAGTATATTATAGTTTGCGGTGATTTCAATGAGGACCTGTTGGAAAATTCTTCGTCCTGTATGAGATTAATATTATTGTTTAAATCTTTTAATCTTGAGTACCAATTTAGAGAGCCTACGAGAATTACGTCCTCTACGGCAACTTGTTTGGATAACATTTTTTGTGACTGTTTACCTGTTCATAAATCAGTCATCACTAATTTAACTTCTGATCACTGTGGACAGATGGTATCCGTGAAAGACACCTCCGATGTAGACAATACTGTAAAAAAGATAACCTGTAGGCCCATTCTAAAAAGTCGCTTAGAAAATTTCAGAAATAATATAGCAGCAAAGTTACCCTTGGTCTCTTATAAAATAGGTGATCCAAACTCACAATACAAAAGTTTATTTAGCTGCATAAAACAAGAGTTTGATTCTAACTTTCCTGTGAAGGAAAAAGTCTGTTAAAATAAAATCACATTTTGTGATTGGGCCACACCAGGGATCTGTCTGTACAAAAGTAGGAATAAAATGTACGAACTATACGACCTAAAAAAAGACAACCATTGTCCTTCTTTCATTAGCTATGTCAGGAACTACTCTAAGCTTTTCAAAAAAGTATGTACGCATGCAAAATCATTGTATATCAAACGTAAATTAGTTGAGTCTAGGAACAAAGTAAAAGATACTTGGGATGTACTAATTAATCATGAGAGCGGGAAAGTTAGGCCACGCGACACTTCGGTTTTGCTTGAAATTAACAGCAAAATTGTTACAACATAGGTTGAAGTGGCTGAAGAATTCGAGAACTATTTTACAAATATACCTATAATAACTACTTCATCACTCAATTCTTCTTCTGCCGAAGCTGAGAAATTGCAAGGGAATAGCGTCTCACCCTGTAGAACTTTGTTTAAGTTTCATTATACTTAAAACTTCAACTGATATCGTCCGAACCTTCAGGTCACTAAATATAAAAAACACAAGTGACTTGTATGGCATGTCCGTAAAGTTATTTTGCAGTGTTATGGATGATATGCACCCTACTTGGCAACTATTTTTAACGGATGTGTTGATGAAGGGGTGTTTCCGGACCTCATGAAATATAGTAAGCTCATACCTTTGTTTAAAACTGGAAGTAAACACAATCCTAGTAATTTTAGGCCAATTTCTATTGTACCAGCCCTAAGTAAAATTTTTGAAAAAATTATTAATGGACAATTGGTTCAACACTTCAGCGAACATAAGCTGATTCATAGCGAACAGTATGGTTTTGTAAAAGTGCCGATCTACTTCGGATGCTGGCATTGCACTGATAAAACATGTTTTCAGAGCTTGGGAGAAGTCACAAAATGCTATCGGCATTTTTTGTGATTTGTCAAAAGCCTTCGATTGCGTTGATCACCAAACGCTCATACTCAAGCTGCAGCACTACGGTGTCAGAGGTGCTGCACTTCAATTGCTAGTGTGTTATCTAACTTTGAGAATTCAAAAGGTGAATGTTAATGGAGTGTTGTCTTCTGGATCTTCTGTCAAGATCGGGGTCCCACAAGGGTCCATTTTGGGTCCTTTCTTGTTTTTAATCTATATTAATGACCTACCTTTTTATGTGGAGAACTTCTGCAAGATTGTTTTATTTGCGGACGACACCTCTTTAATATTCAACATTGACAGAACCAAAGACAACTTTGACGATGTGAATGACACCCTTGCAAAGGTAGAAAGATGGTTCACTATGAACAATTTGCAGTTAAATGCTAGCAAAACCAAATGTGTCAAATTTGTGCTTCCCAATGTTAGGAACGTAAACACCAATTTGCAATTGAAAGGAGATACGTTAAAGCTAGTGGAGTCGACCGTGTTTTTAGGGGTTTCGCTTGACTCCAAACTTCAGTGGAGTTACCATCTATCGACTCTTGCTGGAAGGCTTAGTTCTGCTATTTTCGCTGTAAAAAGAATAAGGCAGTTAACTGACGTTGCAACGGCTCGTTTAGTATATTTCAGCTACTTTCATAGCATAATGTCATATGGCATCATACTCTGGGGCAGAGCGGCAGAAATAAACTCAATTTTTATACTTCAAAAACGAGCTATTAGATCAATTTATAAACTTGGCGCACGGGAATCGCTTAGAGATCTGTTCAAAGAGATAGGCATCCTTACTGTAGCTTCTCAGTACATATTTCAGTGCATCGTACATGTCCGACAAAATATCAGTAAATTCACTGCTAAAAGCGACATTCATAATAGGAATACTAGGGGAAGGAACCAATTGGTGCTTCCGCTGTTTAGGTTACAGAAAGTACTAGGCTCTTTTTGGGGGCAAGGTATACTATACTATAACAAATTGCCAGATAATATTAAACAACTGCCTCTTCACAGGTTCAAGAACTACGTCAAGAAAACCCTGGTGGGGAAGGCGTATTATACGACGTCGGACTACCTTGAGGACGTCAACGTCTGGAAACAAACTTTATAATAACTTAATTTTTGTTGTTTGCTTCTAACATAACCACACTTAATAAGTAAATGATTATATTTATGTTGTATTTCATAAACTCACCAACAGCCTTGCATTGTATAACTTCAAAATCTCACTTTGTCCCACAGTTTAGACTAACATTTGATGTGTTTGTTTCTTGTGAATTTATATTGTTTCCTCTAAACTAACCAACAGCCTTGCATTATATAACTTCAAAATCACACTCAGTCCTACAGTTTAGACTTACAGTAGCTTCTTTTGTCTTTTGTTTTACTATGAGTAACTCGAGCTAGTCATGCTCACTAAAATGTTTCTGGGGTGGTGGCGTTGTGTGGCGGGTCATTCCATTCCCTAAAATATGGTTGAGTGGGATGATGGCTGCCTCACACGTCAACTTGTGAACAGGTGCCACCTTCGGGAACTGGTCTGCTCAAGTTTACTTAGTTTACCCAAGTTTACTTATTAACTTCCTGTTTTATTCATTTTCATGTCAAAACTGTATGACTTGGTTGGTTTATTCAAACATTCACTTTGTACTGTAAAACATTGGACGATTGAAAAAGAGTAACTGCTGAGTTTCTTGCCGGGTCTTCTCAGTAGAAACAACCTTCCGACCCCGGTGGTAGAGTCACATTATGTACATGTATTTTAAGTATTGTTTATATATTATATTATTATGTGTATGTTTATTAAGTGGTTATAATTAAGATTCTTGACGATTCGAAAGTACTGTTTATTGGTCTACTTGAATAAATGAATATTGAATTTGAAATATGTATTACAGAACGTATGTGTGATGGGATGACTGTTTCCAAAACACGATTGGAAAAACTTTGCTCTATAGAAAAAAATCCTGAAGTTACCTCTAAAATATCATAAAATGCTCATTACAACCGCATTGTACGATAATAATTCGTATAAAATCACAAAAACATAGATATTTACCTTCTCGATTTCGTGACTGTTTTAGATTTAGAAAATACTAAATATTTTCATTCACATTTTGATAAAAATGTGAATGGCGCTTACGATTTTTAGTTTCGAGCACATTGATTCCATACTAAACGCGGACGCTCACCTCGTCCCCCACCCCCTTACCTCAGGCGAATTTCGCTGACTGCCTAACCCCCCTTAAGCAAAAGTCTCCCATTGGTTTATTTACACAGAGATCATTTATTCTGTTAACATCTTAAAATACAGAAAATATGTTAGTGTGGATTTGTTTAAATATCTTGAATGAACCACAATTAATAAAAAAACAGTGAGCGGCCCCTTGACCAATAACACTTTTTTGGCAGACTGACAGCTATAGTCCGTTTCTGTTAAGAATGCAGTGATTTCATTGTTGTCCTTCGACCTAGCACGCCCCCTAACAAATCAAATAGTTCCTAATTAGAAAGCCAAGTTCACAGTGCCCAGTTGAACGCATTCTTTCAAACGCAAACCTGAGTTTTTCTCCGTGTAATGGAATTAAATTAAAGAATTACTACATTCTTAAAGCGAACATACTATAGCTAGATGTCCCACTTATTGTATTTCTCTTCACAGAGGCTTCCGTACAGTTTTCCACTTCACTGTCCCCCACTTCCCCCTTGTTCTTTCGTAATTAAACCTCCCTAAATCTCGTTATCTTCTCTAATTGAGTTTTGACAACCCCCTTCCAAATTCCTTCCCACACATTACATCACAAGGTGTACCTTTTCGTCTAAAATAGGGAATTTTCCTTGAATATTTCCAGATTAAGTTTGAAGGATAGTGTGGAATGGACAATAAAGTTAGGATAGAGTCTAGATTTAGTAGAAAGGTAGAATTGATGGAGTTTTTTTGTCTCATAAACATGCAGCTTTCCCATAAAGGGTTGATGAAAATGAGTGTGTGATGTGGGTAGTCCTGTTAGCATGTTATAGATGAGGGCAAACGAAATATACTTTTTCATAATGTTTCGCCCTAAACTTGATGGTTTTCGATTTATTTGACATTTTCATTTCTTGAATAATACTCCGGTGACGCATCTTACAGAGAGAGACTGAATCTCTTAGAAAGATTTCTGCTTATTTTGTCAGCTGCATTACTTATTTTACATTCGTGTTCCAGTGATGAATTTGGTAGGTATAACACTATAAACTAATGTTTTCATGTGACCCCAGACGTTCTGTTTAAGTACCTAAAATGTCAATAGAACTGAAAGTTGTTTTGTTTGTTTGTTTGAAAAAAGTTTATTTGCGTTTGTGGATTCGGGAGTAAGATTTGTTTTTCATGTTTTATATTTATTATTTTTTGACATAACATTACACATCCAACAAATATTATTTTGTTTCTATTTCATTTTTATTTAGCTTTTATAAAATGTAAATAGGTACTACATAAATTAAAAACGTTGTTGTTTAATAAAGAAACATGTCAAGATAATAAAAATTAATGACAGTATTAGCGACAAGGTTGTTTGTTGATACAAGAAAATATCAGAAGTCGGAAAATGCCGGAAAATATCAAATCGATTCTAACTTTGTATGTTGTTGACACACAAGAGCCAGTAGGCGTTGAATTAATTAAACAAAGCATGTTTACTTTGCTAAGGTACCTACCTTGTATACTTAAACTTGTTTATAAACTTGTCAATAAGCGGTGAAGAGACTTGCGCACTAACAACCGAATCTAATCTAAATCAGCCATGAGGGGCACTCTGTAGCTGCTTTTGCCCACAAATCGTCCGGCATTCTGCAGGAGTATTCTTACATCTCGAAAAATATTTAAGGATGGTATACGTTGTTACAATAATACATAAACAGAGAGAAAATAAACGCATAATACGAGCTTCATGTAGGTAGGCCACTTTGGGGCTAGATGGTGCTTTGTGGCATAATGTCCATTGATAATATTTTATTTATATACTTAATGCAATTGATTCTGTAATGATGAATTTCTACTTTACCCAATTTTTTTACACCTTTTTTTCAGGATTGTCGCTTCAGAAACTTCAGAAGGAAGGAAATGGCTTAGTGGGACGTGAATACTGTTAAGCCTAGTCGGAGCCCTTAGGGCGGCTAAATAACATCTGACAGTTCGATTTACTCATTCTCACCTCTCCTAAAATCCACACTAAGTCCGTGTATCGGAATGCAGTGTAGGTAGTTGGTTTTTGGCAAGACTTGTGCCAATGTGTCCAAATGTTTTCGATGATGATATAAATTCTATAATCAGCATTTTTCATTTCTCATAAACAATAACCTAACGTGCTTATCTCTTTTGTTTCAGGTAAGAGTGAGCGAGACGTAAGATAGTACATTTTCGGAGCCTCAAACTGGTAAAATTGGAAATCAAGTTTTTTGTCTGTTTTGGTATTTCATTAATATAGATGAACATTAGTAATACCTGGTTTTATTTGTGTTTTTCTATCTGTTTAACAAGGTAACGTTAATGAATAAGGGCCGCTTGTTAGTTTTTAAGTTACGGTTTAAAAATTGTTGAAGCTACGAGTGCTAAATGATTTAACTGATAATACAGCAAACGATAGCCTTTAGACAACCCACTGCTGGACACCAGCCCCCCACACCACAACTATAAGGTAGTGCGAGCTTTATACCAACACGCGATGTCAGTGTGGATTGTTGGAGGCTTCATAGCCTAAGCCTGATGGTAAACCTCGTTTGCAGATGTCATAAAGCCGCCATAAGGCCTCCGACTAGACTGTCGTCAGCCGGGACGTCAGGACGAGAAATCCTGGCTCACTCAGCTCTAAGATCTTGGACTGTGATGAGGACTGAGAGTATGAAGCCTATAGCTGACGATGAAAAACATTAAGATTGTTTTAGGTTTCTTTTTCCCTCAACGTTAGGATTAAGATTGACGACGACAATCTAGTGATTTCCAAGCTCCAAACTTTATTGCATCGTCGAAAGGTAGCATCGCTGTCGGTTTTTCATCGGTTGCATTTTGAAAAGTGTTTACTGGAGTTGCACAACTTAATTTCCCCCTTCCCCTTTCCACCATCGGACCACCAGACGCACTGGCTTGCGTTATCGCTATACAATGGACTCCTTGGAACGCCTTGTCGTCTGTTTTCTGATGAGTACGATTTAAGAGTCTTCAAGCGAAGAGTGAATAGTTTTCTTCTAGACAAGCATGCTCCATCGTAGACCGCATCGTCTCTTTCCATCAGGTGAGTTCGAGGTCAAATGCTGATCGATCCAAATAACAAAAACAAAAAAGCCAAGTTTTGGTAGGTACTCGTAGTAATGGCAATGACTGTTTTTAATATTGGCATTTAGAACTTAGCGCCTAGCGTGTTCAGTTAATCCGATATCCCCCTGACAACTTTAATCAAACTCAATATTTTCGTGGCTGACTATACCTAGTACATGCAAAAAAGGGTATCGTTTTACTTTTCATTACACCCTTTTTAAAACTCCAGCCCTAATTTAAAATATATTCGTCCAGCCATTTGCCCTGGGTTAATAAATTTAGGCATCTACCTGAGACCCTCTCAAAAAGACATAGTAAGGTTAATGTACGATCTTGTCTGTAGGTCAATGTGCCATAATTTGACCTTCCTGATAGGACAAAAGTATTTTAGTCCTTTTATGAGCGACGGTTGAGAAGAAAGGCCTCAAAGGGGCGTGTGTTTGATGGCCGCATCAACGCGTTTTTCTCGTAAACGTAAGTTTTCAATTTCAGTGTTTGTGGTACATTCTTCAATGACAATAATATATGAATATTGGACACTAAACCGTCCGGTGACCGTCTTCTGCGCTCTTCTCTTCGGTCCCCGTGGTACCCGGTCCCCGGACCCCTAGCGATATTGCGGCAAATATCGAGATGAGTTATACTTACCTCCCCTCTACACCTGCCATTGTGTACGGCGGTGTGAGGTCACTCCCACACCGCCGCCTCCTCGGAGCCACTTGTAATGGAGGCACACAGCCCTCGCCGTGTGTACTACCAGCGGCGTCGAAGGCCCTCCTTTAGGCGGCTCTTACGACAGGTGGGGGGTCACCGTGACAGTATCCTGATGCCCCATACTCCATACCTGCCGTAACGGCATACGTTCAGGCAGGGAATCATAAAGAAACATATAAAACCATACGTACCCTCACGACCATATCCCTATTGGGTTAGTAAAAGGCACACTGATTGTTGCCGTCATTGTGAACGGAATATTCAGAAGCCCACAATTTCTGCCCACAGGAATTTGAACCCAACGAGGTAAGGGCGAGCCTTCCGCCGTTATCCTAGTTGCTTGGGTTTTATAAGTGTTCTCCATCACCGGAGAGCTAGCCGCAAATTGTACAATGAACACAAAGTGTGTTCCGGCCACATTTGATCTCGGGACCATCGGGTTCCCAGCCAGATTGCTTAACTACTGGGCCACGACGCTATCTTATAAACAACACTGTATTAGAAATACATAGAATATGAACCAAGACCTTTTCCGCAGTCAATTTGCATAGATATTAATGAATTAATTGACAATGTTGTCTAGCACATATGCGTTGCTACCGTGGGGTCAAGGCTACGCGTTCGGTTCTCGGCTTGAACTTGACAATGACTTTCACAACTGCGTTAGAATGACTCGATATTTTCTTGTGCGATATTTTTTTATGTTAAAAAATTATTGATACTTGATTTTTTTAGTAAAAAAATGTATTGGTCATGCCTGAGGTGCAATATGTAAGTTTTTGTGTGCGTTAATCAGTCGCTGTACCGAAAGCCGTCATTTTGCCAAACTCTATTGGAAATACAGGTTTTAAAAAAAAAATAGACCTATTCTCAGACATAACAAACATAAATAAAAAAATCATCAAAATCGGTCAAGCTGTTTGGTAACGAACACTGTGACACGGTAATTTTATTGAACAATGCCAGTTCCGTAGAAGCAATATTTGCAACCAACCAATATGTCGATCCCGTCCTGGATTGACTGGATCCAGGAACCTAAACTGGGCAAATATGTTTTTTGCCAATTTTGTTTTTTTAAATATTCATTCTCCCATTCAAGGCGAAACAATTCGAACAAATTAAAAACCATGAAAATCGGTCCAGCCATTCTCAAGTTAAAAGTGCTGAAACAAACACAACTTTGTTTTATGCAGAACTAGCGACCTGCCCCCGTGCAATAGGATGTTATTATACATATAAACGTTCCTCTTGAATCACTCTATCTATTAAAAAAAATCGCATCAAAATCCGTTGCGTAGTTTCAAAGATTTAAGCATTCAAAGGGACATAGTGACAGAGAAAGTGACTTTGTTTTATACTATGTAATGATGGTTCAAAATGTGACTTTCAAAATTTGTTTTCAGATTCCTCCCACCTGGGGGCTATCAAAAACCCTCAATAAATGTTATGTTGCGAATGTTTATGTTTTGTCGATATAAAATATAATTATATTATAAATTAATTAATAAATAATTTAATTAATTAATTAATTTTATTATATTTTATATAATATTTTGCAAAGATTCACAAATATTTTCACATTTTCAACTTTCAATTAAATTCTTCAATTCATTATGGTTTGCACCATAATGTACATAAGTTCCTTAAGTTCGTATCTGGATGTTTTGTTTAAGTTGTTTAGAAAAATTCAAATATTTTCATCATTCTGACATCCAAAGTACAAGCTCTCTTACTTTGGAGAATGATCAGCATGTGAAAATACACCAGATATTATTATTATATTATTGGATTTCTTTATTTAAGTAATCTTCTAAAGTATTCGTCCTATTCGTGACAAGTTCAGACAGAATGCTAAACGCATATATTTTACTATCTTTCAAAGAAATAGCTGGCTCAAGACACATTATGAATAATATTATTATGTAAAAACTCAGGAGTGAAAATATTTAATCTCAAAGCCCATCAGCATGAAAACATTTAACTTTTAATTAAAACTCGATTGAAACAAATCCATTGTTCGTTTACTTAGCCGCTTCCCGAGGATCTCCGATAACAAGGATTCTTGCGTATTTTCCTTCGCTCCATTTCCCTTGCAAATCTTTCGTAGTAATGTTTGATTTATTCGCAATATCAATAATTACCACCTGATTAAACTTAAACCTTGCTTATTGAACTTTATTTCCATTGTTTACAACGGAACGGTTAGACGCTGTCGTGAATTTAGTGACGCGCAGAGATACCTGTGTTATATACGCAACACACCGCGTTGCCGGCCCAGTCAACATCATGGCGTCAAAGCGATTCCACATATTCAATTTCCTCCTCATAATATCAATAGCTTCGATCTTATACGGTCTACGGCTGCCGATAAGAGATGAGACGAAAAAGTCATTAGGATATCCCAAAGATTCATTGATGAACTTCACGGAACTAACAAATGAGTATGGATATTCATCCCAAGAACACACTGTGGTCACAGAAGATGGATATGTCCTCACAATGTTTAGGGTTACTCAAGGAAGAAAGTGCTATGGAAGAAAAAAGACGACTCCTGTGATACTAATGCATGGACTCCTGCAGAGCTCCGACTCCTGGCTAGATGCAGGACCAAATGCTGGTCTGGCTTATCTGATAGCTGATGCCTGCTTCGATCTCTGGGTGGGCAACTGCCGAGGGAATTACTACTCCAGAAGACATGTCTCTTTAAACCCTGATAAGGACGCTCAATACTGGCATTTCTCATACGACGAGATCGGTTATTACGACGTGCCAGCAATGGTGGACTACGTTTTGAGCTATACAGGAGAAGACAAGTTGAACTATGTGGGATTCTCTCAAGGCGCTGGTACGTTCTTGGTTATGTGTTCAGAAAGACCAGGATATTGTGACAAAGCAAACGTGCTGATAGCTCTGGCCCCTGCTGCCAGACAGACGTACACCAAATCTGTACCTTATAGGTTCGTGATGCAGTCGATATTTAAAATAGAAGATTTGTTGAGAAGATCTAAAGTGAACGAGTTATTGTCCAAAGGATCTGTAGCTCAAGAGTTTCTTGCATTCTTTTGCCAACTGACTCCTATGACTGGTAAGGTGTGTAACACAGTCCAGTCTTTATTAGATGCCTTCCATCCAGGTTCAGTGTCAAATCAGACAACGAAGGTATTATTTGGGCATTTCCCAGCTGGAACTTCGGTGCATAATATGGCGAGATATGGCCAAAGCATGTCAAGGAAGGACTTTACCAAGTTTGACTACGGAAAAGACCAGAATGTTCTAGTTTATGGCAGTGAAGAGGCCCCTCAGTATAATTTGAGTGCTGTGACGGTACCTGTGGTGACTTTGTATGGCAGGAATGATGGTTTAGTTGACGTTAAAGATGTGAAGTGGTTGCTGAGGAGGTTGCCCAACGTGATTGAGGAAATAGAGGTGAAGGATCCCTTGTGGAATCATCTGGATGTTTCGTACAGTCAGTATACCAATGAACTCATATTCCCTAAGATACACGAGCATTTAGAGCGAAATAGTTTTACTTAGTTTTTAATTACCGTATTATTTAAATTATTGTCAGTATTTACTGTTTGAACAATGATGTCTAAGTCATTAGAATAACTTACGTTTTTATAATTATCAAGTAACAAGTATGACTGTTTAGCTAGTGGTTAAGACCGCCGATTGAGGCGGAGAAGGGCGTGGATTTGATTGCTGTTCCAGTACAAGTATCTGCTCTTCTTTTTCATGGCTATCGTCCCAATTTATTGGGATCAGCCCTCTCACATCTTTTTGTTTCTTCTTTGTTTCCGGTTTGAATAGCACAAGGGTAAATGATGTTTATAGAAAGGGTTTAAAACTAGAGCAATGCATTTTATGATGTCATATTTTTATGTATTGTTATTAAATCGTTAAGTTTAGTTGACAAAGCCCATGAGGGCCGCTCTGGGAATCCATGGTGGAGGCATGTTCAGCAGTGGACGTCATCTGGCGTTAGATGATTATCTAATAGTTTTAACATTTTACATCAATGAGTAGGAACATTTTATTATAGTGAGTGATTTAAACATTAGTTTTTATTCTGTCTAGTGCTTTGACCTAAGTTATTCAATAATTCTTTGTCTGGAGAATAAATTAGCAAACGGATTAAATATTTTATCGTAAGAGCTGTTTCTGAAGATTTTTGTTATGAATTAATTATACTGATTATTTAACTATTATTAAAACATATAAGGATTATTTTGTATTTACGCATATTGAACTCGCAAACTGTAATAGTGTTAGTAACTTGATTATATTTATATTTAGCTATTAGTTGGTTTACTGTATTAGTTAGTTTACTAGTACAAAAATGTCGTGTGATACGGAAAATGGTTAAAAAATGATTTAACATAAAAACTGAGTTTGTTAGTATTTATTTTTTCATTTCATCTCTCTATCCATCTATCTTTCTTCGTTGGCGTAAAAAAGACTAGTGGTGACTTTACCCTATACCTAATCTCAATATTAGTAAAAAATCTCTCCAGAACTTTTACATTTTTTTCAAGTTAAAATTAAGATAAATCGGTTCTCGGCTCTCAGTGAGACGAACAGTAAGTAATGGTTTTTTTTAAAACACGAGTTACCTATTTGGAGTAACGGTCAAGAAGTAACTACACCAGAGGTCGCGGGTTCGATCTCCGCACAGTACACATTTCTGTACATGCACATGTCTGTCCGTATTTTTGTTAGTGTTTCTTATGTTTATTATGTATACAGAAAAGGTATTTAACACTATGTTTATCCGTTGTCCCATAGTCTGTACAAGTATTGTTAAGTTTTGGGCTAGACGGTGCGGTGTGGAAAATAAGACAAAATTATGAGGAATGCTTTCTTGCTCAAAAAATACAAGAACTCTTAGAATGATGATAAACTTCTAGGCGGCCTTGTTGCTCATTGCGATCCAGACAACCTGCAGGCAGAGGAACGAGGCCACGGAAAAATCGATCCCTAATAAAGTCCAATGATATTGAATGTCATCATCATCATGAGCCTATGCCGATCCACGGCTGGACGTATATAGGCCTCTACTAATGAGCGCTATCGCACCCTATCCTCAGCTAGACGCATCCATCTCCTGCCAGCAGCCTTTCGCAAATCGTCGCTCCACCTAGCCGGAGGGCGTCCCATACGCTTGCCGAGATGGGGTCTCCACTCAAGAACGCGATTAAGGAAAGCAAATGGCCTACATACGTCCTACTGCTGGCCACAGGCCTCACCTCACCTATGAGGTGGAACGAGCCATACTCCAACACGCGGGCCCATAGCGGATTGTTGGAGCGGTATAAGGTTAGCGAGCAACAATAATGTCAGATGTTATCAAGCCGCCCTAAGGCCTCTGACTAGGCTTAACGATTGACATCTAGCGACATTAGCCGGGACCAACACGTGCCTTACGAATCACGAAGATGCCCTAAAAATACATCACTAAATTTCGGTCGGGGTGGTCACCTATCCCATTTCCGACCCGGCTTGAGTTGCTTTACAACAGCGATTATTAGATGGGCACCTCGTTTACAACAACGGATATTCGTTCCCAGATATTTAATAGGAAAAAGTGAAAATCCTTGTTTATCTTACTACGAGTCAAACCGGTTTACAATAGATTTTCCATAACAGAGGAAAACAAACCAACTAATTGATCAGATCTTTAATTACGTGCCGATGTAGGTAGGTTCAAAAGGTCTAATGCAAGTGGCTATTACTCTTGCTTATTATTAAAGAAACGTGACATGTGTTGCTTTACTTATAAGATACATTCTGCGACCCTTCAATAAAATGAAACGAGGGGATTTATGTAGGTTTTAGTTTTAAGGTAGGATTTTGACGAGCGATTTCATGTTAGTTAAGAAATTGGCTATTATACCACAAGCCCCGGATTCGATCCCAAATAAAGTGCATGAACATGTCTGCTTGTATTGGTCTGGTTGTTTCTTATGTACAGTCAACGGCACATCAGACTATCTATTTCCGTTTTTAGGGTTCCGTACCTCAAAAGGAAAAAACGGAACCCTTATAGGATCACTTTGTTGTCCGTCTGTCCGTCCGTCCGTCCGTCTGTCAAGACCCTTTTTCTCAAGAACGCGTGGAGGTATGAGGCTGAAATTTATATCAATTACTCAGGTCCACTGTCCCTTGAAGCTGTGAAAAAATCAAACTTCTAAGCCAACGCAATCAAAAGATACAGCCGTTTATGCCGCAAATTTTCGACACTTGCAAGGGAATCAAAACCTACAGGGTGCTTCCCGTGAACTCAGAATCTTGAAATTTGGTACGAAGCAACGTCTTATAGCATAGATAAAGGAAAAATTACGAAAGCCATAAATTTTTAGTTACATCACATAATATATATTTTTTTAATTATTTTAAACTTACAACCCATTTCCTCATAAACGCGTAGAGGTATTAAATTGAAATTCATACCAAATACTCAGGTCTATAATACCTTTAAGCTGTAACAAAATCAAACTTCTATGTCAACGCAATCAAAAGAAACAGCAATTTAAGCTGCATATTTTGAAACTCGCAAGTACTCGCAAGGGAATCAAAACCTAAAGGGTACTTCCAGTCGACCTAGAATCTTGAAATTTTGCATGAAGCAACGTTTTATAGCACACATAAAGGAAAAAATCCGAAAACCTTAAATTTTTAGTTACATTACAAAATATATATTTATATTTAAATAAATATAAACTTATTACTTTTTTCCTCAAGAACGCGTAGAGCTATCAAGCTGAAATTCATATCAAATACTTAGATCTAATTGCCTTTAACCCGTGAAAAAAAAATCTAAGTCAACGCAAAAACGCAACACCCAAAAGTACAACCATTGATACCGCATATTTTGAAACTCGCAACTACACGCAAGGGAATTAAAACCTAAAGACCACTTCCCGTTGACATAGAATCTCGAAATTTGGTAAGAAGCAATAGCTTACAGCACAGGTAACAGAAAAATTCAGAAAAGCTTAAAATTTTAAGTAGTTATATCACCAAAAAATTGTGATTGTAAACATAATTGTAGTTACAGCAATGACCGCGAGTTATTATACTATGTATGGGGAGGGCAACATTTTTCAAACGGCTAAGACGACCTCACTCATCGTCATTCAATCCCGATGTTTTGGTGAATGTAGCTGTATGATCTAAATGCGTCCTAACTGCTTAAAGTGTTATACTTATAATTAAATTCAATGAAGAATAGTGACTAAAAAACTTAGTAAATAAATAACTTTAATAAAAGAACTTTCGCAAGTCTGCTGCAAGGCTAGTATAAGTGTTTCAGTTATATTATAGATAAATGATATGTGTTAATATAAAATAAAGGATTACTTAAACGATAAAGAGATATTTGTCTCAAATTTATGCTCCTCCATCTTTACCCATTGTAATGTTATGAATTTCATTTGCAATAAAAATACCATAGTTATGACTCGATTGTCGTAATGAACGAACTTTGTAAACCTTGCAGGTTTGTACGGAACCCTCGGTGCGCGAGTCCGACTCGCACTTGGCCGGTTTTTTTATCTTGCTCTTGCTAAATGGCATTTTCTTTGCAAATAGATCAACGAAGACTGACCGGAAATGGGTAGCGTGATATGCCGTTAACCGTACACTTTAGTAAGTATGTGCATCCGATGTCTAGTGTCCATAGTAAAAACTAGGCATAGTTTGGGGCTAAAAAGCGCTTTTTCGATCAATTTCAAAGAATATTTATTAAATACCGTTTAAATAAATGGGAAAATTAATATAAGATAAGTAATCTATGTTGCACAAAAAACACAAAATAACATCTTCTTGAAAGGAAATTATGAATTAAAAAAATATATTTAGTCAATGTATTGCTCATCTAATACACAATACAAAATAAGTAAGAGTGATTGAGTGTCAAATACATATCAATATTTTAACTACATCTTATCCCGGAAATGTAATTAACCTAGAACAAAGGATATTTTCGGTGCGGACATTGTCATTATCATTAAACACACAAGAAATGTGAGTACACATCAAATAATCTTATTTATTTGTCAGTAAATCATTTAAATATGAACTTTGCCTTGACTGTGTCAAGTTCAAAGGAGTCACTTATAAGGCCGTCTGGGGTGGGTCGTTTACCTCAACTCATCGTCGGTTTTACTTCATCATATCTATGTATTTAAATTCCAAAATAATAAAAATGTATTGCAAAAATGTATAGTACGGTCAACGGCACATCACGCTACCCATTTCCGGTCAGTCCTCTTTGCTCTATTGCAAAGAACTGAATTTTCTTTTGAAATTCAACTATTGAAGAACACAGTTGTGAGTCTATTCTTACCCTTTTTTCTTTTTTTATATCTCTCCTGTCATAATGGTCTGCTGGAAGAAATCTCTTTTTAGAGATAAGGTTACCTGTACTTGTTCTGTCCTAAATGTTGTACCACTGTAAATATCTGCTTGTCTACGAATAAATAAATAAATAAAAGAAATGTCACTTGGCTAGAGCAAGATTAAAAACGGAAATTGGTAGCCTGATGTGCCGTTGATTGTACGTGCATAACTTACGAATGACTGCAATGAATTCAGTAGTTATTTTTTTCTTGTATTTGTCCTTGTCAGAAAAAGGTTACATAAAGGATAATTTTCAAACAATGAAAAAGGACTTTAAAAAAACATTGCGCATACAAATTGAAACTTAAAACTCAACATTTATTGACACAACGTTTAATAAGAGTAAAAATAAGAATCGAGAGATTGAATACAATATTTTTAAAATAGCTGTTAATAATTATTGACAATGTAGAAGATAGATACCTATAAAACAAGAAAAAAATAAACGGTCAAGGTGTGAGGCAGGATTCAAAGGAAGTATGTTTGCGTGGATACGTTTTTTCAAAACTTCTTGACAATTTGTGGTGTGAAAAAAATGATGGTGTCATGATATTATTAATCAGTGGATTAAAAAAAACCGGTCTATCGCAAGCCATGGACAATTTTGACTGCTGAAAAGTTGCTAGGTAACATCATAAAATATACCGGTTCTTTCTGCGAGACATTTTGATACCGAAGACATTAACTTTAATATAACATTTAAATAAATTATATAAGACAGTATAAATCCTGTTTCGTCAAGGTCTGATTTTATGAATAATGAGATGACAGGATGCACACAACTGGGAAATCAATGAGGGAGGCCTATGTTCAGCAGTGGACTTCTTGCGGTTTCTAATGATGACATGACAATAGAGCAGCTGTCAGACAATTGAGAAATATGATTTATTAGATGGTAAAAAAATAAATAGTGACGGTTCATTTTTGCAATAATTATTTAAAATATTATTATATACGCCAATTTATAAAGCAAAGCTTTGTTTCGAGACAGTAGTGCAGATTTGGTGACTCCGACGTGAAATTGTACGGTCAACGGCATAACAGGATAACCATTTCCGGTAAGTCCTTCTTGCTCTATGGCAAAGAAATGTCATTTGGCAAGAGCAATATAAAAACAAAATGGGTGGCCTTTTTTTTTTTTTTTTTTTTTTTTTTTTAACCCGGTGAAATGCTTTTACGCACTTCCCGCTGCTTGGGGGGGCAGCGGGGGAGTGTGGGACTCACCCACCTGTGACGTTGACTGTGCATGGGTCACTTTAATTAAATATAACTAGGTGTTTTTCTTTTTGGAAAATAAGATATTTATGATTTGCACTTATCTATCTGTCCACTTCGTACAAGCGCTGTTAGATAATTATCATACCTATTATATTGTTGTCAGAGACGTCTCAGATCCTAAGTATCCGGAAAAACACATACTTAAGGGTCCATACTAAGGTCGGCCGGAGAGAAAATCTGTCAAATTTGAAAGCGATCGTGACAGCTATTGTCACACAGTGGTTGGGCCGTGCAATCCGTGCATAAATGCAATGCATAAATCCGGACGACCGTCTTGGTGTAATTGTTTAGAAGTCGGCTACTACACCAAAGGTCGCGGGTTCGATCCCCGCACAGTACAAACATTTGTGTGCATGAACATGTCTGTTTGTATTGGTCTGGGTGTTTCCTATGTATAATAAGTATGTATTTACAAAAGAAAAAGTATTTAAGTATGTTTATCCGTTGTCTAGTATCCCATAAAAACGGAGTATAATTAGCTCACTTGCGGCTAGATGGCGCTGTGTGGAATAATGTCCAGGGATATTTATTCATTTATTATTAATATAGATCGCGGCATGATAATCATTTGATGCGTTCACCAAAGATATTTTTATTTCGCCACCCAAAATATTTCAGGATATAGGGCAAACAAAAGAAACTGACCAAAAATTTTATTTTATTAAACATACTAACAAGCGGTTTTGCCAATTATTTTTTTACACTATTATTTGCAATTTATTCTCGTGACCACGTTATTTGCACAATGTTTTATATCTGGTACTTGACGATTCCATCGAGATTTAGCTGTAACTTGGTTTATCCGTTCGATCATCATCAACACAAAATATGTCTTACATCCAATGCATATGATATAGCAATACACGGAGCCATTTCTAGTAACATGCAGAAGAACCCACTAATAAATTGATCTTACTTGTAATGAAAAGCTGCAAGAAGCATTGAAGGGAGCTATCTTGTTACTAACTTAAACGAGGAATTTAACAGTTGTCAACAGTTGAGACACTTTTAGTGGATAATTTATTTTAGATAATAACACTTGAGTATAATACCTTTAGTCTCCCGTAGAGGCCATCGTATTTCAGGCTTTTTACGCTGAATTTAATACAGAATCCACCGTGATCTTCATCTTACTGGAATTGATCTACGAGTAGAGCATATTATGAAAGGAAGTCACCCTCCGCGTTTTTCTGTCTGTTTTTACATAAGCTTTCACTATCTAAATGATAGTTGATGCTAAGTATATTTTCTAGAACGTTTGTCTGTATAGTTCATTCAAATTACTACAGGGAAAAGCTGTGTGCAAATAGCCAGTTAGAGATAAAAATGCTTGCACTGCCATTTTTCCATGGCTGACATAAATATGATAATTCATATTTATATCAAAGTTCTATCTGATCCATTTTTTTTAAATTTAAAATGGGTTTGCGTTTGACCTCAGTCTCGCCAGCCACGCTTACCCAAAAAATGCTTATTCACTCTTGCCTTGAAGACACCAAGGTTGTATGTATCCGAAAACACAGACGCAGGGAGGGCGTTCCACTCCTTAGCGGTGCGGACCAGAAAGGAAGCATCAAACCGCTTAGTTCGGACCGCTGGAAAGTCGACCACATGGAGGTGAAAGCCCTCACGGCGACTTGTGGTCCGGTAGTAGAAAGTAGAGGGTGGTATCAGGTCATGAAGTTCTTGCGCACACTCTCCGAAATACACTTTATGAAAAACCGATAGACAGGCAACTCTACGCCGATGCTCCAAACTCGAGTTTGGTTCCAACGAGCGTCTTTGCACCTATCAGTCTCCTGGCTCTTCGGTCTACTGAGTCCAGTGCATCCAGCTGATACTTGGCAGAGCCATCCCAGTGGTGGCAGAAGTACTCCATACACAACCGAATTTGTGCTTGGTACAATTGTAAAAGCTGTTCCGGTGTGAAGTGTGTTTCCATTTCGAATAACTTGTCATTATGTTCTATTGCAATAACTATTTCTGTTTCGTATAAGCAAACGCAAACTTTCATTTTTTTTTGCTCGAGATCTCCATGCTAATTACTATGGAACGAGTGAAGTTTCTTTGACAGCCGTCTGCGCAGTCCCGCAACTCAGTCGCCGTCCAGTCCACATGACGCCGGGTGAGTGCACGTCACTGCGAGAAGAATACAAACAAGCATAAAAATACGGCGTGTGTAAGTACACGAACTCGATGCATAGTTTTCTGTTCGCATTTTTTCAAAGACTTAACGTAAGTATTAACTTTGATTTCTGCTCTATAACTTTGTATCTTTGTGTTTCGTCAAATTTCTTTGTCGAACAATTTCAGTTATGATAGAGGCCTCCAAAATTAGTTTAGTAAAAAATATTGTTCAAAAAAGAACCTTTAATCTATTCAGACACCTTAATCAAGCTTTCATGATCAGATAACATAGTAGCTTAGACCACACAAATAACATAGTTTTAATCAATTCGATTTGAAAGCAATCAAAGCTATTTTCGTTCTTACTTCGTTCCCTTGTTTTGCTTGAATATTTTAGGCAGATCCCGTATTGGCATTAACCGATGATGCTGCAGATTGACACCATGCTAAAAGTAAATACATAGATTGTTTTTCAAATACCAATAGGCAAAAACTTTCAGTATAAGTTACAAATAGTAAAAATTTACAAGAAAAAATAGGAAAATGAAATGGCAACTAGTACCAAATTGTCAAACCCAAGAGAGCTTTTAATCAAGTGTACTTATAAATATAAACCTGCCATATTACTCTCATGGTGAATCATGATAAAATCATACGTTTGATAAATTATGCATAATGCATATGAACAAACAGTACGGAGGAAAAAAAACAAAGTTGTACTATTTTCAACAAAAGACCCTATGTGCGCTTATTTCGTGTAAATTATCCGCGTAATTATAAATGTCATTTTCGTCAAAAGCGACGTGCGTTCACCTTGGGGACATGGGGGGGAGTGAGCTGCGACGGTGCGCGGACAGCTATCAAAGAAACTTCACTCACTCCATAGTAATTTGTATGGAGATTTCAAGCGAAAAATTCGGAATGTTTGGGAATTTGTTGCACAAAACTGAAATAAAGCAATGAAAAACAACTGATTGGCAATGCTTCTTTGATATCTGATCTTTACACGTTATTTAAAACACGTAAGTTGTTAGTTTATATGATGCCTAAACTTTTGAAATACGGGAGTGCGTTTTGCACGTTTTTAGCGATATTCTGATTTTTTTTCACATTAATCTAGTAAATTGATCCATATACTGGAAGTTTGAGCTGATTGTGCAACTCTTTGACTACTATGACGATTTTTTTCGTGTCTCATACTTCATATTTTCTATATAAAACTTTAGTTTTCCCGAGAGCCGTTTTCCTGGTATCCTTGCATGCCTTAAATGCATCCGGTTTCAAAAAGAAATGTCACTTCTCTATTCTCCAATCATGTAACAAACTATAACTAACAATATGTTGAAACAATTGGATTTCTCATAAATTAGTCAGATTAGTAAAGATCTTTGGGAATTTACAAGCACGACTCTTAAAAAACACACAAAAAGAAAAAGTTGTGTTCAAACTCTACTCTTCGGCAGCGTACGTAGAGAAAATAAAATTCCACTTCGGAACGTGTTAATGAAGCCCTTCATCTGAAATCCATATTTGATCTCCTTGCTGAGTATTTTATTTGATGTTTGTATTGATAATATTTAACCATAAACTCGAATAAATAGAAGAATTTGGCAAGAGCCTAGCTCTAGATCATGTTGCTGTCTCATCATTAGGCTCTCAAATATTGGTATCTTCTTATTAGTCAGGCACTCCTGTCGTCTTGGTCGTGGTTGAAACACCCAAAGACATCTTTTCCTTTTCTAGTATGGACGTTTTAGCATAATATACTCGTAGCTTATTTATCCTTTTGCTTATTAGAGGCGTTCCGACAGCACCTTCTATTATAATTAGGATAGTACAGTACAGTTGGTGATCGGCCCCGGCTCTTGCCTTCTACTCAGCCACTAGTTTCATCATTGAATTCTCATTTCTGGAGACATGACCTCTTAATTAGTAGCTGCAGTTTCATGCTGAAGTTATGTGCGAGGTTTTCATAGCCCCCGTGTGTTCTAGTGATTATTTTCGCAATAAGATTCCACTTTCCTCTAAACTAAGGAAAAGAGACAAATTATTTATTATATGAGTATGTCCCGTTTTCGCACGCTGTTATTTTCCATACATCTGCAGTTCATTAGTAATTAAGTACTTACGCTTTGTGATTTTAATTATACAATCAAAGTCATCACCTTCTGAACTCCTGCTATAAATATATGATATTAAACCTGTCTGATGCAAATAATGGGTTACTAGGAAAGCGATGCACAATACTCGCCAGCAAAAATTTGTTTGTGAAAACTTGCGTATTTCTATAAGAAATCTTTCAAAATTACCCGATCTTAGGACTAGACAAAAAACAGCCTCCAAACTTCCCACTGCTGGGCAGTCTCCACCTCAACTATGGGGAAGCGTGTGGTGGCGCGAGCCATCCTCCATCACACGATGAAGCTTGCTGTCAGATGTTATCAAGCCACCCTAAGGCCTCCGACTAGGCTTAACGAATGTTACTGTTAGCGACCAGGGCCAACTTCTTAGCCTGCCTTCCGAAGCCGTACTTGCCCGAAAAATACATCACCAAATTTCAGTCGGGGAGGTCACCCATCCCAGTCCCAACTCGGCGTGGGTTGCTTTACAACCCATTGCCAATTCACTCTCACAAGTCATGGGCACTACCCTCAATAATCATTTTTCCTAAATCTGATTGAAAAACCACCAAAGTTTAACTTTACTAGAGACAGTCGACAGCAATTCTAGCGAAGCCCACTTTTCTTTTATTGCTAAATTTCTAGACTTACCAATAGCTACTTTCTCTTGCATACTTATTAACAGCTACAGAACCACGAGGTCGTAATACGCGCACGCGCACGCTTGGCTGGCTCGCTCGATCTAAAAAACGCAAAGATTCGACGTCACAGTCTGATTATTACAAATACCAAATTAAAAGTGCGTTTGCGTCACCGCGTTGCACTGGGATTACACTTGCTTGCAAATTATCGACCCAGGCTGCTTACTTTCACATGTTACAATGGTTACATGTATGTATTTTTTTTTATTGTGGACTTCAAGTCGACCTCACTCCACTTGATGAGCTGCAGCTGTGAGGTCCAGAATCCAGATATGGGGTTGACAAGTACAGTATTGAAGAACTACTGTGCTGGTCAATTTCATTTCAATAAAGGCCCGCATCGATGCCTTTTCACGCCCTAAAAAACCCGAGATAGTAGGAAGAATAAATGTGTAAAAATAAGATAAAGTTACATAACCGTGGCTTTAACGTGAGGTTTGCACATATATTTTAGAAACCGAAACGAAGGTAGATTGTACAAATACCAAGATGCTGGGCACAAACGGCGCGATCCAATCGTCTCTGCAGCGTCGTGACCAATAAATAAATCGCTCATAGGTATAAATATGTGGAAAATTTTGTGTCCATTTACGATATAGGAACATCTCATAGGGCAATGATTTTTGAAGCAGTCAGTATCTGCAATATCATTATTGTGCACCAAGTACGGAATTGTAGTTCGATGAACAAAATTTTCTAAAATTTGAATACCACAGTCGCTGTTCTTATACTCGTACTGACGACAAATATCGTGTTCCGTTTAAGATGCACGCAAGTGTATCAACATCGATGTATTAACTCGTTGCCTACGTCATATAAAGGTAGGGTTTTTCTACAGGTGGAACTGGTTTGGCCCTTTTGTGGTTTTATGAGATTCGGAAGTACCTTTAAATATTATCTTAAATACGATTAAATAATGTAATCGTTGGAGACTACCTACGAGAGACCATATTGTGGACCACTTGCAATCAAACAAGATTGCAAAGAGTCTATGGAGTTTCTTGCCGGAATCTTCTTGATAGAGGCAACTTCCAAACCGGTGGTAGAGTCACTTTGTTTATTAAGATGTTTTTTTTGTCATGACGTGTCATAAATGCTTGTTATTAATCTTATGATTACATGAATAAATGACTTTTTTACTTCACATTAGGATTGGTTATTTTGATATTCGTAGAAACCAGTAGTGTACCTTCTGTGTGTTTCCTAAGATAGTGGCATCGTTGATGATGTCCGTGGAGTTACACGTGTAGATAGTCCCTAGTTATACATATAGGTAGCTTTATGTTAATATAAAGAAACAATATCAAAATAAATGATTCATGAAGCTAATAAGGAGTCTGCTCCGCGGCCAGTTTCCGTCCAATATTTATTCACATTTACATAACAAATGAAGCCAGTCTGGAAACCTGTTGTACTTTGGGCAAATTTTTCATTTTCAAAGTGTTTTTATAAATCTACGAGCTGTTTTCTATAGTGCCACGATTTTGAATATAGTTGTGAGCGTACCTATATTGTCTCTAAATTAGAAGGAAAGGAAGTTTTAAAAAACACAGAACTGTAAACTGGGTCCAAGGTACGACAGCTAAACTAAAAGATAATATATTTAAAGCACAAAGAAAAAAAATACACAACACACTTTTGTTACACACAAAATACACACTTTTGGCGGCCTTATCGCCAAGAGCGATCTCTTCCAGACAACCTTCAGGTACACCCATAGCCTGCAGCCCGTATTTAGATTGTAAATACAGTTTTTCAATTAAAATTTCAATGTGACGTTGAATGCCTTTGTAATCTAAATTGAAAGTCTAGATCAAATGAACAATACAATACTGAACTACTTGTTAACGTTCGATCTAAACACAATGACATTTACAAGGTGTTTCAATAGAGGGAGTTAATGAAAAAGATAAATGGTGACCGTGGTACAGTTGTGACAGTGGATCGGCAACACCGTAACGTTCTAAGGCCGTAGTAATGCAACCCACCGAAAATAGGGAACAGGATGGGTTACCACCTTAACCGAAATTAAGTGATGTATTTTTCGGACAACTCTGTGCTTCGGAAGGCACGTGTAGCAATTGGTCCCGGCTGACGTCGCTAAATATCAGTTGTTGAGCCTAGTTGAAGGCCTTAGAGAGGCTTGATAACATCGGACAGTAAGGTTCATCGCTACGAATACACTCCTACTCTCTAAAATGAAAGAGACAAAACGCTACAGTAGCTAAAGTGGGCTACACACACAATTATTTTTTGGTACAAGTTTGTTTTATTTACTTATTTATTTAGTTTTCGGCGGGAATCGACCCTGCTATCTTTGAAATATATTGATAAAGAATATGGACTAACAGCAAACTGAAGTTTGTACCGTTTAGCTCCACGCAAAATTTAAATTAGAAATCTTCGGCCTTAGGAACCTCACCTTGACTTGAACGAATCATAGTTCAGGAAAATATCCATTCAACCCCGAAGTAGTTTTCTACTGTGTAAAGTATTGTTTTTATATATCTTCGTTGTTTCTGATTTCCATAACAAAAGGAAAGTGTTGACGATGTTGTCACTTAATTATTTATTTATCATTTCATCAACTGCATAATAATGTATATCATGAAAATATGCATCAATTTTATTGACCAGATCGTAAGATAATGCGGTTCTGAATCGTCCTCCAGCCACCCTTAAAATGTGCAACGTGATAAAATTTATCTCGTGCGATTCGTAAGTTTTTGCGCGAGAAAAACCGCGACATAAAATTGTTACGGTGTGGATGTTAGGCCTCCAAGTGGAAAAAGAGCTTTGGCTGAAATGACAAATGATTCTATTCGTTGTGTCGCTGAAACACATTAGGCAGTGACGGACAAAATATTGTTGCTTCTGTTATTCTAATATTGGATTTTATTGTAGCAATTTCTGGTGTCAAAGTTAGTCGATTAGTGACTAGCAATGTGGGTACATTAGTCATTGTTAAAGGGGGTCGCCCACGGCTACTTTTTGCAGCGCTTTAGGGCGCTTTTTATGTATTTTTTTATATATCACATTCATTTATCTTTAAATTTGTTTTGATTTAAAATCTGTAATTGGAAGGCTCTGTGAATAAAACTGAAAACCAAGCACTTTGAAACTACAGTGTCTACAATTAAACAGTGTCGCTTGATTCTCCTTTTAAAATAACAAATCTAAATTTGTTCCTAAAATTTTTAGCTACAGAGTAACATACAGATACAGAGAAACTGACACCCTTTCTATTTGCGTTGGGGTTTGAAAATAACTCAAAACTTCGCTGTTCAAGTTTGTAATAGGTTCTAATAAAATATTCAGGTTTGAGCTTAAGCAAAGCTAAGTCATTTGCGAGAGCTAAAGTGCTCCGGACATCGGATCCCCCCCTTATGACTTTTAGCTTTGACTACGCGGAAAAGTTACTCTGCATTTTATAGTGTTGGGACTTTTAGTGCACTTTTACGGGTAGGGGGAGGAAGCATAGCTCTGTGGATATGGGGGGGTAAAGTGAAGGCTTTTAATGTCTGCTTTTTGCTGTAATTGCGTTATAATAGTTGAACGACAGACATGGAAGTTTTTGGTTTTCAACGTACACCTACCGATTTTAAAGTGCGGTTTGAAAATGGTCTACTCGTTTGAGTCAGCGTTGAAATAAACTAGGGAAAGCGTCGTGGCCCAGTGGTTGAACACTCTGGCCCGAAACCCAGTGGTCCCGAGATCAAATCTTGCCGGAACACACCTACTTTGTGTTCACTGTACAATATACGGCTAACTCTCCGGTGATGGAAAACACCGACATAATAGCCAAGAAACAGGGATAAAGGTGGTAGGCTCGACCCTTACCACGTTGGGTTCAAATTCACATGGACGGACATCACTTCACATCTCGGTGCTTCACGCTGACTTCAATCATCAATACGCTTGGCTTCACTCTGAATTAGTATTTTCTCAAATTTTGTATGTAAAAAAATATAAAATGTTATTTGGCGTGGTACTTTTCTCTCAAACGACCACAGTCGCAAACAAATTGAAAGGCGATTTAAGCAGCATCTTTTTGAATATAAAATTTCGTGCTCAAAACAGTTGCCGGACGAATGTGACGGCTCCAATGCGAACAACAACGGTTCGGTGTTCAATAAAGTACGGTGACGTCACAAGTAATATCCCTGCAATATCCCGCAGACAGTCGTTGCCGTTACTACCGATGAGAGCTAGAATATTTCTCAGCTGCGCCTAGGCACGAGACACGAGGCACTTGATATTTTTGAAATAACATGATACTTTGCACAAGTATTTAATATGAACTTGTCGGTCATGACTTTATTATCATAATGTCTGAATATAGCTTCAAAAGCAAATATAAAGCGGCGTTAATTAACAGGCAAAAGTCATTAGAAAACTGGAAGCATACATACAAAAAAAATATAGGCCTCAAAGCGTTCTTCTTTCATCTGTAACTATCAAACAATACACACCCACACACACACACACACACACACACACAAACACGAAACTACAAAGTCTACTTACACACAAACAGTAGTTATTGTTCATATTATATTTTATTTAATTTACTTGGAACATATTAGGAATGTAATTTGTTCTTCTTTTTTATTAGTTTTATTTCAATGTTAGTTTAATTATGCAAGATAGCCAGCATATGTACATTTAAGCTCTCGCAAAACAACCTGTAGAGAAGGACAGGGCTGAAAACCAGCGCTACCCGGAAACCATACTTCCGCGGCAGCATATGCTGAGTCCCTTTTCCTTTTGTCCCATTTTGTATTTGATTTAGTTTTTTAATGTTTTATTAGATAAGCTAATAAGAACTGTATTGGGCAATAAATATATTTTTCTTTCTTTCTTTTCTTTTCTTTCTTTCTTTCATAATGAGCCTGTAGTGTCCCACTGCTCGGCAAAAGCCTCCATACCGTTTCGCCATTCTGTGCGGTCCATAGCTGTGATGGACCTATCTTTTAAATGGGAGTCCAACTCATCCCGCCGACCGCCTTCTGGGGTTGGGGTTAATATTCGGTCGCTATTCTAGCCCATAGCTGGCGGCATGCGGCAGACATAACCAGCCTAATCCCATTTCAACTGAGCAGCCTTTTGGGAAACGTCTGTAACTCTTGTCTTTGAGCGTATGATTGTCATGACTTTATCACAGAGCTGACTCTGAGTCTTTGACTGTTGCAGTCATGGTGAATAGAACATACAGAAGCACACCCTCCGCTGAGTAATTTGGTATTGGGCGAACAGAACGTCTATAACCGGGTTTTTTTTATCGGTGTTATCCATTTCCGGGCGTTAAAGTTAATAGGTGATCTAGCTAGATTTGAACTCACGGGTTTCAAGCTATAGGAGTCTTTCCTATACATATAGATAACATAACTTGTAAGATACAAGTTGTGTTGCGAGGTAGAGATTTTTCCCGAAAACCTCTAGATATGAGAAGCAAAAAAATGTATAATAAAACCACTCTTATTTTAACACATATCTAGTAGCGGTACCTAGTATTATGGTTAACGATTATCGGCAGCTTTTGACACGTGGGAGAATTTTATCACTCGTACATTGCCGACCATTCAAAAACCTATGTTTTCAAAAACATATTACATCGATAATACTTTTGAGATAGGATTACAGATCCTAGTATTTTACCTGTTACTTTTGTCCCAGCCCTGCTCCAGAGATATCTGCGTCCAGGCATAGAGACGTGCCTCCCTTTGTTTAGCTTTACGTCGTAATAAAGAAACCTAAGACTAGGAAGTGGGGGGATCTAGCTTAGTTTTGCAGTTTTTCCCTCGTTTTATTTGGGTTCTCGTAACGGGAGTTTACGAGAGTTCCTTTTGAAATGTACACTGAAATACTAGGTTTGACAGACAGGGCTTATTGCCTTTTGCATCTGACTGTAAAAATATTCACATAAGATCACGACTAGGTATAACGGTACACTAATTGTTGCCGTCATGGTGAACGGAACATTCTGAAGACCACATTTTTTGCGAGTTTTGGACCTTTGCAGTGGCGATAAAAGTGGTAGCGTAAAGTTTTGATGCCGAACTCGGCAACCAGCAGCAGTGATGTTGCCACAGTGCTGCCATTACGGTGCTGCCCAGCAGTGCTGCCTGCTGCGCTGATTGCGACCAAGGCGGCAGTGTCGCTCTGTTCGTGGTGATGCGTTGTTGTGATTGGTTAGTTTATTTTCAGTTGACAATGTTCGGAATGTAATCTTTGTCCGGGTTGCTTCGGTTTTTATCGGTTGGTCGGTTTTCCTACTCCGGCCACAAATTATACAATGATTATAAAATAGGCTTAGGACGAGTTAGTGGTTATACAGACACGCAGAAGCTTTCATGCAGTTATTACAATGGAAAGCACTTACTCTACTTAACAGGTGGTTCAAAACGGGCTTGAAATAGCTACTTTGATATTCATTTTGTTTTTGGTATACATTTTGTGTTTTTTGTGTAAAAAAACACAAAATGAATACCTAAGCAACCTGGACAACGGCTGTAGGCTCGCCCCTTACTACGTTGGATTCAATATTCGACCGGCAAAATGTAGGCTTTTGAATTTTCCATTGACAATGACGGCTACAATCAGCGTGCTCCTGACTACCCCGTTTTGCATTGTATACGCAGTTGTGAGTGTAGGTATATTATGTAGATACTAAACTGCTTAATGAAATTTCGAATAAAACCTTTCATCGTAGTTAATTGGAGTTTTACAAGCGCTAACACGACATTACATTCAACCGCCCAAAGCATTGTACAACTACCCCAGCCCTCTGTGGAATCTGTACTGACCGTGCGTGATTAGCGAATTGGTAACAAAGACAGCTCAGCTTACGCTGGTAGTGTCTTGCTCTAGCTTCGTTTGACTGTACTTCCGGTCCAATTTCCAATTCGTAAGCTCATTTCCAACGATATTTACCTAAAATGGAGCTCGATGTTTACTTGTTTACCGGTAAACAAACACCTAAACACCTGGTTCAATTTGCTTGTTGTTTTGAACTCAGCAATGGTTGGCAAATTAGTTTTTCCCGCTAATTACCTACTTTATGTGCTAAAATTGGTTTTTCAATTACAACAGAACAGTACTTTTTGTTTTTTTTCTGAGAGGGAACAAACGAGCTTGAGGGTCTAGAGGAAGATTGGTTACGTTCATACTTCGCGAATTCGAAAACTGGCACATGGCAATGACGTATCAGTGGTTGAGAGCTAGAGCTAGCTAACCCTCGAATTCACAAATGTCAATCAACGCTAATCACGCACGTCCTTAGCGTTGATTGTCGTTTGTGAATTCGGGGGTAAGACTACCAAGGGTAGCTAAGGGATCACCAATTCACTATGGAATTTCAGCTCAGGCAAATTGTGCCATGACTCCTTTAGAACACTCCCCATTCTTACCCCACTCCACTTTATGCATGTAAATATAACCGTTTAAATATCAGTACCGTGTATTTGACTGCATCTGGAAGTAATTTTGTGGTCATTCAAGCGACTGAAATTAAATGCCATAAGGTCATAAAAATGTTCTTGAGTGGAGACCGCGTCTCGGCAAGGTGGAGTGATGATTTGCGCAGGATGGCTGGCAGGAGTTGGCTGTGAGCAGCCGAAGGTCGAGTTCAGTGGCGTGTAATAGGAGAGGCCTATGTCCAGCAGTGGACTGCAACAGGTTGATGATGAGGTCATGAAGATTTTGTCTGACGACAAAACATGTGACAAAAATGATCATTTTCATATTTCAAACACGTAACTGTAATAAATATGTAAATAAAGAATTTTCAAGCCATACCCCTAAACCTTCGATCAGTTGCGCCTGACGTCACCGTCCGTGACGTCATAGCCGATCGCGTGTGTTAAAGAGCGTCTGTCGCCACGTCACGACTGTCTGACGCATGAATGGCGGGGACAGGGAGATGAGCGGAGCGTAATAAAGATAGAAATACCCGAAACAACAACACAACAAACAACAACAATCGGTCTTGGTTTTAGCCGGGACTCGGACCAGCGTCTCCGCGTGTCAGGTGGCTGCTTTAACCACTAAGCTAACGAGACCCCAACAGACCGGCTGAGTATTTCCGCTGTATGTCTACTGCTAGAGTTGTTCCATCGATGTTTTCTTGCTTTCAGGCATAAGAAGAAGTTAAACTATTTTGGGGCAAAATTCGGTGGGAGTGGTCACCAATCCTATTATCTGGACGTGCGAAATTCGAAAACGAGAATCGTTGCCGATCCGCTATTCCGCTATAGAAACTCAAAAATATAATTAATCGCCATTATTTTAAGGCTCTGCACAAACGATGTGATTGTCAAAGATAGGATTGCCAGATAAAAAGTATTTTGTCTAGGTTTCGGTTGGAAACGAACCCGCGTCTTAAGGTGACTGCTTACAATTAAGCTGCTGAGACCCGTAACAGACCGAGCAAACTATCGGCAGCCTAGTCCGAATGTTATTTAATTATTTTCTTATATTAGAGAAAAAACATGTAATTGTCATTTCAAAATTTAAAATCGTCCAGATCTACTTAGTTAACCAAACAAAAAGACACTTAGTGATATCTAGACTTAAATACTGTATTAAAAATAATTTAAAACACAGTATACTAGACAAACATGTGGAGGTGCCCGTGGCGCAGTTGTGACAGTGAAAGGCGACGGAAGGTTACTCACTAACCTTACAGTCCTCCAAAAATCCGCACTGAGCCCGCGTGTTGCAGTAAAGAAAGAAAGAAAGAAAATACGTTTATTTGGTACACTATACAAAGTAACTACATGTATGAGTATGGCTGGTCCCACCTCATAGTTGAGGTGAGGCCTGTGCCCAGCAGTGAGACGTATATGTATAGGCCGCTAATGTTATGTTATACAAACATGATTTGACTCTACCACCGCTGCACCGGCGTTTCAAAGTTGTATCTGTACTCAAAAGAACCGGCAAGTTCAATCATTTAATTTTTTGGTACTCTTATCGTATTTCTAGTTTGGTGTAAGCCTAATTTTAATTACCGGATCAATGACTTGTAAAAAAACCCGTTTCAATTGATTACAACGAATAACTATTTTATTTTATTGATCAAGATTTTTTTAAATTGCTGTTTCAACTGGTACTGGTTTAGGTAGGTGAGTCTATGAAACGATGGTGAGAAAATAAACCATCATACATCATTTGACTCTAAACTGAAAGGAGCTTTTGGTATCCATAATATACCCTCAAAGCCATATCCCTAGAGGGTTAGTCAGAGGCACACTGATTGTTGCCGTCATGGTGAACATTCAGAAGCCCACATTTCGCCGAGGGAATTTGGACCCAACTTGGCTACGCAACGAGGCTACCGCCGTTATCCGGGTTGCTTGGGTTTAATATCGGTGTTATCCATCACCGGAGAGTAAGCCGCATACTGTACAATGAACAAAAAGTAGGTGTGTTCTGGCCAGATTTGATCTCAGGACCATCGGGTTCCGAACCAGAGTGTTTAACCACACTGGGCTACGACGCTCTCCAAATTGCACAAACTTTGCAAATTGTACAATGAACACAAAGTACCTAGGTGTTCTGACCAGGTGTGAACTGCACTAGGAGAAGCTCGGGTTCCGAGTGGGAGTGTTTTTAACTTCAGCTACATCATTATTCTAATGAATGAAGGTAATGCTTCTAGCTTTGACCGTAGTCTTATATCTTGTGACTGCTGCCTACCCATCACTTCTTCCCGGGTGAAAACCCCGTGAAGATAAGTTAAATGAAGAAGTAAATACACTGCTCAAAAGCGTGTAGGGATATCTCAAGCATTTTCATACAAAGTATAGCCATTTGGGAGGCTGTACAAATTAAAATATTCATACCAACGTAGAAATTTTTAGAACACAGAAACTGCTATATCTGCCCTCTCAGATTGTATAAAGAAATTCATTGTAGTAGCATTATTGTACAATCGTGAGGACGTTAAAAAAAGACAGATTTTTCTTTTAAAAGGTGTCAAAATTTTAGCAAAATCAAACGTTTTTTTTTTGTAATATTCTTAACCTTTATCTTATGCCTCTGTCCTCGCGTTATTCTAAGATATTGTTCAACTTGTAAACAAACTTAACTTTATGAAATATTTGAAAAATGATATCCCTATGATATCCCTAGACAGTTTTGATGTGTGTAGATCTTATCTCGTTCTAAGATCATGTTGTAATTTACTAACAACTATTGTAAAAAGGAGAAACAGTTGAAAAGAGTAACTGCTAAGTTCCTTGCCGGTTCTTCTCAGTACAGAAACAACTTTACGATCCGGTGGTAGCGTCACATTTATTTAAGTACAGTATATTTATTGTTTACCTTCAATATTATGGTATTCATTTCTATTATTAAGTCTTATGTTTTGTTTGTTAATTAGATTTGACGATTGAAAAGTACCTTGTAACAGGTCTATTTAAATAAAGTTATTTTGAATTTTGATCACACCACGCGCCTCTACACTGTATCCGCCCCCGAGGTCCGTAGGGCGGGTAGCGCCCGCCCTCGAACGGTGCGCCCTGCCAGTCCACCGCACAGCCTTCACACCCGACAACTGGACTTGAATAAATAGCGGTGTTTTATCATATCTTTTGTTTAATAAACGATACATACACATTTTTTGTAAAAAACGTTCAAAGTGAATTTGTGTAAGTAAAAAGTGGATTTGTGAGTGGAATGAACAGGATTTGTGTGCGGGTGTATAAAGTGATCAATATAAATGTATGCGTTTTCTGATCAAGGTAATTATCCCTTTACCTTTAGCTAGCATGTGTTCAGAACGTTTCAGTAAATAATTCTACTTAGTATTGGTAACAGTCAGGACTTGAACCTACAGCCTTTTGGTAACCGACGACTTCTATTTCATTACGTGCTACATCATGCGAAAGACTTGTCGAATTTCTCAAATGTATTGGTACTTTTCGTTGTAAGTCCATTGACGTGTTAACTATCATTTTCTTATGTATTTTTGCCTCAACACTGAAAGTTTGTGATTGATCCGAACCAATCTATACTAATAATATAAACCTGAAGTTTTTGTTTGTTTGAACGTTTTTTCTATCATTTTCTTTCTGATACCTCAACACACTCAGGGCACTTTTTAAACATTTCCTGAATATTTCTGCTCACGACCATGACGTGTGTCAGGTAAGGATTCCATCCTGCAGTTCATCCAAGCCAGTTGAAGAATCGGCGCCGGTTTGTCGTCTTCTTTTACAAAAGATTGAGTATTTTTAGTTGAAGCAATAATTATTTTCTATTTCACACAACATATACATACCATCACGCTTCTTTCTCAATAGCTCAATCTCACCACTTCTTTAGTCATTTATTCCAAAAACAATATACATTGTGTAGGAAAAAATATAATTATTTCTTTTGAAATCAAGAAATATTTTTTCTTATATGTTTATTTAATAAGCTCCGATTTACAAGATACAACAAATGAAATTTACTTTTTATACCTACTTGCTACGATCCTGACACACACCTTGCGCTTCCTCTACTTTCATGAGTCCTTTCAGACATTTCTATTTCAGAAGTGATTTTTTTCTTAATTACACATCTGACACTTTTCGCCAAGTTTTTAAAGGTACTTCTAGTTATTACAAGTCCGATTTCTCTGAAATTATGTTTGATCGATATTTTATAACATTGTTTTCATTGAAGTTGGTATCAAGACGGGTTTGCTTACACTATTAGAATTGTAAATCTTATACAAAGCCTTTAATTCGATATTATTATGCTGCATGCGCCTATGATATTACTTAAATTCATAAACTTAAAATCAACATAGTATTGCTTTTGTAAGATAAAACGAGATTTTCTTAGTCAATCAAGAAAAATAGGATCGTATCGAATATGTTATGGGTTTAGCCTGTAAGGATAGATGTTAAGGGTTTTGAATAAATAAATGTTGAATGTTATCATTTCTGAGTTATAATAAGTTAAAAAATATTACAACCTATTTAAACTTCGCCCGTTTGCGAGACTTTTGTCGGGTTAGCTAGTAAAACATAAATATTTTGCCTATTCTAACAGTATAATTTTACGTGATTGCGAAATTCTAGATGGAAATTGTTCTAAACTTTCTCCATATTTAAGTGATCTCATTTCTACGCTATTTATGGAAACAAAACTTTGAAATCTTCAGCAATAAAGGAAGTAACATTACTGAGCATTACTGTAAAGAAAATTCCGATATTTAAGGCGCGAGTTTCCAGAGATAATAGGTATTATCCAAGTACCTAGATTTAATGGTGACGAGGATAAATTCAGGTAAGTTAAAATAAAAATCAAGTGTATCTTGTAAAAATTGTAAAAAAAGCGAATAATTTTATAGATTAATTAAAAAAGTAAACAATAACGGCGGGAAAAACGCAATAATCTTGGCGCGCGGAATGGAACGTGTCTTCAGCGCTATGATTTTCAATTTGGCATCAGTCAATGAGAAGACGCGTTCCGTTTCACTCAATTTTTTTTTGTCGCTTCTAAAAGTTTCATTTAAATTCAACCCCAAGTGGTGAAAAACGGGTAAAAGTTTGTATGTAGCTAACCAATAAGTAGATGGCCAAGATGGCCATCTATTTATTGGTTGGCTATATTGGCAACTTTTTCTTATTCCTTTAACGGACGAACAAAGAACATACTCGTAACTTATAAAAAAGGCATTTGTTGGTTTAAGGTGAGTCAGGACTTCAGTGTTTTTTTTTAGATTTCTCCTTTGGCAAAACAGGCATTGTCTGAGATTCGATCACACGGTCATTTAGACAAGTTAAGGAGACATTTGACATTTTGAGTAGCGGATTTTTGCGAAAGGGAATTTTGCGAACGGGACTTCTTGCGAAAGGGATTTTTGCGAAGTGGACATTCTGCACAAGGGACCTATTGGGGTTAATGGCCATTTGTGGCCCTTTCAGGCCTCACTTACATTCGGAAAACCGAGAAGGTATCATTCCTCAACCAATTTTAACTCTTACCTTATTCAACAGAGCGATATTAATTTATATCGAACAGGAGGTTATCAAGATTAATTAAATGAAGGTGATTCCAATCAACGCTACAATAGAGAGGCACGCTTCACTGGTTCTCAGCAAACGAGGCTTTAACCAGTGTTTACGTTGTTTGTTAACTAGTTTGTCACGTAAGATCAAAAATAAACTCCTATAACAGCATAGATTTGAACAAAAAGAGGACGTTACGTTCATACTTCGCGAATTCGAAAACTGACACGTAACATTGATGTATGACTGACGCGCACGCAAACAAGTCGCTGTCATATTGGCTTTAAACAGGTCCATTGGACCGGTTTTTGTCTGGCCACTCTTGGTATCCACGGATGCTGTATCTTTCTCTTTATGTTGGTATGAATGTGCATCAGGCGGGATGTGTATTTAAATAAACACGCTTAAGTTAGTTCCAAAAATCTTCCTATTTTTTGTAACATGCCCATACTTCGCTTACTTCCGTGGCGGGGACGAGAGCCACAGATATTTCATTATCATAAAAACCGTGAGCTTATTCCAAACAGATTTGCATCCAATCCCAAAAACTCCGTAATAAAAAACTTGAGATTGCCAGGAGGCGCGAATGGCGACCATTTCAGTTGTATACTTTATTAACGCCTGCAAGAACACAATTGCAAAAACACAGTCATGTAAATTTGCTTAGGCGCTGAAATAGGCAGATCTTTTTCACCATCAAATAGATGAATATAACTGATTGAACGAAAACATTACAGTACTATTGAATTACAGTGATCAATATACAATTGCAATAGTCCTATTATTAGGACGTTATCTTTTTCAGACAATTTTCGAGTAGTAGATGTATGAAAACATGTAACAATTTCCAGGTTTGTCGTAATTTCTATGACAACTTAAGCAAATTAATTCTACAGGGTTCCAAAGCGCCTATGTAAGAAGTACCTCAGTGTAAAATAGTAATTTACGCTGACTGTTCTTTTTTTGTAAAAAAAAGTTCAACTGTCGGTCTTAATGCCTAAAGGCATTCTCTACGCCGCCAATATGTACTCAATCATGACTTTTAGCTGAATTTAAATGAAATAAATAAAAAAACAGGTCCGCTATTTGTACCACTTTATTGTTAGACATTATTCCACCCGTATCAAAGCTTGTACTTACTATGGAAGCTAGATAACGGATAAGCTTTCAATTATTAAAACATCGTAAACATAGTTTATAGCTAAATAAATGATACAGAACTTTAGTAGATATACAAATCCAGGCACATTAAGCCATCAATCACTGTAGAAGCATTTAATCTACGAAATTGTCTGTAAAAGGGATCCGGTGGAATCTAGTTATAACCGCTTTGAACCGATCGGATCCGCCATCAACCGGTGCGAACCACAGACTAATGAGGGACAGAGGGGTACTCCCTCAAAGCACACATTATTAAATAAATTAGCAAAGTAATTGCCAAGCTTGTTAGGCAAAGTGATGTTTGCCATCATTAACGTTAAGGTTGAGTTATACAAACACTTGAAGTCAGATTTCAAAGATAAACTCAAAGGCATTTATTTCATGTAAACTTTTAAACCTGACACCTGACATTTTATGGTCACGTGTGCCGCTGGGAAGAAGTGGCTACTGACAGACTTGTGATCCAGGGAAAGATTGAGGGTACCAGACCACGAGGTGGATCACATATAAGGTGGACTGACCAGATAAAAGCCGCAGTGAAAGACTCATCATCTCTATATGAATGAACGAGGTGGACAGCTATGAGAAAGGAGTGGCGGCGTGATGTGAAACTTGCCACCGACACTTGAAGTGATGACCACGACCACTCTGTCAAGAGTGATACCGACAAAGAAGAAGAAGAAACTTTTAAAAGAGTTTATGAGAAGTCAGTTAATGATTCACAGTAAAAAATTAAGGATAAAACGCAAAATGTAGGTAACTGGATCGGACGTTGTTCCTATAGAGAAGAATCAGGCAAAACCTTGTTACTCTTTTTAACATGGTTTACAATTCTTGAACTTAAAGAGTATAGTCATCATAACTAACTTCTGGCTAACGCCAAATCTTACCTCAAAACAAAAGTATTCTCTCGAAAACTGGACATTGACGTATGAACGACGTGCATGTATACAATTCGTTGTCAGCTTGAGAACAAGTCCATTGGACCAGTTTTCTTGGGGCCACTTTTGGTGCGCGGATGCCGTATCTTTTTTATAGTCTCTTGTAGTGGTCTTCTAATTTCACTGTAACTTCTCTTTAAATTTCCTTTTTGTGTAACAAGCCAGATCTTCTTCTCCTTCAAACGGCTCTAGCTGAAAACCAGCGCTTCAGATCAGGCTGTAGCATAATGCTGAGCTAGCCAGCCGATTTGACTGTTTTATTTTTTAATTATAAAGCATTTTGGTTTAGTTGTTTGTATAATTTAGTTATTTAGTCGAATAAATTTTCTTTCTTTCTTCTTTCTTTCTTCTTTCTTTCTTTCTTTCTTCTTTCTTTCTTCTTTCTTTCTTCTTTCTTTCTTCTTTCTTTCTTCTTTCTTTCTTTCTTTCTTCTTTCTTTCTTCTTTCTTTCTTTCTTTCTTCTTTCTTTCTTCTTTCTTTCTTCTTTCTTTCTTCTTTCTTTCTTCTTTCTTTCTTCTTTCTTTCTTCTTTCTTTCTTCTTTCTTTCTTTCTTCTTTCTTTCTTCTTTCTTACTTCTTTCTTTCTTCTTTCTTTCTTCTTTCTTTCTTCAAGATTACCCCACCCCACCTCCTTACATGGAAGCAGCCGTGAGGTCCTAACATGGGTTTGACAAGCACAGTAATGGAGAACTACTTTGCTGGTCAATTTCATTTTGAAGGCTTGCATAAATGCCTTTCACGCCCTGCATAAAACCCGGGGTTGTAGGTAGAAGGAAACACATGCGCTGGAAGAGCAATCCACGTCTGGATAGCACGACACAGGAACGAATCACCGAAGCTTTTGGTGCGGCCGACAGTCGCTGGATCGTGGGTGGATGTTGACGCAGACCAGCGCGTGTGGTGCGGGAGTGGAAGGAGAGGACTGAGGATCTTCCTATTTTCGTTCAAACCAATGTTGAAAACTTAATGATTTTTGAAGATATTTTTGTTATTCGAATAAATCCTTATTCTCCTTCTGTATTTTCAAGTTCTATGCCCAAACCTGAACATTAAACGCTAACCGACGCGTTCAGTATGAATATTAATGATTCCTCCGTCTATCCCTGTTCCCATAATCGTCGTGATGTTACTATTCAAGCCCAATTACTTGGAAGTAATGGAGAAACTCCACCGATGACAATAGACGAACAAGATCATTCTGATTCGGTGACAGTTCACTGAAGGTTATGTCAGTCGTTAAACCTATTCGTAGGACTTAGGGCGGCTTGATAACATCTGACATTAAGGTTGCTGACTAACCTTACAGCCTTCCGATAATCCGCACGGATCCCACGTGTTATAGATATAAATACATAGATACGATGGCGGCTGTATGATGTAGGAACTGTGTTATATTTCAAATTACTTGTTTTCAAATTACTTGTTGATTCAAATTGCCTAGCCTAAATTAGCCAAATCAGTTTAGCCGTTTCCGAATTTTAGCGAGACAGGGATGTTAGTAACTAGGTAGGTATATGAATTAACAAACTACATCAGATCAGATGAGGATGCCCTGCAACCGTCACTCTTCTTAACAGGCACTCCCACAGCGGAGATTTGAGTCTCTCAACCCTGAATTCACATGCGCAAATCAACGTCGAGCATCCCTCGAAAGTATAGCTATCTCTTTCAGTTCCAATGAACCTTTACGTGACAGCATGAGCGTGAGCGCGTGCTTAGCGTTGATTGACGTTTGTGAATTCAAGGGGCAAGCTGGATAACGTTGGAACTGTTCCTAAATGTTGCACATGAACTCTTTTGGAGTTAGAAGAACCCGTTCGGAGATTTCTATTGCTTTAGCAATCTTGCGGGGAAGCATGGACTCGACCTGAGTGTGTTGAACGGTTGTCTCGTTAATATGTGCCTGATAAATGTGGCACAGTATAAACCATACAGTAGAACATCTAAATACAATCGTGCCACTTTCGGTTTGAATGTGTGCGTACGCGTCGCGCCACGTGTCGCGACATCACGCACACGCGATTTTACGCACACGCTAGCATAAAATAAGGAGGCGGCAGTACGGACGGGCTGTGCCGCGTGTCTGTGTGCACGCTAGGCTAATATCTCGGCGGGCGGCCTTAGATAGCCTACTGTATGGTTTATACTGTGACGGAGGCATAGGTTGGTGGCTATTCCACCTTGTCGAACAGTAGCGCGTTTTCAATCACCCTTGTGCCGCATGCAGAGGGCGTTAAATATGTTAGTATCCTCTAACCCCGAATTGGATAAATTCGCTGACAGTCCGCAATCGATATTAAAACATGTTAAGGAATCATTTTAATCGCTAATTATTAAACTACTTATGTTACTGGGTTGAGCCGGTTGATTGTGTTCAATAAATAAATAACTCGGTTAATAAGACACACACACCACACACAGCGGGTACAGCGGTCCGTTTTGCGGGATTGCAAACAGTGATGATGATGACTAAAACCAACACCGTGTTTTGTTCTAATAAGTAATTTGCGATAATGGCGTTTTGGAATCAGATATTTCAAACGTGTTTGCGTTCTGACTCTGGGGACTATTTTACGTGTCGACAGATAGGTTTTGTGAAGGGTAATCGTATCAGTTCAATTTAGTAGTTTACTTTTACTTTTTGTAGATGATAAGATGTTCGATCCCGATACACAGTCCGAAAAAACTTGCTTCTAAAATGTCTTATATGAAAATCTAAATCTAGCCAAATACGAGCTACAGGACCTGCGCGTTTACGGCGGCCCGTAAATCTCTGCCAGTGCATACTTGGAACAAATTTATTTTATCCTACCCCTAAATATTCGGCCTTAACGACTTTCTGTACGACTGGGTCTACATTTTTATAGTACACAGGAACCTTTGTATATTTTTATACCGGACCTGAGTCCAGTCAGCGCCATCTAGCCCCAAATTAAGCAACTAAATGCTTGTTCTATGGAATACCAGAAAATGAATAAACATACTTACTTAAATACTTTTTACCCAATAGCACAGCGTGTACCTATAGTCCGTTCGCGTTAAGAATGCAGGGATTTCATTCTTGTCCTTTGACCTAGCACACCCCATAACCAATCAAATCGTTCCTAATTAGAAAGCCAAGTTCACAGTGCCCAGTTGAATGCATTATTTCAAACGCAACGGTTTTGTACCAGATATTCCCCGTGTAACGGAATTAAATTAAAAAAATGCATTCTTAACGCGAACTTACTATAATAATACTTTTTTCAGTTCTGTTCGACTGATGCAATGAATTCTAGGTATTATTACACACAGAATGAGCGGTCATGGCACAGTTTTATACTGTGGTCATGGCAGACTCCATGTAATGTGAGCAGCCGAAGCGTTCTAAGAAATGTAAGCCCTGATAATAAAACAACAGTGAGCTTGTTGCTGGGTAACGTGATGATTTCTAAATCATAACATACCATAACATACGCTCACTATTATATCCTGTGCTTTGAGAATGCCACCTAGGTTGTCTGCAGGTCTGAAAGTATTGCTACCAATTATTTAAGAAAGAAAGAAAATACGTTTGTTTGGTGCATTATACAGAGTAACAACATTAAGAGTCTACATTCTGAATACGCAACTAAAAGCTTCCGCTCAGCAAATGTCGTGGCACCATGGACCATGCGTCCCCGCCACGACGCTGGTATTCTGCGGTACAACACATAAACGGCCTTTATACGTCCCACTGCTGGGCACAGGCAGGTTCCACCTCAACTATGAGGTGGAACAAGCCATACTCCAACACGCGGGCTCAGAGCGGATTGTTGGAGTGGTGCAAGGTTAGTGGGACCAACTGCTTAACGTGCCTTCCAAAGCACGGAGATGCCCGAAAAATACATCACTAAATTTCGGTCGGTGTGGTCACCCATCCCATTTCCGACCCGGCGTGTGTTGCTTTACTGCACTTAACTGCGCCACGTGCACCTCCAAAAATACACAATAGGAAAAAAAAACACATACTTAAGTACGTTTTTCTTTCTTACAAATAAAAGTATGGTTTGCAACGATATTGGAATCCTTGCTTGTGTTATTGGACTGCACCATTTTTTGTTTATTACAGTTAAGTTTAAGAACAACATAAAAGTAGGTACGAACAATGATATTTAGAAGAGGTAGATACTTTATGTCAGTACTGATGGAAAAGTCGAAAATTGTCCCCTGGCATACGTATCCATAATTTGACCGTGTGTACAAGATAGTATGATTATTTACTAGAGCGTAAACGAGACCGATACATAGGTAAGTGTTAAGTATACTTAACACGTACTTACTTGAAACGTCGTGTTTTTGCAGTCGTTATTTTTTATAGATTCAAGATAAGCAATGTTGGTATTTTATTTCATCATATCAGCCGAACGACGCCCACTGCTGGGCTGCTTTTTTTTTTTTTTTGGCTGGGAATCCCTTTACGGACGTCCCGCCCTTTGGGGGAAGGGCGGGGGTGTGTAAGGCTCGCCTGCCTTGAGGCGGCAGGCACTACTCACTAAACCCCCCGGTGACCTGCTTCAGCGCGTACCCAGAGGGTCCCCGAGATCTCAGGTCATGAACTCCACCGGCGGACCCCTGGCGCGCTATGCCGGCATAACCGGTCCAACTCGAGGGAAGCGATACCTCCACTCTACACTCACCGGTGTGTACGGCGGTGTGAGGTCACTCCCACACCGCCGCTCTTCCTCGGGGCCGCTTGAGATGGAGGCACACAGCCCCCACCGTGTGCACTCCCAGTGACCCCGAAGGCCCCCCTTTAGTCGGCTCTTACGACAGGCGGGGGACCGTGGCAGTATTCTAACGCCCCTGCCACAGGGCGATGCTGGGCATAGGCCTGCGCATCGGTCCTGCGCTGTCCGCATCCAGCGGCTTCCCGCGACCTTGACCAGATCGTCGGTCCACCTTGTAGAGGGCCTGCCCACGGAACGTCGTCCGGTACGCGGTCGCCATTCGAGAACCTTTCCGCCCCAACGGCCATCGGTTCTCCGCGCTGTGTCCCGCCCACTGCCACTTCAACGATGCAATCCTTCGAGCGATGTCGGTTGTCTTAGTTCTGCTCCGGATCTTATCATTTCTGATTCGCAAGGAAATACCAAGCATAGCTCTCTCCATTGCTCGCTGTATTTTATTTAGAACTTGTAAATCGTCAAGAGCTACTTGACCAAATTAAAAACCCACTAAATTATAGAAAAGGAAGCAAAGTTGTTTCTGTAAGAACTTCCCGGAATACTTTTCAGATAAAACACCAAATGACTACACCTACTATCTAGCCGTCATGTAATACGGCGCATTCGACAATTCAGCTGCGACATTTACACCAAATAGCCCATTTTACAAGCCACCATTGAACCTCGACCCTCGATTGTAAACCTTTTCATTTTCCAACCTCGCCGCGTAACGCCGCAAAACGTTATAAAAGATATTTAAAATTCAATAGAACGTATAGAAAACTTTGTGCAATACTTAAAAATAATTATTCCTTTGAAATTGAAACTGTAATTACAGCGAAGTCACAGGTTGGTACAAAAGGAGACGTATAAAATAAAAAGCTTTTTTCGTGGCTCAAATGACAGTAGGTCACTAAGACTAGTTAAAAGCCTTCATGGCGGCTTGATAACATCTGACAGTAAGGGTTAAAACTGAAATTACACTCCTCTAACAATCCACACTAAGAGGTGAGTTCTTCGCCCAGCATTGGGACGCATATAGACTGTTGTATTTTTATTTATGCTTAGATATCATCCCACTAATATTATAAATGCGAAAGTTTGTATGTGTGGATGTGCTGTGTTGTCTTTCACGTAAAACTGCTGAATGGATTTGAATGAAACTTTACAATAATATAGCTTAAATATACGTCTGAATAGAACATATAGGCTACAATTTATGAAAAAATACTCCTTTTTTTAAAACCATAGTCAACGCGGACATAGTCGCGGGCGGCCCCTAGTCTTAAATAAACACAATGGTCAGCGTTAAGTCTCTTTGCAGACGACGGTACATGCCGGTCTTTTTGACCGCGAAGTGGTAAAGACCGCGTCTGCCCGCCGATGCCCGCGTTTGTCCTCTCCGCGAACACAAAGCATTTAAGTGTACGCCGGGCAACTGCGGCGCGGACTTTTTGCCCTTCATGTGCGTTGGTAGTATAGGATTCCCTTTGCGCTATCGTTCGTGGTGAAATTTTAATTGGCATTGGTCAGTCACTTGATCTACCACAGATTTAATAAGTGTGGTAGTGTGGCCTGGTGGTTAAAAACTTTGGGTGGAAACCTGTGTGGCTAGGAGCTCAAATCTGACCGGGACACTACTTTGTGTTCTTGTACAATTTGCCGCTTACTCTCCGGTGATGATAAAACACCGATAAAACCCTAACAACCTGTATAACGGCAGCAGGCTCGCCTCTCACCACGTTGGGTTCAAATTCGCTCGGCAAAGTGTGGCCTTCTACATGCTCCGTTCACCATGACAGCAACAATGCCTCCTATTTGATACTTCTAGGATATAGTCGTGAAAGTACGTTTTTGTATGAAAATAAATGAAAACATACTCAAGAATTGAATGGTCTGTTGTTTTTCTAGCTTTATGATCGAATATAAATGTTTAAGTGCCTCTATCGCACATGTGCCGCCTATAACTATCTGCCCTTGCCGCCCTAACTATCCGCCCTAGCTGCGAACCGATGGTTCGATATTATGAGCAATGGACACAACTCATTCCAACATCGACTACACAGGGTCAATGTCCAAGTAGATGTGCTACGCCAAATACTATGTTGAAAATAGAAAAACCATGAAAAAAGTCTCAAGACCGATTTTGTCGCAAACTGAAACTGAATGTGGCCCAGCACGCCCAGTCAGTAAATTTGTTAAATTCAAATCAATATTCAATATTTCTTTTATATCAATGATGTTTTAAACCACATAACATAATGAACTTACAAATAATGAAACGACCAATAAACAAAATATAGAATACAGTACATAATTTGACTACCACCGGAGTCGGAAGGTTGTTCCTACTTAGAAGACTCTTTTCAAATGGTCTGATGTTTTACAGCACAAAATTAATGCATGAATAAAACCAACACAGTGAGAATAATAAATATTTAATTTATTGAGATTGAGTCATACGGTTTAAGTAAAAAAAAACCTTCGTTTATTTAGAAATTTGTCATTAGATTTGCTACCTACATATTTGCTACTTCACTAAGCCAAATCACTTAAAAGGGAATAAATAATAATCATCAAATGCATCCTAAAAGCAGAGTTGCAATGTCCAAAATAAAATGGACCACACTCAACTAATTCCTGGACCGTATGAGCTCAAGACCCAAAATATTACTCGGTTTTGGAACGTATGGAAACATTAGATACAGATGCCTTCAGATTTACGTGACCCATCTAAGTAGCGACTTTTTCGCGACATAGGTCACTTAATTCTGAAGGCATCACTACGTAATAATATAGTCGTAATACAATTACAAATTAAATGATGAAGTTAGATCCAGTAGACCACGACGTTAACGATTGTGAAAAATTGTATGACCAGCTGCTTAGTAAGTTTTTTTCACAATTTCTGACGAGAATATAGTAAGTAAGCATTTGGGGCGTCCACGAGCGCGCATAATGCAAGGGGGAGAAGGTAAAGAGGTTGGGAGTTTACGTTTACTTTTACCTGACTGTGCGACGCAAAATAGGGTTGTGTATATCAGTCTTTCCCCCGGATTCACAAACGCAAATCAAACTTCAGCACCGCTCACAAAATTTGCTGTCACTATTTTAAAGCCATAAATAGGGATGGCATGAGTTTTGATGATGTGCCTGACATTGACTGACGTTTTGTGAATTCGGCTATGGTGACTTTCACCGACTTCCACGTCAATCTTATTTTGAAACCTGCGAGTGTCACTTATGAATGTCAATTACCGAAATTCACTAAAGCCGACCGTCGACCGACCGTCTTGGTGTAATTGTTGAGAAGTCGGCTACACCAAGGGTCGCGGGTTCGATTCCCGCACAGTACAAACATTTGTGTGCATGAACATGTTTGTTTGTATTGGTCTGGGTGTTTCCTATGTATATTAAGTATGTATTTACACAAGAAAAAGTATTTAAGTATGTTTATCCATTGTCTAGTATCCATAATAACGGACTATCAAACTGACGGACTAACGGACTACGTTTTTTTTATCATTTTTATTTTAAGTACAAAGTTGATAATTGTTTCAGTTACAAAATAGGAATGTTATACAATTCGACGAAGTCGCTTAGCTGCCAGCGACTCCACGTGGACTTTCATATCACCTAGTTCGGGGTTGAATTTCTTAAACTTTTTTTAAGCAGTGACCACTTTCGTCACGCAAGGTACCAAATTCTAAGTTTCTAAGTACCCTTTCGGCGTTGATATAAGTCAGTCAGGTATGCCCTTTATGAATATAGATAGTTAAGTAATAATGCAGTATTCGTGGCGTGAGGTGTAACGGCAAGGCCTAATATCACCACAGTCATACAGCAACATCTAAATGTATGGTCTAAATGTATAATTTATTGGAAGCCGGCTAAAATTCCTTGTCGGTACCTAAGTGTCTGGTTAACAGCTCGAAGAACTAAGCATGTTTTGCTTACAAGTCCGGCTCAAGTAGATTTTATTATGGTTAGGGAATTCCCTCTTTTTAGAGTTGCTTATCGATAAATTATTGAAATGTCGATTGTTTATCGATGGTAAGTCGTAGACAAAATATCCGTATTGGTAGATCCAACTTCGACAGATAGGTGGAACGACGAATACAACTCGGATGACCAGCGTTCGAGAAATTTATTTATTTATTTGGCATTATAATAAACAACAGTTGACAATCGATACATCATAATACTGGAGATGAACTGGATTCACAATCTCCAAGCATACGCACTACATGATTGCCAGTGCGTGTTCCCAGTGATGACTTACGGCACTGACCGCCGCACTCAGAGACGTCAATTAACGTTAATGGTTAATTAGAGTCAAAATTAAATTTTTCAAAAGAGACTTTATAACAAATAGAATAAAGAACTTTTCAGAATGTGAAATTTTGACTCTAATGAACCATTAACGTTAATTGACGTCTCTGAGTGCGGCAATGAGACGTAGTTCCCGACTGTTGGCCTCTTAAACAAGCTCAAAGTTACTCAGCGCGCTTATGGGAGAGCTATGCTTGGGGTCTCTTTGCAGGATAGAATTCACATTGAAGATATCAATTAGGTAGGTAATTATAAATTGAGGTCATTGACCAGAGCTCGTCGAATAGCAAAGCGGCAAGCATAAGCAGGCCACTTCGCTCGCAGAACCGATAACTGTCGTGGAAGAAAGGTTCTGGAGTGGCGACCATGAACTGGAAAACGCACTTGAGGGAATTTTTTAGCAACCCTTACTTAACTTTCTCTTTTTTTTTTCTTTTACGTGTCACTGAACGTTGGGCACATTGCACACTCACTTTTTTTTTCTCTTCACGCAAGGTTTCACACTCCCACACACTTTATTTAATTATTTTTTTCCTTTGCTTCTTTTTATTTATTATATATCACTTAACTCTGGACGCACACCAAACCAACAGGCCTTGCCAGAATAGCAGCGTCGCTGCAGTGCCAGTTGTACTGTTTACTGCAGCGGCATAATATGCTGAGGTAGGGTCCTGATTGGCCCTTAACCGTTTTGTTTTAGCTTAACATTCATTCCTTTTGTTTTTTTATTTTGTTTTGCATGTATTTTTTTCTTCTGTTGTTTTTTTTTTTTTGGACCAATAAATGTTTTTTCTTTCTTTCTTCTTTTCTTTCTAACTAACTAACTTGTGTTAAGTGAGGGTTGCTTAAAAAAAATACTGTTTTGTGACATAAAACATCTTTGTCATGCCGTGATCACGGCTGCTGTAAAGTTGTCGAAACGTCGGGTTAGAAAATGAAAGAAAATATAAGACCGCGAATATAATCCGTAAAGATGTTTGTTTTATTACGATTTATAGTGTTCGCGTAAATATAAGAAAACATTATATGTATATCAGGTAAAGTTTAAAAAAGTATATCATTGTGTCTAATAACTTCACAAATATCAAAGAAGAGATTGCCACCAATTGAAAAAAAAATATTTTTAAATATTTCAGTTTGCTTTAAACTGTCTCACTGGGAGGCCTCCCTGTATGTTTAGCAGTGGACGCTTAAGGGCTGATGATTACTCAATAAATGAAAGTCCTTTATTAACAATCTGCTATCCCTAGATTATCGTACTGGTATCGATATTCCACAGGTGCCCGTGGCGCAGTTGTGACAGTGATCGGCGACGATCGTTGTTAAGCAACACACGCCGGGTCGGAAAAGGGATGGGTGACCATCCGACCGAAATTTAGTGATGTGTATTTCGGGCATGTCCGTGCTTCGGAAGGCACGTTAAGCAGTTGGTCCCGGTTGACGTCACTAGATGTCAGTCGTTAAGCCTAGTCAGAGGCCTTAGGGCGGCTTGATAACATCTGACAATAAGGTTGCTCACTAACCTTACACCCCTCCAACAACCCACACTGAGCCCGCGTGTTGGAGTATGGCTAGTTCCACCTCATAGTTCAGGTGTGGCCTGTGCCCAGCAGTGGGACGTACATAGGCCGATTATATTTATATTATTATATCGATATTCCACAAGCGATGGGCAACATCACTGATGGGAGACTTAAAAGCTGTCCAGGGTTGCCAACGTAATGGATTCCCCGTCAAGTCTAGCGAATTAGGTTAAGGCATACTCGTAGTATTTCCACGGATAACCGTTTTGTTTGCGGAATTGAAAGCAAAATAATCTTATTAAATAAAGATGGAATTATTTTTATATTTCCACTTTTAATTAAAAAATTAAAACGGTTAAAGTCTTTATTTTTGTATTTAATAAATTGTGTTCTTTAAAACTTGAGTAAAAAAATATATTTTTACTTATGAAATTGAATGGACTAAAATATTTCGTTTGTAAATTTAATTTTAGATATCAAAATCTTGTGACTCTAATGATAAGGTTTGGGGAGTTTTATTTTCTATAAATGGCAACACTGGGACCGAACGAGGCAATTTGTCCACGGTTATTTGAAACTGAAACTACCTTTGTTTTGTTTGTACCCTTAAGACTTCCTGTGACGAGTTGTCACTCACACTTTTGCGGTTGCTCAATTTCCATAGTAATATAAAAAAGCTGCTCTTCTTCCCTGTGTTATACTTGCCATCCTCAAGACTTAAAAATACACTATTATAATTCAAAAGAATACCTACGAGTAAGTCACAGTACTTTAGAAAATTGTCAACAAAGTCGTGTGGGATCTCACTCTGCCTCAAGACACCTCTGCTGCAACCTTCAACTCCTCAAGACACAGCCACAGCATATGCAACTGTCAAGTCTTCAAAACACCCCAGCTGCAACCTGCAACCTTTGTCGGAAGACGCAAAAAAGCCAGGAGGCTATATCAAGACCAAACTGGTGTTCGTGACTAAAAAATTGTGATTTACGTGAAAACTAGTGGATAACTTGGTGATGACAAAAATGTTATATCTTCAGGTATTTTAAAGTTTGTTATTAAATAAACGTAGAATGGGAGTTTGGTTATAATCTTATGTAGATAAAGTTTTTCGTTTTGGTTTGGACTTCAACTTCAAGTATCACTTTTGCTGTATTTATTTTCTACTTTATTTAGCTTCTAGGTTAGACAAACTTAATTATACGATTAAGAATACTTAATCATTGCACAAATATTGTCAAAAATACTTCTCAAAAACGCGAGAATTGTCAAATTCAGTGGTTATAAAAATATTTTTGAAATGGAATTGGGCATAGTTAGCGTTTTAATAATTTTAACCCTTTTGTTAACTCCAGTTTCTGCTTTTGACTATTGGCACCACCTGATCAATAAAGTAACTATTAAAATTGCATGTTATTGTATTGCTTTCGTTGTTGCCGTAGTTGTGGCCTTATGCAAATGTTGTTTTTCAAAGCGTGAAGGCACTGAAAACTCAGTGCTAACACCTCTTGAAATGAACGATCTAGGTAACAATAACGGGAATGTGTAAGGAAATGTTTCAATAGTTTGTTTCAATCCCAGAAGGTACAGAGGAGCACACATCAACCTTTCCAAATCTTTGCAAAATGGGCCTATGACAGCGGCATAAGGTGCCTATGTAAAGGTTGATGTGTGCGCCTCTGTACAAGGTTTCATATGTGTTAAATATATGGTTTCAAACCTGTTAGCTTAGTGAAGGTGGGAAAACCAAAAAAAGACATTCGGTATTTTTGGCGTCAGGCGGAAATCGAACCTGCATCTATCGCAAATCGCACTTACCACTGTACTGTGTGTGTGTGTGTGGTTAGTGCAGTCAACCGGTTTGCGAAAGATGCTGGTTCGATTCCTGCCAGATGCCAAGACGACCAGGGTCCCAAGTCTGCTAATTTTAAGACGCCGCAATCGAGTCGGCATGGAATCGTAATCGTCTAATTTGACACATTTGGTATTCCGCTCCTTAAAAAAGACCAATGATTCTCCATCGAAACTGGTTATTGCACTTTTTGGTAGTCTGCTCACTAATAGCGGTACATTGGTAGGCCGATTGTAAGAATTACGGTAGTCCGCTCCTTATTTGACGTTTGTTTGACGTTTAGCTCAATCGTATCTCTTTGACAATTGTGTTATTGAACAACAACACCTCTTGCAGTCATTGTGCTTAGATATTTTAACTTAAAAGCTGCTTTTAAATTGAAGTGAGTGCTTTTCGAGGTGAATTAAAAGATTGGCCACTACTTCCTACGAATCGTTGGCATGTTTTGACCATTGATAACGCGAGTGACCGCCGACACCGACTTCTTTAGGCTTTTAGCTCAGCACCATGAATCTCGGGCTCTAAATTCCAACACGGCAATACTTACATGCATTTAGGGGGATGCCCAAGTCCGATTTATGAAACCATGCATACTCGGAAAAGAGGAAGTAATCTGCAAAACAACAGCGGCGAAAGGATGCAATTTTAAGGTTAGTCCATTTTTTTGGCACTGTACTACCAGTATACAACACGGCCCAAAAGGATCCAAAGCCGGAATGCAATCAAGCAAAAAAAATAGGGAGCCATCTCTTATACAAGTAGGTATTTTGGAGTTTTTGTTGTATTTATTTTCAAAAATAGTTAGGTGAAACTTGATGTTACAGATTCTATCGATTCGGGTGTTCTGAGTTGCATCGATGAACTCACATAGCCATCCTGAGACCCATTGTACATGAGGAACGGGACCGTTATTATAACCGAAAGTGATATTCATGCACACAAATGTTTGTACAGTCAGCATCAAAATGATTTGAGGACTCTATATGAACACAGCATTTTGATGCAGAATGAACTGTGCGGGGATCGAACCCGCGACCTCTAGTGTAGGAGCCCACTTTTGAACCAGAACACAAAATTGGTTGTACCAAAAAATACGTAACTACATTAACTTTGAATTCAAGGCTGAAGTATAATGAGCATTTTTTCTATAGGTCCTAATTGTTTTATAATATTTCCAGGTGACAGTGAATATACTTTGCAGAGATCATGATGACCCCCTTACCTAACACAGGGGAAAGAAGGACATATCAAAACATTAACGGCTTAATGTCCCACTGCTGGGCACAGGCGGAACAGACGGCACTGATGGAATTTGTTAGAATGCTGCATTGAGGCTATGGAGTGATTATCAGTGTAATAATATAATAAATAAAACAATTCTTTAAACAATTTTTGAATCTTTTATTTTTCATACATGTTTAAAATTATCAGTGTTTCTCTGATAAAATAGGCAATATACTTAATCCTTGAATCACTTTGAGTTAAAATACTGCATCAACATCCATTGTGTACTTGGATTCAAGCATAGATACATTTGAACAAACAGACAGCGGGAAGCAACTTTGTCTTCTAGGTATGAAATCTCTTTCTGGAGCCTGAAAAAGAAGAAGGTATTTGTAAAAACGACTAAGTGAAAATAATTAATTTCAGTTAATGACTTTGCCTTCAAAATATATAAATAAAGGTACCGTGTGTGCTTACAATGTTTATATAGAAAGGCTGCAGATCACATAAGGCCCTTGTGGCCGTGACTAGCCTATTTGTGGATTGCGCATGCTCCCGCGGACCATGTGCGCTTAGGTGGTCCCTGGCCTCCAACCTTTTCGTGGCACTGCGCATTGAGGTAGTTAATCTTCACCTGAAATTAAGATATAAAAGATCAGGAAATAAAAGCGACGTACACCACCAAAAACTAACACAAAAATGAAATATGGTGTGCGAATACTTACCGATACGAAGGGAAGAAAGTATATTATTTACTGTCCAATACAGTTAGTTCTTATCTCGAAGTTCAAGTCTCGTTTAACAAATAAACAAATCCAAAAATAAATTGATTTTATTGCATTTGCAATGGTGTTTTCGAACAAATTGACAACTTGACATTTGACAATAAGACATGACAGGCTACAGACAGGAGACACTTTTAATTTGGCAGACTTTGGCATGGAGAACTAATACTTTAGCCACCGTATTATAAAATAAAGTGTTTTAAAAAACGTGTAGTCATGTTAAATAATCAAACCAAATAAGTCCACGCAAAAGAAATGTAATCTAATCTGAGAAACTGAAGAAAATGATCATTCAAATTAAAGAAATCATTCGTTCATTCATTCAGCGGCATGGTAGATTTTAGTTGGCAATACCGTTTGTTATTAAGACTGAGCGTCCATTCCGATTAGAAATGCATTCATATTGAGACGATTGTTGATTTTAGCAGACTACCGAATTTGTGTCAATCGTATTGTTATCCTTATTGAGCCTCGGTTGAATGGACGTTTCGTTTAAATTAGCAGACTTGGGGCCCAAGTCTAGGCTAATTTTGAGCTGTCTAGATTTTTATGATTAAGGCTTAGACTTGAACACCAGAGTGGAGTGAACATTCTGATGCTGACTAAATACTTAAATAGGTATCTATCTATGTTTGTTTGCAATGATATTATGATAAAAAAGGTAGATAGGTTACTTGTGCTGAAAAAGTAGTAGGTACCCGAAATTAGAACTTTTCGTGTACCTGAGCAAAGCAGTGTCGACAGTTTGAGACGACACTGCGCAACATGTATCTGTCTCGTTTACGCTCGAGTCAGAAATCGTACCGTCTTGTTCACGCGGTAAAACACGGTCAAATTAACTGTGTCGTACCCCGTGGACAATTTTTGACTTCGCGTCAGTATTGGCATAACCTACTTTCGTCTTTTTTATAGTAATATCATTGTTTGTTTGTCTATCCGTTAAAATAAAAGCCTTATTATTACTTATCCTAGTTGATCTTAATTTGATAAATGAAAACAACTGTGGTACCCACCAGATTAAACAGTTTTTCGTTGAATTTTTGTTTGTTCTGTTAAAATAAGTGTTTTTTTATATAAGTGTTGTCTTTAGTATATGCATGACACAAGGAAATGACAGTTAGAAAGTGTTATTTCAATATAATTTACATTTATAAAGCAGACTAAGTATTTTGCATAAGTACAGTGTTTACCAACATATACAAAAAAGCATACTTATTCCTTCAAACTTTTACAGTCTCTAGATAGGTACCAATCGTACGGTGGCCGGCACATCACGCTACCCATTTCCGGTCAGTCCTCCTGGCTCTATCGCAAACAAATGTCATTTGGCAAGAGCGAGAGAAAAAACGGAAATAGGGTAACCTGATGTGCTGTTGACTGTACAAAAAGGGATTGCTACCATTTACCATAGGTACCATCATCCTAGTCATAACTGCACTGATGTCCATAACATTCATGTGTGTGTGGGCCTTGTTTGAACGAATGAAATAATAAAACCACAATCACTGAAGGATACGCTCATAGGTCATCCGAAACGCGAACGAACGATACAGCGTGGCGAAGCGTCAGGGAATGCGATAGTAAAGTCACACCACACAGTCATTCGATAAATACTGTCAATTACTACCACACGCCAAAATTATCAGAACAGAGGAAGTCTACTGCTCTCATCAAGACATCTCATGTTCTCTGAGTGGCCTTCGACTTTCGGAAGACTCATCATCAAACTATCGCCAGTGACCTAGGCTCATCAAGGAAGACAAAAGAAGTGGTCTAAAATAGCTGTTCCTTTATACTGACTTCATTGAAGACTGAATAAATCCCAGCCTACTTGACATATCAAGGAGATACTAAGTCTGTGTCATCACCATGATTGGAGAAAAAGTGTTTTTGCTTTTGATGATATGTGGAGTTTTAATTGGTGAATCGTATGCGTCATTTTTCAATGTATGTCCAGAGGGCATGATAGAAATAGGTAATATGTGCATAAGTTCGGCAGTGTGTGGAGTGGTCATTTTTATTGGTATCATGATCTTGTTAGGAGTTTGTTATAGAGTGTGGTGTGGTTAATAAAATGTGTTTTGTGTATTGTGTTGTTTTATTTTATTTATTTACTAGCAGCCGCCCGCGACTTCGTCCGCGTGGACTTGAGTTAAAAAAAATGTGTTATATCTTTATAACTTGTAATTGTAACGTCTTATTCAGATGCATAAACTATATTACTGTAGAGTTTCATTTAAACCCATTGTAGTTTTTACGTGTACAAAATGGAGTAATTTTTCCCGTTTTCCCAATGTTACCCTTCACTGCTCTGCTCCTATTGATTGTAGCGTAATGAAAAGTATACAATAACCTGCCTAAGAGTATGAAGAATCATTGTGCCAAATTTCGTTAAAATCCGTCGAGTAGTTTTTGTTTCTTTAACGAACATACAGCAGACAGACAAAAATTTTACTGATTGCATTTTTGACATCATTAGCCATCCCTTATCACCCCTTGATAGTTGTTTTTTAAATATATTTCATGTACAGAATTGGCCTCTCTACAGATTTATTATAAGTTTAGAATAGATTGCTCTAAAATGAATGGTACAAAACAAACAAAAAAAGCAAAGTTTTATTTCATTTTATTGCAATATCCACAGCTCATAATAACAGTTTAGGTGCCTAACCGAAATGCCCGTTTTTTTTTATTTATAAAACGGAGTGGTTGTTCTGAGTAAAAACTAGTGATGGGCCGATGTTCGTTTCACATTCGGCTTAACCGAACTTCGGCAGCTTAAACCGAACTTCGTCATTCAGCCGAATTTCGGTTCATATGGCTAACATTCCGGGCAAAACATTTTTTTTAATTCTTGATATATTTTTACCAATACAGTTGCAGTGATGTATTTTCGGCTCGGAATCTGGTATTTGGCCCATCAACCGATTAAATCCAGCATCATCTACAACAGATGTCGGTTGATTGTCCAGTGCGATCATTGATATTGCTCTGTGTATTTGTTTCGACCTTCAGTCATCTATTTTCCACTTACTGTCGAATAAAGTTTCAATGGTTGCCTACATTTGCGGCATCAAATCGGCATTGCAAGTATATCTGCAGCGAGCGAGAGCCTTGCTGTTTATACAAGTCACGACATGCAAAAGCGCGGCGAAAGTGAATCGAAGTTCGGCCGAGCTTAGGACGATTTTTTCATTTTTACCGAATGTTCGGCCGAAGTTCGTATTCGGTTCAAAGTTCAAACCACATTCGGCCCATCACTAGTAAAAACATTTACAATGTCTGAAAGCAAGACTTATCGCTCGCCGGATGTGTTTCGCATGAGCTCATGGTCGAGATAAAACCAGACCAGCGGGATGTAGAGGCGTAATTAATATCATTATTCTAACGCCATAACAAACATAACTTAATATAAACTGCCTTTACAAATACGTGCCACTGCTAGGCACAGGCCTCACCTCAACTATGAGGTGGCGCGAGCAATACTCCAACACGCGGGCTCGTTTTGGATTGTTGGAGGGTTGCAAGAATAGTAGGAAACATTTATGTCAGATTTATTTATTTATTTATTTATTTCATCTAAGCTTATATCTATCTTTACATGTTATTAAGCCGCCCTAAGGCCTCTGACTAGGCCTAACTAAAGCCTCCGACTAGACTTAACGACTGACATCAAGCAACGTCAACCAGGACCAACTGCCTAACGTGCCTACCGAAGCACGGAGATGACCGAAAATTACATAAGTAAATTCCGGTCTGGGTGGTCAATTTTGTGTACACCTGTGATAGGCGCTCGCCTATCACACATTGGTCATACACATGAGTCTTTGATCATACATGCTCATGTATGATCAAAGACCCATGTGCACTGTATTGTGTATGTTTTGTATGAATTGCTATTGGTAAAGCTTATTTTAAATAGGAATTATTAACATTAACAAATACACTTTTAATTATGAATACACACTGTATTTTATTAGGAAAATAAACATATTTTAATTTAAAATTAGAACTTTCTTAAGTTTGCCATATAAAGTTACTTCCTAGAATTTGATTCTAATAACTGACACTACATGATGGCGAAAATAATAAAGGATCTTTTTGTCAAAACCAAAAGGTTCCATTCCCGACAAAGAAAAAAGTTTTTCAAAGTATTCAGTTTTAGCTTTAGTCAATTTGTTAAAAACTTGCCTATTTTAATAACTATTATAAAGCTGATTTCGGTAACCTATGCGTCAACAAAATGAATGGAAAAAACTGTTCGGTCTATAAAAATAATAACTTAAAATCCTCGTCTTTTTTGTCAGCAGGTGGTGGTCATGGGCAGCAGTACAACCTCAGACAAAACCATCAATACCAGCACAGACTCAGCGGCAACAGCGCTCACCTCCGTCACAGGCACAGACGACTCCATGGACGCAGAACCGGAGCCCCCCGAACCGCCCCCCCAGCCCCCCAGCCTCATCGACGAGCCCCCCCACGCAGACAAACCTCCTAGCACCGCCCCACCCCACTACCATCGAGCGCAAAACAGCTGCGAACTCGACTCACCAGCGTACACCAAGTCACAATCAGCCTCCGATGCTGTAGACTCTCCCAGGCCAGGACCAGCTCGTTTCATCTTTGATATTCCCCTTCCAGACCCTAAAAGAAACGAAAAGCCTCGAAATAAGACTCAAGTCCAGAACAGTAGCCCTTCCACGTCAATTCAAATACCTTATGATCCTAAAATAGAAACGCCAAAAAGTCCTAAAGCAAACCAGACGAAATATGAAACGCATTTCAAGTTTGACCCTGAGCCGGTGAAGCGGAGAGGAAGCGAGCCAAGGATGAAGAATAAGCAGAAGATGGAGAAGCAGGAGTACTACAAGGATGAGGTTTCGAAGTTGAGGAGACAGCTGGAGGGGACGGAAGTGTTCACAACGACGAGGAGAAGATCTTCGGCGCATCAGCATTCGGTCCCTCCGCCGTCGTCTAGAAGACAATCTACGGGTAAGACGATCAGTTAAACTGTGTTGCTATATACCTAAAAAATTGGCTTCGATTGGAAGGATCGGCAGGCTGGATCACACCCAGCGCGATACCATCACGCTGAAACTTGCCGTTCCAGGGTGATTGGCTTTGGCCCTTTGCGGGAATTTTCCTGTTATGCTGCGCTGGTTGTGATGTGGCTGGTCCCTAGGGTTTCAGCAGCTTAACTGAGTGAGCAGCCATATGGCTGGTTACCTGACCGCCTGGCTAAACCAAGTTTGAGTATCCGGTTTTTTTGATAGGCAGAGTATATCTCAAGAATAGCATCATGCATGAGACGTGTGCTGTCGAAGAAAGATCTCTTCAACAAATATTAGCATCTAACAAAGCCCTTGACCAGTCGTCCATTCTTGCGACTGTTGGCGTCACAATCTGTATGTTCCATAAAAATGCCACAAGGTCATAGCCCAATTTGTGCCAGCACGGCAACTGCACGGCTCCGACCCAGCAATTATTTTGCCATTCTTTGAACCTTAAGTTGTAAGGACGAGAGCTGCGAGTTGAGTGGTATAGTAGGGGCAAGTGCGCTGACTGCTCGTTTCGAGATGTTGTACCACTCACAACTTAGTGCTCATATTAAGTCGTGAGGTCGCAGCCGTGCAGTTCGCTTCATTCCCTCCATTTGTGTTTGTCCACAGCTGCACAAGTCCACGTCACAGCAAATCCTCTCGACTCAGCATCCACCACCATCCCAGCTGGCCGGACGACCATCGTGGTCCAGCAGCCTTCTCTCTCCCTGGACTATGGAGGCTGCTCCACAATCCTGGTGCGAGACGAGGACGGAAGACGAAAAAGCAGGGTGTGCAGTGATCACATACAGCAGCTCCTTGATGTCACCAGCCAGTTCACGTCAGAGGACCTGCACGATTTTGATAAGAGGTCAGTCAAGCTAATTAATCATTACGATACAGTTAACTAACCCCTGAATTCACCAACGTCTATCAACGCTAAGCACGCGCTCACGCTCATGCTGTCAACAGAACTGAAAGGGACGGACAAGAATTCGGGCGTTTAAGTCTTTGGCGTATTTGATGTATGTAATAACATACATACGAACGATACATATATTTCATCATCATTTCCACTCTGATTACTTTTTTGTGCACTTGCCTACCCTTCTAATCAACTTTCCTCTACCTTTGGGTTGTTTGGAAGAGATCGCTCTTTAGCGATAAAACCGCCCAAGTTGTACATTTACGTGTTTACTTCAGCTACTGTCCTGTAATATTGTTGTTGTTTTAGTGTGCAATAATAGTACATTGTTACACGAGGGGTGAAAGTAACTTATTTAGTCCCGAGACGGGGTTTGGCGCCCGGAACGAAGTGAGGGCGCCAATAGTTCGAGGGACTAAATAAGTCTTTCACCCGAGGTAAACACTGTGCTTTTCATTACAAATACGAGAAAAGTACAAATAAAAACATGAATTAGCTAAAGAAAAGATTAGGAAAATAAATGAAGATCGAATTGCCGCTTTCCCGCCTATTTAGTTTGTTTTTTTTCTGTGGCCGGCCCGCTATTCAGCCAATATTTTGTATTTTCATCATTGGAAAAATGGTAAATATTTTGCTCAAAGCTAAGTTATTTTAAATAAATTGTTGAAACTATATTATAATAAAGTTATTTAAAACATATATACTCTCTGATCAATACTTAACTTTAAGATATTTCAATTTTACATCGTGGCTGTATGGAAAGTTGCAACATGGTTCAATAGATATGTGAAAAATAACTAGTTTTTAAAAAAAATAATTTGACAGCCGTCAGTTGAAAGTGATTCTCCCTAGGGATGAAAAGTGTTACTTTCAGCCCGCTTCTCAGGTCAGTAATGACCTACTTTCAGAGTATGAGTAATGAAATAGTAGATTATTAACCGAGGGGATAAAGCAGTGTCTTCTTTCGCGGGTGACGATTCAAATCGCGAGCATAACGAAGGACTCGATGTTTACTCCCGAGCGTAGCGAGGGTGTTAAAAACTTAAATCACGAGCGAAGCGAGGGATTTAAGACGAGTCCTGAGTGAAGCGAGGGATTTAAGTTCACCCAAGACAAAGACAGCTTTATCACCGAGGAAAATACTCTACTTTTCGTACCATTTGCGAAAAAAATATTTACTATTTATTTATTATAAACAACATACATAAAAATACAAACTAAATTATGTCCCGCAAAACTGCAGAACAATTTTGACTGCAGGATCAGTGATTCTTTAATTATACTATTTTACAATAAATATCAGGACTAAGATTTTTCAAACACACATTAAATGCCTTCTAATCACACCCTTTTTTCTATTTTATCACATAATACTGGCAGGTCACAAATAAAGAATTAAAACTTCTAATTCAAATTAGCGCTCGAAAACCTCGGTAAGTATTCCAAATTTAAATCACATTATCTCCCTAGAGAATGAATGAAATTCAGTACAATTTTCTTTCCCTGTTTTCAACAGATTAAAAATGACTATTGTTATGTTCTCTTTTTGCGGGCTAGAATGTCACTTTTTTGAGCAAGTGGTACGAAAAGAATATTTTCATTACTCAAAAACTAGTTCTTTTTCACATAACTATTGAACCACGTTCCAACTTTCTATACAGCCACGATGTAAAATTGAAATAACTTAAAGTTAAGTATTGATTAGAGAATATACATTTTTTAAATAACTTTATTATAATTGAGTTTCAACAATTTCTTTAAAATAACTTAGCTTTGAGAAAAATATTTACCATTTTTCCAATGATGAAAATAAAAAATAATGGCTGAATAGCCGGCCGGCCACAGAAAAAAAAAACAAACAAAATAGGCGGGAAAGCGGCAATTCGATCTTCATGAATTAATTCATGGTTTTATTTTTACTTTCCTCGTATTTGTAATGAAAAGCACAGTGTTTACCTCGGGTTAAAGACTTATTTAGTCCCTCGAACTATTGGCGCCCTCACTTCGTTCCGGGCGCCAAACCCCGTCTCGGGACTAACTAAGTTACTTTCACCCCTAGGATAACAATGTACTATTACTTACTTACTTACTTACATACCTACATCAAATACGAAAAATGTGATTGTGTAAATAACAAAGATTTGGTATTCAAAAGATCCTTTCTTGTGCACACATATCAATTAGTATAACAAACGACTGACTGACCAATAATATTATAATAAAAAGAGGTAGATGGGTTACTTGTGCTAAAAAGTGGCACCCGAAATCATAACTTTTGAACCCCTGAGCAAAGGCCCCCTGAACAAGGACCCCTGAACATGCATCTGTCTGGTTTACACTCTAGTAAATAATCATACTATCTTGTTCACACGGTCAAATTATAGGTACGTACGCCAGCGGACAATTTTCGACTTTTTTTTTTTTTTTTGACGCTGAGGAAATGCATTACGCATACCCGCCCACCGGGGGGCAGACGGGTTATGTCGGACTCTCCACTGGGAAGGTTTACCCAGGGGCAGGAAGCAGCCCCTCCCAAATGCGGAGGGGCCAGTAGGGACAGCCGAGGGCGTTGAGCCGTCCCTACCAGGTAGTGGTGGAGGCCGGTGCAATGCCGGCGCAGGTACCCCCGTACCGCGTGCCAGCTGGCCTCCTCCACGGAGAGATTGGGGACGACGGGCAACTCCTTGCCGCCTCCCGCCCCTCCTCGCCCTGCGGAGCGCACTTCTGGTGGGATCTTGCTCCCGCACGCGCTCCGCGGCCTCCTTTTCAGCCATTACCTCCTCACAGTAGGTGGCAACGGCTTTCCAAGCCTCCTTATCTGCCAGCATAGCTATGACGACGCTGGGGAGGTTTAAGTCTTGGCCAACTTTCGCGACCATCGCACTGCGCTGCGGGGCCCACTTCTGGCACACCGCGAAAGTGTGGTGCGCCGTGTCCTCCGCAGCACCGCACTCAAAACAGAGTGGGGCTTCCTCTCGGCGGATGCGGTGCAGATAGGAGCCGAAGCAGCCATGCCCCGTCATGATCTGCACCATCCTAAAGGAGAGGGAGCCATGCAGCCGTTTCAACCACCGGTCTAGAACCGGGGTGAGTGCTTCTAATGTACGGAGGCCAAACTCCGCACCACGCAGGTCTGCCGCCCAGAGGCGGACCAGGCTCTCCTGGGCCCCTTCTCGTACCGCCCCGCGCTCCTCAGGGCAGAAAGGATCACCCGCAGCCTTCTTGGCTGCCGTCCAACGATAGACAGCCGCCAAAACGTTCGCCTCTAGCTCCCAAGGAGCAGAACCCGCAAGCGCGCAGGCCGCAGAGAAACCAACTGTCCGGTAGGCTCTTACGACCCGCTGCGCAATCGCCCGTTGGGGCGCTCGGAGGAGGCGGACGTTCTCTCTTTTTGAGAGTGCCTCTGCCCAAATGGGTGCGCCATATAGGGCCATGCTTCGCAAGATACCGGAGTATAGCTTCCGGCACTTCGAACCTGGCCCGCCCAAGTTGGGCATCAGCCAACGCAAGCTGTCCGCCGCCTTGAGGAGTCTAGGTGACAGTGCCCGGAAATGCGGCAAGAACTGCCACCTAGAATCCAGTACAAGACCGAGATATTTTATCTCGGTCTTTACTGCCGTCCGGACGCCCCCCAGCATTATGGATGCGTCAGGTGGCGCCGGGCGTTGCCGAGGCCCACGGAACCATATGGCCTCGGTCTTTTGGAGGGCCACTGATAAACCTAGGCGACCAATCCTTTGGGCCACCAGGTCCCCTCCGGCTTCAGCCCTTAAGGCCGCTTCCCTAAACGATTTCCCCCGGGCAATTAAGAGCGTGTCATCAGCGTAACAAATCACGCTCGCGCCCGGGAGACGGAAGCCTCGAAGCCAGTCATAGCCGAGGTTCCACAGGAGTGGCCCCAATACTGACCCCTGTGGAACACCAGATTCGACAGCGTAACGTTGAATGACGCCCTTACTGTCCGAGAAAATGATTTCCCGGCCGCTGAGGTAGTCTTTCACGAGCCCCTGGAGATATGGGGGTACTTGGAAGTACCTCAGCGCCTCCAAAATTGTTGCGTGGGGGAGGGAGTTGAATGCGTTTTTGATATCAAAAGATATCGCTATTACTCCCTCCCCACGCTCTTCGGCTTTCAAGGTTATATCCCGCAGGCGGGTCAGGGCGTCAATGGTAGATCGCCCTGCCCGAAACCCGAATTGGGTGTCCGATAAATCCGGGCCAACCTCCCGGAGGTGCTCGATGAGGCGGAACGATATAATCTTCTCAAACATTTTTCCAACCTCATCGAGCAAAACTATTGGCCGATAGGCCGATGGTGAGTCTGTGGGACGCCCTGCCTTCTGAATAAGACAAAGCAAACCCACCTTCCAAACTTTAGGGAACCTCCTCTCACGGAAGCACCGGTCGAAGAGGTCCCTAAAATTCTCCCCCATTTGGCCCGCCGCTACGGCTACTACCTTGGCCGGAAGGCCGTTGGGGCCCGGGACCGTCTATTTTCCCCGTAATCGTAGTTCTACGGCGGCAAACTCTTCCGTGGAAAGGGGGGGAATTTCGTCAGGTGCGGGAACAGCACCCCGACGCGACGGCATGACCGGCGGACAGAATTCTTCTCGGCGGGCCGGGAACAAGACCCGGACTATCTGGTCCAGAAGGACCGGCTCGAGAGTCTCGGTCAGTGGGGGGCCAATGGGACGTAGTTGGGCGCGTGCCGCTTTATAGGGCCTCCCCCACGGGTCTTGATTGAGACTCTCGAGCATTTCCGCCCGGGACAATTTTCGACTTCGCATAACTGACATAACTTATCTACTTATTTTTTACCATAATATCGTTGCTAGGTACTCGTAATAAGAATTCATATTTTGTACAGATTTTCTCGACAGTGTAATAAAATCAATAAGAAACAATTTTCAAATAAAAATGTCTCCCATCAAGAATGGAAATGTCAATTTACAAACTCATTCATTGAGGAAATTATATCAGACGCAGAACATCGTTTATTGGAGCAATTTCTAAGAAAAATCGCCAAGTATGAAAAGAAATACTCGTAGCTACACGTTTTGTAAGCGAGGGATAGGGATAGCTATTCGTGGGTATTTAAATACCCTTTTTTTATGAATACATAGGGAACACCTAGATCAGTACAAACAGACGTGTTCATGCACACAAATGTTTGTACTGTGCGTGGATCGAACCCGCGGCCACCCAACGTTCACAAACGCATATCAAGGGCGCGGTCCGTTTTTAGTCAAAAGTGATAATAGCGCGCTCACACGCGTCCCGAATTGATAAATTGTATGAGCGTGAGCGACGTGAGCGCACTATTATCACTTTTGACTCAAAACGGACCGCGCTACAAGTTTGAGCATTCCTCAAAAGTATAGCTGTACCTTTTGGTTCTATTGAAATTCCACCGGACAGCATTGGTTGACGTTTTAAATTGGGTGACATAGATTTTTTCCTTTGTATCGCAGACCCGGCATAACCTAGCCTATCACCTCGTTTTCGTTTGACGTGTGGTTTAGGACATCCTGTAGGTATTTAAAAGGCAAATTCATACATGAAAACAAGAAAAACTTTTGCTCAATAATTACTGTAAATATTATGTCCAAAAAATGTCCCTGATATTGATTTTGGGATTCTTGCTATTTCTATTTAAATATAGGTAGTATACCATTTTCTAAATCTATCTCTATAGAAATAAACCAATTTGACATTCAAGCTTGAATTTACCACTTAGCCAAACTCACAAATTGATTTATTCGCTCAAAGATGATTTATTCTGTTTACATCTTAAAATACAGAAAATACACTGCTCAAAAGTGTCTAGGGATAACTCAAGCATTTTCATACAAAGTATAGCTATTTGGGAGGCTGTAAAAATTAAAATATTGATACCAACGTAGAAATTTTTAGAACACAGAAACTGCTATATCTGCCCTTTTAGATTGTATAAAGAAATTCATCGTAGTAGCATTATTGTACAATAGTAAGGACGTTAAAAAAAGACAGATTTTTCTTTTAAAAGGTGTCAAAATTTTAGCAAAATCAAACGTTTTTTTTTGTAATATTCTTAACCTTTATCTTATGCCTCTGTCCTCGCGTTATTCTAAGATAATGCTCAACTTGTAAACAAACTTAACTTTATGAAATATTTGAAAAATGATATATCTATGATATCCCTAGACAGTTTTGATGTGTGTATCTTATTTTAAGATCTTAATAAGGTAGTTTTTGTTTCAATATCTTGAATAAACCTGAATTGATAAACAACGATTAATTACGACGACCTTGTATGTGTAAACATTGTGATTATTTTTCGCAAACTTAATTTATGTAGAATCAGCAAACTTCTGAAGCTCATAATTCAGTTCAGACTGAGAGGTCTACATGTCATAGTAAGTTTGGTTTTCTACAGTAAGTATTTTGTATAAAAAAAAAAGGTTTGGCCGCTGGCCGTCCGAAAAAAAGGGCCATTTTCAGACATTGGCTTTTCTTTCTGGCTGTTTCAGCAGGAAATGAGAAGTTTTTATATTACTTAGAATAGGTAAGGTACTTACCAGACCGGACCTACTGGTCTGTTATCAGAGACTATATTATAAACAGATATTTTGTTCATGCACATACATGTTTGTAGGTAAGCTGTGGTCGAACCCGCTGTCTCTGGCGTACTAGCTAACTTTTAAACAATTTCACCAGTTGTCAATACCTGCCCCTTTGTTTCACATAACTCACGTCTGGTTAAAGGTTATCGACCACTGTTTAATACGAATAACCTTTCAAAAATAGCTCATTCTTATTTGTGCTTCATGTGTGCGCTTATTTAATAATAAGCCCAGACCACAGTACACAGGTAACAGTAAAATATCTACATACAAAGGTGCCGCTCTCGGTTTGAATGCGTGCTCGCGCGTCGCGCGCCGTGTTGGCACGCGATTTCACGCACACGCTAGCATAAAATACGGGGGGATAGGGTCACAGTATAAACCATACAGTAGGCTATCTAAGGCCGCCCGCCGAGTTATTAGCCTAGCGTGCACACAGACACGCGGCACAGCCCGTCCGTACTGCCGCCTCCCTATGCCTCCCTATTTTATGCTAGCGTGTGCGTGAAATCGGGTGTGCGTGATATTGCGACACGGCGCGCGACGCGCTCGCACACATTCAAACCGAGAGTGGCACGTTTGAATGTAGATGTTCTACTGTATGGTTTATACTGTGATAAGGTGGTGGCAGTACGTAGGGGCTGTGCCGCGTGTCTGTGTACTGTGCCCAGACAGAACTGAACCGGACAGAATTAGATAGACTATAGAAGAGGACAGAAAATAAACCGGAAAGGGAAGCGGCACCGGCTTTGAATTAATTTATTCAATTCTATTTTTAGGGTTCCGTACCTAAAAGGTGAAAACGGAACCCTCCTTTACTAAGCTTCCGCTGTCTGTATGTCGGTATCTCATAAACTGTGATAGCTAGAAAGCTGCAATTGTCACAAATTATGTATTTTCGTTGCCACTTTAACAATTAACAACAATGTTATTATAATTTTAGCATTTTTCATGCAGTATATTCACTAAAGGTCTGAAATCCAGAAAAAGGCATTCAGACTTAGCTTCAGGCGGGAATCGAACTCGCGTCTTTCGCAAACCGGGCGACTGCACTCACCACTGTGCTACCGAGACCATAAACAGACAGGCCGAATCTTTCTGATTATTAACCCTTTGAACCCCGATTCCCGCCTGAAGCAAAGACCGGATGTATTGTTCTGGTTTTCAGATCTTTAGTAAAGAAGATACTGCATGAAAAATGGTAAAGTAATCATCTTTGGGTAGGCCTATGCCCAGCAGTGGGCATCGTTCGGCTGACATGATGATGATGATGACGATGATGATGATACATAGCAAACAGCCACTAGTATACGCCTACATGTTCATGCACACAAATGTTTGTACTGTGCGGGGATCAAACCCGCGACCTTTGCTGTAGTTGCTTACTTCTTAACCATTACACCAACCGGTCGTCTAGTAGTATAACTTGTACTTAATTAGATATTGTTAAGAGTAGAGTCTATTGTAGACACCTGGCTTACTGGAGGATTAGTTAGGAAGTTTAGATACCAACTGGTAGTAATCAATTTGCAATAAAGTTTAACTGACATCATTAAAACCTTTCTAAAGGGGACTGAGCGAACAGTGTCCGTGAACTCAAAGTCACAGGGTGTTTTATCTAAGTTAAAACAAAAATACTTTAAACGTTTAAACGTATTTATAAACAGATTTAGTGCAATGTATAGTCGCGGAATGAAAAGGTTGACCAGTTTTCAAACACATTCATTTACGCGGTGCAAGCACATGTTACCTTTTTTAACTGTGTAGGTAAACGGCTAGAGTATGCCGAAAAGTATGCTTTATTGATTGACAATAAAACTAAAATGCGATTAGACGTACGTTCCTTCACGATTGACAGTTGAACCAATTGATCTTGTCAACGCCATCATTGAGCAATCAAAAACAGATCTTAGGGTGGTCAACCCTTTCATTCCGCGACTGTACCTGCGCAGCACCCATCGTTCAGTTAACAGTTTTGTAATTTTGTATCGAAATGATGTATGTATTGTATCCAAAAACGCGTTGCCCTTATGGGCCGCAGCGGGTGGGAGACCAAGTCCACCACACTGCCACGCCTGGAGTTCTCTTGGCTTCTCACCGGTCACATCCTACCACCGGTACTAAGCCACGCCAAGGCGGGAACTGAGGGGGAGTAAAGAGTATCCTAGGGATTTCACAAGTACTTAAGTTTGGAAGGTGACTCATTCATTTCTCAGCTTACATCTACACTAATAAAGCAATGTTATCCATTATCCCATAAAGATTAAATCTTTAAAAAGCGTGTTACATAATCCACATAATCTTTTTACCCATACCCATCAATCGAACAAATATTTTGCTACATTTCCTGGGTAAACTGTGGGGGATTTTGAAAGGGCTTTTCGCTTGCAAACATGTTTATTTTCATATAGGATTAATTAACACGCATAGCGTCGCTATAACAATGAAAATGAAACGGTCCCAGTGTCCGTCTGGATAAACATCTCTTTAAATCCCAAACAAAGCGGATTTTATGGTTATTTAACTCCTGACTGATGGGTTTTTCATGCTTACAAATTTACTCTGTTTTTGTTGATTGTCGTTGGTTAAATAAAACATCAATATTAATGTGAGATCATATCGCGTTCCTGTAAGCTTATTGGAACCTCGAACAGCTGAATTCGCTTTAAGATACAGAAAAAAAGTAAGGGAGCAGTGAGTCCTCAGAGCTCTGTTTTTCTTCTCAAGAAGTAGGAACGCACCCTAGGTGCGCGAGCCATACCTTAACGGGGGTTAGGCGGTCAGCGAAATTCGCCTGAGGTAAGGGGGTGGGGGAGGAGGTGAGCGTCCGCGTTTAGTATGGAATCAACGTGCTCGAAACTAAAAATCGTAAGCGCCATTCACATTTTTATCAAAGTGAATGAAAATATTTAGTACCTATTTTATTTCTAAAACAAGATACTTACAAACTTACAGCTTAATTAAGCCAACACGTTTTCTAAATCTAAAACAGTCACGAAATCGAGAAGGTAAATACCTATGTTTTTGTGATTTTATACGAATTATTATCGTACAATGCGGTTGTAATGAGCATTTATAAGATATTTTAGAGGTAACTTCAGGTTTTTTTTCTATCGAGCAAAGTTTTTCCAATCGTGTTTTGGGAACAGTCATCCCATCACACATACGTTCTGTAATACATATTAGAAATTTCAGTGCGAAAAACATTCAATATTTTCAATTATAGCTCATAGATAACAGCTATTTTAACGTTTTCACCTACTAAGGCCCCTTAACAAGCAAGCTCAATGCGGATAGTTGGAGGGGTGTGAGGACACAATAATTATGCAATTAGGGCTCGCAAGTTGCTCTACTTGTTTCATTGTACTGTGGTGCTAGAGACTAATAAATAAAATGTTATAAACGTAGACCAATTCGTCTATTTGTACAGTGTTTTAAAAACAAGGCAAAGTTTGTTTACCAAATTAAACTTGTAAGACAGGTCGCGTATACATTAGATTTACATTAGACGTGAGACCACCGAGCACCAGGCCAGTCAGATTGATATTGTTCTGTTGTTCCAGGTACGGCAGTCCACACCATTCGCGGTCCCAGTCGGTGAAGGCCGGAAGGTCGAGAACAGGGGAGCGGCAACTCCTGGGTCTTCCACAGCAGCGCGCCAGGGTTGCTTCCATGCCCAATACTGGCGTCGAAGAAGAGTATTACCGGTTGAGGCATTTTAGTATAACGGGTAAAATACTTGTACTTATTTGGTAACGTCAGGTTCGATCATGGAAACTGACTCCCCCTCTGTTGGGAGGTTGGCTAGATGGGCACGGGCAAGAACTGGCGTCGGAGTGTTATTGAGGGGACCTTTTTGGGGGAAACCCAGGTCCACCACTAAAGTGCTGACGTCAATTTCATTACCGTGGGGTTTTAATCGTTAGGAGTCCGACATAACATCATCGTTCACGAAAAGAAAACCTTCACTTATGAATGACCGAAGCACCAGCACGTGGGGTGATACTGTTTAATTATTATTTTTTATTTAACCTCCTTGGCGCCACTCCTGGGCAAAGGTCTACTCCAAAGCTCTCCAGCTATGTCTGTCATGAGCCAATATTTGTTGGAGTGATGGCATAAAAATATGTCGTCACACCATCGTTTACGGGGCCTTCCTCTATGGCGATGACCATCTGTAGGGCACCACTGGGTGGTAATATGGGCCCATCTATCTGGATGCATCCTGTATACATGGCCTGCCCCGTTGCACTTTAATAATAACTTCCATTGGTTATGTTAAACCTTTTTTTGCTTTATGGATCTAACCAATGTGATCAGCTTCCACTGTCCTGTTCACAGCCAATCTTGCAAAAACAACAGGAATGTAAACATATTGTTAGAGCACGCGGAAATTTGATCTCACTACACACAACGTATATCACCGAAGCTGTTTGACAGTATCAGCATAGACGTCGTGGGTCAGTTGTTACTTTCTGTTGACAGGTAAGGGAGTGGTGAACCGAGGTGACTCGCTACGCTCGCGTCGCTCCAGATCAAACACATCAGTGGCTTCCAGCGCGTCCAGCACTGAGGCTGTCACGAGGGCTTCAGCACCTTGCTCATTGGCGTCTTCCAGGTCTACTTAATGTTGCATTTTATTAATGATTTATTTAAATATTGCGCACTCATAGTTTGGACCTTACTCTAACTAATGGGAAGCAGCCTGTTTCACAGATACAGTAACTCCTGAAATGATCAATCTCATCTTCAAGGCATGCGTGAACGCCTTCTCATAAATTGCCATGGTTATTAGAAGAAAAAGTGCGCATGCGCCGGAATAGTGAAGGTACATACAAACTTGCAATTATTGGCCGCACAAGAAGGTTCGGTGATTCGTTACTGTGTCGTGCTATGCAAACGTGAAACGCTCTTCCAGGGCATGTGTTTCCTTCTTCCTACAATCCCAGGTTTTTTAAGCGGCGCGTTAAAAGGCATTCATGCAGACCTTTTAAATGACATTGATTGAGTTCTCAATCAACCCCATATGGCACCAGGCGGAGCGAGGTCATCTTGAAGACCAAGATAATAATAAAAATAAAATAAGATAATAATAATAATAAAGTTCTTTTTATTTTCTGAACAGAGACTCATCAGCAGGTCTAAGCGCCTATAGAGTGCTGGTGCTGGGCGCTCCTGGAGTCGGGAAGTCCAGTCTGGTCGGCCAGTTCATGACTTCCGAATACCTCCACGCCTACGACACAAGTATAGGTATGTATTCACCTTTCAACGTAATTCAATTTATAATGAAGTGTCATACATTTTTTTATGAAAAAGGGGGTAAACGAGCTTGAGGGTCACCTGATGGGAATTGATTAACTCAGTATCGCCGCTGCGTTGCTTAAACAACGCAACGCTTAGTTTAATACATCATGTCACTGCATTGATACATCGTCTAGGTGCTGCAAGTTTTCTTTCATTGTAACTTGGAGAATCCTTCCAGATGATGAGTCAGGAGAGCGGTCAGTTTGCGTGCTGCTGGCGGGCGAAGAGTCGGAGATCACGTTCCTGGACGCGCCACCGGATCATATTGCCGTGAGTTTCTGCTTGAAGGTACAGAGGCTCGTGCCAACTTTATATTCCCATGCATCTTTATCTTTTTCTGCTACTCTCTCTCTCTAGACATTGATAATTACGTATATCAGAACATCTCATCACACACACCATCACGCCTATATCTTTAATGATTGGCAGAAACTTACATTCAAGCTAGTCAGTTAAGGATGCTTTTGTTCTCACTTTGCATGAGAGTATCTTGACCACGTTATTTCAAGTTTTCCCTCTTAAACAGTTCAATTTACCCTCTGTTATCTAGTTGGTAGCTGCCTGACACCTTCTATTTGTGGTTTTCACCAAACCGTCTCTGATTTTATCTTTCTTCACTTTTTTCAACTCCGGTTTTACTTAATAGGAAACTAGAATTCCCTGGATAAGTCGTTCGCATCAACTAGTCATACCATGAGTACCTAGTTTTAATTAATAAAACACAATCTAACTAAAAACCACAAAACACTTTCAAAGAAGACTAATATACCGTTACATTGAACTTTTTGCTGTTATGGCCATTGAAACAATACATTGAAAAAGCTTAATAACACCGCATAAAACGCCTTCAGATGTTCAAACCAGCTGTTTCTTTTTCAGTCAGATGGAGGTGCGCACGGCTACTGCGTGGTATACTCCACAGCAGACCGCACGAGCTTCGTGGACGCGGAGAGACGACTACAGACGCTCTGGGCTGCCGGCCACACGTCCAGAAGAGCTGTGATCTTGGTTGGGAACAAGGCTGACCTGGCCCGCTCTAGGGCTGTTCCTACAGATGGTGAGTCTTTTCAGTCGGTGTAAGCTTTGCAAAATCGTTTTGGTCCTCACGACAGGATTAGTGGCTGTCACTACTAATGTATTTGATTATATTTTATCAGCATTTCCTAAAATTCGGCTGAATAAGGAATAATCAAATTTGCTTTTACTGTTGTAATTTATTTTAGTAGGTTTTTCAACTTTAAATTCAATGTCATACTCTGAAGCGGCATTTCAAAGAGTTTAATGCTATCCTGTCATTTTTGCTACAGAGTCGCCGAAAAGGTCTAATTAAACATTGAATAGAACCAACCCTCCAATTATATTCGTTAGAAGCAATTTTGAAGCAATTACAGTGTATATTTTGCGTTCATCCCCCTACCCAATTAGTACAAAACCCAACGCCTGATGGACGAGTAAAGTCACTGATGCACGGATAAAACATTGCTCAGTGTAAACTAATAGGGTTTAAATGGACGGTGTATTTTTTATTTCTGGATTTTAATGTAAGGTCAGTTGACCTCAACTTTTAATTACGTGTAGACACAACAAATGCTAAAGGATCACTTTACAAATTGTGATCTTGTTGTTAATTGTTTTTAGTCAAACTTTATTGTTAAATCTTCCCGGCACCTGCGAAACAGACTATGTCAAGTGTGGCTTTTTTTTTTTTTTTGTAAAGTAGGGGAAATGCACTTACGCATACCCGCCAACCGGGGGGTTGGACGGGTTATGTCGGACTCTCCACGGGCTACCCCAGTGGCTCTACCGACTAAAAACCCTACTACTCCCTCTCATCGTCCATGGTGGGGGAATACGTTGTGTAAGCACGTGCCTTTTACGCGTTCCCCCGGACGGTGCCCGCCTACACGGCGGGCCGGAAGCGACCCCCCCTTCGAGAGGGGGGGCCAGTAGGGACAGCCGAGGGTGTCGAGCCGTCCCTACCAGGCAGTGGTGGAGGCCTGTGCAATGCCGGCAACGGTACCCCCGTACCGCGCGCCGGCTGGCCTCCTCCACGGAGGGGTGCGACGTGGCGCGCAGATGCACGCGGTCTTCCCCACCTCCTCGCCCTGCGGAGCCTATTGGACGCGGGATCCATGTCCCGCAACCGCTCCGCGGCTTCCTTGGCGGTCACCACCTCCTCACAGAAGGTGGCGAACGCTTGCCAGGCCTCTTTGTCTGCCAGCATTGCAAGCACAATGCTGGGCAGAGAGAGGTCCTGGCCCACTTTGGCGGCTAGCGCCATGCGCTGTGGGGCCCACGTTTGGCACACCGCCAGTGTGTGGTGTGCCGTGTCCTCCACAGCGCCGCACTCGTGGCAGAGGTGGCTGCCACTAGCAAAACTGTGACAATAATAGCCTCTTGTTTAATTAATTATTGTTACATTGGATGTACCTACAACTGATTAATGCGATAAATGTTTTTGTATTTAAAAAAAATTAAAAGATTATAATAAGCATTGATCAAATGTAAGTAATAGATTTTTTAGAAGATTCCAACATGTTACTGGATACAAACCTACATTAAAAATAAAAATATAATAAGTAAAAAAAACATTAAGTACCTACAAAAAGCCACATGCCCCATACACTTTTACCATAGTAGACAGAGCTTATACACTTTGACGGTTTTTATCATTGTTGACGACAAGCGAAACCCGCTTCTTTGCCACGTTTAATTGTATTTTTTAGTTTTGTATTTTTGAATAATTTTCAACCGTTTCACAGCAAAGGCGATAAAAGCATCATTTTGTTTTAATGTATATAGGTATACATTTTATGGCTCAATTGTTGATTACGTACCCTGAAATCGATTACTCTACTTTACAGCTGAAAGTAAACTCATTAAAATTTTATTAACAAGTAATCACATTTTCCTATTGAAATTGTAATTGCTTTTGTAACGCCTGTTTCATTTCTACGAGCAATGTTGTTGAGTTGCAAATTGCGCTGTAACTTTGTCAGGCGTAATTGAATAAACAAGAAATGGTTAACGTTTTCCTTTTGCCATTGTTTTCCAGACCTCTACCTAATAGTCATAGTGCTTTATTCTAATAAATTAATTATTTACTCACTAATTATGTCCATCAGCTAGCTGCGTGGTTTATCGACTACTCGTTACTTAGACTCGTAATAATATGAATTTTACACATACAGTGTGTTAGGCTACATGATTCCGCTAAAAACGGCGGTCATTTGATTTTTCCTACAACGATCTATGAGGTTGCGGGTTTGGTCCACGAATGGTACAAACATTTGAGTGCATGAACTTATTTGTTTGAATTGGTCTATATGTTATGTTATGGTCTGGGTGTATGTAAACTTGGTATGTATTTAAAAAAATAAGTATTTAAGTTTGTTTATCCGTTGTCTAGTACCCATAGTAGGTACAAGCTATGCTTGGTTTGGGGCTAGGTAGCGCTGTGTGGATTAATGTCCAAGATTATTTATAAAAAAAATCTTAAACTGGCCAACGTTGCACTGGATATTTTGTGCGTTGGCTTCAAGAAGAAATAGGTTATATTGGCATATATTTATAATTAAAATAGGCACCCCAAAAAAATGTATGGCTAGGAAAGCTTTTTCGTTTTAGGTGTAATTTTAAAATTAAAATAATCAATGAAATAACATTATCCCAAATAATGGGAACTCCTTATGCCTGTCGCTAAAATTGCAAACAGTACTTTTCGCATCTGACACTTTTTCTTAGATACTTCAAAACAAAAGCGATTAAATGATATCCTCAAACCATTATTAACAAAAAGCCATTTAATATCAGATCGTAAACTAACTCTTCTTAACGACTCTCACCGAGGCTTTGAGCGCTATAACGAAAATGACCTAGTTAAAATCAAATTGGAACAACGCATTTAGCAGCTGTAAGCTATTTTTTTAATAAAAATAATCTTCTGTGAACTTAAATTATATTCTAAAACATACCTATACTTATATGTGGCTGTGCTTATAATTAAATAAATGAAACAAGACAGTAATGAAACTAATTAGCCTGATATAAGTCAAGTCATAGTTTCAATAATTATTGGAAAATAATCTTTTAATTAGCACAGGAAAGAGAGTGGGACAAAATAGGTTAAAAAAAAACATTTTTTATACGTGGTAGTACCTATCTAGGTAATACTGCAAAATGCGGTTAGAGATCAGAAAAAAATGTTTCATTCAGAATTGAACCCCGTACCTCTGGATTTAGGGCTAAGAGAACTTACCACTTAGTCATAAAGGCGTTAAAATATAGGTTATACCTATAGCACCTACAAATCAAGATAACTTAAAAAATTGGTAACTTTTTTCTTTGTAAGAACAGGGTGATTTGCCAATGAAAATAAGGGTTGCGTTTTTGTTCTTTACAGTTTATTTTAAAAAAATGGCAATTACTGGCAAAGTCAGCCTGTATAACAGTTATTTTCGAACAGGCTTACTCCCTATTCTATTCGCTTTCATAAGATGCTGGACCGCCCCCTCACCCGTCGTCAAACCCATTTCCCATTATTTGTTTCTTTTGTCGATTCTTCGTTCAGCTGAGATACTATCTGTCCATCACTCGTTATCATTAGCCGGCTGGCTGGCTCGCAATGAGACCCAATGACCTCCATTCGCCCCAGAACGGACCTATTTCGCTCCAGGAAACAACAGGATTTATAAAAAACAAACTGTTTCCGGAGACGTATCCTTAGCAATTGCGAGTAAAATTATGAGATATTTTAGAGACAATTTTAAAAACACGTTCACCATCAATTTCGCCAGGTTATAAAAATTTGTTAGCCGGCAAAAGTCAATCAAAAATGCAAATCATTCATTTGTTTAGCACCACTGCTTCTTTTTCTAATGTTATAACAGATGGAGTATAAATAGCAATAGCTGTGAACTACAATGTACTGGTGAACCTAAGAAAGATTTATCACGAGGAAACAACGATTTCTTGTCTGTAACAAACAATCATTCTTTTTTTTAGTGCACACTGCAGTGCATTTTGTTATTCTCATTAAGTAGGTGCTCCTTTTTTGATTGCTTTTAATTTCACTAGCTTTTTTATATTTTATAATGTACTTTAGATGTTTTTGTTAAAAAAAATGTTTAGTCGTACCTATATATTGTATTGTGGCGTTCATTCAATAAATAAAATACACTAGCGCCCGCCTGAGACTTTGTCCTCGCGAACTTTGGTTTAAAAAAATAAATAAATTGAAGCGTATAGGCTACATAGCAAGAAACTCTACATAGCTAGCCATAAAATCATCCGTTTTGCTGGATTTTCCTCGAAAGAATCAACGTTCGAAACTGCGAACCGGTAGAGTAGAGTAACATCAAGTCACACACATGTTTTTAGGATAAAGCTTCCGACTTCATCCAGCAATGCTATCGACGATGATATTATATTCATATACTTTTAACTTACTTACCAATACTTTTTGCAGAGGGCAAAACCCTGGCGACGTCCTACGAGTGCAAGTTCATTGAGACCTCTGTGGGCATCAACCACAACGTGGACGAACTCCTGGTGGGCCTCCTGACCCAGATACGGCTGAAGCAGCAGCATGCAGCAGACAGAGTCAGGTAGTACTTACACTCTGCTTTTTTATAGACAAGAATAGAAGACAATGAATTCCAAAGCGCTAGAGCCTTCTTTCAAGGGTGCAAGAAATAATAGGGAATATGCACTGTTGTTGTATGACTGATTATATTATATTCATCACCAAAAATGCAAAATGTAGTCCATTTATAGATTTCTTTAGAAAGATACTGCATGGAAAATGCTAAAAACAATAATAAAATACATTTATCTATAGATAAACATTTCAAACCTTTTCAAATGTTTTAAACACCGCCATTATGGTGCGCTCGGTTGTCATAGACTCTGACGTCACGCAAGTCTATGACAACACACATGTAACCTACAAACTGTTGAATTCTTCTTCTTGTCGCGCTCTTGACAGTGACATACACGTAGACTTGGACGTCACACTCGACCTACTCTGTTTCATCCACTTTGAATTTCCCACATTTTTTTGCACAAAGAAATAAAATAGAACTGTTTTGCATTACAACAAAACAGATGTTATGTGTTGAATAAAACACACAGCGTTTAGGGTGAAGAAGCTGTTCATGGTCTTATTAGATATTGGCAACACCTTACCTTAGTCTTTGATATTTAGTTCCAATTTCTCACCAGGAGGGCGCCACCATCTTTGTAAAACTTGTGGCGACAAGTATTTGAATTCATAGAAGTCTTCCCTCACCTGCAAGCCACTTGCTGCAACGCTGTGTGTTTTATTCAACACATAACATCTGTTTTGTTGTAATGCAAAACAGTTCTATTATGTGTCTTCCTAAAACACACAGCGTTTAGGGTGAAGACCTGTTTGTTATCTGCTGGTGAGAAGTAAATATTAAAAACACAAACGCTATGTGATGATTACATGAATGCTTACATAATCAATGATTTATGTAAGAAACAATGTACAAGGATAAACCTTTATTAAAGTGTAATTCCCACAATAATTAGGGATCAACACAGTTAAAATCAAGAATATAGTAAAATCAACAAGGTAACAAATTATATAATTAGCTCAAATAAACAATACCTACTTAATTGCATTCACTTCTTATCAATAATGATAATACCCACAATTGTGAATTGAGTTCTCATTGTTTGCTTAGAAACAAACCTATTACTTTTGCTATCAACTTTTAGTGAGATCACATTAATCACTAGATGGTTTATTTTTGTAATAACAATATAAACAAAAATAAACAATAATTAAATATATGAAATATTTAAAAAGTTAGAATATAACAAATCTTCTGACAGATTAGTAACAGTTGGACTTGATGACAATAAAGATTAGTTAGTACATGCAGAGTTGCTTTCCCAGTTTCCTCTGTCTGAAACTTCCTTCTTGGGTCAATTGTCTATTCAACTATTGGGTAACTACCTATTGGGTATTGGGTATGCTACTGGGAGATGGATCTATGGTAGTTTTCTTGAAATTAGATCTGTCATCATAGTTCTTTTAGCAGGTTTAGGTTAACCAGTTTTTGTAATTTAATAATTGTGGTATATTATGCCCTTCAAATTGTCGAGTAGGTATTGGTTACCCCTAATATATATGTATATATTTATGTGATAAATTGGTCAAACAAGTCTGGGTGATATGATAATAACCATACCCATTGTTGGTTAGTCCCACTATCATAAATTCAAATTCAAGACATAAGTGCACTTTATCGTCTTGAAAAACTATTTTTAACAGGAAACTAATATTGATGTTAGTTTCATGTATTCTATGGCCAGACTCTAGAAGTAGTATCAGGGCAGCAGGTCTGGCTATATCGAGGTTTGTGTATTCAAACATGTTGAATTTATTAATCATTGAAATAATATTTTACTGTTCCAAACAGGGGATGTGCTTGGGTTTAGCGAGACAAATGGCTTCCAGTTTCTGAAGGTTTTACAGTAAGTAAGAATGGCTGATTATGCTAAAGGATAGTACTTCAGCAAAGCCTTCCTTCAAAAATATCATACCTTCACGACCATATCCCTAACGGGTCAGTCAGAAGCACACCGACCGCCGTCGCCATGGCGAACAGAACACACAGAAGGCCACATTTCACCGATGGAGCTTCAAAAATATAATTGCTAGAAAAGGTCTTTAGCACACCTCTTAGGGACTTATCATTAATCCTTCTGGTTCCGCACCAAAGAATCTATTAAATGTTAGGAAAGGATATATTTGAAGAAGTTTTATAAATAAACAATAAAGATGTTCGCCAACTACTTTCAAGAGACCTTGCTCACTTGAATTCTAGTCTGCTACTTGTTCAGAGCACCCCCAACTATCCAAGGCTGGAGTTGCAACTGGTCCACCTGAGCAGGGCTGAGGCCCGTGGACTTGTGTACAAGTACCTTCCGCAGGTATGGTATTGCAATTGGCTCATTCAAGGTTCGACACCTCAGACCCGGCCACCAAAAGCATTGGTTTCAATGCAGAGCTATTAGAATGTAGCTTCTCTTTGCTGTGTTTGGGTGAGCTAGCATCCAAGTAATAAGTTGGGCAGTAAGAATATCCAAGCTAGATTGAAATCCACTAGAGACTAAAGGTGTCGCAGACAAGAGCTGAGTCATCGTTTTAGTATAAGGTGCCCTAAAGAGAGACCACAGCTGGGCTGGACCGCAGCAACGCTATCTCGCGAATAACCCACTTTCTGAATACGACCTCCGTGGCCTGGGGCAGTAAGTGCCATTGGGGCAAAGTTCGACCTCTTGACAGATGGTCTGCTATTCCGTTTAGCCTCCCCGGGAGGTTACAAGCCGACAGCATTATATGTGTTGAGCTGGTTAGCTCCAAGAGTCTGGTTGTCAATTTCGACATGGCTAAGGAGCGAATTGATACTATTGTATGATTGACATTATTGTCTAGCCTCCCCGAGAGGTAACAAGCCGACAGCATTATATGTGTTGAGCTGCTCGGTTAGCTCCAAGAATGTATTTGTCAATTCTGACATGGCAAAGGAGCGAGTTGTTTATTATTGTAAATATGACATTGTTTAGCCTCTCCGAGAGGTAACAAGCCAAAGGCATTATCTTGAGCTGCTCAGTTAGCTCCAAGAGTCTGTTTGTCAATTCTGACATGGCAAAAGAGCGAGTTGATATTATTGTATGTATGACATTATTGTCTAGCCTCCCCGAGAGGTAACAAGCCGACAGCATTATGTTAAGCTGCTCGGTTAGCTCCAAGAGTCTGGTTGTCAATTCTGACGTGGCAATGGAGCGAGTTGTTTATTATATGTATGACATTATTGTAATATTCTCTGACTGAATCAGAATATGAGTGTTCAAAAGAACTTTTTGTTGGCACCTGATGGCAGCAAAAACAGCATACAATTGTTTTAAATTTGAAAGCCAGGCTCTGACTTGGTGACCACTTGCCTGCTGAGACGTTGCCATTGAGATGAGGACTCCAGCCTACATCTGCTGCATCTAATGTTAGGTACTGAGTGACCTCTAACTATTTTATGGGACCAAGCTGTGCTCTATTATAGACTATTGTCAACCACTAGTTTAGGTTTACTTTACCTTGCTTTTGAAGACAGCATCTTCCTTTCTCTTGGTTAGCCTTGCATGAGACCTCCAAAAAGAGAATAATTGAAGTTTCGGCAATTTTGAGTGCCTCTTTAGAATGGCATGATAAGCAAAGTTTGATTAACAGACTTAGAGCTTTTACAGTACAACTATTATTATTATATATAATATTTATATTAAAAAAATAAATTGCCAGAGCAGAGTTATTGTAGTCAGTAATAAGACACTTTACAGAGTGTCCTATAGTAGGCCCAAGTACTCTACCTGTTGAATTGGCTTTAAGACTGATCAAGGTGGTTGATATGCCAGCCTAGAGTCTGTAGGAGTGCCATAGTTTCCGCAACTTGGCTCTCCAGAATAGAATGGTCCTGGTTGACCAACCGGTAATTGTCTAGATGGACTAGAATTCTGAATGACATACAGAGAAGGATTTCTGTAATCCGATTGTAAAGTCCTGCAAAATATTTGTGTTGGTAGTTGGTTTTGTTGACACAAATCAATTGAGACCTCTGAGGTCGAAAATTGATCTTATCCCACCCCGGTATTCGGTAGGTGACATTGTGGTAAAACAGCTGAAATCTTTTAGTTGGGCTCTCAATGTCTTAAGTGGGCCCCCTTCCCCCCCCCCCCCCCACCAATGAGTATAACGGTTCATGTGGTGCTCTGGGGTTCCGATGGGAGTCGGGGTCATTTAAAAAGTAAGTAGAAGTAAATGATTCACCTTTGAAATATGCAGGAGATCATTCAATTCAGCCACATTTGAGTGCCCCCTAAGACTTAATAACTGGGGTAAATTTTTACAGTCATACAAATATTCTGAACTTGGACCCCTACAACCGAACCACTTCCATCCGAAACCCTTTGGTGTAATTTTTCTCAGGTTTGGACTATTCATTTTTTTTTTTTTTTTTTGCAATACATTCTATAAACTCAGCCCTCTAACCACAAATAATTTGCATAGCCACATTTTATTACATTCAGCTTGTGGACCACAAATAACACTTACTTTATTGAACAATGTACTGAGGCCCTCAGAATGAGCGGCAACCCAATTGACAAGTTCTAGGGACCAGATTTTATTAATTGATGCTGTTCAAACACCACATTAATAGTCCGGCTAACAGGTTTTCAGTAGAAAGTAAATATTCTTTCTGATTGTTGAAATGGCACAGTTCGCCATTAATTTTCAAAGGTACAAAGCCTGAGCTGCAATCGTTGATTGCGAAGCCCATTCATAACGAATTGTCTTCTATGCATCAGTATCGAATGAATCAGTATTACTGCAATTTAACTATTTTAGAGAGACATTCTCCATAAGCTAAAATAAGCTATCTACATTTAAATTTGACATTAAGTAACCATAAGAGTTTCAGTTGATTGACATGGATTGTGCAATCGTTTTGAGAACTGGTCAATTTTGCTTCGAGATATTGTCCTAGAAGCTTGTTTAAACACTTTGACAATTCTGTAACATAGGTACTGAGACATGGAAGCAACTTATCAACGTGTCAACACGCAGATCACTACAAGAAACATATTGTTTTTACTTACGTCTGAGACGTTCATTTAGTGGAGGACTAGCGAAATCCATTCGCTTTTTGTCTTCCTAAAGCGAGGAAGAAGACGAAGTAGGTACCTACTTTCGTCTGTTCGCCTCGAGTCAAGAGTCATCTCCCGATTTCCATCCGGAGCATCAGGGTTTGACTTTGCAAACATTCTTCCTTACCGCTACGTATCATGGCGATAAGAAAGCGCACAAAAACAGATACACTTCACTACTTTTTTCACAATTAAATTGGAATTTTCACTTTACGTGACCGTTTTTGCAGAAAACCACAAACGCTATGTATTCAAATACTTGTCGCCACAAGTTTTACAAAGATGGTGGCGCCCTCCTGGTGAGAAATTGGAACTAAATATCAAAGACTAAGGTAAGGTGTTGCCAATATCTAATAAGACCATGAACAGCTTCTTCACCCTAAACGCTGTGTGTTTTAGGAAGACACATAATTAGTAAATATTGTAACTCATCTGTTCCAAGTTACAAATTTTATTTACAATTGACATAAAATATGCGATAAGAGCCGGTTCACACGGCGATTATCATTAGCGATCTCCTCGTCGTGAAATCGCTCAACAATCGCTAGGTATGAAGGTAGGACCCAATTTGTTTGTCTGGCTGACTTCGCGCGCGTTGCCAAGCAACGTTCATCGTAGGTGGTACAGTTGTGTAAAAAAGCGTTTACCGATTTCGGTTCTACAGATTAAAAAGTAATGAATGTTTAAATGTATCATTTTACAGCTATAAAAAGGAATTTATATTTCAATGTATCATTGCGATTATTTTTACACAAAAATGAATGGCAAATCTAAACATAATATTACATTTTGTCGACTGGGTTAGAATTCACCCTTCAGAATCAATAAATTTACTAACGTGCTCTCAAACCACTTCAGACTCAGCGTAGGTGCTGAGTACCTCGTGTGCGTATATATGTATGTACGTACGTTACTAAACCGAAACGACACCCGTCTCTGCTGAGTTAGGGTTGTCGATGGAAAAGTTCAAAGTTTATTTAAGTAGCAGATTAATGCCAAGCATAATTTAAATTAATCTCAAAATGAAAGAACATGAAAGCAGCTGTTCATTTTTAAAGCCATCCTCCATTGCTGTAGCTCTGACGTGTGATCCAGAACTCAAATTAGCTAAAACAGGTGTTTTAGCCAAAGCAGGTGCTTTGTGTTCGAATTGTACAATTCACAGCTAACTCTCCTGTGCTCCATTCTAAACACCGATAAAGAAACCCAACTCGGATAGCGGCAGTAGGCTCGCCTCACCTTTACCACATTGTGTTCAAAAATTATTTCGGTGAAATGTGTGGTTCACAATCAGTGTATCTGTGGACGCCTTCAGATTTATGTGACCTATGTTGCGAAGATGTCGCTTCTGAGATGGGTCACTTAAATCTGAAGACCTAATCTAATATACGTTTCACATCTTCTTCTTTGCTAGTTGAAAAGTTCAGAGGTGGTATGTATTAAAATGCAATTTTTTTTTTGACAACCCTGGACAAGGCTGATCGAGTGCCTCAACGGCTGTTGAGGCAAGTGCTATCTTCCTTTCAAACGGATCAGCTTTGCAAATATATTTTTCTACTTGTCATTTTATTTATTGAGAACATTTCCTGAGTGTTTCAGAGATCAGCGTTTTTCTTTGTTCACTGCGAAACAGGGATTGCGGGATAGAAGATAGAAAATGTTTTTTGTGAAAATTTGAATCGAAAGGTTTAAAATCCTACCTACGAATTTGCAAACGTCAGAAAATTTAAGTGAGGTGAGCCCTGTTCCTATCAGTGGGCTTTTTAAAGGCTGTTGTTTGTTTGAATTTGGGTAATGTATAATAGGTGTAATGCATAGATTATTATTCCAATGAAACCTGAATCACAAATAAAAAAGTTATTGAACACATTTTTTTGTGAAATGGAGGCACAAATCACAAGATACAGGCAGAATACAGTGACAGGTTTCGTGTTTATCCTTGTTGGCATTACGAGAGTTATCGTTCTCTCGTGGCTAACTCTCCGGTGATAGAAAACACCATAAAAAAAACTCAGCAACCTGGATAACGGCGCTAGGCGGCCCTTACCACGTTTTGTTCAAATTCACTCGGCTAGTAAATAATAGGCTTTGAATGTCCCGGTCAGTATGACGGCAACAAACAGTGTCACTTTTACCCGTTTAGAATATATTCGCTACGTCGCACACCTAAAGCAAGAAAGGCATAACTCAGAAATAGTTACGCCTTTTTTGTTCCAGGTGTGCTATGTATGTATGTATACTTATTGAACTGTTCCAGGAAACGCAGCACATCGCGCAAGAACCGCAGCCGCGCGCGCTCGCCTCTGGAGCCCGAGCCTGCGCCGGCGCCGCCCGTCACCGCCTCCGCCAACAGCACGCCCCGCAAGAGGACGAGGCTCTCCGCTAGTGTTAAGGTTTGTTATTCACCACCGTTACACCATTGTCGAAATTAAGGCCCTCACCCTATTTGTCATTGCTACTAACGCGCGATAGTCGCATTTGCAACAGTAGTGATGACAACGCGCATTCTGACCTAAATTTAGTGATTTACTTTTCGAGCATCTACGGGCTTCGGAGGCACGCTAAGCAGTTGGTCGCAGCTGACGTCGCTAGCCAACTTCCTTACTCGCTAGCCAACTTGATTTCCTTTAAATGTACTGTTACCATACTTTGATTTAATTTTGTTTGAATTAGTTCTTTTAAAAAAAACATGTTCTCTAGGAATGTATAATTAACCATGCTGTGGTCAATATTTATGGATTACCGTCTAGCCTGGTATTATTAAACTACTTATCTTAGTACCTATTTTTTAATAAATAAATAAACAATTTGCACTGAGTCCGCTTGTTGAAGTATGGATTGTACCTACCACCTCCTAGTTGAGGTGTGGCCTGTGCGTGAGACGTAAAAATACTGTTGTTGTTTACAGCAACCTACTGACGCTACAATCTCTACTTCCAGGTCCGTGGCCTCCTCGGGCGCGTGTGGGCGCGCGACTCCAAGTCAAAGTCCTGCGAGAACCTCCACGTGCTCTAGCACGCGGCCGCCGAACCCGTCGCCTGCTTCCCCTTCTTCGACTGCGCGGTCAGCTACTCCTGAACTGAGCGGACTGGATATCTGGCTTCATCAACCACTGCTATCAATCTGCGGCATTCCTTGCGATCCATTATTAGTTCCATGGTGGACTTAGTGGTGTTTATTAGCATAAGTTCCATTTTAAATATGAATGGAACTAAAGGCATCTTTATACCGTCAGTAGTTCCGCTTTTAGGCATTAAAGTCACTTGTGAATTGTTCAAAAGTTCAAGTGCATTATAGTACATTGTTACCCCAGGGGTGAAAGTAACTTATTTAGTCCCGAGACGGGGTTTGGCGCCCGGAACGAAGTGAGGGCGCCAATAGTTCGAGGGACTAAATAAGTCTTTCACCCGAGGTAAACACTGTGCTTTTCATTACGAATACAAGGAAAGTAAAAATAAAAACATGAATTAGCTAAAGAAAAAGATGAAGATCGATTTGGCGCTATCCCGCCTATTTTGTTTGTTTTTTTTTCTGTGGCGACATCTGGCTGGCTGAATAGTGGGTCCCACTTTTCAGCCATTATTTTTTATTTTCATCATTGGAAAAATGGTAAATATTTTGCTCAAAGCTAAGTTATTTTAAGGAATTGTTGAAACTGAATTATAATAAAGTTATTTAGAAAATATATATTCTCTAATCAATACTTAACTTTAAGTTATTTCAATTTTACATCATGGCTGTATAGAAAGTTGGAACATGGTTCGATAGAAAAAAAAAAAAGTTTTATTTTTAATAATTTGGCAGCTGTCAGTTGATAGTGATTCTCCCTAGGGATGAAAAGTATTACTTTCAGCCCGCTTCTCAGGTCAGTAATGACCTACTTTCAGAGTATGAGTAATGAAAAGTATTTTTCTGAAAGTAATACTTTTCATCCCTAGGGAGAATCACTATCAACTGACAGCTGTCATATTATTTAAAAAAAAAACTAGTTCTTTTTCACTTAACTATTGAACCATGTGCCAACTTTCTATACAGCCAATATGTAAAATTGAAATAACTTAAAGTTAAGTATTGATTAGAGAATATATATTTTTTAAATAACTTTATTATAATTAAGTTTCAACAATTTCTTTAAAATAACGTAGCTTTGAGCAAATTATTTACCATTTTTCCAATGATGAAAATAAAAAATAATGGCTGAATAGCGGACCGGCCACAGAAAAAAAAACAAACAAAATAGGCGTGAAAGCGGCAATTCGATCTTCATGAATTAATTCATGTTTTTATTTTTACTTTCCTCGTATTTGTAATGAAAAGCACAGTGTTTACCTCGGGTTAAAGACTTATTTAGTCCCTCGAACTATTGGCGCCCTCACTTCGTTCCGGGCGCCAAACCCCGTCTCGGGACTAAATAAGTTACTTTCACCCCTAGGATAACAATGTACTATTGCTATTCATCATTGAGCTAAGTGACAACACCAACGAAGTTCTTACTGCCCTAATCTTTGAGTAAATCACTAGATACCATTACATTACAGGTATTCACTTTCAATGTCTGCTGCCTTGACCTACCTTCTATACTTTGGTGTTAAAACATAAAGTGGAACTACTGGATATAAAAAATCGATTGTTACATTCACGTCTGAATTGAAACTAGTAAAAATAAAAAATAACCAGTAGTACCTTAATGGAACTAGTGGGAATTAATAGCCATCACTGCTATCTGTATCGAAGACTTGATTGATCTAACGAAGACTTAGCCGTAATCAAAGGTTTTTCAACACCTCATCCCCGCTTTGACTGTACGGTCAGCTGTTCCTGAACTGAACAGACCAAGAATTAACTGGAATTCTTTGCAAGGCCACCATCACTGCTATCTGTAGAAAATCGCTTTTTACGGGCAGTTCACTTTTGACTGGTAACAAAACAGGAGTTACTTTTGAATAGCGCAACTATTGTTTTCTTCTATATTGAGGGAATGGCAAATTATGATGGGTTACATAGCCCATTATATCGACCATCTAAATTATTTTCTCAAAAATTCATTAATATCAGAAATCAGCAAATTACCCTTTAAAAATACGAAATTTTTCAGATACCTGGTGAATTTGTCATTGTGACAGTTGTTTTACACCCTGGATATACCGCACGCTTCCAATGTATGTAAACTGCTTCCCTTCTTTATCTAACCTATTGTTTCTCAATGTAAATGAATTGTATTCTGTTTTTGAGACTTAAATGTCATAAAACCATAACTCTCGCTACCCAAGATTTAAGCTTTCTCTTAGCTTTAATTGACCTAGCTTTTTATTGGTATGCTTTCATTACAATGGGAAAATGACGGGTCGGCGGTGAAATATGAAGAAAAATAATGTTTTAAAAAACTGTGTGTTGAATGGTGAAGATTAACTTTTTCTTTAAAAATATTGTTCAAACTTTTTTTATATTTCAAAATGATGTCAAAATTATCAACAACGTTAATACAAAAAACGCACTGTGCTAATATCACACAACTATTTTAGTTATTTTTTTCTTCAGAATTTTCTTAGTTAACTTTTTTTTATCTTTTAAAAAACGTTAAAACGTTAACTTAATTGACTTTTAAAACAGTGAAATTTATTGTATTTCAACAAATAAGTAGTAGTTAACAAAGTTATGTTTCTCTTTCTGTATTAATGACAGTGTTAGTTAATTTTAATTATAAGTGTACGGGTTACCGCACAGTAGGCATAAGTTCAATGACTTAGTAATCTAGGTCAATATTCTGCATTCGTATTATTTGTACCTACTTTACCTTTTACATTTTAATCAATAATAAAATCAGTGTTAGATCATCTACCTTGGGGTTTGTTTCGCACCTTAACTTTCCCTCATCTCTCACTCATCTTATAGACTGTAGACACCCTACAGTTTTTGGTCCTTCGATCCTAACGGAGACTAAAATACCTCGGCGACGTTCGAGAGCTGCAATTTTGGTCTTTCAAGAACACTGCACCCAGACCACTATCTCTCGTCCACTTACGCGACATACAGAGACACAGCGGTCCACACTTCAAGCCTGTGACATTCTATCGACGCTTAGAAGAAGCAGCAAAACAGTGACCCTACATATACACTACTTTGTGTTTTAGTGGATCGGTACGACTGCGAATCGGTTAACTGGCCTCCCACAAGCGGGTCTCACCAGTTAAATTGAGAAGGCGCATACGGTCGTGCTGAATTTACGTAGACATAAAGCAGTTGGGGCCACGATTTCGTACACTTCATTGAACAGACACTTTCTCGCCAACGTTCGGGGAAGAACTCATCGCTGTTCACTGACCTACACACTAGTAGTCCCTTAGAGTTCCAACGACGAACGACGTATCTAAGGGCTACCTCTTCGTTCCCGGAAGCGTGACGCTGAGAACGTTATTTCAACATGGAAAGTCTACTTCAGCGTCAACACGACATTGTTGAAGCCATCAAGAAAGTAGAACGAAACTTCAGCAAGGATTCTCCTAGCCGGAAAACCCGCAAGTACTTGGATGAGCGGCTCGACACCATTGACAAACTATGGTGCGAGTTTCAAGTCAACAACCACAAATTGTCGGACTATGAAAACGACCAGGATCCTTACTTCGTAGAAGACCAATTTCAACAGGCAAGAAACTACTTCGATATTGTGCGTGGCAAGATATCTTCCTATCCCGCTGTGGTTGAAACTATTTTACCATCACCTCAACCGCGAGAGCTGCCTCAGTGCACAGAGCAGACGGACATTGACAGAAAGGAGGCACCAGCAACACTAGCTCCACCTCTACTACCGCAACTAACGATGCCGTCGACGTCCACCAGAGTACATCTAGGACAGGCAGACTCGCTAATGTCCTTACAGCGAACGAACTTCCGAGCGTTTAGTCGACAAGTCAATACTCTAAAAGTAGATGATATGCGGGACAAATGGGAGTTGGAAGATGAGCTACGTAATATACAGACACGTTGGAATGCAATTGACGCTTTGCATTTACAAATAGACAACATCTTACAAGGAACCGACACAGCATATGATGACGAGTTCTTTACGTTTGAAAGTTCGTACAAGAGGGTCAAACGGGCTTTGAATCTGAAGCTAGCATCTACGATGCATCTTCAACATGGGACTCCACAGATAGATATCCCTATGTTCACAGGCAAATATACACAATGGCCTACTTTTTACGACCTATACGTGGAAACTATTCACAACAACAATCTTCTGACAAACGCTCAGAAAATGCAACATCTGAAAGGAAGATTGAGGGGAGACGCCGAGCGGCTTATTCAACATCTACACATTTCGGCAGATAACTATGAAGCAGCATGGGAGCTACTTACTCATAGATACAACAACCCTCAACTCTTGTTTACAAAGCAGATTGAGACATTCATCAATCAACCTGTCGCACACAAACAGTCGGCGTATGAGATTAGACGACTCTACGATACCTCTAGGGAGTGCATTCACGCGATACAGAACTTAGGTATCGATACAAGTACCTGGGACCCGCTACTAGTCCATCTCATTGCAAAAAAGTTAGATAGTGAGACCTATACCGACTACAAACAAGCTAGAAAGTCGCCCCGTGACTTACCTTCACTTACTGAACTCATGGACTTCCTGGAAGGCAAATTCAACGCTTTGGAACCCATAGGCAAGAAGGAAAGGGAGGTCATTGCACTATCTGACAAGACGCATCTTCAAAGGACGACTAACAACAAGCCCTACAAGTTTCAATTGCAACAATTTGGTGGTCATCGTCACGGAAAACCTCAAAACCGAGAATTCCAAGCCATCGCGACATGCTCGCCAAATTGTCCTCTTTGTAACAACAGCCACCGATTATACAGATGCAGCAAATTCATCAAAATGACGTTGGACGAAAGACTAATGACCGTCAAAAGGTTGAATATTTGCCAAAATTGTCTATACGCACACAATGACAATCAGTGCACGTCAAGAAACTGCAGACTTTGTCAAAAGGGTCACCATACGATGTTACATGAAGCGTACGTGAATTTCAAGCTAACGCAACCAACACCGAACAGGCCGATCGAGACTGCAGAATCATCGTTTACTCCATCCGCTCCAGTTACGCAAAAACCGCACATTCCAAAATGGCAAAGCAACAACAAAGAACATAATGTCAATCACGTTGCTACGGATGATGAGGAGATTCTATTGACGACTTTGACAATCAAGGTCAAGACTGTGGATGGGACTTTGGTCACGTTGAGAGCACTTTTAGACCAAGGCTCTCAGATATCGCTAATATCTGAAAACGCTGCTCAGATGTTAGGGTTGCCTCGCCAACGGTACCATGCATCTGTATCTGGAATCGGAAATGGATCAAAACATGGAAAGGGAATCATTGCAATTGAGTGTCAATCCATTTATGAAGACTATCAATTCACTACTCAAGCATTAGTCATAAAAAATGTCATCAATAACCTGCCTAACGTTTCCTTCAAAAAACAGTCCTGGTCGCACCTGCAACACATTCAACTGGCTGATCCGGAGTATAACGTCTCAAAGCCTATTGATTTGCTCCTGGATGCTAGCATATACTCAGATATAATCATGAATGGCTTGATCAAAGGCCCGGATATGGCACCCATCGCCCAACAAACAAAGTTAGGTTGGATACTCTCCGGTAACGTAAAAACGTTCAAGTGTCACGTTGTTGTAAACAACTTGTCAGAGATATCTCAATATTGGGAACTTGAAGAAATCAGCGACACTACTCCTGGACTAACTCAAGATGAACAGTATTGCGAGCAACTCTATGAGTCTACGACAAGGCGCTTAGCAACAGGGAGATATGAGGTCGCCATCCCGATGAATCCTGGATACAAACAAGATCTAGGTAAATCACACAATAAGGCGATCGCACAATTCCATAACTTGGAAAAGAAAATGGCAAAAAGCAAAGAATTTTCGAATGTTTACACCCAGTTCATGCGGGAATACGAACAACAGGGTCACATGGTTCCAGTTACACACCACAGTGAGCCCTCGTGCTATCTCCCTCACCACGGCGTATTTAAACTAGATTCCACTACAACAAAGTTGCGAACAGTTTTCAATGCGTCATCAAAAACATCCACTGGACACAGTCTGAATGACTTGATGCAACGAGGTCCTAATCTTCAAAAGGATCTGCAGCATCTCATCTTAGTATGGCGTCAATATAAATACGTCATAACGGCCGACATCGAGAAAATGTTTCGCCAGATTATCGTTCGAGAGCCTGATCAACACCTACAACGCATTATTTGGAGGAACCGCCCCGAGGACCAACTGATGGAATATCAACTTACAACTGTCACCTACGGAACAAAGGCGGCGCCCTACCTCGCGATGCGTACACTCAAGCAGCTAGCAATGGATGACGCACACAAGTACCCTCTAGCTGCTGCTGCATTGATGTCATCATTCTACATGGATGATCTGATGGAAGGTCGGGATGACATCTCAGAAGCCAAAGAATTGCAACAGGAGATAATCTACATGTTAAAGGGGGCTGGAATGAACATACGCAAATGGTCCAGCAATACCGACGAACTGATTAAAGATTTATCTGCTGACCAACTGGACACACCACTCGACTTCAAGTGCTCTGAAAACCGCAAGACACTGGGTCTACAATGGAATCCCACATCGGATACATTTTCATTCCGAAACAAATTTCAAGGCGACACAAGTTATGACGTCATTACAAAGCGTCAGCTACTTTCAAACATCTCTAAGATCTTTGACCCCTTGGGATGGCTTTCTCCACTGACTATAAGAGCGAAGTTATTATTCCAACAAACTTGGACTGAAGAAAATGCTGATTGGGATAAGTTATTACCCGAAAAAGTTAACAACGAGTGGATGCAGCTGAGAAACGATCTACAACAAATAGATAAATTCAATATACCCAGATACTTAGGTAAAAGAAATTACAAACTCCATGGTTTCTGCGACGCGTCAGAAAAAGCATACGCCTGTGCAATCTACGTAGTCACACAAAATCCTAACGGCGAGTTCACATCGACACTTGTGATAGCTAAAACAAAGCTTGCGCCTTTGAAAAATAAATTGTCGCTGCCTAAACTGGAGCTTTGTGGCGCACTGTTGCTATCACAACTGATGAAAAAGGTGATGGAATCCTTACAAGAGGACATACAGATCAACGCGTGGACCGATTCCATGGTAGTACTTGGCTGGCTTCATGGAGACATCAATAGATGGAAGCAGTTTGTTGCCAATAGAGTTCGTACAATACTCAACATCATTCCACCATCATCATGGCGCCATGTTCGATCCGAAGAAAACGCAGCCGACTGCCCGACTAGAGGTCTGACATCATCACAACTGTTAGCACACCCTCTGTGGTGGGAAGGCCCGCAATGGTTGCCTACATTTGATCCGAACACGATCCAAACCAACATTTACGAATCTCCAGTAATCGAAGTCAGGAAAACCAATGTGAATGCTGCCGTATGTTATAAAAACGAGTTCATATTAAAACTGCTAAACGAATGCAGTACAATACGACGCATGACAACAACAATTGGTTGGCTATCACGCTACCTACAGTGGTTACGAAATAAACAAATACCACGACAAAATTACCTATCGTCATCGGAAATGCAACTTGCCCTCAATCTGATTATCAAGACTGCGCAATCGATTGAATTTGAGGATGACATTCATCACTTACAAACACAAGGCAGATTGAAAAAAGATAGCAAACTGTCAAGTCTCAATCCGTACCTTGACACGAAGGATGGACTACTGAAGGTTGGCGGGAGATTGAATAATTCCGAGCTCTGTCAATCTGCTAAACATCCAGTTATATTAACAAGCCACAGCAAACTTACAGAGCTTATCATACGTCAAGCACACTCTGCTACACTGCACGGGGGACCGAGCCTGACGTTATCATACATCCGTGAGACGTACTGGATTCTCAGCGGCCTGCGTACCGTAAAAAGAGAACTTCGCAAGTGTGTGAAGTGTCGACGCTTTAAAGAAGAAAAAATAACACAAATTATGGCCGATTTGCCGAAACCGCGAGTTACTCCTTCGCGCCCCTTCACTCATACCGGGATTGATTTCACCGGGCATTTCGACATTAGAGCAAATAAGGGGCGTGGCATACGAACGCATAAAGGATACGTTGCTGTTTTTGTCTGCTTATCGACTAAGGCTGTACATCTCGAGTTTGTCTCGGACCTCACAACACCGGGCTTCCTGGCTGCATTTCGACGGTTTTCCGCTAGAAGAGGCGTACCCAAACACATGTACAGTGATCAGGGAAGAAATTTCATCGGCGCCGACAAGGTGCTAAAGAAAGAATATGCTGAAATCCTTAACACCCTAGATGGTAATTTGCTGAATAAGGTTGGTGACTATGATATTCAATGGCATTTTAACGCCCCAGCCTACCCTTCAGCAGGAGGATTGTGGGAAGCTGCTGTTAAAAGTCTAAAACACCATCTGCGTAGGGTGATAGGGGAACAAAAACTCACCTACGAGGAGTTTATTACCCTACTCCATCAAATTGAAGCCTGCCTTAATTCTCGGCCTCTGGTTGCCTTAAGTGAAAGCCCAGATGACGAATACTTATCTCCTGGACACTTTTTGGTTGGAGGCTCGCTAGTATCAAGACCGCAAACCGACCCTAATAATATGAGCTTGACCACTAGATGGCAGATGATTCAGGCCATGAACAAACAGTTTTGGAAAAAGTGGTCAACAGACTATCTGCAACAATTGCAAGTTCGCACTAAATGGAGAACACCAAAGAAGAACATGGAGGTCGACGACATTGTTTTAATTAGAGACGAAAATCTACCTCCCGGCAAGTGGGCGATGGGCAGAGTCATTGACGTACATCCGGGCAAAGATGGATATGTACGAGTCGTGTCACTCAAAACCAAAAATGGGATTATGAAACGGCCAATATTGAAGTTGTCCCCTTTACCTGTAAGGGATGAACACCCAGCGGAACCAACGTATGACGCCCAATCATCAACAAGCGATGACGCCACACCGGCCGAGCAAGGACCGAAACGTACGGCGAGAAAGCCCTTAGGAACGTCCTTGTTCACGGCGCTGATGTTGTTACTGTGTTTCTTCACCCCTGGACAATGCTCATTCAATATATCCACTTTCGATGCAAATCAGAACATCTATTTCGACAAGATGTATGACATGAATCTTATACGCGACGAATGGAAATTAATCGTTTACTACAACATGAGTACATATTGGTCAGCATTACGTCACGTACAGAATTACGTCGATCACCTAGAAATGTCGCTACACACTAACCCACTTCCAACACAATACAGGAGTATCATATATCAATTGGAACACGAGTTATCGGAAATTGAACATTACAACAGTATCCTGAAGAATCAAGCTAGTAACAGACAGAAAAGAGGTTTAATTGATGGTGTGGGATACGCAGCCCGTGAACTATTTGGAGTCCTAGATCAGCGTTTCGCGAGAAAATACGAGAAGGACATAGAAAAAATTTCGCTCAATGAGAACCACTTACAACTTCTTTTGAAAAACCAAACAAGTGTCATTGAAGCTCAATATAATATCCTTCAAAGAAACGAAGCCATCATGAACAAGCAGTTTGGAATGGTACAGAAGTATCTGCAGAATGTTACACTTGCTACAAATCGAATACAAGCAGTGACTAATAATGAGTTACACATCCTCTCTGCATCCCTATCAGCGATGATCATCATTTCTAGTATTCGAAATATGCAAGAAAGTGTGATTAGTACCGTCACTGACCTCGCACATGGGCACATGGACGCACACTTATTACCACCAGAGCAGTTAGAAGAACAACTTAATATTATATACAGCCACATACCCAATGACCTGACTTTACCTGCCGACAAGCAAGATTATAAGGAGCTGTACAAGTTGATGAAGATTTGTGGTGAAGTGGGCTCTTCATATTTGATAATTGAAGTCAAGATTCCTCTTGTTAACAAGGAAGCGTTCGAGTTAGATCGAGTAATAAGCCTACCTCAACAATCATCAACGGTGGAATTTTCTTCACCGTACATCGCATTCAACCTACAAAAGGACCTCCTACTTACTTTATCGGAAACGGATATTCAAGGCTGCATCCACACACATGCACATATAATACTATGTTCTATAGATAAACCCATTTATGAATTACAAATATCACAGTCGATTTGTAACTTGAGTATTCATAACAAAACAATGTGTACAGCCAAGAAGGCGCCATGTCACGAGCGATGGATCAAGTTGCACCGCGATAACAGGTGGCTATTCATTTGCTGTGGGAAATGCTCCGTGCGCATATTTTGTGCCGACACTGGAATGACGATGAAGTCATTGACTGGAAATGGCCTTCTAGATATCGGACAAGGCTGTACAATAAAGAGCGACACCTTTTCAATACTAGGTCACAACAACTACCTGAGCCACGCCAGTGTAAATAGAGACCTTCCGGTATTGTCAGAGGCATCCATATTAAACTCAATATTAAACACTTCAGGTTTCCAACAATTCACACCAGAAGATCACGAAGTCCAATGGCGTCATATGAAGACTCAGATAGGCGACATCAAAGAACAAGAACGCACAACTCTCAGCGTACACGACGTGCATCAGTACTCAGTTTTGTACAGCTTACTGGGACTCATCATTGTCACTGGATGCGTCTACTTAATCATACGATGGCGTAAAAGCAAGGGAGCGCTGGAAATGAGAACAGCAAACTCCACTGAAACCCCAATCCAGATGGCGGCGGTCGCGAGCACCAAGCAGACGACGACTACTACACCAGCGACCCGGCCGCGATCCGTGCGATTGGACATTCCTGCTGACGAAAATGAACTGCAATGATAGAATATTTAATAATTTTAAATTGTATAATTTTTTACTTTACACTTTGTTATGATTTACTATTTATATAGCTTCCTTTTTTTCCCTTTTGGGCGGGCAGGATGTACGGGTTACCGCACAGTAGGCATAAGTTCAATGACTTAGTAATCTAGGTCAATATTCTGCATTCGTATTATTTGTACCTACTTTACCTTTTACATTTTAATCAATAATAAAATCAGTGTTAGATCATCTACCTTGGGGTTTGTTTCGCACCTTAACTTTCCCTCATCTCTCACTCATCTTATAGACTGTAGACACCCTACAATAAGAAAACAACAAAGATGAGTAACTGTTTTCATATAGTTTTTTCCAGCAATATGGGTACGGCAAGGGTACGGCAATATAAGTACCCCGCTTTTTAGAAATTAAACAACTGTAACAACTCATGATAATTGAGAAAAAAAACATCAATTGACTTCTTTTTTAAGTCGGTTGAAAATAATTTTGTGGACGGTGGCTCTGACTACAATCCTAGCAATATTATTACTATCGTTCCGTAAATAAATTAGAAGCCAATATTAGCCATGAAATGATACCATCAAGAATTATTATTACATTATTAGGAATTATTATTATATTGCCAAAGTGAAATAATGAATAATCATAATGTTATTTATTATTTCTACTATCAAATTACGATTCCTTGAAATCCTATTTTTTCGACTCGACATGATTTGTATATGTGCTTGTATTAATTATTATTTTTTTACTCATAAGAGGTTTACGTTTTTTAGGTTTGGTTTAGGTTTTTTTTAGGTTTGGATAGGGACCGCTGGAAGAGCTTGGGGGAGACCTTTGCCCAGCAGTGGGATCTAGAGGATTATTAAAAAAAAAAAGAGGTTTACGTCTACGATAGTTCTAATACTGAAGATCGTCTGTTTTAATTGTATTTTTGTGTAAGGGGCTCAGCCACTCCAAACAATTGTTAAATAAGTTCTAGAATATAATAATCAAAGTAAATGGTATTATTATTGTGTAAATGGCGTCTGACTTTATATCACAAAAAGCATAGAGTCAGAACGTGAAGTATTAATATAATTAATATACGGATGGATACATTGTAACAAAATATATATGTGATCCCCCGTGTCTCCTAAACCTACAAATAAATTAGATGTAGAATTTTGTAAGTGATTTTCTTTTGAATATATTCAGATATAAATGTTTTTTTTATTTGCTATAAAAAACGATTAGAGGCTTTGTTAAATGTGTGATATTGTTTGTATTAATCATCAATATCCCAGCTAGTATTATTTTAAAAGTAATTATTGTAGATATAATTATGTACATTAAAATTAAATGAAGTGGACATGATAGTGATCGTTTGAGTCTGTATTTGTATAAAAAATGTTTGTGAAAGTATCTGATTTCCGCTGGTTTTTTAATATCGTGCTTTTACTTCCAATTCCATTCGTTAGGATCTTCGCACAAGAAATACAGCACAATACTTATTGAAACCATTGATACTCTTAACATGTTATCCTATTGCATTTATCTAAATATTACATTTCAATCATATTCTAATTTACGAAAAGTTTTCTGCATTTAAAAAGTATATCATATTCAGCTTGATATCTTCTTCGAAAACATCTAATATTAATAAACCAATTGGGTCCACAGCTTCAAAATTTTGAGCGAAACGAATTAGATGTAATGTGTTATGTTATCAGTATAGTTTTTTTAGAAAAATAATACATGTAGACGAGTAGAGATATAGAGAAAAGCTTGCGGGTAGTAACTTAGAGAAGGCAGCTAAATAAAGCAGGGCTAATAAAACATATTGTATGTCATAAGGTAGCGCATGCGTTTCTGGACAACCTTTGAGATAATTGGATAGAATTTTAAAAAAAAACATGTTTATAGTTCTCTGTCAGCTGTATTTTAAACAACCGGATCCCGTTCAGTTGTAGAGTGTTGCATTACTAGTAACTTTACTAGGTTTGACAGATTTTTTAACATAACATACGCTCTCGACTATATCCCAAACGGAGTAGTCAGTGGCACACTAATATTTGGGTTCAGAGTGTTCACCGGTGAGCCACAGCTCTCTTTTTAATCTTTCTCTCATTTTCAACTTTATTTTAAAATTAATACTTTTCTTTTTAAATATTATGAACTGCAAATCCAAAGCAATGTGTTTTGTATTGTTGCAATAAAAGCCTATTCCTTTACAGTGAGAAAAAGCCGCTAGCGTGTAGGTAATTTTTATTAAGAAACCTCATAAACGGTCCTTAAATACATGTTTGCAGACCTTATCCAGATATCGCAAAGGTTCTCTATGAAAACCAATTCAATGGGTATTGATATTTAAGTAAAACATCAATAATAGTAGGCTTCGTTGACACCAACAAGGCAACATGAAGATTGTAAGCTTTGATGAAAGAAACTTGAAAATTAACTCCATCCAAAAATGAGATTGCCAAAGTAATACAAATATACACTCATAATAAATATGTTCCTCAAACAAATTTTGGAATCGACCATTAACTAGTTTTTGTTTTAGTAGGTATATTCCACATAGATTTTTGTTGTTATATAGGATAAAAACCCTTAGACATAGTGGATATTATTTCAAAACGATAATTATTTCAATTTCAGTGCCTGATATTTAGTGGAGAAATAAACATAATTATTTGATCCCTCCGAAAAAACCTGTTTGCCTTATTTTATTAGTGTCATTATTTTATATTTGAAGCGATTGGATAGACGCTAGAACATATATGAAATTATATTAGTGTTTATATTATTATTAGCTTAATTATATGAATTACTAGTTTATAATTAGATGTAATTTATCTTCTCTATTTGATGTTAAATTAGATCATTATTGACGTTAGTGTATAATGGCATATTTAGGCAGTTTGGTTTCAGTAAATGTAATTTTTATTTTATTGAGGTCAACAAATGTAATTTAAACTTTCATAACCAAGAATTACCAAACGATTCACTATGAAGCTATTATTATCTTTTTCCTAAGTAAAGTTGGAGTAATGGACGTAACTGCGAATTTGTAGAGACCGATGGTTGTAGGTGCAGCCATAGGTAGGTCAAGCGATCACGTTTTGACACATTGTGCACAATGTGTCTTCAAGATCATAATATTCTAACTTCTTTGATACTCTTGGTATTTGGTCCACTGTACACGCGAACTACTCTCGGTGAGAAAAACTCATACCTCTGAACAATGACTATCTATTACTTACCAGTATTTTTATGTCATGTTATAGGTCTGATAAACCAAACTGCCAATTGAATTCATGATGATTAAATAATTGTATTTGTAATATTAACATGATCATAACAATATTATCATAATATTATATTTAAATTGTAACTTCGAGACACGTTTAAGTATAATTATAATCCCAGGGTCCAATATAAAACACCAATTCACTTATCCCTTGGACTTTCCTGGAACACCTAACCCTAGCTTTATACCATCAGCAGTAGAATTAGATTTTATATGAATACTTTCATAAAAAGTATTAATGTAATGTTCATTTAAGTATTTCTTCTTAGTCTAAACTCTAAATGATATTGTTTGGCAAGAGAATCATTTCTCGATAAGTCAACTATCGGAATGTAACTAACATAACTACGAGTACAGTCAAATAAAAAAAAACTCACTGTAAGTACTACTCGTACTAATATAATTGTAATACTAATTTAATAGTTATACAATTATATTAGTATTATCAAGATAATGATGGTAAACTGAAACTTTAACTTTAATTCAAAAGAAAATTAAAGATCCTGGATTGCTCGTTATGTGCAGATATGTTTCTTAATATAATAGCTGGGTCTGGGTGATATTTGTAAGCTCCGTTATTTCTGGCATCTATAATACACAGGAGAGCTTTCTTTGTGATCGGAGAATGTATGTGATCAAAAACTATTGAGATTTGAATATTCCGGAACAACAGATGAACTTTAGTGAGAATCATAGATACTTCAGGGGTGAGACAATAAAAAAGTAATGAATTTAAGGTGATTCATAAACGTCATAACATAAAATTTGTTTGTGTAAAACACAGTACTCAACGTTCAAAATGCGAAATAATATCTACCACATAGTTTTATCATACATCTGAAAAATTAAATGAAATAAGATGAAAGCTAAAAACTGAATCCAAATAAAAAGAAACTGCATAAAAAAATCGAATAACTTCCCGAATTTGTAATCCAACGTTTTACATCTTTATCAAATTGGGTGTATATTTTACAAAGATATTGCGGCCATAAAAAAACTATGATGCCTTATACGTATCTTTCGTGAACGTTAGTTTATTGCTTGAAACATATATAAGAGGCCAGGGTAAAAGGATCTATTGGAAGGACAAGGCCTAGTAGACAAGTTGAAAGTTGAAAAAGCTTTACATGTTACCAGAAATGGTTGAGAGTACCATCAATCGACAAGCATCTATGAAAGGATTAATTAGAGAAGAAGCCTACTCAGTGAGGTAGAAGGTGTGATGGTATCGTACGCATTGAGTTACAAAAGTTGGTAACAAAATCTACTGCTGTCCCTTTCCTTCAAAATTAACCAAATACTCTGCAGTCCTTTTTCCTTAAGCCTTGCATGCTTAACCAACGTGTTCACCAAGACTTGGGCGATAGCCATCAATACCATGTATAACTATTATTTCACTCACACCTATTAATAATGATTGCAGGTCCCCAAGTCTGAACCTAAACTAAGTTCATGCCTAATTATAATCCCTTTGGACCATGTTAAGCAATATATCTATATATTTGATAGGCCCATAGATTTTCATAGAATGTTGTAGGCGTAGCTTACTGTAGAGTTTTATATTATCGTGTATTGAATTCGATAATGAGAAATATTAAATTATATTGTGTAACATCTTAAAGATATTGGTGTGTCCATGTGAATAACTAATCATCGGTGTGATTTTATTGAATAAGATTTTATGTGTTATGTGGGTAGTTGAAGAACTGTTTAACCCCCAGTTTCGGAAATAGATAAATATATCTTTACTTATATAATAATATGAAGCTGAAAAGTTTGTTTGTTTGAACCTACTAACCCCAGGAACTAAAGGTTCGATTTGAAAAAATCTTTCTGTGTCGTATAGCCCATTTATTGATAAAGCGATATGATTGATTGCTTGGTTTTGACGTCTTTTGGGAAACCGGGGGTAAAGTAATATAACACTTAAATTGACAGCACAACCACCTACAAAATTGACAAATATTGTTTATAAATGTTGTTTATACATAACTATTTATAGTTACTTTCAGCGTGTAATTATTTCATGCCTTAAGCTATTTATTTTTTTTAGAAAATATTTAGTGTGGAGATAATTTAAAATATATTTACTTTTAATACCATGACAAATTATAGACTAAATTTGTGGTCTGTAAATCAGTAAAAAACACCATTTTTGAAAACTATACACGTTTTAAAAGGTAATTTAACTTTGTCGATTTATCAAAACATTCATGTTGTTTGGCTTATAAGTATACTTAGCTACATCGCATTTAAAGTATATTTATTATCACCATAATAATCTTCTATAGCGTTATCTAAATAGAAAATCATAATATTAATATATTCAGCCAACTGACTGTACCATCGGAATATCATTTTGAATATTATACTGATATCAACATATCTATTATACACAATTTTTCTGAAAATTTTGGCGCACATTTTAGAAAAATATCAGTGATGTTTTTAGATGCAGTATAGAGAACCTCGGGTAGTTTATTTTATTTTTTAGATTTATTCTTTAGTGTACGCTATCTGGTATAATTGCTAAAGATAGTTTATTTGTTGTTCAATGTGACATTTCGAAATATATTCTGATGTTTTTATATTAAATGTTGTTTTATTTGTCAATTCTTAATAACCCTCCTGTGGATATAGGTCAATAGATTAATTCGTGAAAAATTGCCGCCACAATGATTCCTTATTTCCAATAGGATGTATAAATATGGTAAATTGTGGTTTATGCTCATAATTGAAACTCAGAAAAAACTACTAAAAATAAATAGAGAAAAAGAAGCCCAAATCTCAATTAAAGCGCAAAACACAGATTCAGGCTTGTTATTGCTCTTAATATCAAAATTGAACTAACCATACCTAGGTTCGAGGTGTTCACTCAACTTTTAAGCATCATTTCAAAATATGGTAGTCTTAGTTTCGAAATGAAAGGAAAACTAGGGTAAAATATGAGTATTATTATTTACAATAAAAAAACAATATTTTAAATCTAAAATATTTAAACTGGATATAAGATTTAACAAAATTAAAAATAAATCATTCTTCTCAAATATTCTGCAACGTTGTTGCTGCTCAGAAATGCGTTCCTCAAATACAATTATTATATTCATATATAATACGTACGCGATTGTACTTTCACAGTTTCACATTTTCTGCCACTATACGGCGCTGCTTTCCTAAGGTTGTAGATGACGCCACTTCAAAAAGTCTCGTTGTCAAACCATTGCCACATTTTGGGCTTGGTGTAATCAAATTCGTATTCCTCGCATTTTTGACCAGTTATCCTGTAAAATTACAGAAATAATACTGAATTAGACAACAAAAAAATGCCGTCAATGTTTCTCGACCTTAGGCGCAAAGAAAGTAGACTGCATTTGAAGCATCTGAAAATAGGAACGGTTATACATTTTACGGTCAACGACAATAGTACCTGTGCACTTTTGAACCATGTAGCATTAATTTCACTTTAGTTGACATTACTTTGAAGCAACAGTCGTAGTATAAAAAAACCAGTCAAAAACCAAATCAGCCAGTGTGACTTCACCCCAAGACTTCTGCTGTTCATGGCGGTGTTGCACGTGTCCATAGGCTGCGGTAACCGCTCACCATCAGGCAGTACACATGCTTTGTTTGCCGCCGTCGTTGTTTAAAATAATTATGGCAAAGTTCTGAAGTGATCAGGCGCTATTGGCGTTGACTACTGGAGTGAAGACATGGTATTCCTCCTTCATCACCATCATCATGTCAACTGTACAACGCCCACAGCTAGTCATAGGCCTCCCCCAAGGATCTCTACAACGATCAGTCCTGCGCTGTCCGCATCCAGCGGCTTCCTGCGACCTTGACCAGATCGTCGACCGTGGGCAGGCCCTCCACCTTGTGGAGGGCCTGCCCACGGTACGTCGTCCGGTACGCGGTCGCCATTCTAGAACAGTTTCCTCCTTACCTGGTCCGTTTGTTGCACCTGACGATAGGGTGTGCCCTGCGGAAGCACTGGGGCCCCAGCACGTTGAAGTAGGTGAGCCCAATCTGACCGGAGACCAGTGAGTTGGTGCGCCGGAGACAGTCGCGGAACTTGGCGTCGCAGCTGCAGTGGGACCTGTGGAAATCGGTCAAAGGTTTGTGATTCAAGTAACATATTATTTTTCTCTGTAATTTAGCACTATCCATGCTGTATCTTTCATAAATACACCATAAAAAATTGGCTGGCCTGCTAGGATCTCTTTAGCTTATTGGTAAGAGCAGCCACCCGGATGACCCTAATTCCATTCCCACCTGAAACTCAGACGGAATGTTTTACTGGTATTCCTGTCTCTAATTAACCTTTTTGTGAGGTGTTCTGGAAAGTCACCCTAAGGCTTACGACCAGGGTTCACGACTGTCACCTAGCGACGTCTGCACGTACCTTCTGGAGATGACCGAAAAATACAATTCAGTACGGGTAACGTGTTCACCCATCCCACGCCCGACCCGTCGTGAGCTGCTTTACATCAGAGTTCGTTGCCGATCTATTGTCACAATTTAGCCATGGGCACTTTGACAAATACTTTTTTTTTCATTTACGTCCTAAAGTTTGTGTAAAGTGTAAATATCACTTTCGATGCCTTATTTGAACATAGTGTCCGTTTTTTGTGTCAATAACATTTATTATAGCCAGTATTAATCCCTCTCTAGTTGTCCTAGCAATCAGCAACGCTCTTAGTTCACGCACTGCGCACGCGCACCAGGGCTGCACAATGTCGCAGTTTAAAATAAACGTAAAATTTAAATAATAATCGTAGGTTCACTAGGTATTTTTTTTTTGTTTTAATTTCCATATTTATTAGTTTGCTCATTCGTGAAAGTTGGATTCAAAAGCAAAAAATAATGAAGACAAAAAAATTGGACTTGCTTGCTTTCGTTCAAACAGTCTTTTTATATTATAGAAATAACAACACATTACACCAAAACTTCCTGACTGAAACATTAATTATGTTGCTATTCAGACAATTAACGACAGACGACCGGTTTGGTGTTATTGTTGAGAAGTCGGCTACTACACCAAAGGTCGCGGCTTCGATCCCTGCACAGTACAAACATTTGTGTGCATGAACATGTCCGTTTGTATTGGTCTGGGTGTTTCCTATGTAGTTATAATAAGTATGTATGTACAAAAGAATGGCGCTGTTTGGATATGGGTATTTAATTATTGAATTGTTTTTATTATGTAGAAAATCATACAATTTCAATGTTGTGAATGTACTCGTACATAATTCGTACTAACGGCATCCCTGACGCGCATCGAGTGTGCGTTGACGCAACAGTTATCTAACCGGCTGCAACTCAAACATGGGACGATACTCTGCAATTACTTCATTCCGCTTATTATGAGACTGTTTTCTGCTCAGTTATCAAATAAGGTGTCCGTGGCGCAGTTGTGACGGTGATCGGAGACGATCGCTGTTGTAAAGCAACACACGCCGGGTCGGAAATGGGATGAGTAACTACCCCGACCGAAATTTAGTGATGTGTGTTTCGGGCATCTCCGTGCTTCGGAAGGCACATTAAGCAGTTGGTTCCGGTTGACGTCGCTATATAGATGTCAGTCGTCAAGCCCAGTCAGAGGCCTTAGGGCGGCTTGATAACATCTGACATTAAGGTTGCTCACTAACCTTACACCCCTCCAACAAGCCGCACTGAGCCCGCGTGTTGGGTATGGCTCGTTCCACCTCATAGTTGAGGTGAGGCCTGTGCCCAGCTGTGGGACGTTTATAGGCCGTTTATGTATCAGATTAAATTAATAGTTCCTCAGTTAAAGATACCACTTCCCATACAATACTTCTGAGTTCTCTAATAAACCACATTTTAGACTTATTGATATTAATACGTTAATTTAACTGAAATACCCAATTTTTATATGTACAGTTAATAGCGCATCAGGCTACCTTGCTTTGCAATAAAACAAGGAGGAATGACCGAAGAGGAGTGAAGCTCGTCATGCCGTTGATGGTGCAACATGTGACTCTGCCGGCGTCAAAACCAGGAAGAAACTCAATAGTTAAGTAGGTGGTAGTATTTTCAGAATCAAAACAATGTTATTGCAATGCACATTAGAAGGTAAGATTTGCAAGGATAAGCCATTCTTCCTGCCACCCTGTTATCTCCGATTACCTAGACCCTTTGGCTTTACGTAGAGACGTTGCGGCCCTATGTGTTCTGTATCGGATATACAATGGGGAGTGCTCCGAAGAGTTATTTGAAATCGTACCAGCCTCTCGCTTCCATCACCAAGCAACGCGTCATAAGCTGAAGTTCCACACTTATCGCCTGAGTGGTTGATTCAACTGTGCGATTCACACGTCATTTTAACGAATACAGCTAAAATATAGAACGATCTTCCAGCGGCGGTGTTTCCGGAAGGGTATGATCCCGGGACCTTCAAGAAAAGAGCGTATTCCATTTTGAAAAGCAAGCAAAGCATCTTATTGCAGTTGTCCTTCGGCAGAGGTGGCTACTCTCCCTCAGGTGAGCCTCTAGCTGGTTTAAACCCTATCTCATAGAAGAAGTTTTAAAATACAATTCTTTCTGGCTTGAGGCTCAAAATGCACACCGGTCGCTAAATAAAACAACCTTCATGCATCCCACTGGTGGGCACAGGCCTTACCTCAACCATGAGGTGGCTTGAGCCATACTCAGATAAGCGGGCTCAGTGCGGATTGTTAAAGGACGATAAGGCAAGTGATAATCTTTACTGTTATCAGGCTGCCCTAGGACCTCCGACTATTCTTAACGCGACGGAAGCTCTCAATATATATTTTTTCCTAGCTCTTGCAACAGTTTTTATTGATGCTTCGCTCGGAACTATTGGCTGTAGCGAGATATTAAGTACATAATAAACTCATAGTTTTAGGCCTAATGTGTAGAAACAACGCACTCAATAACGTCTTCATTAATACAGTATTTCCTCAAAAAACACCGGTTATATCATATTAACCTCCGTATCCTATGTTACGTATACGTAAAATGTAACAGGCCGACAAAGTTACCGGTTAAATAACCGGTAGGAAACGGTTATTCTAAACGGTATGTGCTAACTTGACTTTGGGAATACTGATTAGGTTTTCCGCCTGGTTGAAGGCGTGATTTTACTTTGAAAACTAAATTAAAACAGTTAAGTAGTCATTTAATTTACATTCATTAGACAAAAGGCTATCATAGATTTCAGGTTCACTTGGCAGAGTTTTTATAACTTCGTAAATTTTGATAATAGACAAATTTTGATGTTGCACTCCAAAATGACCTCATACGACCTGAAGAGAAACAGCTGTGAGGACCAGTACCTATGTGTATGGATACCTATGTGTGGTACTTAATTTCGATGTTTCTGGCTACCATAACACATTTTTTTTCGGAGAAAATTCTCTTTTAAAACACATATATGATTTCGTCTTTTAATCATTAATTAAACCTATTTGTTGATTCGACTATCGATTCGCGCTAAGAAAACAGTTCGTCACCGTTTTTCTGCATCCTAGCTCTTCCCCTCGACTCCGAATTTATTGCGTTTGTTGTGAACTTTGCTATAGCGAATGAAGAAATCCCAAGATTTCCTGATTTCACTTTATTGACAATACTAATAGCAGATCAATATCTAAACTACACTCGATGCAATGGTCTTAACCAAAATGACTTTAAACAGAACGTTACACCAACACGAAGACATGCAAATATATCCTTTATTCCCTACCATTTAAACTCCTCATTAATTGTTAACTAGCTCTGGTAAGGTATCTCTGGTAGGTAATCGTGATGAGACTTAGTTAAGTGATTTTAGACTTTATTTGCAAGAGACAGGGTGTTTTGTAGGGTCTTATAGGACCGGTATGCGTAGGCGCACTTTGACACGCTGTTGACCAATATTGCGGTTGAATTGCGGGTTCTAGTTTCATTTGTGGTGTAGTTTGTTAATATACCTGTTCTCGTACATATAGATTAATACATAGTTATAAGTGATTGTGATGATTGTTGATTGGTGATCTGAGTGATGAAGCCTTCATTGATACTCCGCTCCTAATTTTCTTAGCGTGACTTTTCACAAAAAGTGCACTAAGTATCTAAATAAAACAGAAAATAACAGCATATTTTGATTTGACCTAATTTAGGCAATGATTTTGTGGTTATTTATTTTTCATTCCTCATACCCTGAAAGTAGGTCATAACTGATTTGAAAAGCGGGCTGAAAGTGGCACTTATGCCCTAGGGTTGCAAAGTAATAAAAAAAAATGGGCAAACACAGAAACCACAGCCCCGCATTACTTGATGTATGAAGTTAAATTATCGGAGTCAGTTAAAAGTTTCCTGCCGAAATGGGCCATATACCAGCGCTTTTGTTTACTTATGTTTTATTTGGTATTTAGTATTTTCTTTCCTTGTAAGTATTCGAAATGAAATGTAGTGTTTAACTCGGGTAAAAGACCCATTTCACCCTCGTAAAATATATCGGGTGTAATGTGTCACTTTCAAGCCTTGGTTCACAATCTACTATTAATTTCTTACTAATTTCGAAATATTTTTCAAATTTGTCAGTATTTAAAAAAAACACAACCTTTGTTAAATTTCAATGTTTCTGGGAGTTTCTTAATTGCCAATTTAATATTTAATTCATTGTACTTACTTTAATTCACGCAATTATCGGTTATCTTAATTTAAAAGCTCAAATTACAAGTTCTTTAGCATGTCACATCCGTTTTGAAGAATATAATTAAAAAAGACATTACGTACTTATCCCTCATTTAAGGTTACAAAACATTCGTGATCGTGTCCTCCAGCAAGTAAACGGATAATAATACAAAATTGTCCGTCTGTCTGTCTGTCACGTTTGGGAAACTGCAATGACCCCGGGCTTGGTAGAAAATACACGCTTTTGTATTGTTATGGTAGAAACGTGAGTCAGTTTGCATCGGATTTTGTAAGCCTGAGCCTACGGAGGATTGGTTAGAAGAAACTCAACTATAGTCCGTTCGCGTTAAAAATGCAGTGATTTAATACTTGTCCTTCGATCTAGAACGTTTTTAACCAATCAAATCGTTCCTAATTAGGAAGCCAAGTCCTCAGTGACCAGCTGAACGCATACTTAAAACGCAAAAATTGTGGATCTAAATTTTATCGTGTGTGTGACAGAATTAAATTTAAAAATCACTGAATTCTTAACGCGAACGGACTATAATCTACTTACTTACTTTTAAAGAACGCCATGATTTCGTTTCAAAAGACTAATATAATTTTGTAGAATCGTAACTAAGAACCTAGTGTCAACTTTTATTTGAAAAATCTAAGGGTAAGTTGCACCATAGTAGAAGTTAAAGTTAAAGTTAATTTTTTTGTTAAATTTGACAATTCGACGTCAATTTTGGTCGTCAAATTGTCAAATTTGACAAAAACTTTAACTTTAACTTCTACTATGGTGCAACTAACCCTTACTATTTCCGTGTGTTCCGTCATTGCCATTATAGTTCCGCCATCTTGACAATTCCCCTTGAGGGCTGCCCTCAAGGGTTAAATTCCCAACGCTACATAACAGATCTAGAAGCCACTAATCTAGTTTCCCGGTTATATAAGAGCGGCCTGCGCGCGCGCACTTGAACGGAACAGATAAGCGCAACGCTCTCGCGCCGCTGCCTTTGGGCACAGTAAACATAACAGTAGGTTATGGTTGTTACTGTTTTTAGCATTTTCTATGCAGTATCTTTACTAAAGATTTGAAAACCAGGAAAAGACATTTGGTCATCGTGGCATCAGGCAGGAATCGAACCCGCATCTTTGGCAAACCGGGCGACTGCACTAACCACTGTGCTACTATAACAGTAGGTTATCTGAGGCCGCCCGTCGAGTTATTAGCCTTGCGTGCTCACAGACACGCGGCACAGCCCGCACGTGCCGCCACCTTATTCCCCCATATTTTGTGCTAGCGCGTGCGTGAAATCCCATGCCGATACGATACGGCAAACCGAGAGCGGCACGTTTGTATGTAGATATTTTACTGTTCTTTTCTTACTGTGGTTTAGGTTGAGACGTCGTTACGTCATCAGAACAAGTTGTGGACGCATAAGGTGCATAGTAACGCCTAGATACAACTTAGAGCTTGTACCCAATTACACGACACGATGTCGCACCGTGCTACTTCGCGACGTCGTTTCACGACCTGATGTCGTACATTTGAACCGCAACACGATTTGACGATACGATGTCGCATCGTGTTACGACGAAGCATCGTTGCACGGTATCGTGTCGTTCGTCGAGCAAGCTACTTAATCACGATGCTACGTCGTAGCACGGTGCGACATCGTATCGCCTAATTGTATACCTAATTTACTTCTTAATGCAATAAAACTAAACAAACAGTACTTAATTACACCAACAGCTAACAACGGAACTACAATTTCCTATCTTAAAAAAATGTCTTTTCAGTCAGGTTCACCCATCCCACAATGCGATGGGTGAACCTGACTTGCGCAGCTTGACTTCGTAGGCACCTTTCACCGCAACCTATTGCTTAAATCTAAGTTCAAGCTTGTTTACTTTGTAATTAATTAAGTATCTACCTAAACAACTTACATTTCATAGGACTCATACAAAAGACTGCTTTCATACCTCAACATCGATTGCGTATCAAATGACGCAACTATGCGTAGTAACTCGAGGCTTAAGAGTACTCGCTTTTGAAGTATAATTGATGGTTTGTATGATTGTATGCCATGATCTTGTTACGGAACTATAACTACCAGCCCATTGGTTTTCCATTATGCAATTAGAAACATTTTAAACTATGAAATTGACCAACTAAAGGTCGTGTTCTTAAACCTAAATTATGAATGATTGGTTTCTTCAACTTTGATAATGTCCCACCTTGGCTTGAATACTTAGACGTGAGTTCGTTTGACATCACGTAGTCAGGTTAATTCAAATGTTTTTCGAGGTTCATAGTAACCTTGACAGACTGAAAAGCCAATGAAAATGAGTGTCATGATGCTTAAGTAGGTGAAGTCAGCGTCAACTGTAACCCACGGAGTATTTTTATTGTTAAAAGAATTTTCGGTTGATAGAAAACAAGGTTTTATTGTTAAAACCAAGTTTGCAAGATTTTTTTTGGTTCAAATACCTACCTAGTACAGTTGGTAGTATTCGATCTCACTAGTGTGGATGAGCTATGCTTGTGTGTGTCTGAATGTACAGCACATTGTCTTTGCGTGCGTACGCTCTGAACCAATCATAGGATGAGACTGCAGGCTGCGCACACAAGTGCGCGTGTCATGAACACAAGTAAGGCTCACCCGCACTCGTGAGACGGTATCCAGGAACAATTTTCAGCGTATGTTACTTAGAAAAGACTATTACCCCCGAATTCACAAATTATTGAAACTTTTTTCAACAAACTTGGGAATGTGTCTTTTTTAAATCACATCCCATGTGTAATCTATCACTAACCATCTGCTGATATTTTGAAAGAATGACAGTAGAGCCCAAAATAAAATAAAAAACGAGTTTTGAAGGTGACGAGGAACCAATTCAATTCAGCATTTTGAGCGAAGTAACATCTTTACGCACCTGGTGAACAGTCCAGTGTTGGTGAGGCCGTACTTGGTCTCTCCTGACTTGATGTAGATCTTGCAGGCGTCATGCTGCCGGCAGCAGGTGTCAGTGAAGAAGAACAGGCCTAGTTCTCCGGATCTGGCTGTTGGGGAATGGCCGTCGCCACACCATACTGTTCCTGGAATAACGGTAAGAGGGTCAACACAAGGGTCTAAGTCGCTCTAGGCGTGTTTCGGACATATTTGTTGATGAAGCATACAGAATGCATGCCGGTGGCCGCCTTACAGAGACGAATGCACAAGACCGGGCGAAGTGGAGAAGCGGTAATGGCAGCAACCGGGATAATCGCTAGCATGATGATGAAGCTTCATACAGAATGCTGTTCTTGCAATTCGGAATGTTCTCTTTTGGCTTATCGGTGGAATGTCTCATCGCTGAAGTGACCTATCTATTGGTCATGGTCTTTCAATGATATGGCGGTAGTGGAAAGATGGCCATCGTTTAAGATACTACGGAGATCAGGCTGATAGGGCCACATAGAAAACGAATATATGCTTTTCAAGGACAAAATAACATCCAATTGACCGGAACGCCTGCTATGTGATCATTGTACAGTTTGCTGCTAACTTTCCGGTAGAAGAAAGCAGCAATAAAACTCCTAAGCAACCAGGATAACCCAGCAGAGGTACCCCTTGTCACGTTGTGTTGTGTTCTGAATGTTTTGTGTACCATGACGGCAACAATCATTGTGGCTCAGAATCAGAATCAGAAGTTTCTTCAGTGACGTTGAAAGAAAGAAATAAATAAAATGTAATTAGACACTAAACTTATCATTAACGTTGGCTACTAACCTGGATAAATAGCCTGTACCCGATCCTTGAAGGCATCAGCGAGAGAGTTGGCGACAGAAGCCACACTGGTGACTCCTGAGGCCACGCTGCCCACGAACCCGCGGTCGGTGTCCAGGGAGCCGATGTCTTTGGCTCCAGCCATCAGCTGGCTGAGAGGCTTGCTCAGCCCTGAGGAGATGCTCTTGAGGATGCCTCGGCCGAATTGACCTGGAGAATCAAGTCTTGATTATATAGGTATAACCAATAAGGTGGATGCTTATAACATTGATGAAATCACCCTGGCTCATAGGGTAAATATACCAGAAAGATTCGGCCGGTCTGTTCTGCCGTCTATAACCTTAAAGGCCGCTTAGTGACAAAAACTACTTTTGAGTTATTGAGGAAATAAGCGGCAAAATTTTCAAACCGATGCTACTCTTTAAATAAAATGGAGAGTAATGTGTGTCATACACCAAAAGAAAGGGTTTTACTTCTTCTTTCACATGAAATTGATAAATCCAGACAAATGTTGGTACTCTTTAAACTAAACACATATTTTCCTGCCGTCTTGGGAAACTTTTGAAAAAAACTTCAAGTGTACAAAATTTAAAAGCGGCTAAAAGGGTTTGACTGCTTAACAGTTAATATATTTTTTAAAAACAGCAACATTTACTTAGCTATAAAGCAGTTTTAATTTTAGCGTATTTTAAACTTAGAACTGAACAATTTTATATTGATCTTACTCATAACAATAAAGCGGCTAACTACACAATGCCGCCTTTTAGCTCAGTTGATGTGGTTTAACTGCTATACTTTTGCTTCATAATAACTTTTGATACAGTTGTGCATAGCTGAAAAGCGGTAAATTATTAAACCCTTTCATATAACTGCTATTTAGGCTAGCATGATCATCATAAGTTTTTTTCAAATTCCTACAAAGTATACGCTAACTTACAAAATAAAGCAAACTTTTTTCAAAGAAAGGTCAATTTATTGCCATGAAACTCCAAAAAGACATCAAAAAACTTAAACAGGTACACCAAAAATTGCACAAAACTATATTACAAATCATAAAAATGTTTTACAAGTTCAGCAAAAAATACACTGTCACCTAAATTATGATCATTTGACATGTTCTTATTCATTGTAATTAGAAACAGAATCAACTAAAAACACAAATGTAAAAAAAGCACAAAAATCCCATTTATTAGAACACTCAAATTCAAAACTAAGTAAGTACTTACCCAACGCAACGCTAAAGAACAAAAGTTAACGTGATATTGAAGAACTGTCTTAGTTTTGTATGAATAAGGGGGTTAGTCTTTTCAGTAAAGACCACTAACTAAGTGACTAAGCGAGAAGACTTACTACTACGAGTTCTGAGAGCGGGTATATCGAAAACGCCTGGTGGTTCCTGTCTTCTCATATTTTAGACACCGCTAAATCTGCTTTGGGTCTAAAAATGTGTAAAAACGAGGATTGGTTTGATGAGAATAATAGCGTTCTAACTGGTGTAATAGACACACATCGGAAACTCCTCAGACAGTACGGTAGGTTGCGCTATAGCTCAGGTACTGAAGAGATACGGCAATGTGACCTGGAGCTGCGTCGTATAACAAGGGAGTGAAAAGACAAATGGTGGCAGGAGAGGGCTCGTCACTAGCAGTGGCTCGCTGATACGTAAAGTACGACTTCTGTTGCAAGAGTGCCTTTAAAACCAGCAAATGGTCAAGGCCTTCTGAAAAGCAAGGAGGAAGTCCTCGAGCGATGGGGTGAACATTTCAGCACTCTGCTTAATGTGTCCCGATCAACTGACTGGGAACACGTACGTTCTCTTCCTCAACTTCCCATAGCAATTGAGCTGGATGACCCCTTGTCTCTAGCCGAGGTTGTTCTAGCCATCAAACAGCAACAAAATACCCCGTCGGCATTGATTTTATACCGAGAGAGCTGTGGAGAATACGGTGGTGAGGGGTTGCACTCGGCTGTATGGAGATTCTTTGCTCTTATGTGGGAGAAATAACAGGTCCCCTCAACTTTTAAAGTTTCTCGCATTAGGGCTTTATATAAGAGCAAGGGAGATCGATCTGACTGTAATTCATACCGTGGTATTTCGCTTTTATCAGTCCTCGGAAAAGTCTTTGACAGAATACTTTTGAACCGCCTATTAGAACTCTCAGAAAAGCTCTTGAAAGGGATGCAGTTTGGCTTTTGACCAGATCGAGGCACCTGTGAAGCCATATTTTCAGTGCGCCAACTCTAAGAAAAAACAAGAGAACAGGGTCGCTCATTGTATCTCTGCTTCGTAGACCTGGAGAAAGCGTTTGACAGTGTGCCTCGAGAAGCACTGTGGCTGGTATTGGAAATATTGGGATGCACTGAGAAGTTTATGAGGCTACTTAAGCTCCTGCATGATGACATGGAGTGTGTGTAGCTGTCAGCGGCGAACAGTCTCACTTCTTTTCCGCTACCTGTGGGGTGAAGCAAGGGTGCGGTTTGGCACCCAAACTGCTCGCGCTTTACTTTGCAGTTGTAGTCAGAGATGTCTTGCATATTTCTCCAGAAGGAATCCGTATTCATTTCAGTTCCGATGGCCTTTTCAACCTAGCAAGCTAGCAAATCAGCATCAACAAGACGGAAGTGATGTTCCTAGACATGCACGATCACGAGGCGCTGAATATAAAAGTTGGTGAGCACAGTAACATCCTGGGGAGCACAGTTACATCCAAGTGTGACCTTGATGCTGAGATAAACAGCATATTAAATGCCGCAGCTGCAGTATGCGGTCAGCTAAATATCAAGGTCTTCCGCTCCCAGGATGTTAAACTGGCCACCAAGATCTCGGTCTACAAGGTAATTGTTTATTTATTTATTTATTCTTTATTGCACATTAAAAGAAATAAAGTACAAATGGCGGACTTAATGACAAGAGGCATTCTCTACATATAAACATGTGCTTAAGCGCCACATGAAGAACTGTGACATAGAGCCCTCGCGGTGTGAGCAGCAGGCGGCCAAACAGTCCGAATGGAGGTGTTTGGTCTAAGTCAAGGTCCACTGTTTCGAGACTCGACGGTGCGCTGAGTTTAATGCCAAACGCGTCAGTTGAAAGCCCGACCACCTATGGCGATCAATTATAACAATAATCAACGTGTGCTCACATTCCCCCAGTGTGCGAGGGTCTTCAGCAATAAGATTGGCTACACAAGTTAAGCGGTCACCGTAGCCGAAATTGGCTAGGATAGCATCATCATCAGGTACAGTGTCCCCTTCCTGTAGTACATTGGCGAAATACACCAATCTGACGTAGGAACGAAAAACATTGTTCAACTGCATTCAGTTCTCAATTCATAGTGGCTAGCTTGACTCAAGTCGGCTGCTTGTCGATGCTCGATACGATTTCGCAGTAAACAAAAATAATTTCAGTTTTTTTGAAATAATTAAATAAAATATAATACTTAAATCATTAAAAACGGGATTGCTACCATGTACCTTTTTTGTTTTGAGTTTCCGATACCGGGTCCGGGTTCCGGGTTACTCCGTGACCATGGCGCTTGTAACAGTGCCGAAATATTGGAAACTCAAAACAAAAAAGGTACATGGTAGCAATTCTCGTTTTTAATGATTTAAATGTTAGTGACCATGAAAGTTTAAAGAAATATAAAATATAATACGTACCTTGGAAACCTTCCCGCCATGACTAGTGACGATTTTAGCGGGAAACCCTACACCAGCGAACTTCCTCCTCCGAGTGTAATTTGTTTTGCACTAAACAGCCACAACCCGCCCCGCCAGGGGGCTTGTGAGTTTGCCGCTTTTCAGCGATGTACTGATATTTAGCGGTTTTTTTGCTAAGCAAAGCTTTGTAAAAAATATTTATTTTACTTTGCGTACGGACTAACATGGATTTCTCAACTAGTTTATTCATTGTAAAAGTAGAAACAACGCTATGCTTGAAGGCCGCTAAATGATTCTTACTGCCTTCAAGATATTAAAAAGAGCTTTGCCGCTTTCAATTTATATAAGCAAGGTATATTAGGTCAACTTAACCAAGCTAGAAAGCGGCTAAAAATACTTTGCTGCCTTCTAACTAACTGCGAAATTAGAACTGTTTTTTAGCTTAGCATTGATAGTCAAATTGTTCAGTCGATCCAAACGTTAAAGTAATTTAGCTACCTTCTAATCTTGTTTAGCTGTTTTGCCGCCTTTGAGCGATGTAAAATATATTATTTCTGTATTTAACTGCCTTTAAAAAAAAATTATCTTGGAAACGGTAAAAGATAGAATAACCGTTCTTAGACAGATCGATAGAGCTTTTTTTTCTGAATATTTCCATATTTAAAAGTGAAAAATGGTCAAATGTCACTAAGCGGCCTTTAAGCTTATAGACGGCAGTGTTATTGGTCTCGGTAGCATAGTTGGTTAGTGCAGTCGCCCGGTTTGCGAAAGATGCGGGTTCAAGTCCTGCCTGATGCCAACATGACCAAATGTCTTTTTCTGGTTTTCGGATCTCTAGTAATGATACTGCATGGAAAATGCTAAAACAATAATAAAACTTACAATCTAAAGTAAACCAAGTCAACTATTAATGTACACACCATTGATGTAAACTAAAAGAAACACTGACGCATATGCAGCCTAAATGTGGCAATTGAACATGCCTGTTGGTACGGGTCTGGTTGTTTTTTAACTAATTAAAAAAAAACTATTTAAGTATTTTCATACCTTGTCTAGTTAAGCTTTGCTTTGTTTGGGTTAAACGGCGCTGTGTGCAATAATATCCAACGAGATTTATTTTAGTTGATTTATCTAAAGTTATTATGAGTTCAAAGTACGTGATAAATCGTCAGAAATGTCACAATCCACATCTTTTACACAAGAAACGCGACATAAACGGAATCATTTCGACGATTACATAACTCACAAATATTAACAAAACTGACAGTCTTGTTGAAACGCTCATTATTTATTAAAATGTATCTTAATTATATTATCTGCAGGATTTCTCAGACATACTTACCTAACGGAGACTTAACATTGCGAAAACTTGAGATTTTACAAACATAACATAACATAATCGGCCTATATACGTCCCACTGCTGGGCACAGGCCTCACCTCAACTGTAAGGTGGAACAAGCCATACTCCAACACGCGGGCTCAGTGCGGGTTGTTGGAGGGGTGTAAGGTTAGTGAGCAACCTTATTGTCAGATGTTATCAAGCCGCCCTCAGGCCTCTGACTAGGCTTAACGACTGACATCTAGCGACGTCAACCGGGACCAACTGCTTAACGTGCCTTCCGAAGCACGGAGATGCCCGAAATACACATCACTAAATTTCGGTCGGATGGTCACCCATCCCTTTTCCGACCCGGCATGTGTTGCTTTACAACAACGATCGTCGCCGATCACTGTCACAACTGCGCCACGGGCACCTCGATTTTACAAGCAGTGGTATAAATAATTTGTAATAGCAACGCAACTTTACGGTGAAGTTGCGCAGTTTGTAAACAGACTCCTAAATAATTCTTAAATGTGTCTGTGAGCTTATTATATTGATAAACTAAAAGTACAATAAAAAAGGTAACTTAATAGGTAATATAAAAATACTATTTCTTAACATAAACTATATTTAAACGTCCCACTGCTGGGCTCAAGCCTCACTTCAACAATGAGGTGGCGCAAGCCGTAACCGTAAGGTTGATAAGATAAGATAAATAATCTTTATTGCACAAAAATACATTTTACAGGATTTCGGTAAAAAGAACGTGATTTGTACAATTCAGGCGGTCTTATCGCTACAAAGCGATCTCTTCCAGACAACCTTCGGTGGAGGATTTTTGCAGGAACCAGAGAGTTGGGCTGTGCAAAAAAAGATGAGCTAAAGAGCATAATAATAAGCAAATAATATAAATAATTATTAATATGTAACTAACTACTCATATAGGCGATATAAATGAAAATAAAATTACACAGATAAATATACATAAATAAACATACATAAACAATAAAACATAATACATACTTAAAACTTGAATGGATTTTCCAGTATTCAGTCAGAAGCTAGGATAGGAGAAAGAGTCAGAGGGAAAGGAAGTGCAGTTTTACTCGGGACTTGAAAACATGTACGGATTGAGATTGACGGATGGATAAAGGTAAAGAATTCCACAGACAGATGGAGCGAATGACAAAGGATTGGGAATAATAACGAGAGGAGTGTTGAGGGACTGTCAGGTGGAGTTTCCGGCAAGACCGCGTGTCGTCACCTTTGGTAGATTGCAGGAAATGAAACAGTTCCTTCAGATATGGAGGAGAGAGGGGGTTGAACAAAATGGTGTACAGGAGAGAAAGAATATGAAGATCGCGGCGATGACGTATTGGTAACCAATTAAGTTGGGCACGGAATTTTGAGACGTGATCGTACTTTCTTAGGCCGAAGATGATGCGTATGCAGAAATTTTGAAGGCGTTCAAGTTTGTTTAGCAAATTTTCATTGATATCTACATAGCAACAATCCGCATAATCTAAGATTGGCAACAACAACGCCTGTACGAGCGCAATTTTGGTGGGTATAGGCAAAAAGTTACGAAGTCGACTGAGACTATTAGCTGATGCAAACACCTTCCTGCTTACCTCGCCAATCTGTTTTTCCCAGCTCAAGGAGTTGTCTAGGTAGATTCCCAGGTTTTTGACAGTGCTACTGTACGGGATTTGGATCCCGTCAAACAAAATAGGTGGCAAAGACTCCCAGTCTATGGTGGTGGTGGTGGTCTATGGTGGTGGTGGTGGTTGGTGAGCAATCTGAATGTCAGATGTTATAAAGCCACTCTAAGGTCTAACGACTAGGCCCAACGACTGACATGTAGCGACACCAACCGCGACCAACTGCAACTTACAACTTGCTAGAAAAATCTAACTTACCCAGTCCCCCATTCTCCTCTCTGCTCCTCAACCTCTCCGCTTCCAAAGCCTCACTCTGCTTCTGCATTCTCTTGAACAGGTCGAAGATCCCCTTCGGCACGACCCTCTCAGCAACAGACTCCACCACACTCTCCACCACGCTCCCCGCCAGCCCCACCAGCACCGACAACGCGTTCGTCTTCGGAGCAGTAGTCGGGACTATGTCTTTGCCATCGTAATAGTCTTCTGGGACGTCTTCTTCTTCAGCATCTAATTCAGTGAAGACTGGCACATCTTTCTCGTCCACCTTGTAAAAACATCGTTATTAACAGCTAGCTGGACTAAACCTACCCAAAATTTCCAAATCAATTTGGAAATTTTGCAGGAAGCTTGCATACACAGAAATCCGAAGTTAATTTAGGTTGTACGTCCACCTTGCGGACGCCCGCACTAATTTTGCTCTCATATGGTCTCTATTCAATAGCTAAATATGGGTATTAAAATATACAGGAAATGAATTTTGACCACTATTACATACATACCCTCACCACCATATCTCTAATGGGATAGTCAGAGGCACACTGATTGTTGCCGTCATGATGAACGGAACATTCAGGAGCCCACATTTCGTTGAGGGAATTTGGACCCGACGAGGTAAGGGGCGAGCCTACCGCCGTTATACGGGTGACTTGGGTGCCCATTCGATGTATGGCTCAGGTTATCAAAGTAAAGAATGAAATTCTTAAAAAGGGTTAAAAAACATTTACTAAGTAGACCTCTGCTACAAAAGTAGTTAAAGTGACTTACCTCTATGCTGTCTACATCAAAAAGTGTCACGTTTTCAATCTGTTTCGAAGAGTTTGTTTTAAGTACTTCTGTATCGTTAGCAGTAAAACTACGGTCCATAGCTTTATGTGGTTTTATTGTAGCTGTTGTGTTCTCATCGTGTTTACTAATATTTGTTGAAATAGCCTTCACCGTAGTTGACTCTGTATTGTTATTATTTGCAGTCACATTTTGTATGGATAATACTTTAGATAGTTTATTTATTTCTTGGGTGTTATTTGTTTTCAACTCCTTTATGCTTTTTATAGCATCAGTTTTATTCATTATTTTTGAATCGTCATTTTCTATTTCTATACTTTTATTTACATTGGTCTTTATCGTGGTTGATTCATAATTTATATCTTCTGATGTGTTACTTGTAGCATTTGAAGTAAAATTGATGCTCGGTGTGCTCGTGGTTTGTACTTCAATTGTTGTAATATTTAAACTATATTCCGTAGTGGTTTCGTTTTCTCCTGTTTTGTCTGTTGTCGTATCAGGTTCTTGAGTAGAAGTGGGTAAAGTAGCAGTTTCATTTATTTGTATATTCGGTACATCTTTGACTGTAGTATACAATGGTATCACAGAGAGATAATCTTCAGTGGTGCTTTCAATTATACTTAGTAAGTAATTTTCTGTTGTACTAACAAGTTCCAAAGGTATCACACTAAAATCAGTTTCAGTTGTAGATTCATTGGGTTTTTCTGAACTTAATGTAGGTAAATTCTCAGTTTTATTTACTTTATCATCAGTTTCACTTCTGAGTTCATCTTTAACGATGGTGTATCTATGAGATTCCTTAGAATTTTTATCACTACCCGAATGCCAAGAGATGGCTCCATATCTTTGGTTGAATTTGACAGAATATTCATCATCAAAGTCTATAACATTGTTTTCATAGTTATCCTCAACAGGTTCGGTGCTGTACGTTGTTTCTGTCACAGCTTTATCAAGCGATGCAGATAATGAATATTGTACTAAAATTAATATGGCACATACGACAAGTCTCATTTTCCGTCTCACCCGATGATACATATTAGTGTATCCATCTGAAACAAAAAAAAGTCAATTAATTACCTTAGTCTTAGTTTGACACGCCATTATGATCTAATTAGTTATAATAACTACAACAGTGTTCAGTAATACTTTGAATCTTGAGGTATCTTTATTCCATTGGCCCCTTCAAAACAACTTAGAGAATGTCAAATCTTGGTTAAAATAGGTATTCACAAAATAAACACACACACACATTAGGTACTACTGTAAAAAAACACATGATAAAAACATAATTTGCAATCTACCAACAGTCGGACAGTCGTTTCTGTACTGGCTAAAAGCTAGCTGAAAATAAGTCAATATTTTTCAGAAATACAATCCCAACGATTGATTATTCATTTATCACTACATCCTAAACCACGTGTTGATACAAACCATCGGTTTAATGGACCACCTGCGCACGCGCACAAAAAGAAAGAAAGAAAGAAAATTTTTATTAGTTCACACAAGGTTTACAATTTACAAAAACGATTTACAAAGACATCGTAACGCCGGAACCACGCTTTGCATAGATAACAAAACCGCGGGAAGTGTGCAATGCTGTAGTTTCAGCGTCTTTCACGAGCAAATTGATATTAATTATGTATTTTGTTGTCTAATTATACGGCTACTTAAACGTGTAAACGGAAAAAGTTATACGTACATACGCTAACGGAGTAATCAGAGGCATACTTATTGTTATCGTCATGGTAAACGGAACCTCCAGAAGCCCACATTTGGCAGAGTGAATTTGAACGCAGCTCGTTAGGGCGGAGTGCTTGCGTTTTTTATCGCTCTATTCTACCACCGGAGAATTAGCCATAAATTGTTCAATGAACACAAAGTCGGCAAATAACTAAGTGAAGTTAAAGTAGTTTTGTTTTTTTTTACAAAAGTGGACTGTTACTTACGGTCACAGTCCATCGCTGGACTCAGTTACCACCTCTACCATGTCGGGGTATGAGCCATACTCCTATAAAGTTAATGGCATACGGTAATGTAAGATGCTTTCAAGCCGCCCTCGGACCTCCGACTATATAGGCTTAGAGACTAAAATCTAAAAACATCAGCAGGGACCAATTCCCTTATGTGCCCTCAGAGGTCCGTAGACGCCTGAAAATTTCGTCGCTATGTTCTTTTATACAAAATCAATTGAATTAGACACCCAAACTCAGGTCCTATTATATTCTTCTGATTTATGTATTCTGACACATTAACTTTGTTGACGTTGGTTATTATTGTTTTAGCATTTTAAATGCAGTATCTTTTACTGATCTGAAAATCAGAAAAAGACATTATATATTTGAAATAATATTTCTTCCGAGTGTTGAAGGTGGATGCCTTCAACATTGACGAAAGCACCCTGTCTCATAGGGTAAAATATACCCGAAAGATTCGGCCGGTCTGTTAATGGTCTCGGAAACAGTGGTTAATGCAGTCGCCCGGTTTGCGAAAGATGCGGGTTCGATTCCTGCCTGATGCCAAGACGACCAAATGTCTTTTTCTGGTTTTCAAATCTTTGTTGACGTTTTCATAGACATGTTGAACATGATGTCAAATGAGCCAGTATGACAAAGTACTAAAGTGCTTTCATAATTTTGGCGCTGACTGTACATAAATCGTACCTACTTCCTTATTCTCATTGCCTTCTGGTTAAAAAAATGTTATCAATCTAACTAATGTTCGCTAAAAAAATATAACCTCAGGCCAAAATCACCTCTATCAATATTCAATTTGCATTCAATCAATCGTAAAGTATTGACATTACTTTTGATAAGAACTAACAGACAAGTAGCTCGATCACTTACTTTCATAATAATTGTATAATAAAGAAACGTCACAATTGATTTCCGGCAATGATACGGATAATTCAGTTATGTAATGACAAATTATATTCTGTCTGTGAGCAAAAATGGTTTCGTTTTGGAAGAATTAAAATGTTTGTAACTGAAACATCTCTGAAATACTCTGAATGAGTAATTAAATCAAGGAAAGGCAGACAGCCTGACGTCAGCCGTTGAGTCTAGAGTTTGTCAAAGGCCTAAGGGCGGCTCGATAATATCTGACAACAAGGTAGATGACTAACCTAACACTTGGATTGGTGGATGACCAATCTACATTGAGCTCGTATGTTGCAGGTGTTGAGGTGTCGAGCTAAGGCTCGCCCCACTTCATAGGTAGTTGAAGTGAGACCTGTTCCCAGCAATAGGACGAAAACATGCTGTTGGTTTTTTATTCAACTCATACAATATTCAATAAACGATACATTTTTAAGTATCAACTATCTTACCCGTTCAGTAAGAAACAATTGTGTTAAAATAGTACAAAACTAGATTGCAACCATGTAAGGTACAAGACATTTAGGTATTGAGTTCCCAATATTTCACTACCAAGTATAAGCGCTTGATTCCGTGATCGGGTTTTGCGGGTCCCGTTTTGTTATTATAATTATAAATTTTGTAATGTTAGTCACTACAAAACTTTAAAGCAACGGAGTTGCTACCGTCCAATAAAAAATAAAAATGAGTTTTCAAGTTTATTTATAGCGTTTTTCCCCTAGGAAGAACTTTCCTCGGATCCAGCAGTTCTCGAGTTTTGCGCTTAACGATACATTTAGCGTTTAATTTCTTTAAAACTCTGGAATATTTTGTCTCTGTCAGAGAAGCTGAATTCAAATAGTGTATTCTCATCACCCTAATCTCAATGGGTCATTAACCTGGCTCCCAGCTGATGTGGACATCGTAACGCGAGCATTGAAGTCACGGCCGCCGAAACGGTCTGTCGCGCTTTTTGCGGCAATCGATCTTTCCAGAATCAGTGTGTTTCTCTTTGCTCTGATTTTCGCGCGGGAAAAGCTATGCAATTCTATCTCATCATGATCTCTCCCTCAGGAGCAAACACCAACTTTAATCGTATGTTTACTTTTACTTTACTTTTCTTTAATAGGTATTTATTGAATTTTGCAAAACGCCAAAACACAATCTCCCTTAGAATTCACTGTTCGAACATTCGATGTGCACATACAGAATCCCAGTTGCACTAAAATATAGAGATAAATATTTAAATATAGATAAACTAATTAGTATCAAAATATAGAGAGACGATATTGTGACCTTAGTCGGATAAATTAGATGCCTGTTTTTTTTTATTAAAAAATAAAAGAAACACCACACATTACAGAAAACATTTCAGATGTAACGAAAATGAAGTAAGGATATAAATACCTACCAGATAAAAAGAACATTGGTCTAGGTCAGGCGGGAATCGAACCAGTGTCCTGCGTTCGTCAGGGCCGCCTTGAAGACATTCATGGAGTCATCCAAGTCCTGAATGATGACCTCGCGCGTATTCGGGAATGGAGCAGGGCTTTTGGCCTTATGGTAAACCCTAATAAAACGCAGGTTATGGTGGTCGGTGGTTCACAGCTGGTCTCGAGAATCGATTGGAAGTCCATGCCTCCTATTTTATTTGACGGGGTTCAGATTCCGTACAGTAAGGTGGTAAAAAATTTAGGCATTTATATTGACAGCTCATTAAACTGGGACAAGCAGATTGGCGAGGTGAGTAGGCGAATGTTTGCATCTGCTAGTTCGCTCAGTAGGCTCCGGAATTTCTTGCCCATACCTACCAAGATTGCACTTGTACAGGCTTTGCTACTGCCTATTCTAGATTACGCAGACTCCTGTTATCTCGATATTACTGAAAACCTCCTCAATAAGCTCGAACGGCTTCAAAATTTCTGTATTCGTATTATCTTTGGTCTACGTAAATTTGACCATGTTTCCCATTTTCGTGCACAATCAAATTGGCTTCCGATACGTCGTCGACGTGACCTCCATGTCCTCTCTCTACTTTACACTGTCTTATTTGATCCTAGGTCCCCCCCCTATCTCAAGCAGCGTTTCTCCTTTCAGCAATCTGCCAAAGGTAATGATATGCGTTCTTGCCGTAAACTGCTCCTAAAATTTCCTCCTCATTCTACTGACTATTACTCTAATTCCTTTACTGTCCAATCCGTTCGCTTATGGAACTCCTTACCCTCATCCATAAGGCTATCCAAATCCCTTCCTATTTTCAAATCCCGTGTCAAAGCTCACTTTCTATCGCCTTGACCCAATGATCTTCTTTTTCACTACTTAACGCAATCGTCCTGTTAATCCATACCGAATTGTTTGTATTATATTTATGTAGGTATATGTAAGTTTATTATTTTGCTTGTAGTACTGTATGTATGTTTATTTTATAACTGAAAAACTAAATTTTGTTTTAATATAGTCATTTTTTCTTTTTAATAACCGCCTTGCACCACCGCATCTACTTCCCTTTCCAGTTTCTCTACCTGAAGGTTGTCTGGAAGAGATCGCTCTTAGCGATAAGACCGCCTGCATTGTACATTCTAATGTCTATAAGCATTGTTATGTAATTGTTTTCTTTGTGCAATAAAGTATATCTTATCTTATCTTATCTTCGTTTCTCGCCTGAAGCCTAGACCGAATGTTTTTTTTTCTAGTAGTCTATCCTCATAATAATATGGATACATTATTGATAATGTACTTAGCATTATGCAGCTTAGCTTAGCAGCATGTATTAGCACAGGTTGATTTTTTTAGCTGGGCATGGTAGGCCAAATCCATGCCATGAGGAATATTGTCATGCTCAAAGGAGTGTAGAGGCACAGGAGGCCGATTTTGGCAAAAACTGAAACTTCGTATTCAGATTTGCACAAAACTTTTACCTTTGTCAGGAAACGAATATGATAATTTTTCGTAGTGTCGCATATAAGGATCATGTTCTGCGAAGTAACATTACATGGCAAACTAAAGTACTAATATCTAGGTATTATGAATGCGAAAGTTTCTATGTGTGGGGATGTATGTGCCGTGTTGGTCTTTCACATAAAAACTACTAAATGGATTTTAATGAAACCTTACAATGATATAGCTTATAAGTACATCGGAATAGAACACAGGCTACAATTTATAAAAAACATTTCCTTTTTTCTAATTTAGTTCACTAGTTTTTATTTAAAAATTACTTCCACTCGATACCACAAAATTCGTGGTATTGTGTGGAAGTTAATTTTTATGTCCATTCAATGGACATCCTAAAGTAATAATTATGTTTGGATAAGTAAATTATGAATATTTAATAAGACATCTCGCTCGCCCTTGACCGGTCGCGGCAAATCTGTCGGTAATTTAGTTATTTTTGTTGACAAGTTTCGTAATGCGCGTGCGCCGCTCTCAGCGCTAGGGTGACCAACTCATGATGGCGGAAAAGGATTCATAAAAGTAAATGGTAATTCAAATAATTAAAAGTTTATGATTCAATAAAATGGTCAGGGCTTAATGAAACCTTGTCCACATTTTGACAAAATTATAGTATCATTTTGAATTGCCAAAAAAATAAGCTTCAATTTGAATCACCGGGTAAACAATTGGCTTGTAGTAACTTAGTAGTGAAATTTTTAGTGTACAAACAGACAAACAAAAACCCCTTCATTCAATAGACCTCGAGCAGAGTACTTTTGAGTCGAATTAACCAAAACAAAATATACCCTGGCGAGCGCCCATGCGGCGCTTCGGCAGGCACGTTAAATGGGTGGAACTCGATGCTGTAACTAGTTTTAATCCTAGTCGGAGGCATAAGTTCATCAAAACATTTGCACAACAGTCTGCACTGAGACTTTATGTTGAAATAAGTTGTCGCACCTCGAGAGGCTTGTGCCCAGCAGTTGTGTCAAAACCAAAATGTTTAATCCTTCGGTTTAAAAAATGGTTGGTCACCCTTGTAACGCATTGAACGTCAACGTGTGAACCAAGTGTGAATTACTTGCGTAAAGAGCGAAGTCTAGTCAGTTTGTAATGCTTTGTCTACACGGCAATGCTCTCACTTATTCTGTTTTATCTCACTGAAATCTCATAGAAGAAACCTTACTTACTTACTCCACTGCCACAGCAACTCAAACTAGGTATTGGCCTCCGACACAACTAGACGCGACTGCCCTGTATCCTAACGAAGGAATCATCCATATATAACATTCGCTCTCGACTAAGTGAGATTTATTTTTCTCGTTGTGTTGAACGGAGTATTCAGAAACCCTCATTTGTAAGTGCGAATTTTGAACTGCACGAGGTAAAAGGGTCGCCTGCTCCGTTATCCGGGTTTCTGGTTCACCACTGTTGTCCAGAATTGTACAATTACCACAAAGTTGTCGTTTTGGCCAGATTTAAAATCGGGACTACGGGATCAATGCGGATTATTGAAGGTTAGTGATTAAACTTGCTGTTATAAGGGCAAATTCACAACTAAGTCACGGCATTTTTGGATAAATTAAATACCTTCCTCTAAAGCTGATGGCAGAGCAAACTGACTACCAAGTGAGGCATCCCGAGCGATGTCGTAACGAGATCGCCGTAGTTGCGCGTGCGCCGTCACGGGCCGTGCGGCGACCGATTAAGCTAACGGATCGAGTTAACTCGCTTGTAATCGATGGTGTACAGGGTGATTACGCTGTGGACATCTCATAGTACTTACTGGGTGTATGGTTGGGTAGTACACTTGCTAATTTGGGTAATTTATCACATGCTTTCTTGTGGGATCTTTTTTATTGTGTTTTTCAAGATGATAGTGTTCGGTGATTCGTTCCTGTATCGTGCTATCCAGACGTAGAACGCTCTTCCAGCGCATGTATATCCTATAATCGGGGGTTTATTAAGCGGAACGTGAAAAGTCACTTATTGTCTAAATTTTAAATCTGGTCTTTTTGACCAGATTTAAACTCGGGACTACGGGATCAGTTGATTGTTGAAGGTTACACACCTTTAGTTAGTTTGGTTAGTGATAAACCTTGCTGTTATAAGGGCAAATTCACAACTAAGTCATGGCATTTGGGGATAAATTAAATACCTTCTTCAAAAGCTGATGGCAGAGCAAATTGACCAAGTGAGGCATCCCGGGCGATGTCGTTACGAGATCGCCGTAGTTGCGCGTGCGCCGTCACGGGCCGTGCGGCGACCGATTAATGTTAGGATCGAGTTAACTCGCTTGTAATCGATGGTATACAGGGTGATTACGCTGTGGACATCTCATAGTGCCTAGTGGGTTTATAGTTAGGTACTACACTTGCTAATATGACTAATTATGGCATATGCTGAGTGGGAGCCTTTTTGATATTACATTAATTATTTTGATGCTTTAATTTTTTTGTATGTCTGTTTATGTGTCAATTTTTATTCTCTCTTTCTTTCTTTCTTGGGAGAACACAAATTGACAAATTGAAAATTGAATTGATTGGAAGTGCAGTCGCCCGGCTTGCGAAAGATGCGGGTTCAAGTCCTGCCTGATGCCAACATGACCAAATGTCTTTTTCTGGTTTTCTTTAGAAAGATACTGCATGGAAAATGCTAAAAACAATAATAAAATATAGAACACAAATTATTTGGATGCTTGGATTTTTTTGTATGTCTGTTTTATGGGTCAAAATTTATTAATTTCTTTTTTCTCTCTTTCTTTCTTTCTAATTTATCACATGCTTTCTTGTGGGATCTTTTTCATTGTGCTCTTCAAGATGACTCTACCTGATGGGTAGCAGCCGTGAGGTCTAGTTCTGTATTACTGTGCTTGTCAACAATGGGGTAAGTTCCTATTGAGCCTAATCCCAAATAAATGACTTTTCACGCTCCGCTTAAAAAACCCGTGGTTATAGGATATAACCTGGAAGGCCGTTCTATGTCTAAATGGCTCTCTGACATCTTTAGATCTATTTTTATCAAGCCTTTTTTATTGACTGAAAAGGAGAGGAGAGGAGGAGAGGAATACTTTTCCCCACCAGGCCAGTGAAAGTGCCCTCGTATTCTGGGGGCTCACCCCAGTTAGTTAATCCATGAGATTGTTTCTAATTTTTCTGATCATACCGACGGTTTACGTAATCTAAGGAACAGCCGCAAATATAGTTTATTTAAATCCAAGGAAAATAGGTAGCAATAAGTACTTACAAGAAATGGCCCTGCCATTTTAACACCATGTATTCATGACGTAACTTCGGAACACCTGTTCATTAACCATAAATGTTATCTGTGAGTACCTGCACAAGTTACCTAACAATTACAGATGGAAATATTTCATTGTGACTAGTTAAGAAATAGATTTAACAAGAAGTGATCGGCGACGATCGCTGTTGTTAAGGTACTCACGCCAGGTTGGAATTGGGATGGGTGACCACCCCGACCGAAATTTAGTGATGTGAAATTTCAGGCATCTCCGTGCTTCGGAAGGCACGTAAAGCAGTTGGTCCCTGTTGACGTCGCTAGATGTCAGTCGTTAAACCTAGTCAGAGGCTTTAAGGCGGCTTGATAAAATCTGACATTAAGGTTGCTCACTAACCTTACACCCCTCCAGCAATCCGCACTGAGCCCGCGTGTTTGAGTTTGGCTTGTTGTGCCCAGCAGATGGACGTATATGGGCCGTTTATGTTATGTAATTAGCTTCGATAGAGTTAAAACAACATAGTAAAACGATGTTGTTGTTTAACAAGAGATGGGACAAAGTGAATTCCTTCAACTGTGAGTCTAGCCTCTTGTTGCAATAGCTCCTGCCTGAAGAGCAAAAGGTCGTGTACTGTTTGCAATGTATATCCATTTATTGGCGACCGATTTGGTGTGGTTCTTAAGAAGTTGAGGGGTCAGAGGCCAGAGGTCGCGGGTTCGATCCCCCACGCAGTGCAAACATTAGTGTGCGTGAAGATGTCTATTTAATATGTTTATTATGGATGTTTTTACAAAATGTAGCCGTGCCCGTAACCAGATTTATGTTTATAAAAGTCCGATTAAATTAATATTTTCATTTATTTAAAACCACAGCTAAAAAAAGCTCAAAGATGATTTCTTTCTGGTGGATCAAGTACTAAGTAGAAGTACCTATCCAGAATCCGGGAGCTGTTGTGTGTTCAGGGACAGGAACTTGCCAGGCCAATATTCACGATGCAACTTATGTCTGACTATACTAAAAAAGAGAAGGGTGTTAACAAGAATGTTCTATCTATCGCTTTGCTATAGTTGGGTACACAAGATCAGGAAACGAAATATGCAGTCGAAACTCAAGGGTAACACTGGTAACACTTTGAATTTCGCTTCCCACCTGTATTAACATACCTACTCTTACGCATACCTAATTCATAGCAACGAAGGCTCCAATTACACTGGTTAGATCATGCTCTTAGCTGTACAAATCAGTAAGTATGATATACCTGTTTTACAATAGGAAATCTAATAATTTAATCAGTTGTATCGATTTCAGCCGTTCACTTGTTGCCATTTGAAACTGCTCAAAGAATAACTCACAGAAGGGATACGCAGTTTAAGAAGGATCAAAATGTTTCGTAATCGATGTAGCACCCAAAAGTGTCAATAATGGTAGACTTTGGTGGGTATTTTGGGGATATGAGGAACAGGGTGTAAAGTTCCTCATCCCCCATAGAAAAGGGAGGATCCTCCAACCAGATGGGTGTTATGTCTGGTGGGCTACTGCCCGACAGTTGTTGTCGGGTTTTTCTATCTATGCGCAATCACTCCGAAAACTTTGATAGCGCGTTTCAGGATTGTAATCGTAGTTCCTATGTGGCGAGATAGATGTCGCTACAGTACTTTGAATTCTACAATGAAAGTGAAACATTTTGAGTTCTGTTTTAACAATGCAAAAATGCTTACAATGCAAAAATACTTAACCTTTACAAACTCCTCCTTAATAAACTCTACGTTCCTTTATTGACGACCGATTTGGTGTGATTGTTGAAAAGTCGGCTACTACACCAAAGGTCGCGGGTTCGAACCCGCACAGTGCAAACATTTGTGTGCATGAACATGTCTGTTTGTATTGGTCTGGGTGTTTTCTATGTTTATCCCTTGTCTAGTATGCCATAAAAACGAGCTTTAATCAGCTTATCTTGGGGCTAGATGGCGCTGTGTGGAAAAATGACCAGGGATATTTATTTATATTACTCTAAGTATGATATATTTTTTGTTCAATGAGGACTTGAGGTCTCTATTTGCCCTTGCCGTTTTGTAAATCAATAGTGTGGCTCATCTACCTTTTTCTACTCTATGCTCTGTGGCCGACGGTTAATATAATTTCTCACGCTCTGCCCTCCAGCGGCGCTTGCGCAACTTATACCTTCGCTGGGATGGTTTAGGACTGACCATTATGGGGGATATTTAAGACCACAAAACAAATTAATAATAGACGTGGCCATGATTCTTTTGAAACATAGGTTTTGATGGCAAATGACATGTATGATCGTAAAGAAATGCAATATCAGCCCATACCCGAAACACACCACATGCCAGCTATTGGAAAAAAAATACACGGCATGGTTGAAACTATTGTTATTGGACAGAAAATAACAACGGTTATTGGACAGAAATTTACATATTTTCTATTTAAATAATATGTAATATCCTGTTGGGTGTGGATGAATATTGTGATTCTGTTTTTGGTTCCATGCTAAACCTTACTTTAGAGCAGGATAATATTAATTTGTGATGTACTTACTGTCTTAATTTCTGCTAGCGTTTAATATTAGATTTTCACACTTAACCTTTTTTAAAAAAAAACCTAGCCTTTCTACAAGTACTATCCCTATTGATAGGTATATTAGTGAAAAATGTAAATGGCTACTGTATCCATCGTCCCTTCTGTACTAACTAGTTTGTTATGTCAAACTATTTGTTAAAACCTTGAAGACATCGCTTAGTTATGTCTGGGTATACATATAATAGTGCAATTACATTCTCAATATTGATATTAGTTCCAAGGGAAGCGGCTTTAAATTTAATGTTTATACAAAAAATGTCCTCTGAGTAAGGCCAGCGAACAACCGGTCCCTGATAGGGTGACCACACATAACCACTTTTAACGAGACTGTTTTCATTGCCTTGATTGCGGACGGAGATAAAACATATTTTAACAGATTTAACTTATAAGGAGACAAGAGAACAAGGTTAACACATTCATTGATTACCATTTACAAAAACTGTGCCATCAAATATTTCTTAGTTTGTAATGTTCAAATAGTTATTGGGTGGATAATAAAACCGTTTCCAAATAATCAATTCTAGTGGTAGTGGTTTTTTGGACGTAGTGAATAATACCGCATTTGAAAATCGATATGCTGCCGCTATAGCTACAGACCTAGGTAATTTGTACTTAAGCAAGAAATTCTGCGTTTTTATATCACAAAACTTTCATTGAAAGAGTCAAAGAAAAATAATGTCTATGGCTATACGTACATTTCGCTGGGCGACAGTGTAGAGCAGGGGTAACCAGTTACTTCCATTAATAGGTCGGTTTGAAAATAATATGACCCCTTAAGGAAGGGATAAAAGTAATAAATGAGACGGCATTAGAAGTCAACAGATCAAAATATCATTGAATATTAGCGATTTGCACACCAGTTCTTCAAGGTCTCATACATAAACGGCCTATATACGTCCCACCACTGCTGGGCAAAGGCCTCACCTCAACTATGAGGTGGAATGAGCCATACTCCAACACGCGGGCTCAGTGCGCATTGTTGGAGGGGTGTAAGGTTAGTGAGCAACCCTAATGTCAGATGTTATCAAGCCGCCCTAGGGCCTCTGACTAAGCTTAACGACTGACGTACGGCGACGGCAACCGGGACCAACTGCTTAACGTGCCTTCCGAAGCACGGAGATGCCCGAAATACACATCACTAAATTTCGGTCTGGGTGGTTACCTATCCTATTTCCGACCCTTGTGTTGCTCTACAACAGCGATCGTCGCCGATCTCTGTCACAACTGCGCCACGACGCTGCGCTGCGCTGCGACTTTGACTTTGAGGTGCCAAAGTCAAAGTCTCATATTCACCAGAAATGCCTGCACACCCTACCGCTGCATAACACACAATAAACGCATTGTTATTATCTCCAGGGCACTTGCGCAAGCGCAAGTTAAGTGTAGCAGGTCGCAGTTTTTGAAACTTTTTGAACTCGTTGTGACATGACCGCACGCAAAGATTATTTTATTAAAATTGCAAAATAGTGGTTTGAATTGTAATTGTACGGCTTGGGGCGTTGTGTCACAAAAAATACCGATACTCGAGTGACTTGGGTTGTTTTAAAAAGAGCCGACAGCTTAGTTTTTTTAAGTTTAATAAATTAATTTCCAAATCTAGAAGTTCACAACAAAAGCCACACACTATCGCCATTTATTTGAAGAAAGACTTCTTTCAAACCTTTTTTTTATAAGCAATCAAAAGATTGTAAATATTTTTAGTTTGAAATAATTTAAAATATTACCTAAAATCTAAGCCAGAAATACATTCAGTTAATTAGTACTAGTAATTCCCTGTTGGACTCCTGGGTCAAGTAAACAGACAGGTTTATTGCCAGAGAAAATGCTAGATTAAAAAAATAAGGTAGTTGTATAGGTGTGTCCTATAAACTCTATCAATATAACTCTACTTGTGTTTTATGAATGAGATACCACTATTTCGCAATTCGCGTTACGAAACAATGTTGTTAAAATAATCATTCTCAAAACACGAAGTCGAAAATCTTTAGTGTATACTTACCTAGCAGGAATGCGAATATGATTGGACAGTTACTTCTAACATTGAACTTTAACAACACATCAAAACCTGCCCACCTATCATGTATTTAGTGTTGTACCTCCCTACTCCATAGGTCGAAGTCTATCGATATGATTGCCCGAATGTGCAATAATCGCAATTACGTGCAAATAGAGTTAGGAAACAGAATATCCAATTTTCAATAGTCAATCAAAATAATAGATGGACCTTTGCTTGTATGGATGTCTTGACTTAGAAGCTTAAGACAGAAATAACAAATGAAATCAAATAGTAAATATCTTGATTTTAATAGACCTGTGACAAGTACTTTTGAACAGGATACACTAACAAAACAGTCAAATCAATAATAGACAAATACTATAGTAAAAATAATATCACATACACAGTATATCCACGGTTGTTTCTGTACTGATAAGAATCGGCGAGAAACTACAGTGTTATTCTACTGTCTTCAACATATACTTACTTAAGTACGTCCGATTGCTATCTCCCAGTAAAGCCCAGACCCAAAGTTCTGGCCCTTGTGAAGGCTGTTCTGTGCAGGGTCCACTGGGGGAACCCTCAGACAAGTTACTTAAATATTTGGGCTCGAGCCCAAATGAGTATAAGCTACATTATTGGAAAGTTTCATAAAATCCGTTCAGTAGTTTTCACGTGAAAGAGCAACACAGCACATCCAGACATACAAACTTTCGCCTTTATAATATTAGTAGGATATCTAATATCGTGACGATCACATCACTAGTCTAAAGTCGTTGATCCACTAGAAAATCAATCTTAAAGTTAAATTCAAACTTGATTGTGGATATTTGAAATGTCAAGGCGACATTTAGCAATGTTTGGTAAGCTGCCCGGTGTTTATAAAAATTGAGAAACATTTCTATGCTATGTTTCATTGAAAGTTAAAGTCATTTGAGTAAATCTTTGTTTTAGATTTCAGATAAATATACTTACTCAGTTATTCGCTTGCATGATTATTATATCGACAATCAAGGAACTAAAACCTAAAGCAGAAAAAAGTTAATTCTAAGCCCACAGAAAAAAAACGAGTGACAAGTATCTTTTTAAAAGATTTTTTTCTTTGTTTTTTCTTTCAAAAAAAGCGTCCAACTGCAATTAGGACTCGATTATCGAGTATCTAAGCGCGCTCTAAGTATCTATGCGCAATCGCTCCGAAAGCGCATTTCAGGATTGTAGTTCCTATGTGGATAGATAGATGTCAGGATCTAGGTCCACATGAATTACCTACACTTTAGGTTTTGATTCCCCCGTGAGCCCAGTGGTTTAGCCCTCTAGCTTGGATTGATTTGCGGCTGGCTCTCCGGTGAAGGAAAACACTGATTCGAAACCCAAACAACCCGCATGCCGACAGGAAGCTCACCTCTCACCACTGTGAGTTCCAAATTCACTAGCGAAATGTGGGTTCTGGATGTTCAGTTCACATCGACGACAACAGTTGGCGTTCCTGTGACTACCCTTAATTGGGTTATCGTTGCGAGCTTATATTAAGGTATATTACAAATATATAGCTGAATATGTCCACGCGTTCCTGATGAAAGAGGCCTGACAGATCGAACAGAGGACAAAGTGAACTTTGTATTGATTTTCTACTATAAAATTAATCGATCAAACGCGGGTTTTTCAGACACAGTTTATATGCACGAATCCATGCTATGACTATTGAGGTAACCTCATAAGTCATAGCTCATCGAAATCGAATCGAAATCATTCGCGAACTACATAGTTACATAGTATGCGACATACAGATAAACAGATTGAGATGTCAATCAACACCCCTGGCTCGCAGATTACAAAAAACCCGTTACAGAGCCTACCTACTTATTTTGTGAGAATTTTGCGCAAATCACAATTTGTAACATGTGTTATCAAACTTAGAAAATAGCTCTTCTACTCAAAATATAACTTTAGAATTACCTATGTAACGTGTGACTATTTCAGAACCAAATATCAATTATGAATGGATTTACTAAATCTTTACTTTAATGAATCTTTTGTATTCATCTGCACATACTTTTTTTGATCATACCCTCATCAATTTTACTTATAAATATTCTTACTTACCAGAAATCACAAATAGAAGTCAAAAGTTTCCCAACACTGCACTTGCGAAAATACAATCACAGAGCACTTGATCCTTCCCTAATCAAAACTCCACAGAGTCCAAAAACTTAGTTTTTTTTTATCGAAACCCTTTTTTGAACAACCAAGGAGGCTGTACGCGGTGCGCGGTGAGAAACAAAAAAATAAATTAATAAGCGCGTTCGGATACGCCAAGTTGCGCGCGGCTTTGGCGCCAAAACGCGGAGAAATGTTAAACTCGCGCATGCGCGAAAGGCCGGCGGCAATGGCGGGGTAGGGTTGGCAGCTCCTTTTTCAGCTTTGATCACATTTTTAATTTAACAGGGTGAACACCAATAAAATTCCAAATGCGACCTTCTTCTGTATTCAAAAATAAAACCATTTATTTAGGGTATTCGAAACTTTCTCTGCCACCATACGGCGCGGCGCTTCGTAGCACAGAGTCAGAAAAAATTAAACATATTTTTAATTTCTGGTTACCTAAAATCTAAAATATTAGTCGGTTGTAAATTGAATGAAACAACTATTGTGTAATGAAAATCACTTTAGAACAAAAAATGCATTCGAAGATGAGGATTTCCTGAAGAAAAACCTTTAGGTATTTCAAGATGATAATAGTTACATCCTTTATTTCAAAGATCCTGTAGCAATATTTTTAGAAAGCATTCAATAAATCATCCATGCAATTATAGTTACAGAATAAATGTCACGATAACACCTGTGCATTACATAGGTTTCTTTATGCCCGGGTATTCAATTATAGTAAAACGATTGCATAATATTATGTATACACAGATTACCTACTCACGAAAATACAAAGTTACAAAACAGGCAGTTAATTGCTTTAAATCATTAAACTCGCCGTGACAACCCTAATCTGCGCGAACCACTTAGTATCTCATTAAATGTGTACTTTATTTAAGTTTAGTGAATAAATTCAGTGAACACCGAAGGTCGAATATGCAGTAATATGGCACAGTTAATAAGCGCAGTAGGTCTGAAAAGATTTCCGCCCTGCTAACGTGGATACTTCATAAAAAACAGTAAAAACAAAAGTTAGGTAAATTAAACTTAGTGGTCTTCCTCCTTCGTGACGTAACATTCCATTCCCTAAAAATTGTTGAGTGGAATGATGGCTGGCAAGTCAACTTGTGAACAGGTGCCACCTTCAGGAACTGGTCTGCTCAAGTTTACTTAGTTTACCCAAGTTTACATATTAACTTTCTGTTTGATTTATTTTCATGTCAAAACTGAATTGGTTTATCCAAACATTCACTTTGCACTGCAAAACATTGGACGGTTTAAGGAGAGTAACTGCTGAGTTTCTGGCCGGGTCTTCTCAGTAGAAAGAACCTTCCGACACAGGTGGTAGAGTCACATAGGTATAGAATAGAATAGAATTAAAAAATACTATTTGGTACCACAAAGACAGAAAAACAAATACAACAAAAAAGAAAAAACAATAATAACTTAAACTAGTTTACAAAAATGTGTGTACCGAAATGGTCTCCGCTCAGGGTAAGGCCGTGACGGCAGAGCTCGTCACGACCACTGGTATTCTGGGGATGCCATGCGACAGGAAAGGCGCGTATATGTCACTCAGACACTAATGTCAAAAAGTGTTTTTGTTAGCGCAGTTAAGTCAGGTGGCGCCTGCACCGGTTTTCATACACTCGCCTTGGGAAAGTAAGAGGGAGGTCCTTAATATTTGGGTCTTTACTTTAAATATACTTCCGTCGGCGTCAGAGGTGCTTGTTCCAGTAGGGATTGGTCAGATATGTCTGAAGTACTGAAGAAAACCAACCTTATCACTCACTACAGAATTTAAATGGTGTTTTAATTCTTTGTCATTGGAGAAAAAAAATGCTTTTGCAAGATCTTCAAAGCCTTTTAAAGAAAGAAAGAAAGAAAATTGTTATTAGTCCACACAAAATCACAATAATAATATAACTAGCGTGTGGCGCTAAGAGGGTTTCCACGCAGCATGTGTCAAGTACACTTAATGGTGTTCTAGACCCTGGTCTTCCGTGGGTACTTTTAATCACTCTGTTAGCATTTATCATTTGGATGCTGACCGTATATAAGCATCATTAATTAAATTGGCCGAATGCGACAAGGACAACCACTAGGCGACCCTTACAGTGGAGTTAATAAGGTTGTAAATGACATAATTAATGTCAGGAATGCAGTGTGATTACACCACAGCACAGTACCTCTTAATACAGGTGTATGTATTATGGCTACATCCAGTGGTCTAAATGATCTGTAACACATGCGTACATCCTAAACGGAGTAGTCTAAGGCACACCTGTTGCTGTTATGACGATCGGAACATTCAGAAGCCCACTCCCCGCTGAGGAATAATTTGAACCCGATAAGCGTGCAAGGCAAGGTGAAGTGATGACTTGCGGTGGATGGCTGTCAGGAGCTGGACGCGGGCAGCCGAAGATCGAGTTCAGTGGCGTGTAATAGGAGAGGCCTATGTCCAGCAGTGGACTGCAACAGAATGATAATGAAGCGTGCAAAGTCTAAAGTTTCTTATGATTGTTTTCTACCAATAAATATCACAGAAAAATGACACTGGACATTTTTCCATACAGCGCCATGCAGCCCCAAACTAAGCAACGAATGGCTTGTGCTATCGAATACTAGACAAGGGATAAACATACTTGGATAATTCCTTTGTAAATATATACCGGTAAAACGGGGTGAATCACAACTGCGGGGTGTATCACAACACTTTTTTGGATGAAAAATATACAACGTGGTGAGAAAAAAGCACTACGAACTTTGAAAAGTTAGAGTTCATTTGAAAAACAAGGCCTAGATTTATTATTAAACATGTTAAAGAAGGTTTTATTCAATTTTTATTTTTTTTTCATCAAAGTGTTGCGATTTACCCCGCAGTTGTGATTCACCCCGTTTTACGGTACTTAATTACATAGAAAAACTCCCAGACATGTTCATGCACACAAATGTTTGTACGCGCAGGGATCGAACTCGCCACCACTGGTGTAATAGCCCACTTCTGAACCCTAACACTAAATCTGTCTCTCAATAATATGACTAAATGGATTGCGCGACTACCTGCGCGTGAGTCGAAAAGTTTGAGAAACGCTGTACTAAGCAACAATTCTCTTGTCTAAACAGGATAGCATTATTAACGGAGCTAGACCTAGAAGGGCACCTGACAGTGAATGGTGGAAACGTTCCGGTACGGTGCCAAGGTCCCTAGTGTTTGCTCTGATAACTAAATGTATAAAACATAGTGCTGGATTCAAAAAATTGCAATTTAACAAATCACAGTTTAAGGTCTATTTCAGTATTTCCGTACTGTATGTGTTTCGCAAAACGGGCGACTAGACTAACCACTGTGCTACCGAGACCATTAACAGACCGGCCGAATCTTTCTGGTATATTTTACCCTATGAGCTAAGGTGATTTCGTCAATGTTAAAGGCACTTTCAACACGCGCGGTTTGCGAAAGATGCGGGTTCGATTCCTGCCTGATGCCAGGATGACCAAATGTCTTTTTCTGGTTTTCAGATCTTTAGTAGAGATACTGCATGGAAAATGGTACAAGCAATAATAACCATACTGTATGTGTGTACTGAAAACCGCGTATTTCCTAATCTAGTCTGAATATTTTTGTGAGAAATTCTTCCTCGATGCTTTTTCAAATATAATGATTAAGGCGTCTTCTCTTGGTTAGCTAAATGTATGATATAGTCAATGATTTTCGTGCAAGTTAAATGAAAGAGATAACCCAAATGAAACTTCAATTCGTAATCAACTAGTTTTATTTAAGACAGTTAGAAATAAAACGATATGTACAACATTACGATCTACAATTGCTATTTGGTTCATATGACTAAGTATTAACTAATATAAATACAGAATTAACTTCTTAAATTAACAAAGACTTGATGAATCAAAACAATAACGTTATTTTATTTGAGAGGGCATAATGAATTAATAACATAATGATAATAATAAGTCATCATTATAGTCTAACTAATACTATTTCTTTTTGACCACTTTGAATCACTTTGACAGCTGCCAGTGTCATTAGGAATTGAACTTTAATTAAATCGAAAAACGACTCATGGCTTGACTTTTGAGCCCGACAGAACACTTGAACCCTTTTCGCATTTGCATTACATAAAGTTTAATTTCGAATGACACTGGCAGTTGTCAAAGTGTATTTCTTATATTGGTTAAACAGTAGTCATTACTCAAAGAGAGCCATGTAGAACTACTTAACTCATAGAACAATTCAAACTTAGGCCTAGTCTCTATGCCCCGTAGTTTCGGTAAAACGAATATTATGTCGAAAAAATAAGGGGTTTCGATTTATTATTTCTTTGATTTTTAATATTTTATAGGATTAATACGATGGCTATAAAATCTGACACGTTTCTAGGTATTTATGCGTTCTTGTTATTTTCCGAAACTACGTGCAATATCTATCTAGCTGGTGGCCTAGGCTACCACCAGCTCATAAGGGCAGAAGTGTAAGGATCAATGGTTAGTGAATTAAAAACTAAATAAACTAGTTAAAGTTCATAAACAGGTAGTACAACTGACGAAGCTTAAAAATAATAAAAACGAGCAGTTACCTGAAAATTCCCAGAATGGGAAAGTGAAAAAGGGTCTTTTAAAAATTATGCTCTTTCATAGTTTAAAAAAACTGGACGTTAATGGAACACAAGTGATTTCAGCCATGAAGGTAACATTTGGTAATCTTAAGCTATGAGCTAATAATATTATTAGAAATTAAATACGGTTTGAATCTTTAAACAAAGTATGATGAAAATGCGTCGTCGGAAAATCTCTCGTCGCCATCTTTGCCGTCCGAATCGTCAAGGGATCGCTCTGTGCCGTAATCTAAAGAATTCAATAAATCCATTTGTTTCCTATACATTATCTCTTTAGTGTTTAATTTTGTTTTCTTCTGTCTACTATCTTCGTCAATATCTTCCTTGGAAATGCTACTAATATTGTTGACGTATACAGCTTTTTTCCTCGTAGTCGATTCTGATGAAATCGGTCTTTGTGTGGTTATTGATATATTATGAACATGTCTGACCTCTTTAGAATCCCGCTCGTACCCTTCATCAAGCCAGTCAAGAGTTACACGTTGCACGTTTCCACTACTTTCGTCAACATTATTTTGGTTATCTTTTAAATCTGGTAATTTGAATTCTGTCGTGTCCATTGAAACTGTTGCGGTAACTGTGGCTGGCTCTGTTTCAGAAGCATCGTCAGTAGTAAGCGTTGTAGTTGTCTCAAGTTCATTGTCAACATCTGCGTCTTCTAAGTCACCACTGAATACTTCGAATTTTTTCACATCTTCCTTAGCAGCAATTTCTAATGAGTTCAAATGATTGTATTCTGTAGTATCTTCAACATAATTTTTACGGCCGTATGCTCCTGAAACTACTGTTGTATCGAAGGCTTCAGTGTCTAAAGTACCAGGAACTTTTTCGTAGTTTACTGATTCTGTGATAGTATTTTCAAAAGCAACGGGGTCATCGTCTTTATCCTGATTGCCATTTTGTTCTGCAGTTTCTGATCTTGTATCGCTATTAAGATTATCTTCTTTTAACATCTTAGAAGAGTCCAATGAGTTTTCTTCTCTTGAAATGTTATTCGGTGGAGGCTCTGTTGTTCTAGTGACTCGAATGTTCGTCGGAATGTATTCAAGAACTTTTTTCTTTATTGGTTTCACATCTGGTGCACTTTTGATTGCTTCTATCAATAAGTCTATACCATCATTAGCTATAACAAAATAATAAAATATGTCGATTAGCGCCTTAGGTGACTTGATAACATCTGCTACTATGGTTGCTCACTAACCTTAAACCCCTTCAACAATCCACACCGTGTAGTTGAGGTGAGGCCTGTGCTCAAAAGTGAAACATATATAGGCAATATATGTTTTATGTTATGTTGATTGGCAGAACACATAGTTTTAAAAAGAATTCAAACATAAAAATGACAAAACAACAATAAATGAGTCTAGTAAATGGCATTATTAGGGGCATAAACAAATCAGAATGTTGTTAAAGATTGAGACAAATGAGTTGGAGTGAAAATATTTATGATCCCAAGCGGAGTTTTGAAAGGTAGTTCCAACGTTTCAAATATACATCAAAGACAGTTGTGAATGATCTCAACGCCCAAGAGTACTAACCTCGCGCAGTTTCAAGAGGATAATTTTGCTTCAGCAAATACTCCATCAATGTTAAGAGATAGTCCATCCCATCGTCATTCCTCATGAGGTCTCGCTTTCGTCTTCTTCTAGAGTTCATTTTCGGCGCCATATTCTTCATATTTGTAACCATATTCTTCGAGACTTGGTCAATATTGTTTACTACAGAGGAAGTCTTTTCAATATATGATTTCTCAACCTTCGTCAACGTTACATACATTTTATGTAAAATTGATTTTTGAAATATATAGTATTTTTCCAACAAGTTTTTCAGCTTCTTTAAACTATTACTGCCAACTGAGATAGTATTGTTTTTAATTGCCACAAGTTGTTTATTTGGCACTTGAAAACTTCTTTTATCATACTTTATCATGCTTTTCTGGTGGGTATTAAAGCTTTCTGAAGTGTTTTTAGTCAGAATTGAAATAATTTCATTTAATTTATTAGCAAATCTTCCAACAGACTGAATGAAATAATTTGTATTATTTTTAATATAATTTATTTGAGTTATTTGAGTGTCTGTCATTTCAAGATTGTTAGTCGTATAGTGGCCTTTTAAAATTGCATTCAACTTGCGTATGTCTTTCTTGAAATCAGGTTTTTTTCTCCTTGTTTTAAATCCTCTAGGATCATTCATATCTTCAGTATCAGGGAGTTCGAAAAGCCGCAGTAAGCCTTTGATGATTTTTATAGTTCTTAAAATGGTATTCGATTCAGTGTAAAGTTCTCTGACTTTCTTGTTCAATACAGCATTACTCTTATGTGTTACGTCACAGTCGCTAAAGCTTTCACATATCGTGTCTAATACATGCTTTTCTATTTTTTCTTGTTGTTTGATGCTAGTTAACTTGCCTTTAGCTTTTCGTCTCTTAAAAGCTGTGCTGAAAAAACTTTTCAAATACTTAACAACATTAAACCTTTTTAATTTTGGCTTAACTTTGGTCGACTTGCTTTTACGTAGTTCGTCCAAAAGTTTTTTCAGTACGTTCTGCAAATCGTCGATTTTGTGGTAAATACGCTCTTTAAAGCTGTTTTCAAAGTTAAATTTGTGAGATTTTCTTGTTTCCAGATTAATGGTTTTTACAATTTTACTATTATTGTATTTTTTAGCAGTTGGGCTCATGTTCCCAATGTCTTCTGAATATTTTTTCCTCATAGTTGTCGTATTCTTAGAATGATTTGTTATCTGTGTTTTATTTTCTTGTCGCATATTATCAGAAACAAAGGTTTTATTGATAATGTTACTATATTTAAACAATTTTAATTGAGACCACTTCTTAAATTTCAAATCATTAAAATCGGGAACAGCAGTTATAACTGTCATAATGTCTTTGTCTATTTTCCTAATGCCACTGTTATCCACAGGCGTATAATTTTTAGCGGTCATGATTTCCAAATTGGCTTTTAGTTGGTCTATTTTCTCAGGCACCAGTGATAAGTTCATTTGTTTTGAAATATTTTTATCTAATGCATATATTATTTGGTATTCATTCCTTTTCATATTCTCATTAGGGCTTAACGGAGTAACAACTGAATACTGGTAATAATTGTCTTTGGTAGTTACATTCGATACTTTTTCGTTTGCCGAAGACGTTGTAGGTGGTGTCTCTGAAACTTAGAAAAACACAATTGGTTAAGTTTAGATTTCATTAATTCTTTATTAAGTTTAAAGTTTAAAGTAAGGTTGTTTATTGGAAACAATTATATTTGTTATTTACCTGTTTTATTTGCGATAGTAGTGGGCTGAGTGTTGTCATAAAAAGTTATCTCCCTCTTCATTCTCCAATTTCCGATTCGATCCTCTATCGGCTTATTGGCAGTTCTGTTTTTTTTCACCGCTTTCACTTGTATCTTTGGAATATTCCTCTTAACTTTTTTTTGTTCAATCGGTATTGGTTTCTTTTTAGCGGCCACTATTTGTTTATTAGGAAAATTTGGTTTCTTCCTTGGAGTCGCTACTTCTTTATACTGTTTTTTATTTAGACCTGCAGACATGAATTGTCCATTGATATTTTTCCTTGCATTCTTTTCGTTTTTCATATTTTTTGTTTTTTTCTTTTCCAGTGATCGCTTCTGAACAGTCTTAATGGATGTCAAGTTATTTGCAGCAAGTTTTTTAGTGATCATCTGATGTACTGCTGCTACAACCTTCTTGTAGACTTCTTGGGTAATTTTTGCAGTATCATTTGGACTTAATTGTATCTGACTTTTGTCTGTTTTCAGTAGTATTGGCTTCTTGAGTATATTGTCTTTTTTGATTATCAAAGGTTTCGGCGATGAATTGTTTCTTTTTCTGATGTTGTTATTAGGTTTTTTTTTATCTGTATTCTTTATTTGTTTGCTATTATTTCTGATTGCAGGTTTTTTTGTTGTAGGTCGTTTAGTAGTTTTAGCAATTCGTTTAGAATGTTTTTTTGGGTTAACGTTGGTTCGTGGTGGTAGGAGAGGTATTTTGCTATTCTTCGTCATGTTTTTATCATTTTCTGTAAAGTACAATGATTGTGATGTGAAATAAATTTACTGATGACTGAGTCAAGCTGTCCTAAAATTAATGTCTGAATTAACCATAGTGGTCTGTTTCTTTAGATTCAACGGTACTCAATCATCACTCACACTTAAAAGAATGACTAAAAACCATACCAACTGCATCAAATGAAACTTACTGTCAGGGCAGAAACTGAGCACATGGCAGTCCCAGCGACCGTTGGCGTCACAGTCACAAACCGTACATCCAGTGCACCAGTCCGCTGGAACCAGTCAACAAAATTAATAAATTCGGAAAATACTTACATACATAAAAGAAGAGATTTTTATTTAAATTGAGTCTTTGCAGGAACGTTTTATTTATGTGTGTATGTAATGGTGGTCAAATGTTGCTTGAGATACAATTAATTCTTCACTTAGTTTAGGCATCCAAAATAACCAACCTGACCTACATGGCTATGTCATAATAATTAACTCAATCTATTATGGCTGGCATGCAAAGGCATTGCACTATACCGGTATCAATATAGTTAGTAGCGTAAGCCTTGTAGTTTATTTTTTAACAGGCAGGAGATTCAGTGAATTTAAGTTTTGCAAAAAAAAGTATTTGATGATACGCTTACTTATTTTTTTTTATTTTTGGTGTCCCAAATTGCTCTTGAACGATTCTAATATCTAATATGGTTGTCGAATAAGCGAAAGTTGGCTAAAAGCAGATGAAAGGTGGTGGCTACCGTTTCAGTTAATTAAAACATTTACTTATGCACTTATACCACCTTCATGTGTGGTGTACTTGAATAGGTTAATTGGCACTGAGCAAAACGGGTTCTGCAAATGCAAAATATAATTACTTATTGAAGATCTGAAAACCAGAAAAAGACATTTGGTCGTCTTGGCATCAGGTCTTTTTCTTTTTTTCAGATCTTCAATAAAGATACTACTTACTTTGTTTTCAGTTTTTGGGTATAAGTATATCCCCTGAATTCACAAACGTCAATCAACGCTAAGTACGCGCTCACGCTCGTGCTGTCCCGTGAAATGACAATAGAACTTAAAGCGCGTGCTTAGCGTTGATTGTCGTTTGTGAATTCGAGGTTATGTGAAATTAAAATATGATAACTTCTTTGAAGATCTCAATTTGAATGACCTATTTTTGTCATCTGATGTAATTTGTAGTGAACTTCAATTTGAGAAATAAGTTATGTTAACTTACCTGGTGGGCAACCTTCGCTGAATGTGGTCTCAAAAGGTTTACAAGTTTGAGGCAACTGTTTGTTGAAAACTGAAAAAAGATTAGCACTTAAAACAAAGAGTTAATGAATCTTAAAGAATAACTTCTCAGAAAGCATATTAGGATAATTTGATAGTCTTTGGGTTAGCTCATCATAGGGTTTGGTTGATAGAAAAATATATCGAACAGAGAGCATCGACACTCGTAAACACTGGCCCATGAACTGGCTGTTCTCGAGGTATAATCTGGTCAGAACACCTTTTTTTTAGTTTTTATTGTAGTCATCAAGATGACCTCACTCTACCCGATGGGAAGCAGCCGTGAGGTCCAGATATGGGGTTAGCAAGCACAGTAATTAAGAACTATTTTGCAGGTCAATCTCATTTTGAAGGCCTGCATATATGCCTTTTCACGCTTGGCCCGTTAAAAAAACCCGGGATTGTAGGAAGAGAAACACATGCGCTGTTGCTAAACTTAAGTTGTAATCATTGTATAATTCGCGGAGACTCTTCAGTGATGGACAACACTGATGAAAACAACCCGGATAAGGGCTGTAGGCTCTGTCCTTAGCACGTAGAGTTCAAATTCTGTACGTATGCGTTCACCATGACGGCAACCACACTGATTGTTCTGACTACTGACTACCGACCGAGCCTGGGATACAGTCGAACATACCAGTATATATGTTTGTTCATAAGTAGGATGGTGTACTTACTATCCCTGGCCGCATCTCTGAAGAATATGTCACTGAATCCAAGTGGACTTCTTCGAACCCTCGTCTCCCTGGAACAAAAACATGATGTGATGTCGTTAGCCGGGACCAACTGCACGAAAACACAAATCACAAAATTTCGGTCAGGGTGGTCACCCCGCCCAAACCAATGGCAATCATTTACAATTCCCTGTTGCCACTGCGCAATGAAAACCTTCCCACATACACAATACAAACTGAAATAATTGGAAAAGTTTCAACTTCACCTCTTCGCGATTCTATGCTGGTAGTGTCGTGCATCACATCTGTGGGTCTCCCTCTTCCAGCACACAGCAGTTCCATGGTCCTGGCAGAAGCAGAGGTAGCATTGGGAGTCCAGCACGTTGTGCCTCCTCTCCCGCTTGAAGAAGTAGCCCACAGCTGGGCAGGAGGTGATATGTTTGATGATGTAGTTGGTGTCTTTGTGGGGTGACTCAGCTGGAGATAAGAAAACGAGAATTCAATCACATTTAAAAAAAAGCTCGTCAGGCGGAGGAAAGTGCATCGTCTGCTTGCGATTCTTCCTCTAACTCTTGCCCAGAACCTTTGAGGAAAACTTATTTTTAGCAGTGGACTGGCTAGTGATGAAAATAAAGAAAGTAAAGTCGAGATCATCTAAGCCGAAATGACGAGCCCTTCCACCGCATAGATCTGCGACTACAAGAATGCTTGCTTGTATGCGTAGATGCAGTGGAGGGGCGCGTCATTTCAGCTTACATGATCTCTACCTGCCTACCTACGTACTCCGTACGATCATAATTATTCTATTCTTTGTGAATGCCATAACCATAAGATAACATTAGGTTTCTCATCGCTTTGGGTAGGACCGACTTCTCAAACCTAACAATTAAGTAATGCCACATAAAACAGCTATTTATGAAAAACCGTTTAATCTCAAACAAACAATCAACCAGTTCTTGTTTAATAAACCATTCTATGTTGAATAATGTCTAACCGTTCCAACGCTGCCAAAAAACAGAAGAATCGAACTGTTTGGAAACAGATCACGCAAGTCAAAACAATTGCATTCCGCCATAATGGCGTCAAATTAGCTGCTTGTTTAAGTTTTTTGACAAATACAGATCGGTTCTCACGAGTAGACGACGACGAGGAAGTTAACAATGTTGTCGCGGATAGACCGTTATGCAAAACTTGCGTAAGCAGTCAAGAAATTAGAATAGAATAGACACGATTGTAAAGCAATTTGACGCCACATCATACAGTAATAGAAAGAGAAGGATAAAAAACCTTTATTGGTTTAGGACATCGCAATTTACTGAATAGAAAACCATCATCATCATCAGCCTGTTGTAGTCCACTGCCTCTCCTTTTGCACGCCAGTGTACTCGATCTTCGGCTGCTCGCATCCAGCTCCTGCCAGCCATCCTGCGCAGATCATCACTCCACCTTGCCTGAGGACGTCCTACACTACGCTTGCCGAGACGCGGTCTCCACCGCCAATCCAATGAGGTGATACGGCAGAGAACCAAGGTTATCGACATAGCCCACCGGATCAGCAAGCTGAAGTGGCAGTGGGCTGGCCATTTTAGCCGTAGAATAGAAAACCAATAAGACAAAATTATTAGGCCAAATAATATAGATGCAGCCCACCTACCACCGGCCGACATGGATATTTTTATGGGGGAGGCCTGTGGACGTCGTGTGGTTGTTGGTGATGGTGATGAAGCCAAAAAACAACGGGAGAAAAAAAGTACACAAAACTTCAGTATGTCACGTCTCGATGTCCAAAATAGAGGGGTGAAACTAAAGGAGAACTACCTATGTAGTTTGTGAACGAATCCACACAAACATGAATTTTAATAATGATTTCTAATATTTACGCGAACACTATACATCGAAATAAAACAACTTTACGGATTCTACTCGCGGTGTTATATTTTCTTTCATTTTCTAACCCGACGTTTCGACTCCTTTACAGCAGTCGTGACACGACTGCTGAGACGAGATGTTCTTTGTCGTCGGGATGACAAAGAACATCTTTGTCATCCCGTGATCACGACTGCTGTAAAGGAGTCGAAACGTCGGGTTAGAAAATGAAAGAAAATATAACACCGCGAGTAGAATCCGTAAAGTTGTTTTATTTCGATGAATTTTAATGATTTTTAATTTTACTATTTTATCATGTAAGTGTGTTGGCTGTCTAGCTGTAAGCTTGCATTTGATTGTTAATAATAAATAAATGAAATGAAAACCAGTTGTTTTTAGAAATCGAGATCTCTAAAATATCACTTTTTTTATTTTCCTGGTAATGGTCTCTGCCTCGAAAAGGAAAATAAATATTTAAATTTATTAAAAATTTTAGAAATGGGTCATGACAAAATCAAACTGTGTTTTTTGAAAATAACCTATGTCCTTTTCCAAGGTCCATTTCCAGTCTACTTTTCATTAAAATGTGAGAAGTTTAGGCGTCAATGGAATGCAATAACGCGTATAATATAACATGCATGTTTTATTCTAAATCCGTGCGGTAGCCGCTAAATTCACAGATGGTGGGGAAGACTTTAATGGAAATATCCTAAATTCTTTGCAAGGGTTGTTTAGCATCTCTGATAAACTTAACCTCCAAGTGGTTGCAATTTTCATTATTATTGATGAACTAGCGGCCGCCCGCGACTTCGTCCGCGTGGACTTGAGTTAAAAAATGTGTTTCATTTAAATCCATCTAGTAGTTTTTACTTGTAAAAAATGGAGTAATTAATCCCGTTTCCGCAATATTACCCTTCACTGCTCTGCTCCTATTGATCGTAGCGTAATGAAAAGTATACTATAACCTGCCGAAGAGTATAAAGAATAATTGTGCCAAATTTTGTTAAAATCTGTTGCGTAGTTTTTGTTTCTATAACGAATATAGAGCAGACAGACAGAAAGACAAAAAAAAATACTAATTGCATTTTTGGCATCAGTAGCGATCCCTAATCGCCCCTTGATAGTTTTTTTTTAATATATTTCATGTACAGAATTGGCCTCTCTACAGATTTATTATAAGTTTAGATTAGATGATTGTTTAGTAGTTGAATAGAAATACTATTCTTTTTAGGTTATTCTATTTTTTAGCATTAGGGATAATAATGTTTCTTTCGAGTGTTTAAGGTATAATATGCCTGAACGTTAGTGCAACAAACCTGGCAGCCAGGTAAAATATACCAGAAAAAATCGGCCGGTCTGTTTTGGTCTCGGTAGCAAAGTGGTTAGTGCAGTCGCCCGGTATGCGAAAACGCGGGTTCGATTCCCGCCCTTTCGGCGGAACACTTTAGCAGAAGGCTCATTCCACTCCTTTCCTGTTCGCATCATGAGTGTGGCACTTACCAGAAGACGGTCCACAAGTTTTGTTCATAAAAAAAACAAAAAATCTTTAAAAACAAAAAAAACAGCAAGACCGTATGTATGCTTATACAAGAGAATATCTTTCCCACAAGTGGGCTTACCTTCAGCCCAGGCTGCCAGCAACCCGAACAGCACCAACACCAGCATGGTCCCCGGCCGGCGAGCGTATGCCCTCGATGACGGAGCAGCACGAGTTTGGTGTTTGTAAATAAGGAGAAATGTTTCACGTTCGACAAACAGGGATGCATTTAGTATGCAGTCTTTGTGATTTGAGTTTACAGAGATTCTTTACATCGTCATAACAATTAGACTTCAAATATCCGCTGCTTGTATGTCTAAATATTTAACCACTGGAAGTTTTCACGTTTCAGCTCTCTGTATCTATAGGTAAGCAAGTTAGTATTTTTTATTGCACACTAAATAATAATAATGGTTACAGATAAGTAGATAAAAACAAGTAAGTAAATGTACAATTTGGGCAGTTTTATCGCTAAAAAGCGATCTCTTCCAAACACCCACAGGTAGAGGAAAGTTGATAAGAAGTTGATATGATGATGATGATATTGGCTCGGATATCGACTGGAGATCATATTGTCTTAAACTAATAGCTGAGACCAAGATTTAGACTGTAGTAGCTGGGGTCAGTGCTTTATGAAAGAGAGGGACAACTTCTTTCGCTACTTTCCAGCATTTTCGTTCCAGCAATCGTTTACATAATGACATTATTACTAGCGATTGGAGATTGATATAACTGATTTAGGAAAGTGACACATTTAAAGCAGCGTAGGGAAGTGAAGGTAACCAAAAAGAGGGAGAACAAGCTTTCGTAGCACAAAGAAAAATGCTCGAAAAAATCCAAGTTACAACTTAGGGCCAAGGTGGTCAATTGAGAAGGCGGAAATATCAGTAAAGTAAGGAAATCACAGTTGGTACAGGTCGGACTCGAACGCGCGTTGGACTATCAAGGTGTCACTGGGGATACGATGCAGTGAAGAAGAGCACGAGCTTTGTATTGAGAATTTGCTAGAAGCCGCGCACAATAGAGAAGAGTGCACACCACTGTGCCTTCTTTAATCGGAGGCCAAGATCCACCTCAGGTCGCTAAGCCAGCGGCGTAATTAGTAGGAGAGAAAGTGTGACAACAGACCCCATTAAATAAGCTTGCACAGGTCACATATAATTATGGTTGCGCCCCTGAATTACCCTAATTCGTCCCTGTCGTGCGATAAGGCGTCAGTAAACAGGGTCTCGTGTTTCACATCTCTCACTGCCATGGAGCTGGTCTTCCTCTGCGTGCTGCTGGGATTCTGCGCGTCGGGCAATTGCTTAACTGGTACTTACAATCAGATAAAACTTACCTGCTGGCGTAATTTGAGCTCTACTGATGTGTCATGTTGAGTGGAGGTTGGGATCAGGCATTTGTTTTGTAACTGAGTAACGTTCTACAGCTACTTATTCGGTTGCGAGGAAATGCCAGATATTTTGATCTTGACTGACTGAATGTTGAGGTGCCCGTGGCGCAGTTGTGACAGTGATCGGCGACGATCGCTGTTGTAAAGCAACACACGCCGGGACGAAAATGGGGATGGGCGACCACCCCTACCGATATTTAGTGATGTGTATTTCGGGCATCTCCGTGCTTCGGAAGGCACGTTAAGCAGTTGGTCCCGCTTGACGTCGCTAGATGTCAGTCGTTAAGCCTAGTTGGAAGCCTTAGGGCGGCTTGATAACATCTGACATTAAGGCTGCTCACTAACCTTTCACCCCTCCAACAATCCGCACTGAGCCCGCGTGTTAGACTATGGCTCGTTCCACGTCATAGTTGAGGTGAGGCCTGTGCCCAGCAGTGGGACGTATATAAGCAGTTTATGTAAATGTTACCTGCTGGCGTATTTTGAGCTCTAATAACTTCAACTTGTAAACTACGGATGTGTCATGTTGAGTGGAGGTTGGGATCAGGCATTTGTTTTGTAACTGAGTAACGTTCTACCGCTACTTATCCGGTTGAGAAGGAATGCCAGATATTTTCATGTTGAGTGACTGAATGTGGCTAAAGGAAGCAGAATAATGTTCTTATAAACATCAACTGTCAACAACTTTTTTCAGTTAAACGACTATCTAGTTTTTCTGTACATTGGTTGATTTAATGTCATGTATTTCATTTCCTAGTTCATTTCTCTTTTAACGTGGATGTTAAAGAATATAACAGGGTATATTTCCTAAGTGCACCATGGCCCAGTGTCTAACTGCCGCACTCAGAGACGTCAATTAACGTTAATGATTCATTAGCGTCAAAATTTGACATTCTTAAAAGTTCTTTAATCAATTTGTTATAAAGTCTCTTTTCAAAAATGGAATTTTGACTCTAATGAACCATTAACGTTAATTGAAGTCTCTGAGTGCGGCGGTTAAACACTCTGACTTGGAATCCGATGGTCCCGAGTTCAAGACTGGCCGGAACACCTTCTTTGTGTTCAATGTAGAATTTGCGGCTAACTCATCAGTAATAGAAAACACCGATAAAAAACCCAAGCAACCCGGACAGGGTCATATTCGCCCTTAAACACCTTGGGTTATAATTCCCTCGGCGAAATGCGAGCTTCTAAATGTTCCGGTCATCAATCATGATGATGAGAGGTACAACCACTAACTGTGACTAAACCACTTCGAATATGGTCGTGAGGATGTTATTTTATGTTTTTTTCTGACTAAACAGTTTTAAAATTCTCTGGATTCCAGCGTTGGTGTCCGCCAGCCAAGATGGCTTCTTCTTCATCAAGTCAGGATCTCATAGAGCTGGGGGCAGGGCATGCAAGATCTGCTACAGCAAAGACGACTGTATCGCCATGAACCAGGCCAGGTATACTAAAAAAATCCTTTTCTCACTAGGTTTTTTATCTATTCTAAACCTACTTCAGTCTGTGACTCCTATTTCTGTTTAGTTTCTAGACTTTTAGGCATCGCTGTCTCTTACAGCGATGCCTGATGATCAATCTGATGATGGACCTTTGTCTATAGCTCTATAGCCTATTGAAATATTGAGCTTAGCACGTGAAGCTTTGAATATTGTTAATTGTTATTATTACGTAAGTCTAATGACGCCACCGTAGGCAACAGCTGATTTATGTCTTAATTCATAGCTATGAGTGTGACACCCATTTCACCCATAAAAAGAGGTAGATAGGTAACTTGTGCTAAAAAACGAGGCACCCGAAATCTTAACTTTCATACACCCAAGCAAAGCATTGACAGTTTGAGACGACACGTCTGTGCAACATGTACTTATCTGTCTCGTTTACGCTATAGTAAATGATCGTACTACCTATCTTGTTCACACGGTAAAATTATGGAAACGCATGCCAAGGGACAACTTCGACTTCGCATAGTAGACTGAAGTAACCTATCTACCTCTTTTTTAGTATAATATCATTGATTCCAACCATATGGAAAGTAAGTTCCGCACTTACAGTCAAGGTAATTTAAGGACCAAAACCAACTTAAGAATCAATCAATGTATAAATTCGCCAAATATCCGACGCTTTTGAGCCGCTGTGTCTTCATATAACGAAAATAAAACTCAAAAGTTGCTGTAAGCATTATAAATGTTAATTTAAAACAATAATTAACAATAATTTGTCATTGGCTTCGTGAAATGGTTTGTAAACTAGTTTCCTTCAGTAAAGTTTCAACGTGATCCACAGAGTAACAGTAACAGAGTCCAATAACAAACAACACTGTTATCGCGTTTTTACGCAAGAACGAGCTTATACTGAGTCACTTTATGCGTTTGAGCGTATTTGCTATTGCGAAGGGTTTTTCACTTGTTTACACAAGCCTATTAATTAGACCAATAACTGAGAGCCAGAAGCTAAAAGGAGATCAAAGCGCTGAAAGAAATAATCTTATCCTATCCTATCAAAATTTAAATGCGAAAGTTTGTATGTCTGGATGTGCGGTGTTGCTCTTTCACGTAAAAATTACAGGATGGATTTTAATGAAACTTTGCAATAATATAGCTTATGCATCTGAATAGCACATAGGCTACAATTTATAGAGATATATTTAATTTTTTTTAACTTCAATCGACGCGGACGAAGTCGCAGGCAAAAATCATGATATAGCTTCTGGCTGGTGAACATACTCATTAATTAAAAATTAATGTACTAACATAGTTTAGAGATAGGAAAAGCAGAAAAAGACATTCGGTCTCGGCATCACGTGGGAATCGAACCCGCAAAAAAAACCCAACATAGTTTGTTACTAACTATTTTATGTACTTCGTCTGAAATAAAAAGTTTTTATTTTATTTATTATTTATTAAATCATCTTCAGTTAACTCGCAGTACGCGAGTTAAGTGAAAGCGAAAACCAAAAAATAAAACCACTTGTAAAGAGATATTGATATTAATTAAATATTTTTGGCAGATGTGATTATTATTCAGAAGCAAGTCGTGTCCTTCTTGAAGATGAAGCTTCCGAAGATCTTGGGAACCCAGAGTTGAGGATGCAGGTGGACACGCTGGTGATGGACTTCATTGAACAAGGTTACAAAATTAACTTATCTGTTGAGTTATTTAATTTCATACGTCACATAATATGCAGAAAATAATAATGAATTCAGCTTTATGACTTTGACTTCGACCACTGCTGATAATTATAATAAGATTACAATAAACAGGTACAATCAATTCTCTCTCTCTTCCAGTACCTTTCTATGACCCCATGAAGGTACGGCAACATGAACCATCTTACTTTTCCCACACAGGATGTTCAACGTTCACTGTCTCAGCCAACTCGAAATAGCAACACAAATATAAAGTTAATGGTGTCGCGGTATTAGAACCCATGACCTCCGAGTTAAGAGTGCAATACTCTAACCGCTACACCACGAGGGCAGAATGCAGACAAGATACATAATAGCACACAGACAATTGCAGATCATATTTAAGCAGATTGTTACATTGAAATAAACAAATAAATAAAATTAATCTTTAATTACATCAAGGTTGAAAACATCTCAATTGTCGTATAAATAACTTTCAAGTCCAAAAGCTAACTTTATTTGCGTTAATGCCTTCAAAATATTTTTCACATTATGTTTTGTCCACAGCATCCGATCCTGCTTTCAAAAAATGCATACCCTTCATATCACAATACACTGATTGTACTAAAGGTAAGATTTCTTCCCTTTTGGTTTCCTCACCTGGGAATATTCCAGGTTTAAAAAATCTTGGATCTTTTGCAAATATACTGCATGGAAAATGCTAAAAAAATAAAAGCATAGTCTTAGCTTTTTCATCTTAATCGGAAGTTTAATATTTGAAACAATATTTCTTCCAAGTGTTGATGTATATGCCTTTAAAATTGATGGAATCACCCTGGCTCATAGGGTGAATATACCAGAAAGATTCTCATTCTCAATGGTAAGAGCAGTCGCCCGGTTTGCGAAAGACGCGGGTTTGATTCCCGCCTGAGGCCAAGACCGAATGTCTTTTTCTGGTTTTCGGATCTTCAGTAAAGATACTGCATGGAAAATGCTAAAAAATAATTATAACATAATAATGTCTGTATTGACAGAAAACATATGTCTTGGCTGCACTTCATGCACTTGCACTGAGAATGGTCTTTGGAACTGCACCACCAGTCAGCGTTGCCAGCCCGAGGAGCCCTTGCGGGTGGATCACAGGACCCTTGCTTTTGCGATGGAAACCTTAAGAGAAGGTGAGCTTGTCGTTGAAAAAACGGTAATGGTACTGAAGATATCAACCACTATTTCGATATGACGCTTTTAGTTGAGAGTTTTTTTTTTGAGGAAGAAATGAGATTCTAGGATCACCTGCACCATTACGACCATATTGCTAACTCCATGTAAAATTTCTTATACGCTTAAGTTGCCAATTGTTTTACAGAGTAATTCATAATTATTAGGTACTATTTCAGATGAAAAACCATTATTTCGGAAAAAGCGGTCTTTGTCTAGTACAAAAGCACCAAGATCACCTCGTCAAATCACATTTGATGAATTATCAGAGTGGTTGTACGAAGCACAACCTTTGAATAGTCAGGAATACGAGAATACTACCTCCACTACTGAAATAACTACAATGTCTGCCCACCATGTTGGTACTTCAAGTGATGGTAATTTTCCTTTCTTTTCTTACTTTATTACAACCAAACAAACCACTTTATTTTATAATAAGGCTACTAGACAACGGATAAACATACTTAAATAATTATGTTTTTTGTAAATACATACTCAATTCACATAGTAACTACATGTGTTCACGAGATATTTACAGTCTCGGACCCACTTAGGAAATGTATACAATAATTCATACATTTCTTAGGATATACAATTTATTTTTAATAATGGTATGACATTTCTAAGAACAAAGAACCAGTATCACGTATTATAACAATATCTATTGTAGAACCTGCAATAATAAAATGGATTCGAAAAATAACAACAAGATACATAACCCCTACAAACTTTTGTTTTTAAATAGATATCAACATCATCGTCCCTACAAGTTACAGCAACACTACAAATACTGAATCTGATTATGTTGCATTTGACGACGTTTTAAACGACATTTCAATCGAAATCACTAACTACGACCATAAGAAAACACCAAAAGATGTCAAAGATATTGAACATGACTACATGAACCTTGAAGATGTTAATATAACATACAATGAGATACACGGATACAAAATCGCAGATCAGTTTATTCACATGTTAAATTCCATAGAAGAAGATAATAGAAAAACGGTGGAACCGACAACTACTGAAGCTGTAACTGAAGCTCTGATGGGCTCATTGGATGGTGCTAAAAACAAACTAGCAGTGGATGATCATCTCAGTAATAATACAGGTAAAATCAGATTAGTTCTCATAGAGAATTTTGGATATTCCTGCAAGCATTTTCTTAAAATTCGTAAATAGTAAACTTCTATGTTGCCTTTCGTAATGTTTTACTAATTTTGTATTTCAGACCTAAAAAGTGATTTAAGCAAAACTCTTCAGAACTACAACATATCTTTCGAAAACACGAATGACATCGAGGAACTGAATTTAGCTAATATAATGAAGAGGGACGTATCACAAATATCTGGAGATAATCTAAACATTACTCACTGTAAAAATCCAAATACCACGAGTAATCAAGACGAGCTAAGAGATGGAATATTTAAACCACTCAATAAAGTTATAAGTAAAAGGAAAGAAGAATTGGAAGATTTACTTCACATAAGAGATAAACTGATAGAAGTTCTTCAATTCAAACATAGTAATAAAAGTGCTGCTGCTCTAAGTGTGAATGAAACAACAGAAAACAACGACACCCCTCACTATTCCTTTTACAATGTGGAAGTAATACCCAAATTGGAATATGATTTTAGAAAAAGTGACATAGATAAACTAGAAAAGATTCTTAGGAAACTCAAACATGATATTTTTACAGTAATGGGAGATGTAGCAATTATACAAAGATTGAAAGGTAATCTTACACAGGAAATCAAAAATTTAATCCGTGTGATGAAACATTATGTTCATAGACACGGAAATATTCATTCTAAAGTAGCATTGAAGTCTTATGATGAAATTGACAGCCTAAGAAGACACTCAAATATACAAAACATCAGTGAAAAATATCTAACAAATAGCATCTTAAATATTTTACAAGTTTTAGATAAGCAGATGTTCCAAAATAATGCTTTAACGCCTCTGTCAGGCAAAACGAGGAAAGTCATAAGACAAATTATGAATAACTTTAAAATGGAAGACTATTCAATTATTGGATTTAGAGCCAAAGACCCTGATTACAACCTAACTAATGATTTGAAAAGTATTGGCTCGAAATGGCAAGACATGACTGTAAAAATAGCTGAGAGTGCTCCATGGGATAAACTATACAATATGAAGTTGTTACAATTCATTTTAGAGGCAGATGTAAATAAAATGAACGACGCGTTAGCACTTATTGACTTTGCTCATAGTAGAAGGATACTCACAGCACATGATAGTCTTAGCGAAGGGGAATTGCTAAGAATCAATACAGATCTGAAATCAATACATAATAAGGTGCAAAAAATAATAACGTTAAGAGCTGACAGAAAAAAACAAGAGACTAACAATGATGTTAAAGTTTACATGATCAGCAAGCAGAGTAAAAAGGACAAATTTCTAAAGCATATAAGGAATTTGATCAAAAACTCTAAAAAAGATATCATCAAACTACTTCACAAGAAAGTTCCCAAATCGGAAATAGTAAAAGAACTGGCAAAGAAAAAGTTGAACGAACTTACAAAGAAAAAACTAATAGAATACCAAAATGTAATGCAAAAATGGCAAAGTAACTTAGATGTTAATATCCGACGAAAAAGGTCTGCAGTGAACTTTCTCAAGCACATATTGCCAAAATATCTTAGGGGTAAAGTAAGTCCTAAGAAGAACTCAACGAAGTCTAAAAATCAAAACAAGAATACCAATGTTCAGTACAGGAGAAACAGAAAATCACAAAATAAGCGGAACAGAAGTAAGTGTTTTTATTAAGTGTGTTCAGAGGCAGGCTTCGTGCCAAGTGATTTAAGCCTTTTAATAATATGAGCGTGTAACACACATCTTTTCCTTTGCACCCAACCCAACCCATAGGTTGGGTTGGGTACATTCATGGGTACATAACATGGTCTTTACATTTTGATCAATAATAAAACGCTTTCGGTCGTGCTTATTAGCTTTTTGTGATAACTGATAGTGATATTTGGAATGCAAATGCGGCTACGGTTTTTATACGTGCTTCGAACACAAAACGTAATAGGTATATCAAAATAGCCAAACAAACATCATAATTATGTCTTGCAAAAACCTACCAATAGTTAGGTACGCATTCCGAGTTACACATACACATCACAGGGCACATAGCACGATGGACTCATGGCCGTTGGGCTGGAAAATCTGCGAGTGGAGACCATTCGAGGCCAGGCGCAGCGTGGGACACCCACCCTCAAAATGGACGAATGACCGCATAAAAATCGCAGGGTTTCGGTGGATCCAGGCTGCCTGGATTAGCAGTAGTAGCAGGAGGCCTATGTTTAGCAGTTTACGTCATGTGGCTGCTGACGTTTATGATGATGATGAAGGTTTTGATTCATAACATTTCTTCCACAGATAATAGGAGAAAGAATACGAATGCGACTACAACCTCGCCCCTAAAAGTGCCTGTGGTTCATACCGGAAAATAAAACATAATGTATAACGATGTGAATGTAAAATTACTAATAATTAATACTAAGAAGTACAAGAAACTATTAAATGAAATTGTAAAGGAATAACAACTGTTTATTTTTAAATCAATTTGGGATCTGGTCTGTTATCCAATCTTACCCAATATAGTCTCGTCCTTCTATCTCGTTCGGGCTTGCCCGCCATTTCCCTTTCAGCTCCTTCTACGGTAAAGAAGCTACCCAATGCGCACTTTTTGTAGCAGAGTAACTACTTAGTTTTACTACATAATTACTTCTGAGTACCGTAAGATGGGGTTCATTGGTATCTGGGTCTTAATTGGGACGGGACTTTGGAGATGTTTCAAAGCTCAAGTGAAGTGCTGTATTTCTTTTATTTTTGGATGTTTTTGTTTTTATCTGTAGTGAATATAAAAACATACAAGAAATTAAGAAAAATAAAGCTTTGCAACATCTCCAAAGTCCTGTCCCAATTAAGACCCAGATACCATTTAACCCCATCTTACCGGTATGACATTTCCCATTTTGACATATGAACTGATCAAGGTCGCGGGAAGCCGCTGGATACGGACAGCGCAGGACCGATCGTTGTAGAGATCTTTGGGGGAGGCCTATGCCCAGCACTGGGCGTCGTTCGGCTGATATGATAATGATAATGATGATGACATTTCAACCATAGGACTTAAGTCGAGATGAAAGGACTGGCGACCAAACTAATAAAAAATATTTCTGGCATAAAATATTGTTTAACTAAACCCAGCGTCTTTTCATGGTATTTCTAGCTGGTTGCCATAACTCCCCCACAGCCCTTTTTCTTCTTTCCTTGCATTACTTTTATTTTTAATTGTCACATAAAACAATTACTTCATGAAAAACACTCATGATCCCGTAGACAAATGAAGTTTCGATTAAAATCATAGCTCACATTTTGAACCTTAAACGGATCTACAACAACGCTTACTATATAATTCATTTGATAAGTGGATATCAGCCATGAAGCCTAGTCGAAGCCCTTAGAGCGGCTTAATAACATCTGTCAGTAAGGTTCTCTTCTTCGCTTGCCTTACAAACACCTCTCCAAAAATCCGCACCGAGCTCGCGTGGTCCGATCATCACCTCATAGTTGATGTGAGGTCTGTGCCCAACAGTGGGCTATCCAACAAAGCTATCCTTTCAGCCCAACGGAGACCACTTTTTTGTTTCGGCGTATTTTTAAGGCGTGTGTATAGTAGTGGGGTTTTTGTGTTCAAACTCTTTTTTCTTATCGTTGGAACGACCTACATTTTTCAGAACTCCTAAATCATCTTTAATTATAAGTATATTCACGTGACGTTGAAACTTCATGAAATTTCTTATACCGCCTTAAATTAGGAAAGATTAGGATCGAATTGTCATTCGTTAAATTGAAAATACTGGTTTGATTAGAAATATTTATAAAAACCGTAAAAAGGTAAAAAAACGCTAAAACCTAAGACTTCATGTTCTTCAGGTTCACCAGCTGCTTCAGCCATGTGTCCTGGCTCACCCATTGCACTTGACTCTTCGGCTCCTCAAACTGGATCACTGTCTCCTTTGGGAATGGTTGTGGCTTCTGGATCGCAGATGGCGCTGGAAGTATTGATTGATTATTTTAAATCTAATGGCAACTGCTTAATGAAATATGCGATAGTAAATTATGCAACTAGCAACTCGATTAGTTGACTGGTGATTTTCTTTTTGTTAACTCATACTTTACATTATTGCACCACACCAAATAAACTCAGCCTGCTTTTAAAGTCAGTGGTATTACTATTTTATTAATCAAAAAAAGCATAAACTCTTCATGTTCATAATAACACCAAGAAAAATCATTTAGGGCCTAACGGCCACACTAAGAGACATCAATTTAAGTTTACGTTTCAAATTATCTAAAAATTTTATTTTGCAAAAGAGCCTTTTTCATAGTTCAACATACGCTGAAAGCGTGCATGACGTGCGGTTTACGTGAACAGTAGCCCTAGCACAGGATATTTTGACGTATCGACGTCTATCAAGACAGGTAGTAACTATTCATTATATGGATATGACTAGCGGCCGCCCGCGGCTTCATCCGCGTGGACTTCGGTTTTAAAAAAAAGTGTAATATATTATCTCCAGCCTATGTGCTATTATAAGCTATATTATTGTTAAGTTTCATTAAAATCCATCCAGTAGTTTTCACGTGGAAGAGCAACACGGCATATCCAATATACAAACTTTTTCATTTATAATATTAGTAGTATTTACCTGACAATTGGTCACTGACGCTGTCTGTTTTCTGTTTCTGGGAAATTAAAACCTTGTACAGCTCTCTTGCAAGATTTGTTTTTCCAGTTTCTAAATAAAGTAATACCTTTTTCGCTATATCATAATTGATGTCGTAACTTAAATCTGTTCCTTTAGATTCTTTAAGTTTTAGATAAAGTTGCATTCGGTTCTTTATCAACTGGTTAATAATAGAATCTCTCGTTAATTTCATGCTGTTTTCATCTTTTGTGGTGGTACCATCAAGCATTTTCATAGATTGTTTCTGAATATACGCCTGTTTTTTGGGTTCATACATTTGATTTCTTAACTTGCTTTGATGAACGCTATTCACTTTCTTGCTACTCATTGTTTTGAAAATCTGATTATTTCGATTTATATTTCGTTCCGCATTCATTATGAAATCTTTTAATGTATTTTTCTGGTCCGGTGACATATCTTTAAAACTATGTAATGTTTTTTTAACTTCTTCCAATACAGTTATATATTGATCAGTATCTACAGAAAGAGTTTTCAATAGAACTAAACGTTCTGATGGCGGGACTTCATTTATTAATGGTTCGTTTTTAAAAGATTTAGGATTTGATTCAATTTCTTTGATCATTTTTTTTACTTCATCGAAAGTCTTTGGAATTTTAACGTTGCTTCTTCGCGTGTTAAGCGTATTTCTGCCATCAAAATTGTTTATTAAACGCTCCCAAACGACGGCCGACTTTGGCCTTGGACCAAGGGTCACACCAGTCCGTCGCGTTTGTGGCGATTGCAAATCCTTTTTCAAAGAGTTGAATATTTTAGCAACTTTGTCTGTTGGCGTTAATTTTTCTTCGTTGTTTAGCACTGTGCTCTGTAATTCCTTGTCTGCATTCAAAATGTTATAAATACAAGGGAGAGCATCAGCAATATTGATATTACTTGAAGACTGACCTTTCTCACTTTGTAATTCAATCAAGTCGTCGATTATTGTTTTCAAGTGAGTTTTGAGTTTTTCTTTAGTTTTCGCCAATTTATTTGACAATTCAGTTGTGGACGGTAAATTTACTGTAGTTGCTGTCGTTTGTTCCGTTTCCGTTTTCATTGTGGTTGTGACCTCTGATACCCGCATAACCGCTTTGGTCTCTGGTTCTATGAGTTTAAACAAATCAATAAAGGATTTTACTTTGAAAAACTCAGACAAATTTAATAAAATGTTTCCTTCAATTTTGGACACATAATTAACATTGTCGTTTCTTACATGTTCCAGAAGACATTTAGGATTTTTCTGCACTGTATTCAAGTAATCAAAAACGATTTTATCTTTAGCTGTAAGCTGTGAATCGACGATATCAATGTTATATGCACTTTTTAGCGCTTCCGGAATATGCTTTGTATTTTTTAATACATTTAGATTTTTAATGCTTTTTGTCATTTTCTTACTTTGCTTACGTGGCAATAATAATTTTGTTATTGTCTTCAGAATGTTACCAAACACATTCAATGAGTCTGACTCATCTTGAGCTAAGCTTGGGCTTCTATCTACAACAGGTGGCTGTAATCCTTCTTTTTTAATATCTTTTTTGACAGTATCAGTTGATCCTTTCAGTGTATTTAATTTTTTTTGGACTAGTTGAAAGTTGTTTATCATTGATAGGACATTATTTATTTCAGATAATGCCTCAGTCGTAACATGTTTCTGCTTTTCAATATTTGTTTTCCTTGTATCCGACTTTTCAGACTTTTTACTCTCCGTTTGATTATTTCTTTCTTCGCTTGCATGACTTTCACTGCTTTCTATGTTATTTTCAATTTTGACCGCATCGCACAATGTGATATTTTTCAGTGTTTTGTCTTGATCAATAGCCTCTGAAAGTTGTTCTAGAGCATTTTTAAGAAAGCTTTCTTGACGTAAGTTCAGTGGTTCTTTAAATAAGTCCAAGAGGTCTGCAATTTTTTCATGTTTTAGCACTTCTGTTTCAACTGAATCTTCGCCAGAATCTTTTGCCATGTTCCATAATTGATTTAAGAGATTACCAGCAATAAATGCCATTGCAGTAAGTGTGTCGTTTTCAGGTGTGAAAGTGATATTAGATATTATTGGAGCATCTTTATCACCAACTATTTCTGTACCGGATTGAAGTTCATTTACTACAAGTTTTGACAAATATTTATCTTTTTCTTTTTGGGTATGATTACCCATAATCTGGGTATCTTTTTGGATTAGACTATTATACTTTTCATCTGCGTGGACTGCTGCATCTATTTTGTTATCTGTAAGATGATGATCGTATACTTTTGGTTGGCTGTATTCAATATGCAGGGAATTTTTTGAGACATTTTCATTTGGTAACACACCAGTTCTGCGAGATGCTTTGGGGTTAACTTTTCCATCCCTTTTATGAGCTTGAAGTGTTCCGGAGATGTTTCCATGCTTTAATGTATCTGAAAATACATCACACGTTAGTAGCAGTTCTATTTCTCACTTATTTAAACTGCAAATTTAAAAAAGTAATATGTTTTTGAAAAAAATGTAATTCCTTTACTTACAATGATTTCACTAATTTCCTAACAGTGTCTATCTATATATCGTTTTGGCTGTCATTATAATGAAAATTAAATACAATGTTATAAGTTACCTCATAATTATGTCTTTATAATACATTTGCACAAACCTTCATTGAGTTCATCAACTGTGTGATGAAACATAACACCATCTGTTTTGTTGGCGTGCTCATTAACAGATCTTTTATTTCGCATCATTTCTGCTATTCGTTCATCAATATCGTATTCCGTTGTTTCGTATATATCTACAAATAATTGTCCATTAGTAAATGAATATGTTCTAATCAATGTAACAAAGAATTCACTTACCTTTTTTCTATTTTAGGGGAATGTTTTTTCAAAAAAAATATATTAATTGGTGCAAAAGTGCTATATTTAAATATAAAAAATGCGTGCAATGTAGTGATCATCGCGGTACAGCAATTACATAACCTGAAAATTATAGTTTTGGTAAGTATGCGGTTAAAAATATGATTGATGATGATGATGGTGATTCAATTGCTATAAATTATACCCCGAAAAGGTTAAGCTTATGCAACATACCTAACAATAGATCCTTGTCATTTTCTGCCGGAGGAAGAGGAACATAGGATGTTTTAGCTGTTGCTCTTTCAGCCTTCTCTTGTTCTTCCATTTCTGTAAAAACAACCCTTGAATGGATTTTTTCCAAACGCAAATTCAAAAACTATTTTTTTAAAATTTGTATGGTTTTTTAAGAATATTACTAAACGTTTGTCATCCATCCAATTACCCTACATGACGTGCCTAACTTAATGTAGCGTTGTTTGTAGCCAATAAGCCACTTGTGCCACAAATATATTATCATGATCATCTAAATAACTAACCGTATTGTATTCGATAGAGGGCATTGTCAAGGCTTTCTTCGTCCATCATCTCGGGCTCGTCTCCTGGGCACTGCTGAACTTTCTCGCAGGTCCACTGGCTGTTTTCACCGCATAAGCATTTGTGGCATCCAGAACACAAGTTTTCTGCAATAAATTTCAAAAATTTCTTACTAGAGTTTTCGTCACTTCTATCTCGTGCCAACGAGTCCCATACTGTATTAGTTGTAATATATTATTATTCTTTGAAGTTATTTCACATTTGAATAACATATAATAATAGTTCTTACCATCAGTGCAATCAGTATATTCCGATACAAAAGGAACGCATTTTCCACTGTTTTTGGCTACATCTCCACCTCCCACTGAAATGTTACAATTTACTATAGTTACACAGTTTCCATAAACAAAATTACTAAATTGAAGGGTAAACCAAACATGAAAATCTCCCAAATGATACAAGAATCTTTATGTCATTTAAACATAATTTTCAACTTTCTCCGAATTATCAATAAATTTTATTGTGTGTGAAAAATGCAAAAAAAAATCATTCAAGGAATTCTATTCTAAACATTTGTAAAACAGTTAAACTATAAGGGGTATTCAATTGGACAACTTACCGTGTACTGTTGCGTGAGTCTTAGTTTAATATTTGTCTTTAAATTAGAGAATTACTACTTAAAATAAATTAAATAAAAAAGTAGGTGCTAAAATCAGTGCAGCTGAAAGACATGTGCATAATGTGCTGGTTGCAAGAATACTTCACAATTAAATAAATATTTCTGAACCCCAATACGATATATTTTTAAAAGCTCTAACCTACTAAATAATATTCAGTTGTGTTCTTAAACACTTAAGTTGAAGCTGAATTTTGATAAAACGATCGGACAAAACTCTCCTTTTCAAATAAATTTTAACACTGTTATTTCACAAAACAATTTTATTATAAACACATATGGAAGTAAAAAAATACAAAAACAATCACACATTAAGCTCTACACTTAAGTCTTTTATGAAACTTTCAATATCATAGCGAAAATTCGCTGTGTTTTCTCGATGTTACAATAAGAGCTTTTTTATTTCTCTAGTTTCAGGCACTCATAAAACTTTTACACCTTCTACATGCTCTTTAGCTTTCTTCTGTTAATCATTGTTAACGATAAAATCAGCATAATCTCCTCCAGGAGAACCTGCTAGCAGGTTTTCTTTAGGCACCTTCCTCCTGAGCTGCCGGATCTTGTTTCTGACATTACTATGTACACTTCTGCGATGACCGTCCGGGTGGTGGCAGCACAACGTATCGCCTCCTGCAACGACCAATCTTCAATTTACAAGTCGAAATGCGTAAGTAATTTCCAAAGACCATTAAGATAAGTAAAGTACATTCATAAGTAATAAGTCGGTAACCACGATTGGTTGCAGGAGGTGATGCATTGGTAGTAATGAAAGAGTGGTTGCCAATGATCATTTCACATTTAATTACACAAAATAACACACTGTCTAAAAATACAAACACACATAGTAACAGTAAACAGGTACACAACACTTATATTGTAGTTTCCCGAGCGCACTTTCCTAATTCTATGAACTAGCCTTTCGATTTATCCTAATTATTCACTAGCAAGCAAACCGGCACTGAATCATTTGAGAAAGGCAAAAGAAACTGTTGAAATCAAATGTGCCACTTTTATTACATCCGTCATTTTTTTTATTTCATCATGGTCGTCAGTACAGAAGAGACGAAGATACCATATCGAAAATAAGCAGTAGTAGGCAGCAACTGAATGTGAAATATATAGAAATAAGCGAAAAAACACCAATGCCCTGAACATCCTCCGTACCGGTTTCAATGAGATCGAACATTCCATCGTCCATCGTCCTCCTCAGCCTGAAAGACAGTTGTCTGAAGTACGAGGGCATGTCCTTCTTATGAATAGTCCTATATCTATCCCGAGCCGCATCAGGCTTACTGATGTTTCTGTAGTAGTCACAGAACCAGGCGTCTCTGCCGATGCAGCTGACCCCATTGCCATCGAAGGAGCAAACACAGTAGGAACAGATAGTCTTGTTAGGGTAGTCGAGTAAGGACTCTATGTCTGAAGCGACATCGATGGTAGTGGCGTTGGCTTTTTCATAGTTGCTGTAGTAGGAGTGACCACGTCTGCATTTCGCTTTCGCTTCGTACGGGATCTCATCATTGTGCCATATGTAATCTGTTTCACCAATTTATTCACTAGTTAGCACAAGAAAATAAACTTTACCATGTACAAATAATTTTACTAATACGTTTTAAGTACTTAAGCCAAATGATTGCATCTACGAGTAAATCGTCCGCCTAACTAGAACCTACATTCAAGGTAATTTTAAATATTTGGTGTTTTTACTCCTAAGCTAGGTTTGTTCCACCAATTTTTAAGGCATATACATTCAACACTCGAAAGAAACACTATTGCAAATATTTGACTTTCGAAAAAGATGAAACTAGCTTTTTAATAGCTCTTTCACATTGGTGGAACAAACCTGGCTTACGGGCAAAAGACGAGTACACCAGAAAGAATCGGCCGGTCTGTATACGGCCTCGGAAGCACTGTGGTTATTAAAGCCGCCCGGAATGCGGAAGACCCTGTTTCGAGTCCCGCTTGAGCCCAATACCTAATGTCTTTTTCTGAGTTTCCTATCTCTATTATTGAAGTCATTTTTGATCTAGTTTTTGCCTCACAAAATACACAGTAAATAAGACACATTTGGAATCAACAAACCACCTATAAAATAATGCTGCTAGAACATGTCTGACTTTCAGCTGCACCAATTTTTCACCCACCCAGGACCAACCTCTCCTGATCCTTTGCGAGAGACTCCTCGAATGATCGAAAGGTTGATTGGTCTCTAATCTGGTCTGCATTGAAGATATCATCAGACACTCGTTCACATTCATAGCGGGTCTTTTACTGCAGTATTCGTCTTTCCCCTCGACAGAACACACACATATCTGACAATATTCTTCTTTTTTCTTCGAAATCATGTGTGATCGTCGTAATGTGTCCCCGGCAACCTGATCTTCGTATTCGCCGGAATTTTCTTCATATTCATCTTTGTCTACAATCTTTATTACAGTTCGTCCGGGGATGCATTTAAAGTCATGTTGTTGCAACTCTTCAGCCTTTGGCCATACGCGGTTGTAGAAAAAATCTAAATAATTCAATCATTAGTTCATCAAATGTAACCTGCACTGAGAAAATGGCATCACGTGGTCATGTCGTGTGTTTTATTTGAATATTGATATGAAACTTCATAACTGTACAGTAATTTTGAGAAATTACGAACAAAATTACCACGAAATTACCTACAAGATTTAACCACAGTCAAAACTAATTCTCAAATCAGCAGACTTTTGTGCTGGTGCAGTAATTTCGGTTGCCCTGTATTTAAACCACCGTTTAGCACCGGTAAGGGTCTCACTTTCTAACATTTTAATTTGTTTGAAAATGCGAATACAGCTCTTACAAGTCCAACTGCTGGGCCCAGGTTTCACGATGGTACGAGCGAAATGTTATCGAACCGCCTCATGGTCTTCGACTGGGCTTACGACTTAAGCCCAGTTCAACTGCTGTACATGTCTTCATATCTATCGCTAAAATAGCCTTATGTTCTCTAAATCTTACCAGCGACGGCTTGATGGTTCGGCTGGTCCAAGATCGCAGCCAGGAAGATCACGACAAGCAAACACATCTTCAGGTCCATGGTGAAAGAGGAAGGAATGATGAGAGAGGGCAGTCAGCCGTTTTATATCTTTACACTTCATTGAGTTCGCTGATGCATTGTTTTAAGAAACGGGGCCGAACTTAGGTCGGTGGATATTTAATTTTGGCCTGTTGTATGTACTTGTGTTGATTCGGAAGGCACATCGCTAGGTGTCAGTCGATAAACATTTCAAAAGTTTGTCCACACTAGAACAGCCACTAACCCGGTTTCCACAGACATTACCTGGTGGATATGCCTGCTCCGGGCTTACATTGTCCGTGTGTGGTGCAGTGTGGGATCAGATCTGATGGACACCATTCATTATGGATAAACGCCAGGAACATCTATACGTGTATGGCTGGCTGTTACACAGTATAGAGGGTAATGTTTAGACTCCTACCCACTCAGCAAAGCGGGATCTTCTTAAAAGGTTGCATGCAAAATGACTTACCTGCAGAGACCGTCGTAGCCCAGTGGTCAAACAGGTCAAGCACTTTGGCTCTCTAGTTCAAATCTAGTTCCTATTTTGTTTTCATTATAAGGGTAATATGATATGCTGCTGCATCCCTCCGTTTATGTAAATCATTGATGTAAAACCCAGGGCGTCGTGGTGAGGGGGGTAGCAACTTTATAAGGGTAGCACCACATTGGGTTTATAATTCAATTGGTTAAATATGGGCTTTTGAATGTTCACCATGACGGCAATACTCGACATGCCGTAGCAGCCTACCCTACTACGTGATAAAGTCCTATTTGTGATATAAGTCGTGAACATTTGTCACGTTATGCTTTCGCCATCAGGTGGTTCGCTTACTAGTTTCCCACAATAATTTTATGAAATACATCACCTAGTCCGTCCCTGCACACAACGTCAGGGGAAATAAGACGAGCAGCAATAAACCTTATCAGGGTATGGACGCACCTGCTTGTTCTATCGATTGCGGGCGTTTCGTCATCAGATTACAATTTTGAAGTCATTCGGAAATTAGCTGACTGCGCAGTTTGTGCTTTGGGTAGAGGGTTCATTTAACCCTCGAGTTTTTCGGCCAATTTGTCTAACTAACATTCGTTTTTGTTCGGGATTCTTATGAATCTGTTGAAATATCTGTATCCCTGTTGATCTATGAGACTAATCCGTATTTAAATGGATGGTCAAATTTTGTAAAATGTCACAAGTGTAATTTAAATCCTAATTCCTAGTGTAGGTGGATATAGATAGTTAATAAAACACGAAGAAAAAAAATGTTCAATCTTGTAAATCACAAATGATTTTCCATTTCCGGTGCTTATTTTTACTAAAAGCTAACTATTTCTTCGTGCAACGAAATAACACATTCGTCAATGATCAATACAAAAACATATCACTAGACAAAAAACTGAAGAATCCACAGACTCTTTCCCTATTTTCAAAGTTATCGCCCAACATTGCCAGGTTTGGCCAAACGTTCATCATTTCTCCTGGACCCAAACTGTGGACTGTCGCGAGGCCCCACAAGGCACAGGTGGATCTGATCCAAGGTTTGTAGGGGCTGAGTCTTCTGTCGTGGGTCAAGGTCATACCGAGCTTGGTCCTCGCGACCAGCTGGGTGAAATATACATCTTCCAAGTTTATGAGTGGCGTTTGAAAGGCCTTTTTGAGTATTTTTTCTATGGCGTCGCCTGAGAACAAAACAATTATAGGTTAACCCACAGCGGTGCCACATCCCTCACAAATGGTCTTCACGGTTATCTGACCACAAATCACCTGATCAACACCTTTTTTGGTGCCCCTACGTTACCAACTGTTGATCGAATTCGTGGGAACTAATTGTCATCCATGAGACACCTCGGAATTTACCTACCAATTTTCGTGGGTATGGTATGTATTTTCCTAAACCGAAACTGTATACAGTGCACATTAGTTAGGTAGATGGTTACATAAGCATAACATGAAGTAGATTTGGTTGAGCTAATTTATTTTAACTAGGAATTTTTACTAGTCAGTCTCGTGGTCACACAGAGATGCAAGCGGATGCAAGCGGTACAGCATAATAGCCTCATCCCAGCTTAAATGTTTCCGGAAAAGTGATGATACTTCAAGAACCTTTACGCGCTTTGCAGACGGTGGGGCGGGCCAGGACGGGCAATTTGACCGCAAACGATAGCGCAAAGGGAATCCTATACTAGCAACGCACACGAAGGGCAAAAACTCCGCAGATCCCCGCCGAGCACTTAAATGCCTTGTGTTCGCGTTGGGGGGCAGTCGCGGGCATCGGCTGGTATACGCAGTCTCTATTACTTCGAGGGCAAAAAGACTGCCCCGTCGTCTGCAAAGCGCCTTAACCTATTGAAGCCCGCGAAACCAGACACAATGGAAAATCTTTTGTTTGTGGCAGCTTATACTGCTCTCGGCCTCAAAAAGAGCGTAACTTGATATTTCTTTTTGGCATCTGTGGTGTTGCTGTTGTCCTCATTGCTCATGCAAGATGGCCACTTTCCATCAACATCCATGCAGAGATTCTCACCGTTAATGATGTACCCAGTCCCGGAGAGGTATTCCGTGATGGTGTCTTGAGGATGCAACCACCGGGGCAGGTACCATTTGGAGTGCTGCTCACGGTGGACCTGACTATTATTCATCTTATACCCTGTAAGCAGAACATCCTGTAGCCGCGCTGTTGATGCTGTTGCTGGCAAATATACTTTCAATATAGGAGTATCTCTGGGTCTTTACCTATGATAAAAGTACGTATGGGTCAAACCATATAAAATAATGAAGATAGTAGGTACTTTAGAACGGTAATTCATTAGTGTAGATATTATTGGCTGATTTGCAAAGCCGCATGTGTCAGATGCTGCTGTACTTAAGGTTATTATGTTTTACCTCCTACCTAATTATGTTTATTTATAACTCACCAATAATCTGGTGATCGCTATGTTCCTTAACTACCTTCCTCATCATCCACGGGTTGACCAGCACGTCATCATCGGTCTTCAGCAAGAACTCCGCCCGCTGGCAGCGCCGGCGCGACCACCGCAGCATCAGCGCTGTCTTCAGGGTCAGGTTCTGGTAGTGGTCTACGAGGTCGTACACCACTATGTCGCTGTATTGCTTGGCTTCTATGTAGATGTCGACCTAGATTCAGAAAAGCGATTTCTATTCAGTAAACTTTTAGCTTGAGTAAAACGCTCGTTCAGCGGAAGCGCTTAACTCGTTCATTTGTTAAAGCTAATGGCCTTTAGAATTTATCTGTTTAAGGTCATTGATAGTTTAAACTCTTTTTGTTCTGTACCGACCTAATGTCAACTGACATAATTACTTTTTCGTGTTTTTAGTATATTGACCTCGGTGGCGAACTGTACTTCTTTCTTGGGCCAACAGATGGCGTTAGTAATTTGCCGACTGTAATAATGCTGAACCGCGCTATTGAGATTTTTCTCTGGATGTATAACCTTTAGCCTAATGTTTTAAGGAGATGTCTTGAAATACACAGTCAGTACAATCTTGGTTTGGTTTTTTAATTTCGTACTACGTGTTCAAGTCCTCAACCGTGCATCGTGGTTGTACATTATCAATGACTTAATACAGAAAATACCCCAACCATATGGAATCACCCTCACCCTCCTCGCTTTTAAAGTCAAAGATATTCGATCATAGCTCAGACAAGTTTCTCTGTATCATAGTAGATACTTAAAAACGATAGACAGATTTGTGCAAAAAACGAATAGCTTACCAGCTGATCATCTACGTAAGGGCCCGTCAGGCCTAACACGAAGAAGGTGGGGAATTGCCTTCCCCAAGTGTGCCTGATGGCCATCCGGCGTTCCAGGTGGGAGGGTGCGCTGGACACCATCACTAGGAGGGGGATTTCTTCCAAACCCTCGCATTGGGACGAAGAGGGCTCTATTAGGAGCTGGCTGGAGGGTACATTAAAGGAGGGTTTAACAGGTTCCATGGCTGCTATTCCCGCAGACAAGGACTCAAACATTACACTACAGTGTCTGCAGTACATGTCGTTCGTCCTAAGTAGAAATCGTCTAAGCTGAAATGGCTCGTTTCCACCTCATCTACGCACACAAACAAATTTCAAATATGTACGCAATACATATTTACATGCAATTATGATTGGTTGCGCGTCATTTCAGCTGAGACGATCTCTACCTATAGATATTTATTTATTTATCGTATGGCGTCTTATACTCTGTAACCTAACCAATAATACAAATTCAAAGCTTAATTCTATGGTTGCGTGGTGATATGTCGTTCATAATTAAATTAATTTTCTTGTGTTTAGGTACTATTCAGCCTTAAATTATCTATCGTGTGTGTCCATTAAATCTATTTATTTTGATTCCCTTGTGAGTAACATATTTTTTGTTGTGTTTTTACGTTGTAATTATTGCATTTCTGTGTGTTGTGGTGTCTATTTAGTTAGTTAATGTCTTCTATTATTCCACTTAATCATACAAAAAATAACTATGTTCTTACATGCTATCTAAATATCGCTTCAAGTTCCTTTCCCTTCTGAAGTGTAGAAGATCGTGGTCTTTCACCGAGGGTAGCAGCACCACACTCGTGGCCTTGGTATACCACCAAAGCCTGGTCAGGATGGCCACGCTGGATGCTGTGAGGAACAGCAGGAACCAACCCTGGCTGCGACGACCTGAGGGTAAAAAATGAAAGTTGACCGAACTTCACTTTAGTTTGCGAAACGGACCCTTGTGAAAAGTGAATTTGTATGAAACGGGGGAGGTAGTGTCGTGGCCCACTGGTTAAATACTGCCTCAGAGCCCGTGTAGTTCTTAGTTCAAACCTCTCCAGTACTCCTACTTTGGGTTTGGCTCCTATTTTGCGGCTAACTCTCCGGTGTTGTAAAACACTGTTAAAAAAACCTGAGCTACCAGGATCAGGGTAATAGGTTTGCTCCTTACCACGCTAGGTTCGAATTCGCTTGGCCAACTGTGGGCTTCTGGGTGGTCCGTTCACCATGACCGAAACTATCAGTGTGCCTCTGACAACCACATTGAGGACATAGTAGTGAGCGTATGTAGGTATGTATGTTTTTAAGCACTTACCATTATATTTCCACCAGATCAGCTTCCTCCTGCCCATGGTCAGTCCATTGTACTATTGCTGTTACCAGGCTGGTTACAAAGTGATTACTTAGCACATGACATGCTGTCTTCAACTAATAATACTGCTCTATGAAAAGGGTTTGACTCCTTCAACAGCGTGAGCTAAGCTATACTTTATGTAACAGTCTATTGAATACTAGCGGCCGCCTGAGACAATATCGGCTTCGCCCCCAGCCCCACCCCCCTCATGGCTAAATAAATATCATCGGGAATTATTCGACGAACACAAACGAAACAGAGCCTTTATTATGGGTAGGTAATAACCGTACTTACTTAACTACTTTTTTGTAAATACATAATTATTATAGTAAATACCCAGACCAATATGCTGCTACCTGGTGGAAATTATTCTTTGTTTTTCTATTGTTTGTTTTATTTTTTTGTTTTTTCCCAACCACCTTGTTCTGTATGCTTTTATCCGTTGCGGTGCTCAAAATCAATAAACGTTTTTTCTTTCTTTCTATTTTTCTTTCAATTTGGTCGTAAAAAAGGATGCAAGGCAGGGCTTCTCTGTCTATCGCTTATAGTGGTGTGCGTACCTGAAAAGAGCACTGGGCATCAAATATTAAACGGAACAGCCACTAAAATGTTCCACACTTACTTCATAGTTTAACTACCTGTTAAGTGCAGTAGTTAAGATCAATGATATTACAATAAAAAAACGTAGATAGGTATGTCAGTACTGACGCGAAGTCAAAAATTGTTTGAAAATTGGCGTACCTACGTACCTATAATTTGACCTTGTGTACAAGATAGCATGATTATTTTCTAGAGCGTAAACGCGACAGATACATGTTGCGCAGTGTTGTTTCAAACTGTCAATGCTTTGCTCAGGTGGTCGGAGTCCTGATTTCGGCTGCCACTTTTTTAGCACAAGTAACCTATTTATGTCTTTTTATCATAACATCATTAGTTAAGATGATAGTTAAGTATATCTATAATCGATTCCCCAGCCTAGTGGTTCTCACTGACATCATCACTATTCACTTCTACGTAAATAAATATGCCCCTTTCTTCATCAAAGTGAAGTGAAGTGAGGGAGTGTCGCTGTTGTAGGAAAATTTGCTATTGCTGTCTAGTTGTTGAATAGTTTTACCAAAATACCGTCTCATATCTGTTGTCTTTAAGTACAACTATTCAACAGTTAACAAAGTTTTGTCGTGGTCTATATGCTTCGCGACAGAGTCACAACTTGTCGGACTATAGTTTTATCTTGTTCGCTTTGCGCCATTTTAGCACCCTTCCTTTGTTTTGCTTAGGGTTGCTGAACAAACTCCAAACACGCGCTGGTTAATGTTTAAAGCCATGAACACTGTCCGCTAATGCAATGTTAGTAAACACAAACCTTAACATCACACTGTAATCTCATGGAACACAAGAAGGGTAGGTATCCACTTAAATTTAATTTTGCGTTGTCAAAACAGGTAGGTATACTAAACTTAGGGATTGTTTCCTAAAATAATAGTATAGAAAATCTTATAATTTAATTTTTTGAAGTATAACTTTATAAAGCGACCCGCTCCGGATTCACAGGGTCACAACAATGGCATGTTATTATACCTACGTATAAAAGTGCCCTCCTCTTCAATCACTCCTATCTATTAAAAAAACCGCATTAAAATCCGTTGCGGAGCTTTAAAGATTTAAGCATACATGAGGACAGAGAAAGCGACTTTGTTTTATACTATGTAGTGATGAATGTCATGGGTAGTATTCCACATAGCAAAGGATGTGCTTTGGGATACCTATTATCTACTATGTACGAGCTAGCTCGCACATGTAGCAGCCGTCGGCAGCGACCTACTTCCGAACCGGCGACCGATGGCGATGGGGGTCCATCCCATTATCAAAGTGCAGCGTCGGCGCTTTACACCGACGACTCACTAGCAATTTCAAATACTAAAACTTCAATTAAACTGAAAGGGACAGCTATACTTCTGAGATATGCTCGACCTTGAGTTGCGTTTGTGAATTTGGGGGTAAATACTATATCGATGAAGAAGTAGACCCTTACAAAGCAACAAGAGCAAATCTATCAGCAGCGATCCCTCATCAAAGGAATGGGTAATAAAAGAACTAGTAATATTAATCTTTGGTTTTATTAAAAAAACAAAATCATTTTTACCAATGAAACTACCTGCTTCTGCTTTCTGTGAGTTACAATTTATATGTATACATATAAGTTTGTAGTTTATTCAAAGAATGTCTTAAATTCTACGCGTTAAACACGAACACCATTATTATCTGCAGCATTGATTTAGCAATTTAAGTGGCTGTTACTTACTAGCTAATGATAATAGCTATAAAAATTAAAGTAACAAAACTTCAGCCAGTTAAAGTGTAGTGTGTGAGTGTTCGATGAATACTATGTATGGAGATAAGTATAGATTTTATTAAAACTTAACTTAAAGTAAAGATCATAACATTAAGTAACATATCTAAGTGAGTTTAAAAAATGTTTGTCGCTAACTATTGTTCATCAGAGGGCTGTTTGACCCAGAAACCCCAGGGGGCGTAGCCGTCGTTCTTCGTGGGTCCTCTGTAAACTTTAATTTGAACACGGGCGACGTCATCTGCAAATAACAAAACGTTTTTTATGTTAGTTCCCTAAGGTATGTAAAAAGTTTACTGTGAGAAAACAAGGACTCTTTTACGTGTCAAATACTAAACTGCAAAATGTTGATTTTTTTTCACATGTAAGTAAAAGTTGTAAGTACTACAAGTATCCACACAAACCACTGGGGAGAAATATACAAACTCTGCCCTTGCATATTTCTTTGTAAAAAGGAGTGGACCGAGCTGTGTGAAACGTCTTTATGTATGCGTTACCGAGTAACGCTTATCGTAGTCGTAACGTAACATGACGATATAATATAAGTAACGATAACTTATTCTTTTAGTACCGAAAACATACGTGTACACATTATTTCGCTGCTTTTACTGCTCTAGTCTAGGCAGATGGTCTTGGATTGCAAAGTTAATGGTGCTGTTTTCTATGAACTATTCACCGAGCAAAGCAGCGGTTTGTGTGAATTGCTGTAATGCGTTTACTAGGCGTTAGACGGTGATGGTAGGTGGTGGAACAAGAAAACGTGTGGTCCGACTTCAAAACTGTCCGAAACACACATTGTGTTCTTGTGTTCAGCAAGCCGCAAGATATGCGGCTTACTTTGTGATCGGAAAGAGCGGTAAAAACCCCAAGCAACCCTGGATGTGTGAGTTTCCGAATATTCCCTTCCCTATGACACTAATCCGTCCGTCAGTCTAGGTACACGGGAGGCAATGTACCTAGCCCGACCTGATAAACCTGATTGGGATATGGTAAAGGTAGTCGAGAGCGAGTGTTATTTAAGTTATGTATGTTCGCTAGCCCTGTGGCCGTTCGTGAATGCTCATTTAATAGTAAGCTACCTTTCCTATCTGCAGCAGAGTCCTGCCCCTCGTCTTCCTCTTCAAACTCCTGCGGCCGCGCGGATACAGGCACTAGCAACGACACCACAAGAATCAAAGCCCACGAACGCATCTGGAAAATATTAAAACTAAGGTGATACAACTTCCACGTTTAGACTACAACTCAAGTTATGTCCGGATTCCGTGAGGCCACTCATTTGTGGTGCAGCAGTCAGAGCGATGGACTCTCAACCCCCGCCTAGGGTTCCCCGCCCGTATAATTTTGTGGTTGTTTCGAGTTGGCAAGGCCAGCTGATCTGCTCATGGGGGGCCCTCATGAGTGCTCGCCTTGCCGTGGCGGGGGGGCCGATGGTAGGGCAGACCGCCGGGAAGCCAAGCGAACTCAGGCGTGACAGTGTTGTGGAATTACCGCCCACCCACTGCGGCCCATAAGGGCGACTCGTTGGAAGAAAGGTGATGGAAGAGCGAGGACACCTGTGTATTGTGCACACACTTCAATCTAATACCTGGTTAATTCCTTTGTAATTAGGTGCTGTGGTTGAAGTCAAGCAGGAGGCGTTATATTATTATTCGTTACCTACATGGCAGTTCAAGAGGTAGGTATGTGGATTTGAATTTTATAACTGTCTTTAGGCAGTCATTTGATCAATGACATTATGTGGATACCATTTCAAACAATAGTCTTAACCCCCGAATTCACAAACGTCAATCAACGCTAAGCAATCGCTCAAGCTCATAAGGGATGCTCAATCTTGATATGCGTTTGGAAATTCAAAGGGTAAGACTCTTTGCTCTGGTAATAGTGAGGTAGAGATCGTCTAAGCTGAAATGACACGCCCCTCCACCCCATCTACGCATAGAAGAGTGCTTGCTTGTATGTGTAGATGCAGTGGAGGGGCGCGTCATTTCAACTTTGGCGATCTTTATATGATAATTAATGGTAAGTATCAGCTCAGTAAAGGGGACTAATATCGTTCCACATGAATCTCCATACAGGCATAACAAAAACAATCATTCTATGTGGTTACCATAATTTATTTACAATACAGTTTACAATAGTCTTAAAGTTTATGTTTTATTACTTAAATGAATATTTTTCTATAATTTTCTTTGATTTTTTAGACCTTAATCGGAGAAGATTATTTCAATATCTATTAACCCTTTTTAAGATAGATGCTCAGACAACATCTTTAGCTAAAGATAGGAAAACCAGAAAAAGACATTTGGTCTTGGCTCCAGGCAGGAAGCAAGATAAGTAATCCCTAATGCTAAATTCTAAAATAACATCCTTAGGTTTAAAAAACTTGTTTAATAAAAAAGGATTGTAAGATGTACAGATGCCTTCACATCAACCTTTACATAACCTTATACAGCTGATGTAACACTCATTTGTAAAGGTTGAATTGAATGCCTCTGTACAACAAGATTTGGCTCAATGTTTTGCTTAAATCAGATGGTTTGAAAGAAAAACAATAAAACCGAATAATTCACACTTTACTAGAATCTGATATCCTATCAGACTCATTTCCACTGTCTGTAGACACAGCTTGATGTGTTCGAGGCTTAATTTCTTCTTCTTCATCATCACTTAATGAAGAACAGTCCGACAACTCAGCATCTATCCACAACTTTGCCTTCTTCTTGCCCTTTGGTTTCTCTTCTGCTGCCTTGCGCTTCACACCACCGTCACTAGTACCAGCTGCTTCCCACCCAGCATCTACTGCAGCACTAACCCGGTCTGGTAACTCTTGACGCACCTTTTCATATGCAGGATTCAAATCAACGTTAATTTTAGGCTCAGCCAGTATTTTTTCGATCTTTCTTTGCTTACGCTCAGCAGCCTCTTTCTCTCTATCTTCCTGGCCTTCTAGCCACTTCCTTAACCGCTTCTCTTCATTGATATCCCTCAATCGACGCCCAGAGAGGTCCCTGCATGCCTCACGGTTGGTTGTCTTCTCAATCTGAGCACCAATGGCTCGCAACATAGAACCAAAACCACCTTTGCCTCCGACGAGCTTTGTAAATACTCTCACCACATTATTCGAAGATGACAGGTCAAAATCATCTGAAATCAGCCGCCCCTGCGCTGTAGCATATAAATCTTCAACTGGAACCCCATATTCTTGAGAAATCTTGCCTTTCAATGACGACACATCAAGGCAATCAATGTCCCAGAACAAACGATCTTCAAAATAAGCTTGGTAAGACATGGTTGATGTTTCAGTCAAGCGATATTAATGTTTAACACAGGTTTGTTGTATCTTGGCAATCAATTGATAAATTCACAAATATTATTACAACGTGAAATATTCCTCAAAAACAAAACAACACGCGAACGACAGCACTAGCTCACACACGTCACGATTGAGTCAATGAAATGATTTGTTTTTTTATTGATCGAACGAATGAAATAGGGATGTGAGTGAAGTCCTAATCCGTGTCCTAATCCCTTTTTAACGTTCAAAATCGATTTTTATAACGCCAACTTATGGAAAAGCCCTCAAACTTTAACTTTTTACAATAACATGCATCTCATACGAAATATTGTACCCAATATTTGAAAAACAAGAAACATGTAAATTATACTCACTTCGCAACTCAACATTATAATGGCAGCAAAATATTCGAGATCACTTGAAATATTTTCCAGTACTAAACATAATTACCGGTTTCATGATTTTATATAGATTCAGAGCAAACGCTAAGCCCTTCTTTTTGTGTTAAATCACAGAACGGATCTCCAATTTCATGCTCTAATGCACATCTAATGTACCAAAGAAAGTGAAAGTAAATAATTGACTTCTCTTTGGCAGCTTTTGCTTGTTTTCTGTGAACATAATAATTGCAATATTTATTCTTATTTTAGGTATTAAAGGTATTAAACATAGTTCAGTTACAAACTGGAATAAAATCAACCTTGCCAGTGTTGGACTTAGTATCCTGTAGGACAATACGACGAGTTAAAAAACCGTAACCATTCATCAATGGATGGACATCACCTGAGAGGAAAAATGAAAAATAGACACATAAACTAAGAGTGGAAATGTTAGTACAAGGTGTAAGTGTAAACTATTGATGGCAGTGAAGGACTGTAAGTGTGCTGAATGACACGAATTTCGCAAAGTGGACGTTGGTTTTCAAATTAGAGCTAGTATAGTGAAAAACTTGATTCTACCTAGCTGAATGGCTGTAGTCCTTCTTAGCGAAGATAAGCAAACAGATAGACTTAATGAAATAATTAACTCCTCCAAATATATTTTTTTGACATTAACCCCGAATTCGCAAACGTCAATCAACGCTAAGCACGCGCTCACGCTCATGCTGTCCCGTAAAATGTTAATAAAACTGAAAGGGATAGCTATACTTCTGAGGGATGTTCGATGTCGATTTGCGTTTGTGAATTTCCCCAAATTCACAAATGCAAATCAACGTCGAACATCCCTCAAAAGTAAAACTAACAAACTTAATTAAGTGTAACATTGAAAACCTTTGAATTTGAATACCAAGTTATTTGTTAGAATTCTGAAAAAAACGTGAGTTTCTCATTCTCAAGGTGCATACTGCATGATTTGCTGTGTAAAGCAGAGCAACAAGTAAAAGCACTCATTTGCAATATGTTGTACAGCCACCTTTAAAACTTCGTAACCATAGACAAATGACATCCAATTCTAACATCGAGTTGGCGCGGATTGTCTATGGTCATCGCCATTACGCCCTGCTGTCAAATATGTTCATTTCACCAATAAAAATTGAGCTTTTTAAAATTTAACAGGAAGTCAATCGTCTAACAGAAAATTGGTGGCATCTGATTTTGTTTTCTCGTCGTATTATGGCTCAGAATATTAATCCTCATTACGCATCTTCGTCTAATCCGGCGAAGCAGAACGAGGACACCATCAAATTAAAAGACAATCATGCAGTGAGCAAACGGTAAGTAAACAGACAATGCACTTGCAATTTTCCTTTCCCACTATGCACAACGGTTGTTCAAACTCTTGCTTGTCGACAGGCTTCAGAAGGAATTGATGGAGCTGATGCGATGTGCAGACAAGGGTATATCAGCGTTTCCAGAGTGCGAGAACCTTTTCAAATGGATAGGCACAATCAACGGTCCGCAGGAAACTGTCTACGATGGGCACAAATACAAGTTATCCCTGGAGTTTCCCAATTCGTACCCGTACGCACCTCCCGTAGTGAAATTTGTGACGCCGTGTTTCCACCCAAACGTAGACGTGTGTGGTTTAATATGTTTAGACATTTTGAAAGACAAATGGACGGCTCTCTATGACGTCCGTACTGTTTTATTGTCAATTCAGAGTTTGCTAGCGGAGCCCAACACACAGAGCCCTCTAAATCAGCAAGCCTCCTACTTATGGTCGAATCAAGCTGCCTATAAGAAGTATCTAGATGAATTTTACAATAAACACAAAGACTCATAGTTGGGGAAGTCTTAAATATTTTGAGTTGCGTTGTATTTTGTGTTGTGAATGTTTGAGTATGTTTGTAATGGGACCTGGAGATGACAGGCTGTAATTTATTGTACATACAGATCTGATGCACCAATAGGATTGAGTTATTAAGTTTTACATCTGTTGTTAATGTTAAGTGTGTCAACTTCTTTCTAGCTGTCATAAATAATGTAATTGAAATTGATATTTCTTGTAAACTGTAAGATCTGACTGAAAATTATATTCCTTAGCTGTAATGCTTATTTAAGCTGTAATTCCAGTTCAACAGGACTAGAGAGCTAATGTTTTTGCTGTGTTTTTAGATAAATTAACAGAAACTATAAATTGTCATACTGTATTTAGCTAAACTGTTGATTGAATGCTTTAAATCCAGAAATATCTATATTTTTCTTATAACAGTCTAAGTAAAGATACAATATGTAGCTATATATTTTTGTAGGTAATATTTGAGAGATGAAACTGCATGTTTGTTCCGAGTTAAAGTTGATTTTTGTTGTGCCCCTCGCTCCTGGTCCCAATTTGATAAGCAAGATGAAGATATATTGAGTGATCACTGACAATTATAATTCTTTAGTGCAATTGATGTTTTGTTTTATTAAGCGTGATTGCCCCATATAAGTTAGTAGATATTTAAAAGAATTCCCACATACATAAAACAAACGGCCTAAATATGTCCGACTGCCAGGCATAGGCCTCACCTCAAATATGGAACGAGCTATACTCCAACACACGGGCTCAGTACAGATTGTTGGAAGAAGGTAAGGTTAGTGAGCAACCTTGTCAGATGCCAAGCCTCCCTAAAAGAAAGAGGAAAGAAAATAAAATTTAAAGAATTCACTCATTTAAAAAAAAAACTATAATACACCCAAATCACCAACATTCATTAATTCTTATGATGCTAGCTCATTAGTCCCTAACTTCTGTAAGTCACCTGAAAGTTAGTCAAACAGGTTCCGTAACGTAAACCGTAGATAGATCAATTATTACCTACAACTTTCTTTAAATTCCTCAGAGCTGTCATAAAATACTAATAATTAAAGAACATCAGCCACGACATCCACTACTGTACAAAGGTTTCCCCTATAGATTTCCAGAGCGGCCGGTTGTAGGCGGCCTGCATCCCGCGATCTTAATGAGGTCATCCGTCCACCTTGCGAGAGGCTATTGAACTCAATGGCTATGAAACTCAACCTCTTGTGGCTGGGAAGGGAGTAGGGACTTATTATTGCGCGGAGCCTGCAACAAGACTGCCGCGCCGCCTTGGAGCTGAGTGACGTCACTTGATTTTTCCGTTACATTTTGAAAATAAAGGATCTAGTGATGAAAGTCCTTGTGATGTAGTATGTATGCTACCCACTCCTTACTCTATTGCATAGAACTGGCATTCAGTAAGCAGGAGAAATAACAGAAATGGGTAGCCTGATGTCCCGTCTACTTTACCTACTAGTTTTATCCCTTAAAGTCTGTGGACCAGTTCAAATCTTTCCTCGTGACCTTTTCAGGGGTGGTAGAATATAACCTAGGTACTGAATTATTCTGAGCCTACTGCTTATTATTATTTTCATCTTGTACGTAAGGTCAAGCTGGGTATTTTGAATTTCAGTGTAACATTGAATCCACTCTTTTAGATCAGTTACTGTTGACAAGTACTCCAACTAAAAGATGTTGTTAGTTAAGTCTATGAGGGGTTTGGATCAAAAACAAACCATAAACAACAGTATGTAGGTACTTTTACTGTTCTTAAAAAGTGGATTCAATGTTACACTGAAATTCAAAGTTACCCAAGTTGCGTGTAAGCTCATTTTCCATATAGGTATTTTGAATTTAAAGTCTGCTTCACACTAAAGCAGGGAGGAAAAAGATTGGCCCCTTAATCATAAAAACGTACGCAACGCTAAAGCATAGTTTATGCAAATGACTTGTAATGTTACTTACTTGCAAATGGCGGCAGCAACAAGATCATTCTTCAAGAGACAAACCTATACAAAAGTTAACGTGTTGTTGAAGAGCTTAAAAGATTGTATGAATAAGGGGGCAAGTGTTTGAAAGACAGCATTCTGATTTCATGTCGTTTTATTTTCATGTTGATGTCATTTAATAAGTTAACAAATAATTTATATTTTTATTTACAATCTCTCATATGTAGCACTCTGTAGATATACATTAATAAATACAATTATTGTTTGTGGAAGTGTCTTCATATTTACGAAGAAATTGATTGGTACATGATAAAAACATGCAGTAGATACAATTTTGTCGTAATGACAAATAATTATTTATACATTGTAATATCGCAATAGGTATTCAAGTAGATGCACAAATAACCTATTTTATTGGACCTAATGGATTAATCACATTGGCACACCTTAGGTACAGCACACACCCACACCACGGCTTAGGTACAGCAAACACCCACACCATTTATTCAGGTACAGTTGGCAGAGAATAAGATTGACAGAAGACAAGTTAACTGTCACCACTTTGACAGTTTGTACCACCTTACGGTGATGTAGGGTCATTTTCTAACGTGTCGCCCATTGAACAAAAAACCTAGAGTTCCATCATTCCAAAAACGATTTCTAATGAATATAACTAAGTCGCAAAAAGACGAATAGAAAGATAAATTGGTACTGCATATTTTTTTCTGATCAAACAATGAATATTGAATACTTTCCACCCTGTACCTGCACAACTCTTCCTATGTACAAAAAATCTAACATGACAGCAAATCTCTTACAATTACAAATAAATAGAACTGATGTAAGCCTTAAGCAAAAATAGACTAGAATAACAGTGCACAGTTCGCCAACTTAAAACTATAAGTGTAAAAATACTTATATTTACATTGGTACATACAATAAGCATCAATATACAGGGTCACTTGTATTATTATTATTAGTATTATTTATGCCGGGTTCGAGTTTTGTTTGCAAAAGCTACCGAATTTTCTGAAAACATCTGTGACTTTGTGCCTTGTATGAACCATAAGATGCCAGAATTTTGAGTTTATGTAAGTCCTTCCATTTTGATAAAAAGCCACCGCGTTTATTAACAAGATCTACCCCTATCTATGCAGTCACAAAACGTCAATTCACAATTTACAAAACTTCACAGGATTTACATAACAATTATTAAATATAACAATATAAGACCGATTACACAACATTTACGTACCTACGTATTTAGGTACCTACCTATAACAAATGTTCAACCGTCGGATCAATGTTGAAAATGTATGCTACAAAACTACAGATAGCCTTGCCTCTGTGGCTCATATGAATGTAAGAAAGAAAAAAAATATTCAGAATGAAACTATAAATTTAATGAATGGGAATAGCTGTCCAAAAAGGGTAGGTAGATTATTTTTAATAGCTAATTGCTGAAATTAGGACAGACCTAGGCGTATTAACAAGTGTTGTATAAATATTGTATCAGAACAATTGTTGATTTTGAGCGCCCATGTAAACCAACCACTACACACACACACAAACACACTCATCTTCACACGAATTAACAATTTCCGCCATTTTGTAATAACAACGTGATTTAAAGTAACTGCATTTAAATGTAATTATTTTAACTAGCATAGTATGCCTTAGTAATTAGTTTATGTATGTAATTAGCAGACGCCCAGCGTATCGCACGTGTTGGCCAAGAACTTATCTCACACCCAACGGGTAGCCGCTCCTACTGGCGACTGGCCAAACACGTGCAATCTAACTTCTGTTCGCCTTCGCTGCCCCCGCTGAAATGCCCTGACGGATCTTTGGCTCATCAGCCGCAAGAGAAAGCCGATTTACTGGTAAACCTCTTTGCGGCCAACTCCTGCATCGATGACTGTGGTGCACAGCCGCCTATGGCCCCGAATTGCGGCACCACAATGCCTGATATTCGTATCAGGCAGTGTGACGTACGTGCGGAGCTGCAGTCACTCGATGTAAGGAAAGCCAGTGGACCTGACGGCATTCCAGCCGTAGTATTAAAAAAGTGTGCAGCGGAGTTGTCTCCAGTGTTGACACGCCTGTACCGCCTCTCCTACACATCAGGCCTCGTGCCGCAGGCTTGGAAAGAGGCGAACGTTCAACCTGTTCCCAAAAAGGGGGACCGGTCAGACCCAGCCAATTACCGTCCAATAGCTGTAACCTCAGTACTTGCTAAGGTGTTCGAGCGGATTATAAATGCACAGCTCACCCGCTACCTAGAAGACCACTCGTTGATTCACGACCGCCAGTACGGCTTTAGACCGAAACGGTCCACGGGTGATCTCCTAGCGTACGTAACGCACTTATGGGGTGAGGCTATGGACAAGCACGGCGAAGCTTTGGCTGTCAGTCTTGACATTGCCAAGGCTTTTGACCGTGTCTGGCACCGATCGCTTCTTTCCAAGCTTCCGGCATATGGACTGTCTCCTCGCCTCTGTGACTGGATCGCTGGATTCCTGGAGGGACGTAGAATCCGTGTCCTCTGCGACGGACGTGAGTCGCGTTTCCTCCAGATTAATGCCGGGGTGCCGCAGGGTTCCGTCTTATCGCCGACTTTGTTTCTTCTGCATATCAATGACATGTTATCACTCGGTAACATTCATTGCTATGCGGATGACAGCACAGTCCACTCGCGGTATTTCGAGCGCCCTGTGGCTAAGCGAACCGATATCGAGGAGAAGAGGCGCTTTCTTGTTGTTGAGCTTGACGGAGTGCTGAACCGCATTTCCGAATGGGGAGAACGCAATCTCGTCGAGTTCAACGCCAAGAAAACACAGGTGTGCGCATTCACTGCCAAGACGTCGCCATTCCTTTCCCGTCCCACTCTTCAGAGCACCCCACTACCAGTGAAGGATAGCCTCAACATCCTTGGCATGGATGTTCGCAGCGACCTCAACCAACGGGACTACATCGAGAGCATTATTAAAACAGCATCCCGTAAACTTGGAATCCTGAACAGAGTGAGACGATTCTTCACGCCTGAGCAGCTTTGTCTTTTGTATAAGACACAAGTTCGCTCGTGTGTGGAATATTGCTCTCATCTCTGGGACGGTTCCGCCAAGTACTTGCTAGAGGCTCTCGATAGGTTGCAGCGGCGCGCTATCCGCATCATTGGTAACCCAGAGGCAACTATGGCTCTGGAGCCTCTCCAACTGCGTAGAGACATTGCCAGATTGAGTGTCCTCTACCGCCTGTACAACGGGGAATGCTCTGACGAGTTGTTCCAACTGATCCCATCCTCACCCTTCCACTCCCGTACCACACGCGCTGGTCTGCGTCAACATCCACACACGATCCAGCGACTGTCGGCCCGCACCAAAAGGTTCGGTGACTCGTTCCTGTGTCGTGCTATCCAGACGTGGAACGCTCTTCCAGCGCATGTGTTTCCTTCTTCCTACAATCCCGGGTTTTTTAAGCGGGGCGTGAAAAGGCATTTATGCAGGCCTTCAAAATGAGATTGACCAGCAGAGTAGTTGTCCAGTACTGTGCTTGTCAACCCCATATCTGGACCTCACGACTGCTTTCCATCAGGTGGAGTGAGGTCATCTTGAAGACCACTATAAAAAAAAAAAAAAAAAAAAAAATGTTTGAATAACAGGTCCTTCTGTATTTTCATATACTTACAATACATGTTGTTGAAACAATTTGATAATTATTCAATTCTTAGATATACTAATGGTAGACCACAGACATAAATATGTTCAATTTCTTTTAAAATATGTACGCATAGGAATGTTTATAATTAATTAATCATCTTTAGTGAATATATCTATTTGAGGCCCTTGCGTTTGGATTCAAAAGTTCCTCTGGTAGAGTTGCCAGAACAATATTAAAATGAATTACGTGAAATACTTTGTCCTTGAATATACTAATTGTCAGTCAGACCCTAACTAGAACACAATGTTCCTTAAAACGAAACTTTTGATTAGTTGACAGAGCCCATGACAGTCGGCGTTTTAGGCAGGACTGCTAGCCATTGCACTAATAGGCCTAACCCCTAGGGAAAACCTAAAAGGTGGTAGGCCTCAGTGCCTCAGGCTAAGCTACACACCAAGTTGTGTTACACACACGCCGACCAACACACACCCGATTAACATAGTCCCAACTGATTTATGTAATACACTTTGACAGCTGGCAGCTGTCATTGGAAATTAAACTTTCAAAAATGCTAAAAGGGTTCAACTATTCTGTCTGTATCGTATTTCTATTGAATTAAAGTACGATTTCCAATGACACTGGCAGCTGTCAAAGTGTATTTCTTAAATCAGTGGGACTGTAGATTTGTATTTTTTGAACTGGAATGACCTAAAAATTAGCTGCTGTATGAAAATAAATAACTTTCTAGCAACTTCTAACTATTCAAACCATTCTAATTTGGCTGCAGCGCATCTGCTTTTGACTACGTAATATAAGGCATTGATTTACTATCCTCTCATTTCGACTAACTCTTAATTATAATCAACAATACCACCAAGACGATTATAGTAGTCGCTAATATAAGTATACAATGCATTTTTCTATTCTTCTTTTGGTATCTTTCAGCTTTTTGCAACTGTTTATATCCTTCTTGCACTGACACTTGTGTTTGCTCAATATTATAGTCTATTCGGTCTAATACTGTGCCCTGTTCATGAACCATATGCCCTAAATCTTTAAAGATATCATTGAGATCTACAATGGAACGTACAATTTTATTTACCTCTTCTTCTCTCTCTGCTACCATTTTAGTATTTTCTTCTTGCAATAGCAACATTTGCTTCTGAACTTGCTTCTGCGTTTGATAATTTTCCGGGTGTTCGTCTGTGAAATTCTTTTGCGTACCTGATGTGCTGGGTAGTGCGAAAAGTAGGTCTGTCTGGTTGTTCGTAAGACCTGGTAGTAGATCGTCGTTAAGACTCAATTCCTCGAAGTTTGGGAGGTCGAAGTACGCGTTTGATCGCTCTTCCATAGAGGTGAGGGATTTGAGGTAGTTGGACTGTGCCGCGCGAAATGTCTCGCTGAGGTCTCGGAGGGTCGTCACTAGCGCTAACACGACGTTTGTTGCTAGTTTCTGCTCGGTTTTGTTGCCTGAAAATTGAGAAAAATACTTACATTTAGTAAACCTTGGCTGATAAAAATAAGCTGCTTGTGGGTATCTCTTTTCGTGTTTGTACAAATAAATAAACCAACAGTTAGTGAATAAAAATAGTTACAATAAGGCACTATTTACAAAGTTGCGTATAGGAGATCCGCCAAATCCCATACAAATTTACCCTGTATACAGGCTGAGTACGCCTGCTTACGCGCTGCACTTATCATAGTTAATGATTAAAAAAAACACAGGTAACTACTTCATAAACAACAACCAATGAAACCAATCAATTTGGCGGATCTCCTTTTGTTTTGAATCATGGAGTAAATATCGTATATGAGGTAGTAATATGAGGGGATTGAGCCATACTCCAACACGCGGGTTCAGTACGGATTGTTGGAGGAGTGTAAGGTTAGTGATCAACCTTAATGTCAGATGTTATCAAGCCGCCCTTAGACCTCTGACTAAGCTTAACGAGCAGGGACCAACTGCTTAACGTGCCTTCCGAAGCACGGAGATGCCCGAAATACACATCACTAAATTTCGGTCGGGTTCGTCACCCATCCCATTTCCGCCCCGGCGTGTGTAGCTGTACAACATCAATCACTGTCACAACTGCGCCACGTGCACTTCAAAATATCATAAACAAATATCATGAATATGGGTTTGTCTAATAATAAAAGTGGACTGACCATGCCGGCACTGCGCCTTGATGGCGGTGACGTGCGTGTGCGCATGGCTGAAGTGGCGCGCGATCTCCGCGGTCAGCCGGCTGATGTGCTGCTGCTCCGAGGTGTCGTCCAGCGCTGGCCGGCGGATCTGACGCTCGTGGCGCGCCTCCAACTCCGACAGTTTCGTTTTTAACCTTTAATACATTAAATTTTAAGCGTTTCAATAATGTTTGTGAAGGCGCGGAATGAAAAAGTTGACCAGTTTACAAACACACACATTCATTTCCGCGTTGCAAGCACATGTTTCCTTTTAAACTGTGTAACAGGCTAGAGTATGCCGAAAAGTATGCTTTATTGTCTGACAATAAAACTAAAATTCGATTAAACGTATGCTCCTTCACGATTGACAGTTGAACCAATTGATCTTGTCAATGTCATCATTGAGCAAGCAAAAACAGATTTTAGAGTGGTCAACCCTTTCATTCCCAGACTGTAAATTGTATGAAATAAAAAAAGATATGTAAATAGATCATGAACCAATTACTGAAACCTACTATACTTTACTGTTATGAATAACTGCTTTGAAATTCAGGTAATTTATTTAAGTGAACAGTGCATCGTCGCTGTATTTGAGTGTGTGTAGTGGTTGGTTTTTAAATACCAAGTTCATCATAGCATAGTGGCAACTAAAAGCGTGATTTTGAATCAACCTAGAATAGGCCAGGCAAGGTGAATAATTTATCTTGAACTTGTTTGTTTGTATTGGTATAGACCAAAGCATCTAGGTATGGTTTTAATGTTAATTAAGTAGATGTGTTTACAAAAAAGTAATGTAGATACTAGACGAGTATCCTCTAGTGCAAGCTTTACTTAGCTTGGCGCTAGATGGCGCTGTATATATTCATATCCAATAGTAACATATCATCGTTTAAGTTCTAACACCACCTTTAGCAAATGACATTAAACTGTCAAAACCGCCAAAAAATGACATTTGTGGTATTAGAACTTAAACAATGATATTAAATTAAACAGAACTTCCTATATAAATACATGCCTAGTAATGACGTAATGTGCTTCCTCTAGTGCATCCGTCCAGGGTGGCTGCGCGTAGCTCTCACTCCTCAGCTCCATGCCAGCCTCGATGTCGCGGGAGTTGACCCGCATCAGTCTGACGCGTTCTGACTCATTACTCTGTTGAAGGAAATATTATTCATCGCATTTCACTGAACTGTTTTGAAGAAAAAAAAATGTTTTAATTTAAAGAAGATAATCTTTCATGCAAACTTTAAACAATTGGGTAGGACAAGTAACTTAAAATATAATATGAAGCCCTGAAATTATTGGAATTTAAATAATTGCTTTTTAAAATACAGCATTTGAATGCTAAAAAATAGAATATAATCATTTTAAAAAGTATTCATACTGGACGGACCAATCGGTGTAAATAAAAAAACTTAATTATATTTATATTCAGGCATGACTCATATAATGTTTATGTAACCTTACTGGTGTGGATTTGACCTTTCAAGGCATTTCAGTGACTCTCTTTAGTATAAAGAACTCAAGCATTATTGCATACATAATCAATAAAATATATACATGAATTTAACTTGACTTGTTTGACTTGTGACGTCTTATGGCTATTACTTTACGGAAAATTACTATTTTTTCAATTTAACCTGATGTGTCCCACTGCTGGGCAAAGGTCTCCACCAAAGCTCTCCAACTGTCATGAGCCAATATTTGCCCTTCGTTGGAGTGATAGCAAAGATGGATAGATGGGCCCATATTACCACCCAGTGGCATCCTATAGATGGCACATTGCTGTAGGTAGAGGAAGGTCCCGTAAACCATGGTGAGACACTTCATTAAATATTTAAAGAAACAGACAACTCTCAGGGTGACTATATAGTTCCCCACTGTGGCACTTGTTTACAGAGTAACATGCAAGCCAGCCATTGTTACACCATAATGAACCATATTGCAGGGTTTACATGGATACAGCCATGTTGCAGACCGCGACTACTAGGGCATCTCCATGAATACCAAAAGACCCAATTCAAATGTGATACTTAGAACTGTAACTTGAAGATTGCAATTAAGGTTTACTTTAGTAAAATAACATTCGCTTAAACCTGGCCTAAGTCAGCCTAGTTTGGGAGCTTGAAATGTAAATTAGTACATTGGGAAACAACACAGAACAGAAGATATTGAAAGTAAGAGAAAACGGACATAGAGTTTGAATGCTGGATAAAATACATCTCTATTTTGAGACATATCGGTACGGAGGGCGTTACATCAGCGTTTTAACAAACTTTTATTACTATAATGAAATTAATTGCACATTAAAAATAATCCTAAAATAGCACAATCAATAAATGAAATGAAACCACACCTGTTCTGCAAATATTTGCCTGGTGTGTATGGCATTATTACGCATCAACACGAAAACCTCTGTCAGGCTTCTCGACACCATGATTTCGTTTTATTAATGAATTAAAACTGAAGAAAACACGGCAAAAATATTTATTTTCCGCAAATCGCTGCGTGAACTTGTCAATTTTTTGACATATTGTGTCAAAAGTGCCAAAGTTCCAAACCCTGTCAGGGTTGACGTCTGTCTGAAATGGTCTGAAGTGTTGAACGAACACTTGCTCGGATACACCAATTATTTTATTTATTTATTTTGAGCCTACACCTACACCAATTTAATTGTAAATATAATAACAGTCAACCAATAAGAATAAAAACGGTCTTACTAAACTGCTTGATGAGTTTCATAATGAGTCTCGGTAACGCTCAAAGAGTCGTGAATACGATTCCCGCACAGCACGAATATTTGTTGATAAACTATAGATGTTTGTGCTAATTGACATGACCAGATTTGGAGAATTAGGGCTAGAAATGCGTAAAAAGGGTTCAAGGCATCGACCACAGGTATGAGGGCAGTGGTTCAAGGTGACGGTACATTTGAGCCTAAAGAAAATCTAATAAAGAAAAAAAAAATTACAGGTTGACACTTGGGGTACGTTCCAAAACGAGTAGTGTAGAGTGATTTTTACCCTCGGTGAAAAGAAGGAGACATAACTATAACTTAGACAATATAGAAATGGACTCGCGATTGGGCCGTCCGTCAATGCAAAAAAGTCTGTCCCTTTTTGCGGGGGCCAGGGGGAACACTCACACAAAGAAACTTACCACTACTATAACAGAAGAGGCTTGTTGGCACAATCGCACACAAACCCAAATAAGCAACACAGGGATATTTTACACATACATGTCAATAAAATGATTCACACTACCACAACTTTTGACATTAGTTATGTCTTTACACGGTACTTATGTCAACTTGGCTAGTGCTGACCATAACACAGCTATTGGATGTACAAAAATAAATTGAACAAATGTTTCGATTAGAAATTGTGAATTATATTATGTATTGGAAATTACGCACTTTCCATAATTTCTAAGCCTGATTTTAACTGTTTACGTGGAGAAGTTCACGTAAACAGTTAAAATCAGGCTTTTTACCTTTATGAATATTTACTTAAAACTATTAGACGAATATTTTAAATTACAAACACATTGAAACGTGTAGATTCTTCTAATCTTTTAAATCAATATAGCAGTAAGCAATCATTAAATAAATTATTAGAGTAAAAATTTGGACTAAGGACCAATTTTGAGGATTAAAAACTTATCAGACTTATTGGTCTGATAAATTAACAGGTTCACTGTCCACAAATATAACAATTAAAAGCTAATTGTTCGCAGCCCATATGTGGGCAATATGGCTATATGTGTTAAACAACAGTTTTGTACGAACGCTATACGAAAAACTACAGATTCTTCCTATAGGATTCCACTGTCAGCCTCGTCATCCGGCATCCTAACAAATAAAAAAAACATCCTTACCATCTTAGGTAACATTAAAGTCGGTAAGGCATATTCCACTAATTTTCTTCTTTTATTCGAAAGGTCTTCATAAAGATTTCCTTCGAAATGATTCGAGCAAATAGCGCTAGTGCGTTTAGGGATCCAGGAATAACTCCTGCTGCAAGCCTTGGTCCACTTTTCTTTTAAAGAAGGATCTTTTACAAAGTGAAGACATCTATAGTTTTTGTTATTCTATAAATACTAATATTGACTTTTAACTTTGTTGCTAAGCCCCGTATTCTATTGCGTTATACAGCCAAAATATGTGCTTGCATAAAAGGTCAGGGAAAGATTTTTTCATGAATTTACGGCTACTCAAGGATTCAAATGGTGTCTATATAACATTGTAGAATACATGACGTATGCATTCGATAAAAAAAGTTTTTGCATTAATTTCAGGCAAACACTTATGAAGAGTCAATTTACTGCCAAAAAAAGTTAAAAAACCCAACTGCGTTTAAGTGTAATGTAAAAACCCTAAAACGAGATAGTCGGCTTACCCGCCCAACAAAAAAAGGAAAGTACGATACGTCCATACTTCGCAAATTCGAAAACTGGCACATGACATTATCGTATATGAATGACGTGCTCGTAAACAAGTTGATGCAATATTGGCTCGAAAGTTAGGTCCATTGGACCTAGCTTAGTGTGGCCACTTTTGGTACGCGGGTGTCGTATCTTCGTCTTTTTGTTAATATTAATGCTTATCGCACTTAATTTGAGAAAAATTGTAACAATGGGGACCCATTCTATAATGGGTCCCGACTCCCGACCCATTCTAGAATGAGTCCCGAAGTTAAGTGCCATCGAGTATGCCAACTTTCCTGTTTTCCTGTTTCCGGTATTTACATTACACAGAACCGCAGTGTGTTTTTTTAATTTTTAATTACCTTTTATTTAATCTTTTTTTAAAATGAATTTGAATGTTTTTTATATTGTTAGGCCCAGTATCACTTTCGCATTAATTACAAATCTAACGACACATCTCTTGCTGAAATAAATCGAGCCGTTCAGGCTGCAGAGCGTGTCAAACACTATTACATACGAACATACTTACATATATACATACATACACCCGAAAAACATAACCCACCTTCTAGCGCAGTCGGATAATAAATAAATGAATCATTAGAAACATTATTCTTACGTCAATCGAACTAATTGAAATATTTTATTCGAGTGCAATCGGAACTTGCCAATCGATTTTTCTTGACATTAACCCCAACACTAGTGTGATTACGAAAAAACTCAAATGTCATTCCAAACAATGTTTCAGGTGTTTTAATTATTAGTGATTTTAGCAAAAGAAACATAAAATTGAACCAAAAAAACACATACGGATGAAACATAACATTATCCTTCTTCCAATTTGAGTTTCTCGAAGTGTTCTTACAACTATCTACAGCACAAAACGGCATTTTTGAAGAGCTCTTTACTCATCGACGTATGACTCGCTATGTCAAAATTTCCGAGTTTCAAGTAGTTTTGTTCAACGTTCGGATTTTTAATCGTAACGTGGGCAGAGGGGTAATGCACGTAAGGCATCTCCAGTTCTTAATGCTCTAAGAACTATAAATTAGAAAGAAAAAAGACCAGAGCGATAGATTGGTTTTAGGAACGCTATCGAGTGATTTTTAACGAAGGAAGGTTTTTGAACGGCTTGGGGTAAATATGTCAATGTCAAATTTTCAAGCAGATTTTTCAAGCAATTACAATGCTAAAGTTATTTAAAAAACTAAAATACTATCTGAATTTATTCAATACAACTTTTTAATAAATGTTCAAGTTGTCTTATTAAAACTATCCACCGAAAGTAGCAAAACTTCTACCTGACAGCTGTCAGGTGAATCCTACCTGGCCCCAGACGTCGGTAGAAATCGCACTTGTCAGAGTGAACATTACTCTCACCCAACCCGTTCCAAATTGCATGCGAAACTGTCAGAGTAAACGGTCGGTTACTCTCGGTTTCACTCGGTTTGCTTTAGGAACGCGTCAGAGTGATTTTCGCACCACCCAGAGTGACTTTTACTCGTTTTGGAACAGACCCTTGACTGCTTGACTTGATATTTTTGACAGCAGTAATGAGTGAGGTTATTGTTTGTAAGTTTTTGTATTGAGTTTTGCTCTTAATTCCCTACTCGTTTTTGTAATCGTTGTTGTGATCCTCTATCCTAATCGTGGGTCCTGCTTCCAAAACAGGGAGTATTTGACAGCTCTTGGAATCATTAAAACTTATAAAATGAGTGTGCCGGCGTACGATCCTGGTCCGGAGCATTTCCAGCAATTTCCTTCCAACAGAATTATTGTTATCCACCCTGGATCCCTCTACGTTAGAATAGGACGAGCCTCCGACCTGTTGCCAGTGAAGCAACTACACTGCATAGCCAGAAAACGCCGTCCGGGCGGCAAAATTTACAGAGACCCGTTCATTCCGCCTAGTGTTCCAAAAACTAAAGAATTGATTGAAGAATTAGAAGAGTGTCGTCTGCAGATCTCCCATACGCTCCAAACGTGTGTTCAGTCCAATGGCGCCCGGCGGTATGCCACTCCACCGCAACAAATAGCTGCTTTCAACCGCAGATCTTTGCCTGAACCTGTGAACGACGGCGAACCCTGGCCACAAGTTCAGTGTGACATCATTATTGGTGATCTAGTACTAGATGTTGACCCAGAACTGCCTTATAATATCCATTTCCCATACCGAAGAGGTGATTTTAACTTACACTCAGAAGTAGGTGGATCAGTTTCTTCAGTTCTGAATGATATGTACACAATCTGGAGTTCTATTATAGAATATAAGCTAGGCATACCTTTGATAGAGCTGGTAAAGTACAGATGTGTCTTGTTAATACCTGATATTTACTCACGAAGCCATTTGAAATGTCTTATGTCATTATTGCTCAAAGATTTAGGTTTTGGACACTGTTTTCTTGTACAAGAAAGCGTAGGGGCAACATTTGGTGCTGGTATTGGGTCAGCATGTGTTGTGGATATTGGTGATCAGAAGACAGCAATATCATGTGTGGAAGATTGTATATCACACAAGACAACAAGGTTACGAATGGACTATGGTGCTGGTGATGTTTGTCAAGCCTTGTCTTGGATGTTTCACAAGAGTGCATTTCCTTATAAAAATTGGAATGAAAATATACCTAGAGATGTGATTCTAATGAGGAATTTATATGAAAATTTCTGTCATGTCAACTTAGATGTATGTGGGCCTCAGGAAAAAACATTTTTTGTTGATCATCCAGGAGATGTAATCAACAAATACACTTTACAAGTTGGAGATGAGTGCATAATTTCACCACTTTCCATGTTCTATACAGATCTCCTAAAGATAACAGGCCCAAAAGCTACTAAAATCCAAAGTCGTCAGGCTAGTGACCCTGAAGATCCCTTTGATGCAGAGTTTCTGAGAGAAACAGGAAGAAAGCGCGAAACTGCTGATCCGACAGTGAATGAAAGCCAACAATTTGAAGCAGCGAATGAAAGTCAGCAAACTGTCAATCCAGATGAAGAAATTGTTGTTGATACTTTAGAAGGAGTTCCAGGTGATGTCTCGTTAGCTCCTGGACAAGTTTTAGCTTTAGATGCTGCAATACTCCAAAGTATAGACCGTTGTCCAAGTGAGGAATTAAAACGGAAGATGTACAGTAACATTCTAATTGTCGGTGGGGGTGTTAAAGTTCACGGTCTGTACTTGTGGCTTCAGAATCGATTAGCATTGCAGATCCCGTATGCTTATAAGACAGAACAGTTGGAAATTGTAACGTCTCCCAAAGATATTGACCCTGCTAGTACTGTGTGGAAGGGAGCAGCAGTAATGTCGTGTTTAGAGTCTGCTATTGAGCTATGGATCAACCAGATTGAATGGAACAAGTTTGGACTGAAAATATTAAGAGAAAGAGCTCCCTTTATTTGGTGACAAAAATAGATGATGAACTTAAAATGCAGTGTCTTGCAGAAAAAAAAACCATAATAACTAATTATATTAAGTTTAAGGTTACAATAAATTATTGTAAAAATGTTCTTCTGTTCTCAAGCTATGTCTGACTTTCTACTAATACTAGGGGAAATAAATAATATAATTTATAAAAACACATTTTATTCAAATTTCCTTTTGGCAATGATCAATTACTGAGATTCACTAAGTACAATAATTTCAATTAAAAGGTTTACAAAAATAGTACTTACATCTAAAATCTGTAAAACAAGGCAGTCTTATTTCATAAATATCACTATTTATTACTTTTAAGTATTTTAACTAATATCACGGTATAAAAAACCTTTCAGAACAATGAATATGAGTTTTCAGGTATAGAACTTACAATATTTCCAGTAAAAAGTACAAAAATACTTATCTAAAATACTGCTTATCAAGTTACATTAAACAGCAAAAAATATTTATATTCTGGTAACTAAACGCGCGATTGAACATTTTCAATTATTTAAATAAACAGAATTTAAAAGTAAGAAGATTGAGAATGAGCGAAACATTCACAACACGTTTGTCTATAATGAAACAGGATTACTTTATTTAAATCTCATTTTTATTTACGATACCGTACTTTATTGCTAGCGGGTCTGGTGAAACCCTTTGAGGGACCGTTTATCTTTCTTTTTGCTGTAGCATTGGTTTGGCTATTGCAATAACTACTATTAGAATGAAAGAGACAAAACCATCCAAAAGCTGTTTTCAGGGTCTAATGCCTAGTTCAAAATTTGACGATGCGACGTCACGACACATCGTTGCACGGTACGTAGTGTCGTTACGAGCAAGCAACATTTTCTGTGGTAACAAAGCCTCGTTTTGTAGGTAATCTACAACTCTCAGTTGGATAGGATGGTAATCAATCTGAGTTCAATTCTTACACAGAAAAGATATTTTTAAATCTGTTGTTTATCTGTCTCTGTCACCCACTGTTGTTTATCTGTCTCTGTCACCCATAGTATAATACGATTCAAACTTAATGGCGGCTGTGAACATCGCGCGACTCGATGCGCAAAACACAAACTAAGGTGTCAGCGGGTTGCGCGGTGAGGTCAATTTTGCGCACTCGGCCCTCGCAGCTAACTTCCGAGCCGCCATTAAGTTTGAATCGTACTAGGATGAAAGATTAGTTTCGTGTCAGCTGTATGTTAAGTTGTACTAGAAATATTTGATGTATTTATTAACTAGTTTGTGCTTGCGCAACAAATGAAAGAACACTTGTAAAATCACAATAAATCTACTACTTAATTAAAAGACAAACTGACCTTACGTACACCACGTGAAAAAGTTGTAGGTAGGTAGAGATCGTCTAAGCTGAAATGATGCGCTCGTCCACCGCATTTACGCTTAAAAGAGTGCTTGCTTGTTTGATGCAGTGGAGGGGCGCGTCATTTCAACTTAGACGATCTCTTATTCATATATTTAACGTTTTTATTTATTTAAATCAAATAATCTAGATCAGTTTGTCCCTAGCTTTAAATGCAAAAAAACTAATATTATCTAACTTCAGTCAACTGTTCACCAGTTTTAAAAGACACAGTAATATCTCTGATTCCTTTCCGGACTTTCGGATGGAAGAACGAATAGTAAACCACCATTATGACTATTCCTACAGAATAAGGAATAACTGTCAGAAGCAAAAGAGGTAAATGGTAGAACGCATCTCTTTCATCATCGGTGACATAAATATACCAGATAGCTCCACAAGCTATATTTTGAAAAAAACATACAGTATAGTATATGGCATACCTATATCTAGTTCTGCCTTCGACCGCGACGATATACGTGAAGAGGTACACAGTTCCCATTGCTAGAGAGAAGGCGATTTGCGCGAGTTTGTTCTGGGCGCAAAATACTGGGTGTTCGAAGATCTGAATCCAAGTGGTCATGATGAGAATGTGGATGACGCAGGCGAGGACTATCCAGTATGGGAAGAGGTACGCCATGAGAGATAGGGACACTACGCGGCTTACTGGAAAAATAATATTAATTTGTAGTAACTTAACACAATCACAACCTTCCTTGTAATTATTAAAGAACCTTTGGGGATTAAAATTACAAACTTAGTTGATCCTGCTTAATTTATTAATAATCAGTTTGAAATAATTTCAATGAGTCTGGTCGCAAGTGTAATAAGAGATAAAAATATAAGTTCACCAAAACATTAGAGAATAATGTACTGTAGGTTAATAAAAAGTAGTTTCAAACTAGAATCATTGAAGGTAGAACAATTATTTTAGTCACTGAAAGGTATACTACTGACAAAGTCGTTCACTGGCCGAGTTAGATTTCTGTAGAGCTTTCGATTACAATGTGCTACCTGAGGAAGTCAGAGTATTCACCCTGTTCATGGCTTTTTAAGGGAATTGATAGATTTTCATTTAGCAAACCAACCATCATGTTATATCATAAAAGAAGATGAGTGTCATTATACTACCAAAAACCCGGAGTTCTTCAAGGTTCTAATCTAGGTTTACTGAGTTTCATCACTGACAACAATGACTGATCATGCAAATGAACCAATAAGTAGGCTCTTACAATAATTGCTCAAAAATATGTTGAACTTACAAGAAAGCAGATAATGCCAGATGGTCTGCATGGCGGTTCCCAACCAGCTCATATTGAGCTTGTCCTGCTGGGCGAATCTGACCGCGCGTTGGTACGCCGCCAGGCACCAGCCCATCCCGATCAGCGACGAGGTAATTGAAAGGATCTGGTGCACTGGAAATGTGTACAATAATGTTATGTTAGTTAAATGAAGCGTGACAGCAGAAGTGTCTGCTGTTACACAATTTGCTGCTAATGTCGTTTTTTATACCACATTATAATAACTCAAAAAAAAAGAGAAATTGACAAAAGTAATAACAGAGTGGCACATTGATTTGAAAGAATTTCCTCGGGTAAAAAAAAAAAGGACCGAAATGCTGTCATTGACAAACATTATTACTAATAGTTTTATTTTACAGCTAAAAGTGCATCCCTTTCTTATTGCATGCCAAATTTTTGGTTAAATGTGAGAAACCAATATGTTTTGCGGTATCGCGAACGCTCGACAGCAGGACTGTTGCCGCACTGTGCTCTTTGTATGAAAACAAACAACCGTCCGTGCGCCATACGACAAACGCACCGCTTCGGCACTGCAGCGATCCGATACGAAACGCACAGAATATAAGCGCTCTTAATGTGTAGTACATTACTGCAATGTAATTTTATTGTATTCTTTCTTTTTTTTTATTCTTCTAGAAACCTGATGTGCACATAATCAGAGAGAATTTAATAACATTTGTAATCTCACCAGTAAACTGCTGATGTCCCCTCAGCAGCAGGCTCACTTGCAGCACCAGCTGAGGAGCAGCCTCCAAGAAGCACTCGAAGATCCTCAACAAGGCTGCGTCGCTGTCCTCCTTCAGCATCAGCCCATAGTATAGGCGTTGGGACGCTGAGTCTTGCTTGCGTTCTGCCCTGCGCGACTTTATCGCGTAGCTGTGGGAGAAAAGCATCTGTAGAGGTTGTCTAAGCTGAAATGACGTGCCCCTCCACGGCATCTACGCGTACAAGAGTGCTTGCTTGGAAGTGAAGATCCAGTGGAGGGGCGCGTCATTACAGCTTAGACGATCTCTAACTGAGTTTTTGTTGTGAGATAGCCACTCTTTGGTATATGCCATTTAAGACCATATACTATATGGTCTTTTGAAAGTATGTTCTTCATGAGTTCCCTATTGTTTAACCAAAGAGGTCCAGTGTATAAAGATCCTAATCTGCTTCATTTATTTATTCTTATTACACATAAAGAAGTACAAATAGCAGATTTAATGCCATGAAGCAATCTCTACCAGTCAACCACACTGTAAAACAGAGAAATTAAGGTGGCGCATAAGACAATTGATAGTCTGTACCTCATGTTTCTCCTTTCTTTCATTTTTTTTCCTTTGCCTTCTCCTTAGCTCATTTTCTGAATGTACAGTCAACAACATGACAGTCTACCAATTTTCGATGGAGAAAGAAATGTCAATGCAGGGCCCAAAGAACCAATGGTTTGCACTACCAAAATAGGAACCTATTTAAATGAAAAAAGGCACTTACATAAGAGCATCTGTGAATCTCAATATGGGCGCCAACTGGAGGACTAATATTAATATTCGTAACCACTGATTCTTCGTGAATTCGTTTGATATCGAGTCCTGCTGCTTGTCTTGATAGTACCTGGGAGAAAATAATAATGCTATAGACTGCATTGAGTAAATACAAACTCAAGCACAATCAGTTTGTTTCCTAAATTATTGAGAAAGGCGTTAAAACTTTGGTCTATACATATAAAAAGGGATTTCACAACCTTTTGGAAATATTCATCAGTTTTCATTACGAAATTAATTTTTTGGTCATTTGTTTAAAAGTTCTAGGTAAATAATAATTCATTGCAAGAAAAAATAAGTTTTAATAAAGTTGGTAAATGTTATTCCATTTTAGAATGAATTACAGATTCTTTATTCAATCCACTTGTTGTTGAAGCTATCTGTTATCTTTTCTTTGTTTGAATAGAGTAATAAAAGTTAGTTTTTATTTGATAAGGAATTCAACCTTCCTTCCTTCATCAGTGTTTTGTTTTTTCGACATGACGGAAGACTTTTTTACAGTAAGTGGAAGCTTCGTACACAGGCTGTCTTCGCAGGTTTAAATAATTAAAACTTGTTAATTACAGCCCAGTCTCCTCGATAACCAACAAAATAAGCGATGTAAACAAATCAAAACTATGATTCATACTTACATTCTTACGGACACCAAAGTGTTCACAAAAGCGGGCATGAGAATAAACGCCAGAGTCCAGCCAAACTCCACCATCATTCCTGCCAAGGAATACCTCACAGCCACATTTATATCCAGACCTAAATCCACAAAATGCCCCACAATGGCCACACAATACATAATCAGGTCTATATTCGTAATTGTTATCTTATCCGGCATGCGGTCTGGTTCATCGTAAGACAATTCATTTTGGAGCAGATCTCGCACCGCTTTAGGCATTTTAAGCGTGTTTTAATTTAATTTTGATACAAAACAATAACACAATGGACAAGCACAAGCGTCGCGCTGTTTGGCGGAACTGCTATTTTTTTATGTCAACGTCATTGTGACAGATAGGCGTCAGCAGTTTGTCCGAATCAAGCAATAGACAGTAAATATACCATTAGTGCGACCCCACCCACGAGACCCTCAAACCAAAACTCTGAGGTTTTGGTTCGGTTTTACATGCCCATCAAGACGCGGGCACACGAGAGACCATAGCCTTCCACCTAGGTAGTCGCACAACTGCGTCTTGGCCGAGGTCCACCAGGTCTTCGGCATCTAAAGGGCCTGCTTCAAAAGGGCCCACTTTTGGGGTTTTCTCCATATCGTCCGGCAAACTGCAGATTGCACTTTAGCTCATCCTACCTCAGCTATTTTGATATTGGTACACGTAGGAAAGCAGTTTTATTCCTCAGATACAACACAGTCTGAAAGGCGTCAAGATCTTTTCCCAACAGACGTGCTTGGAGGAAGGAAAGGGAGGCATTTGCCCAGTTGTGGCATATTGGGCTATTATGATGAGATACAAAGATATTAAAATATTTTTAGATAAATAAATAATAAATAATTTCGCCGTAGCTAGATCAGGGGTTCTGGCAACGGGAGGAATTTCAGTAGGTCTTGAAGTAAAATAGCGTTCAAGTTTCAAAACGTATAATCAACAACAACCAAACTTTTCATAGACATCCGAAGTTACCATCGATAAAAAAAAACAACGCATGCTAGTCTAGTCAAGGTATCGTGAGGGCGCTCTCGTAGCACGGCCCGACGTAAGCGTTACCTGACGGCCAATCGGGGGTCGCGTTGCACTCTCCTCCTCCAAGTCACTACATCGTCTCGATGGTGATTTGGCAGTGTTGGCACTAAGTGGCGCGTCCGTAGGGACTGATAGCGACCTGCGATTACGCTTACGATTCCGTGGGCGACCACGATTACGACGGGGCTGAACCGGCTCCGCTTCATGAGTTTGCTGTCCAACACATGGGGTAATGTCGGACGCTTAGAGCATTAAGAACTGGAGATGCCTTACGTGCATTACCCCTCTGCACACGTTACGATTAAAAATCCGAACGTTGAACAAAACTACTTGAAACTCGGAAATTTTGACATAACGAGTCATACGTCGAGGAGTAAAGAGCTCTACAAAAATGCCGTTTTGTGCTGTAGATAGTTGTAAGAACACTTCGAGAAACTCAAATTGGAAGAAGGATAATGTTATGTTTCATCCGTATGTATTTTTTTGGTTCAATTTCATGTTTCTTTTGCAAAAATCACTAATAATTAAAACACCTGAAACATTGTTTGGAATGACATTTGAGTTTTTTCGTAATCACACTAGTGTTGGGGTTAATGTCAAGAAAAATCGATTGGCAAGTTCCGATTGCACTCGAATAAAATATTTCAATTAGTTCGATTGACGTAAGAATAATGTTTCTAATGATTCATTTATTTATTATCCGACTGCGCTAGAAGGTGGGTTATGTTTTTCGCGTGTATATATGTATATATGTAAGTATGCTTGTATGTAATAGTGTTTGACACGCTCTGCAGCCTGAACGACTCGATTTATTTCAGCTTGAGATGTGTCGTTAGATTTGTAATTACTGCGAACAATACTGCTAACAATATATAAAACATTCAAATTCATTTTAAAAAATGATAAAATGAAATTTGTCAAAATTTGTTTCCGAGCATACCTTGTTATGATTTTGATGTACTAGTCAGTCATAACGTGGAGTTAGCGAGGTAAGTCCTGAGGAAATATTTCGATACAAGGATATCTTTCCTCACCAAACAAAGCAACCCACAAAACTGTATTAGATTCATTTATACAAAACTCATTCATTTTAAAAATCAATAGCGTGTTGTTCAAAATAAATATACCTACATTCAAATTGTTGTTTCCTGAATGTTTAAATTTAGAAGTTAGACGTACAAATATTTACTCTGCTGTTTGTTGCTGCTTTGTTCTGTTTTTATTGTTTTGTTTTATTTGTTGCTATATTTTGAATTTTAATTATTATTAGCAAAACTATGTTGAAAGAGTTTCTTGCTAAGTAAAGTGACGCCTGAACAAAGGGGTTCCTAGTCACATTTTGTTTTTTATATTTTTGTCATGTCCTGAGTAAATAAATAAATAGGTGAGTGTTTGTAAATGCTTACAATAATAAAGATGTTTTTTTTACTTTGCTGAGTTATTATGTGCAGTGAGCGATATAACGTCAATAGCAAACAAATCAGTTAGGAAATGACTTTTAATGGCTATGATAACATCATGTTATCCTATTCATTTATATAAATTAATCGGATGAAATGATTTTCTATCAGTTAATTAATTAAGAGAAGTGATTCAAATATTCACCAAAAAATTACTGTGGGTGAGGTAGGTAACACTGTTTGAAATAAAACTTGCTATTTGTCCAGCTGTAAGCTTCATTATCTTACAATACGAAAGCATGCATTTAAAAACGATGTTTCCAATCACATAATATCAAGTTTACTAACTTAGGCAGTCTGTCAAGCCCTAGAAACATACATACAGCTCGTTTCAGTTAGGGCAGATTATTCAACAGTTAGATCAAAGTTATCGGATGAACAAATAACAACTCGACAGATTTCAAAATATTTAATTACGAAATCTAAATGTGGACTATCCATTTCAGACTATGCACTAGTCATGGGTAGATTTTAAAATCTGCGGTGTTATTATAGGTTAAAAATAAAAGGTTAACCGGTTCACAGTCCACATATGGGCTGCAAACAATTAGCTTTTAATTGTTATATTTGTGGACAGTGAACCTGTTAATTTATCAGACCAATAGGTCTGATAAGTTTTTAATCTTCAAAATTGGTCCTTAGTCCAAATTTTTACTCTAATAATTTATTTAATGAGTGTTTACTGCTATATTGCTTTAAAAAATTAGAAGAATCCACACGTTTCAATAAGTTTGTAATTTTAAATATTCGTCTAATAGTTTTAAGTAAATATTCATGAAGGTAAAAAGCCTGATTTTACCTGTTTACGTGGACTTCTCCACGTAAACAGTTAAAATCAGGCTTAGAAATTATGGAAAGTGCGTAATTTCTAATACATAATATAATTCACAATTTCTAATCGAAACATTTGTTCAATTTATTTTTGTACATCCAATAGCTGTGTTATGGTCAGCACTAGCCAAGTTGACATAAGTACCGTGTAAAGACACAACTAATGTCAAAAGTTGTGGTAGTGTGAATCATTTTATTGACATGTATGTGTAAAATATCCCTGTGTTGCTTATTTAGGTTTGTGTGCGATTGTGCCAACAGGCCTCTTCTGTTATAGTAGTGGTAAGTTTCTTTGTGTGAGTGTTCCCCCTGCCCCCGCAAAAAGGGACAGACTTTTTTGCATTGACGGGCGGCCCAATCGCGAGTCCATTTCTATATTGTCTAAGGTCGGACGCATGGAACCGACCTATTACTTGTCCTGTACGGTCACCAATTTCAAAAGTCGTGGGACTAAGAATGCTTTTTATGACATACGGGCCATCGCGCTGTGGCATAAACTTACGGGTGATACCCTTAGAGGCATTGCTAAGAAGATGCGTAGTTAACAAGACTTGATCACCTACTTGATAGTCTGGCGAGCAGCGACGGGAAGCATCGGCGATGTCCTTCCGTGAATCCTGGAGCTTTTCAACACGTTCCCTGGTTTCCTTGAGTGAATCAACGAATTTCCGTAGATAAGGAGTTACCTGTGGGACAAAGTTTTCCTTGTCCAGTACAGCCCTGAGGTCATATTGAGCTTCAAGTGGTGTCCGCATCTCGCGAGCGAATGTCATAAAGGAAGGAGTCATACCGGTTGTACAGCAACGGTGGGTATTTAGAGCGAACCGAACCTGTGCCAAGTGCTTGGGCCAAGTTCGGTGCTCAGTTTGAACGAGCATTGCAAGCTGGACCTTTAGGTCCCGGTTTTTTCTTTCAGCTGGATTAGCCTCAGGGTGGTAGTACGGAATCAAATTTTGTTTGATACCCAGGAGGTGCATGCATTGTTGCATTACAGCTGACACAAATTGTACGCCGTTGTCGGAGATAATACGGCGAGGGAAACCGTAGCGTAAGAAATACTCTTCGATCATAAGGGGAGCACAGATTTCAGCGGTAGCATCTTTCAAAGCGTAGAGCTCTACCCAGCGAGTGGCGGTATCTTCAATCAGCAAGATCCATTTTTCTCCTTTTTCTCCTTCGGGTAGGGGGCCGAAAAAATCTACAGCAAGTACCTCACCTCGTTGGTTTAATATAGGCGTTTGAAGAAGGCCTGTTGGTTTTTGGTTAGAATACTTATACCGCTGACATTCTAAACAACTTTTTAGATAATCCGTCACGTAGCGTCGCATTCCGGTAAAGTAATACTTTTTCCGAATACGGTCTACAGTGCGGTCTACGCCTGGGTGGCCAGCAGTAGGCGCATCGTGATATTCTTTGAGAATGGATTCAACCATGGAAGATGGAATTACCAATTGAGGCTCCTCCGCGTCCACCTCAGGAGCATACCTGAAGAGCACTCCCAAATTCATCAGGTAGCCTCGCTCTAACCAACGCGAAGAGCGAAGTGCGTCGGTATCTTCAAGATCTATAATGATTTTACTGATCTCGGGATCGTTCAACTGCGCACCTCGAAGCTCCTCCTGGTTGATACGTGGGACATCAATAAGGACCGAACAGACACCGCAATCAGGCTGGGTAACATCATCACATGTTGGTCGGCTCAGCGTATCTGCAATGACATTCATCTTACCAGGCGTATATTCATATTCTATGTCGTAGCCCTGAATTTTGAGCGCCCATCTAATGAGTCTACCACTCGGTGATTTAAGAGTTAGAAGCCATTTTAGTGGCTGATGGTCACTTCTTACAATGACAGGATGACCATCGATATAAGGTCGAAACTTATCAACAGCCCAGACTACAGCGAGAGCTTCTCGTTCAGTGGTACTGTAGTTTCGCTCGGCCGGGGTGAGTAAGCGGCTTGAGTACTCGATGGGGCGCTCGTCAGTAATACCTTCGCCTTGTAGCAGGACGGCACCTAAAGCATAATTGCTCGCATCGGTGCACAAGACAAATGGTTTGCTGTAGTCGGCTTGAGTAAGTACCGGAGCAGTAGTTAATTTTCCTTTCAGCTCGGCAAACGCCTTGCGTTGTTCCTCGTTCCAAACCCATTGCTGGTTTTTCCGCGTCAGTTTAGTAAGAGGATGAGCTATTTCGGAAAAACCCGGTACAAATTTCCGGAACCATGCGCAAGTTTGCAAAAACGTCCTGAGGTGTTTAAGATTCGAGGGTTCAGGCATTTGCATAATCGCCTTGATTTTAGAATCATCCGGTTTGATCCCCTCAGGAGTGATGAGGTGGCCAAGATACTTAACCTCCTTAGACGCGAAAACACATTTTTCGCGGTTGGCGCGAAGTCCAAACTCCTGCAGCCGATTGAAAACTAATTCTAGATCACGCAGGTGCGTATCTAGGTTGTCCGAAATTACACACAGATCGTCTAGATAACATAATAAGGTCACGTCACGCATCGAAGCGCTAGACCGAAAGCGATCCATAAGACGCTGAAATGTCGCTGGCGCGTTCTTTAAGCCGAAGGGCATCCTCGTGAAACGATAAGTCCCAAACGGCGTTATAAAGCTGGTTTTATCCCTATCTTCAATCGCAACGCTCACCTGGTGGTATGAAGAACGCAGATCTATAGTACTTATGATGCAGTTGCGCTTTGTAGCCTGGAGCAACTCGTCGATTACCGGGAGTGGATAAGTATCAGTTTTTGTTACCGCGTTAAGGCGTCGATAGTCAACGCAGAAGCGATGAGTGCCATCCTTTTTTGGTATTAGAACCACTGGTGCTGCCCACGCAGACTCACATTCTTCAATGACTCCATCCTTGAGAAGCTTCTCAAGCTCCTGCTCCAGAATAGCCTTTTTGGCTGGGGTAACACGGTAAGGTGGGACAGCAACTGGTAAATGATCGCCAGTATTTATGTGATGCTCTGCAAAGCGAGTAGGCTCTCCTCCTAGCTGAAAGACCTCATCATGACGCTGAAGTACCTCTGAGAGTAGTTGACGTTCCTCGGGGACAAGCAAGTAGCCTTCGTCGTCCCGAAGCTGGAATGACGATAGTAGCACGGGTGGATTACCAATTCTCCTACCCTCGTATTCTAGCGGGTAAGATTGTGCACTACCTGAAAAGTGCCAAGTTTGACAGGCAAAATCAATCACCAGTCCAGATGCCTTTAGGAAATCAATTCCTAAAAGAGTGTCATTGTTGTCCGCATCTGGGAAAATCACAAAATTAGTAAGGAAGCTTTTACCTTCTGAAACAGTGACACTAACACTCGTCTCCAGCATTTCACGATCTTTGGAGTCACCATCTGCAAGCTTTACCGTGACACGCCTAGTAGAAAAGGGCTGATTATTTTGTTTCAGCAACTCATACAAAGAGTGTCCCGCTACACTGCACTTCGCTGCCGTATCTAAGAGCGCGGTGCCCCGTATGCCATTTATTGTTACGCTGAGGATAGGTCTTAACATACTATGAGACTCGTGAAAAAAGGAAGAGGCACATGAAAAATGTGTGTCATCATGCTGATCCGGACCGCAACTTAAGCCATCACTACCACAATTCGGACTATTGACTGGAGAGCTTGACTCCAATGCCGTAACTTTATTTAAAAATGTACTAGTATTGTCTATGCTACTTGTAAAAATCGCATTGACGTTAGAATCTTGTCTGTCAATGTCAGAGGTTTTGGAAAAAACTTTGGGCGGGAAAATTTTAAAGGCGCCTTTTATGAAAAATATTTTCATAAACAGTTTAAAAGCCCTATTTTTACCAAGCACCGGCTAGATGGGTAAAACAAGCGACGGCGGAGGCTCTCCCATGGAGTTCTCCCATTCTGAGACGATTAAACGGAAATATCAGGAAACTAAAGATGACGATCAAGGACCTGTAAGCAAACAACCAACTAAATTCATTTCAACCAAACGTGGTCTGTTCAAGGACATCAACAAAATATACAGAGAAGAATTCAAGAATCAATATCCTATTTTAGTCACCAGAGAAAACTCAAGTTCAAAGTTCAATCTATTGCAAGTCAACAGTATGCTCAGAAACATTTCAGGCATTGCGCACATTAAACAAACAGGACCGTCATTCTTAAAAATCTTTTTCAATAACATGAAAGACGCCAATTCTTTTTTGCTTAATAATGATCTTCTAGCTAGAAACCAATGGACAGCAAGAATCCCTTATGACAATATTGAATGCCAAGGTCTTATTAGGGTCCCAACTGAATTAACAGAAGAGGAGCTTTTGACATCATTAAAATCGAAATCCCAAATTATCGGTGTGAAAAGATTCATGAAGAAATCAGCTGATGGATCCCTCATCCCTCTTCAACTGGTTTTACTCACGTTCCAGTCAACTGTGCGACCTGATCATGTTACCTTTGACCACTTATGGTTTGACGTTTTGGAATATATTCGGCCTATTCTGCAGTGTTTCAGCTGCTACAAATTCGGTCATAGCAAGGGCACGTGTAAAAGTAAACAAGTGTGCTCGATCTGCAGTGAAAATCACTTCTACACTGAATGCAACAACAAGGACAATGTCAAGTGCACTAATTGCAATGGCCCCCACGTAGCAGTGTCGCGAGAATGTCCTGTGAAGTCAGCGAAAATGGATGAAGTAAGGAACAAAATAGCCCGCAAAACATATTCATCGATTGTTGCCAGACAACCTCCCAAAATTACTCTCCAAAATCCCCCAGTTTCTTCAAATCCCCTGAATCCTGTCCCTTCTCCTACAAATAGGTCCCCTCAAGGGAGGGCTTTAATTACAGACATTTTAAATTCTGACACTGTATTGAATGTAATAATTAAAACATTAGTTGATTTGTTGAAGTCACAAGTGCAATCGGGCGCGAATCAGACAGGTAACAACATTTGTTCTAAATCAATAAAGGAGTCACTTATTAAAAACTTTTCTATCTGAAAATGGGTTCAAAAGTTTTTAATAGGCAATTAAATATCATTCACTGGAACTCCCGTAGCATCTTACCAAAACTAGATCAATTTAAACATTTTCTTGCTAACTCAAATTTAAATTTTGATGTCATAGTCTTAAATGAAACTTGGCTCACTTGCATAAAATCTCTAAAAATTCCTGGTTTCACTATCATAAGGCAGGATTCTGATCGGCCTCATGGAGGTGTAGCAATTGCTGTAAAAAACTGTTACAACTTTCAAACAATTCAAACCAATTCTAGTTATAATTTCCAAAATATTTTATTACATGTCAACTTTAATTCTTTTAAACTTTACATTTTAGCTGTTTACTGCCCGCCGCCGCCGAATGGTAAATTTCATATTAATCAATTGTCCAGTGTTTTCAATCAAATTGACTCAAATAATTTTCTAATAGTTGGAGACTTCAATGGTCATCATGCTTCTTGGGGCTCCAGAAACAATGATAGAAGAGGCAATATCATCCACTCCTTTGCAGAATCCCATAATCTAGTATGTTTGAATGACCACGATTTAACCACTCTGGCACCTCACGGGCAAACAGGTAACATTTTGGATTTAGTTTTTGTATCGCCTTCGTTAAGCTCAAGCTGTGCCTTCTCAGTTGCTGATGATCCGCTAAGTAGCAATGATTATCCAGTAATTATAGAAATGCTGTTTAATGAATCTCGTCATTTTAATCAAATAGAAACTCCCTCGGCCTCTGATTCAGTTGGTTCACAATCTGATATCTCTCTCTCCAAAGTGAACTGGAACAAAATAGATTGGACAGACTTTTCTGATAAATGTAAAGATGAGTTTTCACTCTTTTTATCAACAGGTGATCCTCTAAAAGATTATGACACTTTTATGGAAATATTGACAAAAATTTTGACTTCCGTCCCTAGACGTAAAAAATTTAGAGCTGACCTACGTAAAAATAGAAAAGCTACCATTTGGTGGAACAGTTCATGTGAAGAAGCAGTAACAAAAGCGAAAATAGCATTATTGTCATATAAAAAATACCCAACTTTAGTTAATTACTTAATTTATAAGCAGTTTGACGCCAAAAAGAAAAAAACAATCGCTGAACAGAAGCGAATATCATGGTTCAATCTTTGTTCTACATTTAACCGTATGACATCTTCTAAAATAATTTGGGACCATATCCGTAGATTCAAATTCTCAAAAACTACTCAAACTAAAAATAATAAATTTTTTGATGATCCTGCAATAGCCATGGAATTTTTAAACAAAATTGCGAATACCAATGATGTAAATGATAATTTATTTCTAGATTTAGAAAGTTATTTTTCCTCTAGCGGGTCTCAAGCAGCGCTCTGGTTGACTAAACAGTTTTCATTATGCGAATTAGACGCTTCCCTTCAAAACAAACGCAACAGTTCTCCAGGTCCAGATTTTATTCCTTATCTGGTCATAAGAAAGCTACCTTCTATAGCTAAGTCTATTTTATTATCAATTTTTAATTTACTTTGGACATCTGTCTGCGTTCCCCCCTCTTGGAAAATTCAACATACAATCCCAATTTTAAAACCTTATAAAGACGCCAACAATATTGATTCCTACAGACCAATTTCATTGACTTCCTGTTTTTCAAAAATATTTGAAACCATGCTCAAAAATAGGTTAGAATGGTTTGTGGAAAATAACTCTCTCATCCCTAAAAACCAGTATGGATTTCGTAAAGGCCAAAGTACAATGGAAAATCTAGGCTGCCTCATTGGAGACATCAAAAATGGGTTTCAAAATCAAGGTTTTACCTTAGCAGTCTTTTTAGATATTAAAGGCGCTTTTGACAACATCGATCACAGATTTTTAGTACAAAGTTTGCATTCATTAGGTTTACCTGGGACTATATTGAAGTGGATATTTAACTTTCTTCACAACCGCAGAGTACTACTTAAAATAAATAACAATTTGTACGGGCCAAAATTTACTTCTAAAGGCACACCTCAAGGGTCCGTTATTTCACCTTTAATTTTTGTTTTATCATTGGTGACTTTGATGCATGAACTTCCTCATAGTATCAAGTATTTACTTTTCGCTGACGACCTAGTCATTTATAGTACTAGTAATGATCTTCAAATAGCTGAATCATTAATCAATAGTTGCCTTAACATCTTACATAACATCCTAAATAACTGTCTCAAGTTAGAAGTTAACATAAATAAGAGCTCTGTTGTAATATTTTCTAAACATACTATACCGTATCAACCCAAAATTATGTTCGATGGTTCTGTAATATCAATTAGTTCCTGTGTCAAATATTTAGGAATTTATTTGGAGTCAGATTTGTCCTGGAAACTTCACACAGAAAACATAGCTAGAAAAGCCGAGTTAGGGTTAAATATTATGAGATCCCTGTGTGGCGTATCATGGGGAGCTGATCCAAAAATACTTAAACTGTTGTATATAACAACTGTCCGTAGTCATTTTGACTATGGTTGTATCTTTTATGGTGAAGCAACCAATAACTTACTACGTAAATTAGATTTAATCCAGAATAGAGCCATGCGTATCATAACTGGAGCTCTAATGTCTTCTCCTATAAATTCTTTGGAAGTTGAGTCAGGAATCGTCCCTCTAAGCGTAAGAAGAAGTTATATAACAGATAAATATTGCCTTAAACTAGTCAGCCGGGACAATGACATTGTAGTAAAATATTTAGAAAATTATGTATACCCTAATTTTAATGTGACTCCTTTAATTGTTACTACTTCGTTGGCTCACGCCATAGCCTACTTAAATTTTGAATTCCAGGATGTTGTTTATTGGTCTAGTTTACTACCATGTTTCAACTTCGATTACGCTTGTACTATTGAAGATTTATTTGTCAACATTACTCATTTTAAAAATAAGTTTGAGTTTCTAGAATACCTTAGCCATAAGTCTGATTTTGTAAAAATATATACCGATGGTTCTAAAACTGATAGTAGAACAAGTTTTGCCTTTTATGACGCATCTAACAAAATAGGGAGGGTGTACGGATGCAACGATCATTTTTCTATTTTCTCAGCCGAAACTTTGGGTATCTTCTATGCACTAAAATATGTACAAATTAATTTAACAACTTCACGAAAGATTTTGATTTTATGTGATTCGATGAGCGTGCTGCAAGCTTTATCCGTCAGTATTTTTAATGCCTCTGCTAATTATTTAATTTATGAAGTTAAAAACCTTGTTAATATTTTGAAAAAGGTCAATATTCAAGTAGAATTTACCTGGGTGCCTGGACATTCGGGTATACTAGGCAATGAGTTAGTAGACTCTCTTGCTAAATCCTCTGCTAATCTGAATATTTGTGATTTGAAAGTCCCTTTCACTGATTTGTACATTTTTATTAAAAACAATATGTATAAACGTTGGGATATTTGCCTTACTAACTCCAGGGCTATTAAAGGTAAATGGTTGGAACAAATTGCTGTTAAACCTTCCACTAAAGCGTGGTTTGAAAAAAGCCCAAAATTCTTGGGTAGATCTTTTTCTGCTACAATAAGTCGTTTAAGAATCGGTCATAGCAGAATTCCATCACATCTACATCGTCTTAATCTCCTAGAAAGTCCTTCCTGTCCACATTGTGACTCTGATTTTTGTGATCTCGATCATTTAATTTTTGTTTGTCCTCAATTTGCTATTCAACGTCTACTATTAATAGCTCAAGCGCTAAATATTGTAAAGGGGAACTTGCCTAATAATACACAAAAACTACTGTGTATCACTGAATTGTATTTTATTGTATATTGTTTCATAATTAATACCTTCGGGCGAATTTAATTTTTATTTGTTTTCCTTTCTGTATTTTCAATGTGCGATTGAATTGATTGATCACCATGTTAAGTTATCAGTTATTTTTAAGTTTTTGTACATACTAGCAATATAGTTACTTTTGATTTGTATAATTTTTGTAGTAATGTGTAGAATAGAATAACTACTACTTAATCTCAAGTTTTTTGTATTGGTAATTTTTAAGTTTGCTTTTTGGCTGATGGCCCAGTCGCCAATGCCTTAATAAATTAAAAAAAAAAAAAAATCTGTCAATGTCAAAGTCAATATTTACATTTTCATCAATGAAATTTTCCAGATCGTGACTTGGAGGAGAATAGATATTTGTATGCTTACCTGACACATCCACATCGAACGCTGAAAATGCCGCCTTGCTACAGTTTTTACATTGCGACCTCACAACACCTTGCTGTCCACAACCATAGCATCTTATAGAATTACCACTTTTAGCACTTTGTTCTTGTTTGTTTTGTATCGGAATTCGCTGCGCAGGAGAGAAATTAGGGATGGAATAGGACGCTACTGGACGACGCGGCTGAGTCGACATAGCTGGTGCAGTGCCAACGCGGTCTCCGGAGGCTGGCTGGGGGTTGACGTTCCTCGACGGCAGGCCTGCTTCGCTCAGCGACTCCTCTATAGCGCGAGCCAAGCAGATCATGTCTGTGAAGGAATCCACTTCTTCCCGTCTCAGCCGCTTCCGAATACGGCGATCAAGCAAACCGTAGACCATGTCTAGTTCAGCTTTCTTCGAGATATCTCCTGCAGGTAGGCGTGCCAGGAGTGCCCGTGCCTTCGCCACAAAGCGGTCTGTTTTCTCTTTCTCTTGCCTCAACGAAAACAACTCTACATAAAGCTGGTGCGCCGGTCGAATATCACCGTAGGCACCTCGTAAGCGAGTAAGGGCGTCGTTCCACGAAGATACTTCGTTCCTAGCGCTCTGCCACCACACCGCTGCCGATCCGGTCAGCAGCATTGACATGCCGCGCAGGGCACTCGCATCAGACACGGCGGCGCACTCCTTATATGCTTGGATCGCATCTATAAATGCATCCAGGGATTCTACGGCCTCGCCGTCATAACGAGCCGTGCATCTCGCAAAATTTGCGTTCGGGGATGGCGTCGCGTCGGCTGGCGTCGGCGTCGACGAATTGATGGGGCCGACTCTATCCAGTAGTCTCTCGAATGCATGCGTTTGGTTTTCAATGAGGGCTACGAGTGTAGCGTTGCTGATTCGTTCTTCCATGTCGTCTAATTGCGCGCTGCGTCGAGATTTGGGCATTTTCAATCAAAAATGGCGTCGGCTGCCAAGAAGTTTTGCACAACTTCCAAATTTTCACACAGCGCCGTTCAAATAGACTTTTCTTCTCAACTCAACCGTTGCCCCTCGGTGGGCTGCCAATTTCGCCGTAGCTAGATCAGGGGTTCTGGCAACGGGAGGAATTTCAGTAGGTCTTGAAGTAAAATAGCGTTCAAGTTTCAAAACGTTTCAAAAAAAAAGTTTCAACAACAACCAAACTTTTCATAGACATCCGAAGTTACCATCGATAAAAAAAAACAACGCATGCTAGTCTAGTCAAGGTATCGTGAGGGCGCTCTCGTAGCACGGCCCGACGTAAGCGTTACCTGACGGCCAATCGGGGGTCGCGTTACAATAAATATTAATATCACATAAAGTACAGGATAAATGGGTATCTAAAGGCACAACTGTAAAAGGAGATCTAATCAAACCACGTAAACAGTTTTCCGTGGTTTTCCATTTATTTCGATATAGGTACCTGATAGCACCAATCATAATTCAATTCATTCTTTATTGCGGGTCACATAGGAATAAGTTGACAGTGTTTTTCTAAAAGCGGTACACATACATAATTAATGATTAAACGAACTTACTTGTACGTGAAGTTCTATCATAATTATACGAAGTGCTTCGTCCGAAAAGATTAGTAACGTAGTATTTATATGAACACAATGTAGTATCGCCTAGATGCTACCACTTCATCACTATTTTTAAATGGTTGCCATAACTGGCAACACAATTTGACTTTTTTATTTTATTTTCTTGAGGGTACTTGTTCCCCCGCCAATATTCCCGCCATCTTACTTTTCCTTAGCTAGAACCGATCGTGCCTCCTTATTTAGTTGAGACTGAGAGAATATTTCCGAAGTGAACATGGGTAGGGTGGGGTGGGTGTTTATTACTAATCTTTTCGGACGAAGCACTTCGTATAATTATGATAGAACTTCACGTACAAGTAAGTTCGTTTAATCATTAATTATACTCGTGCTTCGTCCTCAAGATTAGTAACGTAGTATTTATATGAACACAATGTAGATGTTGAGAGTAACTGCAGGAAATATTCTGAATGAATTAAAAATTATGATGTTATCAATAATTTATAATCATATTTATATGTAATACATTAACGTAAGTAACTTAACATTACAGATTTGTTAATAAACTTAAAGGTTTAAAGATAATCCTCATCTTTCAAATAACATTCATTAAATACAGGTAAGTATGTATTCCCGGAATGTAGAACGCATTTAATCATTTTTTATTATTAAATCAACAATAATCTAGAGTTCTTGCGAGGGCTGTATGATCCCTTCTTTCGATAATTGGCCTGTTATAAAACTTAGCAAAAGTTGTGGAATTGCCACTCCAACCAGCAGTCTGCCTTATAACGTCCAGGCTGACTCCTAGCTTATGTGCCATTGATGTGGCGGCATGACGTGTGCTGTGAGAAGAAAAGACCGAGACGTCTATTCCACTATCTTTTAAGGTGGCCTTAATCCACCTGCTAATTGTTTGGCTACCGACACCACTGTGGGGTTTACGAACACCGATGAAAAGGTTTTGTGTTTTTCGTAGCGCCTTGGTTTTATCCAAATATGCAATCAGTGTTTTTGCTGGGCATATTTGAGGGCGATTTTCAAAGAAAGGTAAATACAGCGTAGGCTGTTTTGTGTTAATCTTAGATGTTTTAATTTGCTCATTTATCTTAATGATAATTTGACTGCTCTGGATAATTATCTGATCAAGATTGATTTTGGATAGGGTTTGAACCCTGTGTGCAGTCACAAGAGCAAGGAGGGTTGCACATTTTTTTGTAATTTTTTCTAGGGTTAAATCGTCATTAGGAAAAAATGATTCTAAGTGATTCAAAACTAGATTTGGATCCCAAGTAGCGCTATACCGGGGTAGTGGTGGCCTTAGCTTGTACACACCCTTGCAAAATCTTTTAATCCGATCGTCATCAGATATATCCCCAATAATTAGCGACAAAGCGGCTCTATGGCTATTGATGGTGCCGTACTGACCACCGTCATTGAATATCTTTGTCAAAAATTCTATGATAAGTGGAATAGACGGTTCGTACATATTGATCTTGTACTCGTTACAATACATATACCAACGTTTCAGGCAGACGTCGTATTGCTTTAGGGTGTTGTCTGACAGCGATGCCAGCACAATGTCTAAGGCGGAGGAAGGGACGCATCTCTGCAATAGTGCCGTCCGGACAATACTCCGACCACCAGGGTAATGTGGGCTTGGATGTTGCGGTTGCTGTAAGAAGGTATAATGACCTCATTAGAATTCAGTCTTAGGGTGTGCGAGATAAGTAAACGAGTAAACATTGGGTACCAGGGTTGGGTAGGCCAGTCTGGCACGACCACGATACCTTCAGCTTTATCAGAAATAATTTTTCTAAGAGTTTTTAGAATGACTGCCACAGGAGGAAAAGCATAAAAAACAAGGTTGGACCAATCTAATGTGAAGGCATCTACTGCAAACGCTTCGGGGTCTCTATGCCAGGAGACAAAAACATCACATTTTTTATTAATGCGAGTAGCAAATAAATCAATCTGTGGGACAATTGAGAATGTGTCTTTTATTTCTTGGTAACCAATATAGGAAACCTCCCATTCAACATCGGGGTGAGTTTTTCTGGATTCTCTATCGGCAATGAAATTTGCTTTTGATTGTATATACGATGCTACAATATGTATCTCCTTAAGCTCGCACCACTGCCATATGTCCCTTGTGATTTTATTTAAATGAGGGTATTTAATACCCCCCATGCGATTAATATAACTAACTGCTGTCGTGTTGTCAATCCTAAGCAAAATTTGGCAGTTACTGTGGTTGCTTGCGAAAATTTTTAAAGCAAAATATGCTGCAAGTAACTCCAGTTGATTGATATGCAATAGTGATTCACTATAAGACCAACGACCGCAGGCTGTCTGTTTGTTGCAAGCTGCACCCCACCCAGTTGTTGAGGCGTCAGAATACACTTCTAACACGAAGTTATCATTCCGGAGATTGCGCACAGAGGAGTCTATATTTCTTAACCACCAATTTATGTCGGGTAACAATGAGGGTGGCAAGGACATGATTTTTTCATAATTATCGTCATTTAGTAAATTAAGAAATTTACAACGCTCCAACTGTTTCGTATATAGCCATCCATATTCGATAGCAGGGCATGCTGATACTAATAACCCTAGAATCTGAGCGAATTTACGGATTTTCAAGCGTTTAAGTCTCTTGAGATGTGAGAGTTCTGTTCGTATTCGATTTCTTTTATCTAAAGGTAATTGAATCTGCCATTTATGTGTATCGATTACGAATCCCAAGTATTTGCATGATTTTGAGGGTATTTGCACACTCTTTTCCTCGTTTATAATAAAACCTAAGGCTTCCAATAACATTTTTGTGGTTTCAACATTTTTTAAACACTCGTGGTACGTTTCCCCACTAAGAAACAGGTCATCTAAATATATAGATGACAAGAAACCACATGATCGTAACAATTTCATAACTGGTTTCATGAGTTTTGTGAATATAAATGGAGCCGTACAGATACCGAAGGGGAGGACATTGAATTCGTACATTTGATCGTCTATTATGAACCTTAAGTACTTTCGAGAACTAGGGTGGACCTTCACTAAAAAATAAGCGTCCTTTAGATCTAAAGTAGCTATGTAGGAGTCTTTAGATATTAGTTTCATGGCTGTTCGAATATCTTCGAGCTTAAAATGTTGGTTGTCAATGTATTTATTCAACCCTTTAAGATTCAAAATGAATCTCATCCTGCCGTTCGGTTTCGGTACTAGAAACACGCGTGAAACATATTGACCAAGACATGGATCACACTTCGAAATAGCACCCATTGTCAACATATCGCGAATAGTATTAACAACATGGATTCTTTCGGAATCCGTAAATGAATTTGTCTCTGGCAAATGGTCTTGAGTGAATTGACTATTAAATTTTATTTGATAGCCGTTTATCCATGACAGTATGTCACGATCACGTGTTATCGAAGACCACACTTTATGAAAATGGGCAAGTCTGCCAGCATAGCATACCGGGTCTAGCGCCGGCGGGTCTGCTTCGGTCGTTGCGTGTAAGCTTGCGACGAGGGCCCGCGAGGTGGCGCGTTCTGCGTGGCAGGCGGCTGGGGGCGTGGTGACGGACCCGGTGGCTGCCTGCGAGCCGGAGTCCTCTTCCAGTTTAAATTTTTTGAGGTACTTGCGGACGACGTCTTGGGTTTCTTGGGTGGGACCAGTTTCAGTTCAGAACTGGACTTTGAAACGGCTTTTGCCGTTTTAATAGTCTCTGTTAAGTCGCTCCCAAAGAGGTATTTGTCGATCTTCGTTGAGGTTAATTGTTCCTTTATGTCCTTCTTCACCGAGTACAGGGCAAAATTACGTCTTGCTTCGGATTCGGTGTATTGAATGTCGCAAAAAATACGACTGACATCCATTAGGTTCTTCACCAGAGTATTATCCTTCTCTTTGGAGTTGAGAAGCTCTGATATTACATTGCCTAAGGCGGAAATGCCGGCTGCTATTTGCTTTTGCCGTGTTTCAATAGCCTTGTCTCGTTTAAGTACTGTTTCGGGCAGCGCAGCCTTAATCTCTGGATTAAGTTGCGGTGCAGCTATATTTGTACAGTTCGCTGGAACTAAGTATTTTTTCAAGAGATCCTTACGGACATCTCTATTCAAACCAGATGTTACTATATGAGAGAATCTGGTCCCAACATCGTTGTTAATATCAGGTCCATATTCAATGGTCACTGATGGATCTTCTCCCAAAATTTCTAATATCTCTGTATTAGGTGCTGTTTCTTCCTCACAAGCAGGGAGGGAGGCGTGATCAGAGGAGCTGGAATTTGCCACCGGATGTGCATCGCCTTGTTCGACAGGAGCTTGCTCAGGTTCGATAGGATCGATTTGGAGACTAGGTTCAGCCGAGGTTGCATCCTGGTCTGAAACAATGAAGTAAGAATTTGTTACTTCAATGTCGTGGATTGCCACTTATAAGGCAAAAAAATGACTTTACATATTTATGCGTTGAGATAGCCCTAGGCCACTCCGATGCAACATAAATGTCTAGGCAGTTAAGCCTTAACGATTCCATGCGACAAGTTAGTCCCAGAGACTACTCTGATGCATCTTTCTTTAGCTTAATAACGCACTTGCAGCGAGATAATCCCTCAGACTACTCTGATGCATGTCGTGAAAGCTACACATCTTAGGCCACAGATGTGTGATTTAATGTATTGAGATAGACTATCATACTACTCGGATTCATTAAAACAATTGCAAGTAATTAACGGTTGTACCGTTAGAATTCAAATGTGACGAACTAGTCCCTCAGACTATTCTGATACATTTGGAATTTTTTAGTCAAATGCGGCGAACTAGTCCCTCAGACTAGCCTGGTGCATTTAAATTTGCAATATATTAAAGGCCTTACGATAAAAATGCGGCGAGTGAGTCCCACAGACATCTCTGGTACATTTTTCATTTCAACCTACGCAGTCGAGTAGGTTAGGTACATACAAAAGCGGCGAATTAGTCCCACAGACTATTCTGATGCATTTGTAAAACCGGGCCATTATAATTCAACTTTATGTTATGCACAGGTACTTACAGTTTTGGTATTCAGGAGCCGTAGGGCTTGGCGAAGTCCCTCTTGAAGAGCACGTGCTACTTGACGACGAAGACGAAGATGAAGACGAGCTAAGTCGAAAACCCTGTTGTTTTTCAATGCGGGAACGTTTGACTACTTTCTCTAACTTTTTTAATTTCTTAGCTATAAATTCCAAACTATTCTCTTTGCGGCGCTTCGGCATGATTTTTACTTTAAGTGCGAAGAACTGAATGAGTGAAGTGGTTGAGCACTAAACTGCGAATGAGGAGGCACGATCGGTTCTAGCTAAGGAAAAGTAAGATGGCGGGAATATTGGCGGGGGAACAAGTACCCTCAAGAAAATAAAATAAAAAAGTCAAATTGTGTTGCCAGTTATGGCAACCATTTAAAAATAGTGATGAAGTGGTAGCATCTAGGCGATACTACATTGTGTTCATATAAATACTACGTTACTAATCTTGAGGACGAAGCACGAGTATAATACCTATTGATATTTACCATCTATCTTACAGCGGTATACCTGCTCACAAAACCTAACTACCAAGAGTTTGAGTACGGATAACGGCACATGTGGCTACCCATTTCCGTTAACCCCTCTTCTTGCTCTTGCCAAATTACCTTTCTTAGCAGTAGAACGAGAAGGACTGCCCTGTTTTTTTTAAACTATGTAAAAAAATATTACAATAACACTTGAACTGTTCATTCTGTTAAATACAACACAATTAATATTACATAAATAAAATTCTATCGGTAAAACTTTTTGAATATGTCGGTAGATGACAAATTAGCAGCGAACAGCGTCAAGAAGATGGGATCCTGTTCTCTCTGCTGGGGAGGTCGAGACCTGAGGGCAAACAAGACATAATAGAAAACAAAACCGGTCAAGACCTCACGCTTAGTGTAGGAAGGCTGAGCCCTTAATTAGTGCCAGTAAGTTTTTAAAATGCGACATACCTACCTACGTCTCTCTAAAGACAAAGATTGTGGTCGCAGAGCCAATTCAAAAGGTATAGTTCCTGTGGGTCAATAGCAACCGTGGATCGGAAACACACGCCAAGTTGGAAAATAGGACGGGTAAACCCTACCAACTGAAATTTTCTGGCATCTCTGTGCATCGGATTCGGAAGGTAGGCCTCCGCTGAAGTTGCTAGATATCAGCCGTTAAGTCTAGTCGAAAGCATTACCTATCATAAACTTTATATTTACTTAACTCTTTTAATGAACCCCACTGTGTAGTATTATGGCTCGTATTGTACCACCTCATAGTTGAGTTGAGCCCCCTGAGTCTTCATTATGGGTGGTGTTTGACTCAATCCAACGGAGCTGCTACTACCTATCAGTTTGGAGCGAAAGACCAAAGCTGCATCGAAATCTCACCGTCCTTTCAGCAGCTTCACAAGTGGACTCCACTTCTCCGAGAACAGGGTAATGTTGCTCCTCCACTTGTCCTTCATCAGGTCTGCTATCGACGCGTTCACTACCCTCAAGTACCCGCAGTTGTCAGTGTACGCGTCCAGAAGCAGCTGGGAGAAAAACTTAGGCACGAAGTCCCGGAGACACTTCTGCACGTTATACAGGGAAGTGTTCATGTCTTGGGCATGTTGACGGGTTTTTATTTCCACGATTGTTACCAGACTTTCTTGCATTGTTTCGTTGAAACTGTTGAAGGGATGATGAAGTTATACATAGTTGTGACGATTTGGGTATTCTATAGACATGGAAATGGAACAAATGAGCATTGAACAGACTCGGAGGGTAGAGCTAAAGATATAAAAATAATTACAGGCGAATGACCCCAAACTCTATCCTGATCAGGAACTTTTGCCAGAGCCTTTGCCTAAGTATGTTGTTTTTATTAAAGGTCCAACTTTATTTATTACAAAGAACATACTTAGGCATAGGCAATCAAGGATGTGGATCCCCTGGTGGGGAGCGGCAACCGCAGCCCACATGGTTACGGGTAACACCATGGACATTACTCGCGCGTTGTTGTCGACCCTACAAGAACTAGGCAAGGTGGACGGCACATCACGCTACCCATTTCCGGTCAGTCCTTCTTGCTCCATTGCAAAGAAATTACATTTAGCAAGATCAAGATAGATACCGGAAATGGGTAGCCTGATGTGCCGTTGACTGTACAGCTCATTGGGAAAATCTCGGCAGGGAGCTCTTTCCACAATTTAAGTGTCCTGGTAACGGGGCATCTTAGGAACTGAGTTGTACGAGACCATGGCGGCTCTAGTCTAGAGTATGAGGTTAAAAACCTGACGATGGCGCGAGCGACTTGTACCTATGACAATTGGAAACTACTAGGCCTGAAAACTCCTCCTAGCGCTTAAAATCCGTGTGACCCTCAGAATCGATCATCACTTACAGAACAGCTTGATGCAATATACAGTGAGTGGCGGCCACTTCATCCGGTAACTCCTTGTGGCACTTGTTCACAGTGTCGAAATGGCGTACATCCTCGAAGTTCTTGATGACGCGGTGGAACTGCTCTCGGATTTCCATCAGCTTCTCCACCGGCTCCACGAGGCAGTGCTCGGTTATTTCTATCATCTGGGATATGGAAACTTTTAGGGTTGCAGCAAGTTATCTACCTAAAGTTAGGCTATGCTGAAATCGAAATCCTTCTTACAGCTACCATACCCCTAATGAGTTAGTCAAAGGCATATTGATTGTTGCCGCATGGTGAACGGAACTTTTAAAAGCCCACATTTCAACGAGGGAATTTGAACCTAAGGGGCGAGCCTACAGCCGGATCGGTGTTTTCCATCACCGGAGAGTTAGTTGTAGGTACAATGAACACAAAGTAGGTATGTTCCGGCCAGATTTGAGCTCAGGACCAACGGGATCCAAGCCCGAGTGTTTTAACCACTGGGCCACGACGGTCTCGAAATAAATAATGTTTATCTTGTTTTAGATCATAGTGACGCTTCAGAGGACTTAGGAATCTGTGATTGAATTTTGAAGCTGGCTGTACAGCGTTAATGTGTCTCTTAAAATCAAAGATATTATAGTAAAAAAGACGTAGATAGGTTACTTGTGCTAAAAAGTGGCACCCGAAATCAAAACTTCGAACACCTAAGCAAAGCATTGACAGTGTGAGACGACACTGTACAACATGTCTCTGTCTCGTTCACGCTCTAGTAAATAATCATGCTATCTTATACACACGCTCAAATTATAGCCTACGTACGCCAGGGGATAATTTTCGACTTCGAACCAGTACTGACATAACCTATCTATCTCTTTGAATAGATCTATCCTCACAAAAAACCTATAAGAGTAGAAATAAAACTTAAAGTGGTGAACCTCACCTCTTCCAGCGAAATAACGTAGTTAGTAAAGTCAAAAAAGTATTTTATCTTGTAAAACTTCACGACTGCACTCCTCAACTCCCGAGCCATCTCCTCATTCATGATCTGCACCAGGTCTAGAAACGTGTCTATGGTGTGAAGAGACTTGTTCTTTAGTCTGTGGTAGTTGAACCGACCCTGGATGAAGAGGTTCTTGGCTACGCTGTAGGCTTCGTTGACGAGATGGTACTTTGGGTCTATGTTGTCGAATAGGTTTGTGCACTGTGGATTTGATTATTTAATTATCATTCTTATGCATTTATTGCGAACATATTGCAACTTATATGGAGGTAACCGTGGCGCAGTTGTGATAGTAATCGGCGACGATCGCTGTTGTTTACTGTAGACTTAGCTATTTAATTAGGAACGATTTGATTGGTAAGGGCGCGTGCCAGGTCGAAGGACAAGTATGAAATCATTGCATTCTTATCTTAACGCGAACGGACTATAGAATAATAAATAAGCTAAATCGCTCTCCGACAGAACTCAAGAGCGCACTCTCGGCGGTTCTTTATGGACCAAGTTTGCGAAATCTTAAAGGCTCACCTCTTGCAGACATATTAATGACAGTAGAACCGCCACTACATCACACAATCTGTATACTAAGTTCATAATTGCTAATATTAGTGGTAATAATTGTTTAAATAACGCCTATTTTAAAACAAAATTTCAATAAAGTTAAGTCTAATTAGCTTTAAAAGTATCTTAAATGTAGAGTAACACTTCACATATTGAAGTACATTATTTATTAATTATTTGTATGTCATAGAATGCTAGTACTAAATTATTTACATCGATAAGTAGGTAGTTGCACTCAGTAACCAATAAATAACTAATTTGGCATAAAGAATTAAGTTTTTAATCAAACGCTTTCGTAATCTACGTTATTCCGTGAATAGGGTTGCCAAAATAAATCCAACATTTTAATTCATCTAAAAACATCTATGGTATTCTAGTGGGCGCCAAAACTCACTACGCTCGTGGTGAGGTACCTAACTTTAAAATTATATTTCTTTGCAACTGTGGTTTGAGAGAAAAGAACTAAGCCAAATAACACTTTTTCAGTATTTACATACAAAATGAGATAAAATACTAATTCAGAGTGAAGCGTATTGATGTTTGAAGTAAGCATGAAGCACCGATATGTGAAGTAATGTCTGCCGGAATGCCACCCCAACACATAATAAGGCAGTTTAAAGAACATTTCAGCCGATCGATTTGGTGAAATGGTTATGAAGTGAGTTACTCTACAGAGATTGCGGGTCAATCCCCGCACAGTACAAATAGGCGTGCGAATTAACATATCTGTTTGTATTTTAATACAAACTATTGATTCACAACAAAAAGTATTTATGTATGTTTATCCGTTGTCTAGTTCTCATAGTACTTTGTCAAATTTGTGCTAAAGGGCACTGTGTGGTTTAAAAAAAACGTTTTACCAAAGTTCCTTAATGTAAGCCCAGCTGACAACCCTGTGAGACTTGATTGCTATTGACATAGTAAAAAAGTTATTACAATACGTCAGTTTATAGAAGTTAAGAATGGTTTATGTAGAATTTCCATCATCCTTACATTGATTTCGTTGGGTGAATTGTTCATGTAATATTTAATGATATTAGCGCAATTGGTTTGCTAGTCTTACTGAGGAATCGGACACAGTAGAAAATCTATTGGCTGATATCACATAACCTTTAAGCATTAATATAAACAAAAAGATGTAGATAACTTGTGCTAAAAAAGTGGCACCCAGAATCAGAACTTTAGTGCACCTGAGCATAGCATCCACAGTGTTGACAGTTTGAGACGTCACTGCGCAACATTGGCAACATGTATCTGTCTTTTAAATTTGACTTACTTAAATTTGAAAAGCATGAAGCTTACAAGAATATAATTGAAGGTTTCAAAATACAATTTGATTGGATATGTAAATAGAATACACAAAATATGTAAATAAAAGTATATTCACATAGACATAAAGAATTATAATATTATAGTAACTTATGTTTAAATATTACGGTATATAACAGAGTACATGAATCAACTACTTAATTAATTATATTATACTGATGACACAACATTCTTGAGCCTTTGATTACCTGAAAAGATTATGTTTCCTTATATTTTTGCTGCTTAATAATTCAAAACTATGTCGAAATAAAACAAAGATATTAATTAGCTCATGTATCCACTCATAATTTGGGGAGAGGACACCACTAACGCGGTAAAGGAAGTTCGTTAAGCCTAGTCTGGAGCATTGGGGCTTGATAACATCTGACAGTTAGTTTTATCACTATAACCTTACACCCCTCCCACAACCGCACCAAGCCCATTGGAGCCATCTCGCACCACCTCACAGTTATTTTGAAGCTTAGCAGTGGTTAGACGACGTTCAGAAGTGGGCTTTTACAACCGCTGGGTTGCGGGTTCGATCCCCGCACAGTACAACATTTGTGTGCATGAACATGTCTGTTTGTACTGGTCTGGGTGTTTCCTATGTGAATTAAGTATGTATTTACAAAAAAAATATGTATTTAAGTATGTTTATCGTTGTCTAGTATCCCACAGTACAAGCATTTAGGTGCTTAGTTTGGAACTAGATGGCGTTGTGTGGAATACTGGCCAGTGATAATTTCCAGTATAAAGGCTGTTGTTACTCACCTGGCATCATCACATCATCAGTCCTTATGGAGGAACTTGTTGAAGGCGCCGTAAGAGGTCTCCAGGTCGAACACCAGCTGACGGACTTGCGCCTCTGACAGTTCATCTGATGCTGACATCTCCGATAGCTTGTCTAACCATTCTTGCACCTGGTTAAATTGGATACATCATTATTTATTCCAAACGAGACATCATTATTCAAATCAAACTGACTGTTCTTAGGCGGCATTGTGAAGTACATCAACTACATTGGACCACTAGGCGCAGACTAGCCTTCCACCCTTATCTTGTTGATATTCCAGCAATCCGCACCAAACGTTTTGGTAATCCCTTTTAATGCGAACAGCAAGGGAGTGGAATGAGCTGCCTGCTGAAGTGTTTCCACAGCAGTATAACTTGGGCCTTTAAGAAAAGAGTGAACAGTCATTTGTTAGGCCGGCATGTACCAACTTAGACCATATCATCACTTAAGATCAGGTGAGATTGTGGTCAAATGCGCGCCTACTTGAATCATAAAAAAAAAGAAAAAGAACATTCAAAAGCTTCCTCTGAGAAAATGTAATACCTCGTTGCCATAGGTAAGCCTACTGCTGCGTATTTGACCCTATTTGGTTTTCCTATTGGGACAGCCGAGGGTGTCGAGCCGTCCCTACCAGGCAGTGGTGGAGGCCTGTGCAATGCCGGCAACGGTACCCCCGTACCGCGCGCCGGCTGGCCTCCTCGATTATTACATACCTGCCACTAAGAAATTAGCTATTTTTGCAAGTACTTGTGTGATGCAACTAACGGCTGACCTTGAGAGTTAGCCATACGAGAGTAAAAAGCCAACAAAAGAGTACAAAGTAAAAAACTGATTTGAGATCTGATCAGAGAATTTCATCACTGGGCTACATATTTTGGTTTTATTTAACTATTTATTTGGGTATAAAAAATCGTTTGGCCACCAGCTCACCTTCAGTTTCCCCTCGAAGTCCTCAGGCAGCATCAGCAGCCGGTCCATGGTGTCTCGCAAGTCTCGCAGCTCTGGCTGGATCATGTCCATGGCTCGGAACTCGAGCCGCAGCTTATCCATCAGGGTAATGAACAGCTGAAAGGTTGAACCAACTGTAAGACTGTCTTGGGCTGAACTGATTTAGTTTAGAATTAAAATTAATAGGGTAAAGTGTCTAAGCTGAAATGACGCGCCTCTCCACTGCATCTATGCTTACAAGCAAGCACTCTTGTATGCGTAGATGCGGTGGCAGGGCGCGTCATTTCAGCTTAGACAATCTCTAGTTGACTATCAGTTGTCATTAGATTTTATTACCAAAAATTACGGAAGAAATCATTGTGATTTTTGCAGTAAGGTATATGAATTTTATTTCACACCTGAAATTGACAGCCACCCTGTATAATAAAGTGTATACTTACAGAAACAATCTCTGCAATGTATTTGTTTGTGTTGCCTTTGTCATCTTTGATTAGATTTGGTTTGTTCTCCCGTATCCTCTCCAGCGCTGCTGGGCAGTCCAGCTGTAATGCAACACACAAATAATGGCATCACAAACAACCAGGTTTATAATAACCAGGATAAAATAAATGGTTACAATTCAGTGTTTATTATAAACATATGTTTTATCTGCAGCATTAAGACTCACCAATTAAAGATAATGGTTCATTGATATGAGATAGACATTCTTAAGAAGCTTTTTTTAAATTCTTCATGATTTTTTTCTTAGTAAAATGTGAAAGTGACTCCCCTTAAAAAAAATACCCATAAAATATGAGTTTTTCCAAGATAAATAATAGCCAACCATATTCATGTTTTTTTAAATCTAAACAACACCTCTTTATAACATCTGGGGGGCTAAAACGGTAACATTTTAGCATTTCATATTATGAAACACCTAACTGACGTTTCATCTAGGCCGCGGTCCGTTTCGAGTCAAAAGTGAGTAATAGCGCGCTGACGTCGCTCACGTTCATACAATTTATCAATTCGGGATGCGTGTCAGCGCGCTGTTACTCACTTTTGACTCGAAACGGACCGCGGTCTAGATGAAACGTCAAATAGATGATTCATAATATGAAATGCTAAAATGTTGCTGTTTTAGCCCCGCAGGCTAGATTACTCACCCTATATTTTGTGACAAAAGACTCAATTGTAGGAAACTCATCGCCCTGCACTTGTTTGAAGGCGACCCGGTATTGCACAAGCAGTCTGCTGCAGGCAGCGGTGTACTCCTGTGCGCGTACGCAGTCTCGCATGTACGCTTTCTCTAGATGTTGTAGGGTACTGACTACAGCATACAGCTCTGCCATGTTATCATGCCTGTAAAATAAATAAATATGGTTATTATTGTTTTCAGCATTTTCCATGCAGTTTCTTTATTAAAGATCTGAAAACCAGAAAAGGACATTTGGTCATCTTAACATCGGGCAGAAATCAAACCTGCATCTTTTGCAAACCGGATGACTGCACTTATTGGGTTTGATTCCTACCTAATGCCAAGATGACCAAATGTCTTTTTCTGGTCTTCAGATCTTTAATAAATAAATATCTTAATACATGACCTGAATTTCTGGTTCAAAATCTATATCAGTAAATTATTTCGAACTACAGGGCAAAGCTCTCCTCTCCCAATCTCTAGACCACACAGTCCTAAGCCAGTTTCAATCCATCTTTCCTTTATCTATTTCATCAGAAATTTTAATTGGTTGAAAAACAGACCAATATGTGTCAAGGACAAATAGATGCACAGAAGCAGTTTAAAATCAATAATAGTTAAATGATGAAAATAGTATAAAGCGTAGTTTACGAGTAGGGGGGCCATAACTTCTTAATTTCATAATATTCACAAATGAGTCATTGAGAATACACAGGTCACAGTTTATCACCCCCTAACGAAACTTAATCTATATAGAAACAAGACATATCACTCACTTTTCCCTCTCCCTAGCATTTCTGTAAAGTTTTACTTCCTCGTAAAGCTCGGGTCTCGAATCTGTGAGCAAATTAGAATCACAGATTAGAATTTATTAGCTCTATTTGTGTAAATAAAACCAAAACACACAAAAAGTATTCAAACTAAAGATATGGCAATTTACCTTGCATTTTTATGATGCTTCAGCCACACTCCGGATCTTTATAGTTAAATAAATAGAAAATCTAGCTATAATTCAATTTATGAGCAAATAATTCCAATTCTCCTGTATGTTTTTGTTACAGTCACAAACAATGACGACATTAAATTAAATTGCTTCGCAGAGGGACTGACTGACTGAAAAATTTATGACAGACGGGCGGATGATGACACTGACAGACCATTAGCTTTGGTCCGAATTATTCTTGCGTATGTACATTTTTTCTTGAGGAGGTGCCCGTGGCGCAGTTGTGACAGTGAAGGCGACGATCGCTGTTGTAAAGCAACAGTCGCCGGGTTGGAAATGGAATGGGTGACCGAAATTTAGTGCTGTGTAATTTCGGGCATCTCCGTGCTTCGGAAGGCATGTTATGCAGTTGGTCCCGGTTGACGTCGCTAGATGTCAGTCGTTCAGTCTAGCCAGAGGCCTTACGGCGGCTTGATAACAACGTACTTTAAGGTTCCTCACTACCCTTACACTCCTCCAACAAACCGCACTGAGCCCGCGTGTTGGTGTATGGCTCGTTCCATCTCATAGTTGAGGTGAGGCCTGTACCCAGCAGTAGGACGTATATAGGCCGTTTATGTATGTAATTTTTTTCTTAGTTCAGCAGAGGGCCCAAACAGTAAGCATGGTCTATTTAATTTTATGAAAAAGCCATTTTCAGAATCTCAGGATTCTCTCTAAAGGTGCGGTCCAAATGGGCCAGAACTGGCCAGAAGTGATATCAGTGCGCAGCGTGTGATACCCGCAAGTGAACACAGCGCCATGTAACACTACCACTTGTGCTCCAGGGTCACCGTGTGTACGATAAATCAGATTCATTGATGAAGCTTTAAACTGATATTTTCTTGAAAAATAATTGAAATTAATTTTATGAAGTTATCTTGTCTTTTTCATCAAGAGCAAAATAATGTCTATTGCTGATCATAGGTTTGTTCATACCAGTTTTTGCTTACAAGTTTTCATGGGTTTCCGAAGTTTTCTTAATTAATTTATTTATTTATTCCATCTGAACCTAATTAATTTTGATTTGCGTTTATTTATCGATTAGTAGTAGTAATCGTTTTCTAATGGAAGTACAGTCAACGCTACATCGGGATAACCTATTGCGGTTTTATCTTGCTCTTGTCAAACGAAACTTATTTGCAACAGAGGGAGAAGGACTGAGCCGAAATGTTTAGCCCTTCATGACGTTGACGGGACCTCATTTATGAGAAAAAAAAACCTGTTTTTATTCCAAATGACAATTCATTGGAATAGAGGAAGGAGGAATGACCGAAAGTGAAACATCTGTCATGCCGTCTGACGTGACTGTGCACGTAATGTTTAGAATAGAATAAAACTTTATTTTGCTTTGTTTAATAAGACCGCCTACATTAAACATTAAAAGGCAAACTCTATTCTTTACCTGTAAATAAATTTATTTTGTGTGCATTATGCAGTGCCTTGCACGAACCGCTAACGTTTTGGCCTAAACGATACCCTTTTTTTAATGACATAGGAAAATTAATTCATATTGATAGCTCATTTCGGACCAGAACTGCGTACCATAGATTAAAAACAACACAAAAATCAAATGGCAAAAAAGTTTATAGCCAATGCCATAAATAAAAAAAGCTGCCTGTCTCGATGACGTAATCGTCCAATATGGCGGATGACGCGCGCGCTCCCTGCCGCCCGCGCTCGTAGTTTCCTCCGTTGGTTTGACCAACTGCCACTCGTCGCGAATGATTTCACGGGGCAATGAATGAAATTTTGTGCTAAACAGTCTTCGAACAAAAATACTCTCACAACAAACTCCTCCTCAGGACTTTAAAGTGTGTAACAGTGCGTTCGTGAAGGTGGATTCTTGGTGACAGTGTTAAATCCAGTTCTTTCTTTCTGTGTAACCGTAGTGTTTACGTGCTGAAACGGTATCTATTGTGTGCGATTCTTCTCTTGAGCCTTCCACCTTCCCATTTAATGGGATCTTGCTGATCAACAGGTAAGTGTTTTCTTTAAAAAGTATACTTTTCCTACTTTCTAATAAGTTAAAGTTTAAAGCGGTTTGAAGGTCTGTTTGTAGAAATGAAATGGAAAAAAGTGTTTATGAGAGAAGTGAAAAGGGTCCCGGTGTATGTTGCAAAGTTGTTTACGCTGAATTGTGTAGTTAAAAGCGTTTTATTCTTATTGGAATGTAGTCCCCGCACGGCAGCCGCCCGGCCGCTCCTTGGGTGCGGCGTCGTTCTTGTTCCACTTTTAGTTGATAAGTAGGTAATGGGCAGTACTACCAGATAATGTCGCTTTGAACACGTACTACGCGTAGTAGCAACTCGTTACAGGTGTTTTGTATCAGAATTTTGCATTTACTTGTTGTAGGTCATGTGAAACTTCTTTGTTTTGAATTTTTCTGTGTACTTTTCACTCTGAGTGAAGTGAATTTAAACTAGCTATTACTTACAGTTGTCTTGCAGATAAGAATTTAGTTCTTCTATTTAATTTACTTTTACCGTTGCTTAATGAAAATTCAGAATTGTTATCATTATAAAGTTATTAACTGAAGTATTTAATCAAGTAAATTCCTCACTGCAAGTGCATACAATGGCATATCAGATAAGATAATGTAGAATTGGCAGGATCTATATTATTAGCATTGAAAGAGAACAATAACAGTTCACTGTACAATCGCTTATAGTATACCATTCACATGGTTTCCTAGAATCCGTGCCTGAAGTGACACAGAACTTAATCATTATGAATGTATTTATTTGCAAACTTCACAGCGGTTTTGTCACAATAATCATAGCTATGTGTAAAGAAAGAAAGGAAGAAAATACGTTTATTTGGTACAGTATACAAAGTAGCAACATTTTGAGGCCACATTCTGAGTAAACACCAAAAAGGTTTCTGCCTACTTTCTGTGCATATATTTTTAGACATGGAGTCTAAAAAGTCATTGAAAAATAAAATGTAAATTCAATTAATTATAGTACCTCACTATAATTTGCCTGGTGTGAAATAAATTAATCCCCAAATAGCTTTAATTGAATTTTCCTGTTTTTACTTATCTGACAATAATATTGATTGCCTGAAATTACATGATCTGTTAATATTCTTTTTGAGTTATGTTATGTTAGCAGCTATGTTAAAAGTAGCAGTATGATAAAAATGCGAAATATTCGACTTATTTTTTAAATGTGAAAGTATGTTCGTTTGGCATGTTTTACACCTGAACTGCTTAACTATTTTCAAATATATTGGTATAGAGATAAATTGGACCTTGGAGAAAGGTACCCTTTATCACAGAAATAAGACTCAATGTATAAAACCGGCAGTGACTGTGTATTTCAAACATCTCCGTGCTTCGGAAGGCACATTAAGCATTTCTCCAGTGCACCAGTACGAGACCCACCTGTTTTTAAATTATTTCAAGCTAGGCCGGGAAGTGATGATGTGGTGTGATGGTACAAATGCATTTACCTTTACATGGTGGGCATTTCAGATTGCTGCCATAAGACTCATTTTGCAATGGTTTTGTAAAATTGGATGTGAACGCGTCTTTACATGTCTGCTTAGCATGTACTTTTCACTCTTTCCTTAAAGAGACCCAAGTTGTAGTGTTTCGGGAACATGGAGCGAGTTCCCTTGCCGCGTGCCGTTCGTATCATACAGTAATCAGCTAAATACCATACCCACGCGAACGCACGTAGGTATGGCTGGAATATCACCAACATAAGAATGAAAAGCCAGCGTGCGTCTAGAGCTTCGGCGCTGAAAAGGTGGACCAACTCAAAAATTGTTTCAATTCGTAGTTACCAACGCCGAAAGAGACTGAAAGGGAGGTTGAAACTCGGTCTGGGTTCTTGTGATACTTTCGTTTCGGGTTCCATACTTCTCTATCAGAGCAATGTGAAACTGTTAAAACTTACGACACAGTAAACATAACAGTAGGTTATTTAAGGTCACCCGCCGTTAGTTATTAGCCTAGCGTGCTCACAGACACACAGCACAGCCCGTCCGTGCTGCCGATGCCGCCACCTTATTCCCCCATATTTTATGCTAGCGTGTGCGTGAAATCGCGTGCCGAGACGGCGCGCGACGCGCACGCACACATTCAAACAGAGTGCGGCACGTTTGTATGAAGATATTTTACTGTTATCTGTTTACTGTGACGGCGACGAGTATCATTCACACTCAGCATCTCAATTACTATCAATCTTATTAACAGACTTAACACGATGATGTCACCAGGAAACTTGGAATTGTCTCGCCGAATCTCGCGGAGCTGTCGTGGTGATGTCATTGCTCGAATATTGGACACGATAGAGGTCGTAGCTGCCCGTGCTCAGTGACGGATTGGTTACAATCACGGTGTTAAGCCACACAGGCCAAATTGGCTAGTGGGATGGGTGACCTTATGCGAATTTAAGTGTGTTTTCGGCCATCTAGTCCTTCAAACAAAAAACTCGTAAAGTTGATCCTCGTAAACTTGGTGGCCTGATAACATCTGACAGTGGTTTATCACTAGCCTTTAATACTGCTCTACAAGCTCCACAGCTCAGTAGCAGGCATCTTGAAACATTACTAGCTGCGCCGACGTAGGAGGTACCTATATTTTTTTAAGTTGACCTAACTTCACCCAATGGCACTTTCAGATTTTTCAGCTGTGAAAGCCTTTTGGTCTAATCACTAAGTTTAGAGACTGTCCAGGTTACCACTGGAATTCACAGACGATATTGTCTCGACCTTGGCAGCTAAGTAGGTAGGTACTGAACCGTTTAATCGAGGCCAGCTGTCAAGAGTCACAGCACAAACCTGACTTGAACCGACTGACTAGGACTTATTATTGGTTAGATAAAATACCGACCATTTGCGTTTTCTGTTGTTTACGCGAACATTAGGTAGGTACTTATTGGAATAACGTTTAACTAGGTACCTACGTTTTATTTTCATTATTTTGTTTTTTCAACTGATTTTTAGCAATACAGTGATAAAGCTAGATTGGTCAGACAAAAAATATACTTATTGCACAAAGAAAACAATTGAACAATAATGTTTACAGAGTATCAGGACTTTTGGCCCGCCCTATGCCTAAAAGCAGTCTTTTCCAGACAACCTTCGAATAGAGAAACAAAAAAAATTCCTAGATGTGGTAAAAAAGTTGGTATATTTCTATGAAAAAATATATATATAGGAAGTATCTTTTTCCCCATTTTTGATTACCGACCTACCTACCATGACTCTGCGGCTACGGGTAGCTAAAGACACGTTGACCTATTTATTTCTAAATAAGTTGAAAGTAACCTGCTTATGTCGTTTTTCATAAAAAACAATCTCGTTAAAATGTTCACAACTTGAAGTTATCAATTTGTCGGTGCGAAGATATTGTTATTAGTTAACTACAGATATAAACCTATCTTATACCCGTATTCGTCATTAACTGGTCATTTTGAACCTTGAATAAAGCTGTTGTATTATGGAGTGACGTGAACAGATTATTAATCTTAAAAAACTTCCTCAAACATAACTCCACGATAAACAATAATTAAATCAAAGGTCTAATTCAGTTGATTTCCCTAAAATTCACCAGCCGACTAAATACTCTTACGCGTAACATATTTACTTTGAGCAGTTCGTTGAAAACTAAATCGTGGAGACTCCTGTGTGGCCCCAGCCTGTTTATTTTGTAAATCCTCTCTGTTTATGCAATCATTTAAATTCTGGAGAAACGAAGCTATTCGAATTCCTGTGCGTTTTCGTATTCAGATTCGAATGGAAATGGACGAACTTTAAAACTCGTAACTTACTTACAACTACTAACTCTGATAAAGTAGTTTGGTCTAATTGTTTTCCCAGTGTTGGAAGTTTTGAATTAGTTGATTTTATTGACTGACTCTAACTTTGCGAAACTCAAAATACCTAAGTCGTTCAATAATTTCATTGACTCCTTGAGTTAAGCTTCAAATTGGCTAAACTTTATAAGAATAAGATACAATGAGAAAAAGTAAACTCGATTTACTACTTCAGATCTAATTTGAATAATCTTTGTAAATAAAACATTCAGGTACAATATCCTACCTGAACAAATTCAGGGGTTTTAAGTTTGTAATATGCATTAAGAAAACCTGCTGATTGTAGCCAGTCGAATTAAATCTTATGGACGCATCAATCAATGATACTGAACGAAATCGGTGATAATGATGATGTTTTTTGATAAACGCAGCGTAGGTTGTACCTACGAGAAAGAGAGCAAGTAAAATCTGCAATGAATAAAGCCAGTTTAACTCATTCTCATTCAGAAGGCTCCGTAGCGCCATATACATCCCAAAAGCAATTATTTGCTTTAATTTATTAATCAAGCTCTTACCATTTATCTCTCTAGAGGTTTAGACAAATGTATCTTAAATCCTTGAAAAGCCGCCAAGGGATTTGATACCGAAACATTTTAGGGTATTGCCTGGGTAGCTTTTAAGTCGTGATGCGTGGCAATTAAGCATTCCGCTATTTATTAACTGCTAACGAAAACTTCTGTAACATTAGACGGATCGTGGGATATAATTATATGGTTATATTTTCAGGTTGATCTTAGCCTCGTCCTTTATTTTGTTAGAATATTGAGCAAGGACGAGTATCTGGAATTTCTTCAGAAGAAGCCCAAAATGGCGATTAAATCCCGGATATAGGTGGGTGGCTCATCTCTTCCTGTATTTTTTTGGTAACCCATAAGTGGATTTGCGGTCCAGCAGCAATCCAGATGCTAACCCCCTTACCCCCTTATTTATAAAAACGAACGCAACGCTAAAGCATAGTTTAAGCAATTGACGTGTTGTGTCACTTACTCGCAAATGGCGAGTAAGAACGCAAATTCGTTTTTATGAATAAGGGGGTAAATGTATAGTGATTCCACCCACCTCTACCATTTTGAACTTGCAAGGCACTAAGTACTTATTTTCAATCCAACATCGTTGTCAACTTGGCGTAAAGTGGCGCAGTAATCTCAGACGGCTGGAAATAGATGTAGATATTGTTCCCAGACCTAAAATATCCTCTGATATAGGTCTTAGAAGTAAACAAGCTAAGTTATTTGTGTCCAACACGGCCCCTGCAACCTACACCCGGTCGTTGCCCCTTTAGTATCGTCCTACGGTTTAAACAACGTATTATACTCGTCCTCACCTGATATAAAATAAAAACGCAAGTATTCAATCCTGGTACTTAAACGTGTTAAGGGGTCTTATTACTAAATATTTCCGAAGTAGGTGGCTTTAAGCTGGCTTGTTTCTTTATTTTATTTACAAATAGGTAGTATACGTTGAAAATTCCTTCGATTAGGATTACATCTTTGACCCGTAACGGATTTTGGTCGTTGACACTAGTGAAAAAAACACTCACGCTTTGGGCCAGCTCATCTATGCTATCCCGGTTGGCGCCAAAACACACTGCCCTCGTGATGAGTTAGCTTTAAAATTCAATTTCTTCGCGACTGTGGTCGTTTGAGAGAAAATAACTAGGCTAAATATATTTTTTTAGTTATTTACTTACTTGCACAATCACGGAAAATACTAATTTAAAGTGAAGCGTATTGATGATTGAAGTAAGCGTGAAGCACCGAGATGTGAAGTGATAGCCGGAATGCCACGCCAGCAGACCATCCAGTCGCGCCCTACCTTGAAACAAATAAGTTAAAGTATCGTAGCAATCCAAATTATAATCCTTAACTGCTATAACAGGCCAGTTAACTATACTGAACAGTCTGGCAATAATACTGTAATAAGACCCCAAGGTCCTAAATTTGGAAGGTCGCAAAAAACCGCCTTCGAGCATGCAAACATTAATGCATTCCCGAACAGGTTTAAGATCTCGGACGCGTCGCGAGCGCCGCGTGGGCAGACCTCGTATTTCGTGCATTTTATTCTCTGAAGATTATTTTTCCCTGTGACCTGGTCGCATCTTTTGGCGTGCGACCAAATGCATTCAGGGAAACTTGAGCGCGCCACTCGCTTACTTATTACAAGCTCTCGTCTTCCTGTTTCCTAGGGGTGAATTAATTATTTAAAAAACTACTGCGAGGTGACGTAAGCGCTGCGGTGTTGGGAATAGGGGTGGTAATTCTGAGGTATGTGGATTTCTTTTAGCTAATGAGATGGGAATGAAAAATACTTTTTATTTAGGGTCTGAAGACGTTTATTTAATAGTGTTCAGAGATGCTGCCCATTTGTGTAGTATATTTTTGCGTGCGCATGTGGATCTGTTGTGTCACATACACTCTGTAGGGCTTGTGATGTGGAATACAAGAATTTAAAAGATTAAATTTCTAGGTCATCCTTCTATCAGTCAGTATGTTTCAGGTTCTTGAATAAACTTAGTCATTATCAAACTCTAGAGCAAAACGTCGATTTTCTATAGCGGCGCGTCGATAAATGTGGGTAGACCCTTACCCCCTTATTCATAAAAACGAACGCAACGCTAACGCATTGTTTAAGCTATTGACGTGTTCTGTCACTTACTCGCAAATGGCGGCAGCAACAAGAATGACAGTGACAAAGCGATACAATAGTTATCGTGTTCTATAAGAGCTGTTTAAATTTTTATGAATAAGGGGGTTAGTCGCTCGAAGACCAAAACCGACCAGTTCCTGATAGTAGCCAGCCCTACCGGCAGAAGTCGTGAATGTGGGACGTCATTAATGAGAGTGTGTCAAGGATCTGCTAATTCGACAGATGCTAGTAAAACGGTTACGGTGGTATAACATTTTTAGTACTGCGGAGTTTTTGATAGCACTAATACTAGGAAAGTCGTTCGACGTTCGTTTGGAGTTCGTATTCGCATAAATGGATTTAATAGGAACTGAATCATTGAAGTTTAAATTGAATCATATTTTCTATGAGTCATCAATAACGTTTCGTGGTAGTCTCACACGTTTAGTAAAGATTATGATATAATCATGATATATTTAGCGAAATGCGTCAATTATTGTTATTCAAATCTAAATCGTTTTGAGCCAATTAATGAGGACTGATACAAATCCTACTGATATTATAAATGCGATGTGCCCTGTTCCTCTTTCATGTAAAAACTGCTGGATGAATTTCAATTCAACTGTACAATAATATAGCTTATGCATCTGACTAGGTCATAGCCTACAATTAATAAAGAAATACCACATATTTTTTTAAACCTAAGTCCACGCGGACTGAGTCGCGGGCGACCGCTGGTTTAAAAATTTTTTCATTACTCATACTCTGAAAGTAGGTTATTACTGACCTGAGAAGCGGGCTGAAATTGATACTTTTCATCCCTAGGGAGAATCACTTTCAACTGACAGCTATCAAATTATTAAAAAAAACTCGTTCTTTGCACATAATATCTATTGAACCATGTTCCAACTTTCTATACTGCCACGATGTAAAATTGAAATAACTTAAAGTAAAGTATCGATTAGAGAATACATATTTTTTAATACCTTTATTATAATTTAGCTTCAACAATTTCTTTAAAATAACTTAGCCTTGAGCAAAATATTTACCATTTTACCAATGATAAAAATAAAAAATAATGGCTGAATAGCGAACCGGCCACAGAAAAAAAAACAAACAATATAAGCGGGAAAACGACAATTCGAACTTTATTTATTTTTGTCATTTTTTCTTTAGCTAATTCTTGTTTTTATGTTTACTTTCCTCGTATTTGTAATGAAAAGCACAGTGTTTACCTCGGGTTAAAGACTTATTTAGTCCCTCGAACTATTGGCGCCCTCACTTCGTTCCGGGCGCCAAACCCCGTCTCGGGACTAAATAAGTCACTTTCACCCCTAGGGTAACAATGTACTATTGCAGAAATAAAACACAAGAAGCCTTTTCTAAATATTCCGATGAAGGCAACAGTTATTGTGCTTTTGGCATTCAAGTTTGGGTGGGATACTGTCAGAAACAAATTCACTTGCCCCCGAATGTCTGCAGGAATCAAAGAAAAAAGATTAACCCCGTTATTCATGAAAACGAACGCAACGTTAAAGCATTGTTTAAGCAATTGATGTGTTCTGTCACTTACTCGCAAATGGCGGCAGCAAAAGAATGAAAGTGACAAAGCCATACAAAAGTTAACGTGTTTTTGAAGCGCGGTATAAGTTTTTATGAATAAGGGGATAAGTGTTTCTTCTCTTATCTTATGTTGTTTTTATAGTTAACGTAAGTAATGTATCAATGAAAATCTTGCATATGACGCAATCCTTACTCGTTGTGCTTGTAGACGCAACGCTTATCTCCCGTCTAATCATGTAGAACAACAACGAAACTGTGCCAACATGATCAAGCGCAGCTGATTTAGAGATTATGGACTGGGCTAGTTTGTTTTCTTTGCGTTTTTGTGATTTGATATCTCGTAGGTTTTACGACACCTTCAGCGCAGTGGTTAATAGTGAGTTAGGTTTGAAGGATCGCGCAGGTTCGAATGCAAATATTTGTTACTAAACTGATATCTTCTAGACTAAACTAAACTGATATCTTCTAGACTCTAGAAGATATCAGTTTAGTTCTGTTTTATGTAATCACGTCGTAATCACAAAAACAAAACCCTCTCGAGCGCGTAAATATTTATAAAACAAACTGTAGCTTTTATGAGTCCTACTGCTCGCAGGCCTCACCTCAACTATGATGTGGGGCGACTCGATCCATACTCCAATGCGGGCTCAGTGCTGATTGTAGGAGGGTTAGTGATAAACCTTGCTGGGCCGACCATGTCACCGACGCAGCTGGCTACCTTAAAAACATAATGTAGATTTTTCTGACATACTCGTATTTGAAAATAAACTCAGTTCCCAAAAAATGGTTATCAACACACCCCAAGGCCTACCGGGCTTAACGACTAACGTCTAGCTACTTCAGCCGGGACCAACTGCCCAACGTGCTTCTGTTTTGTTTATTATAATATTGTAAACAGATTAAGTGATGATTACAGAAATGTGTAGGCACATAACTTATACCTACTCGAAGGCCAATTGAACACTCGATGGATTACATCGTGGACAGATTTAGTCATCATACTTCAATACCGACCTACAGAAGATGACTCAATTGACTTTGTTTACAATTCCACAAGTATTCAAATGGGATTCTATTTGCATATATAATTTAAGTAAAAAGACATGTAAATATTTGTATTTTTGTCAGGCTCTTAGGTTATTTTCTTTTCGACTTCAATGGAGTAGTGATATGATAAGCTTGTGTTCCGAATATCTAATGAGATAATTTTCGCCCTGCTTATAACATCATCAGTTTGTGGTAGTCCACTTCTGGACATAAAGCTGCTGGTCCCAAGGTGCGCCACATCTCCAGGTTCTGAGCCTTACGCATACAGTCTGGTCTCGCCACGATCTTACTATTTTACCTTACCCACATTCGATACCTCTGCCTGATGTCACACATTTTTCAGTTCCCTACAACAGATCATGGCTTCATTTACTAACACGCCAATTATTATTTGTTTTTTTTGTTTCCCTACCAATCTCTACCTGAAGGTTGTCTGGAAGAGATCGCTCCTTAGCGATAAGACCGCCAAAATTGTACATTGTTCTCTGTAATTTAATACAACTGTAATGTTTTTGTGCAATAAAGAATATCTATATATCTATCTTTTGAAGACACTCTTTCTAGTTGAACTTTCAGAATTTAAAACATAGCCCCTAACATCGTCAAATATAATATGCATTTCTAAACACAACCATCCACAAATGTTCACACTGAACAGTTCTAGACGCTGCTATAATCCCCTATATCTAATTAGATAACATTCAACTTCGATACAAACCGTAAAACACAACAGTTAGAACCAGCCATACTGGTCCAAAGCCTTCTGTGATTCAATTAGCTCAAACCCGTATAGGAGTAGTAACTGTTTCTGAGGAGGAAACGTCAACCGGGAGTGACAGCTGGACTATAATTGAGTTAATCAATAGAGGCAAGTGCACGTTTTGTATACACGTTGAGCTTAACACTGCAGTTGGAATATGAGCTTTAGTGCACTGGTATAAGGTGATATGAACTGGCAAAGGTGGCCTTCTGTACTGTCAACCAAAACCATACTGTAACCCTTAATTTATTTATCAGATCACCAGCATTTGCTACATCTAACTAATCGTCTTTTATACTGCATCCCACGACCGAAGTAACTATTACACACAAAATTGGCTTAACAGCTTTTTTCCAAGCGAGGCAGTTAAAGACGGACTGATTATTTCGCTGAGCGAATTTCAACTAGACATGGGCATTTTTGAATTTTAACGAAAATTCCGATTATAGAAATCCGTTTTCAGTAGCGCCTAGAAGCGTCAATTCGTTCGTGTTTGTAAGGTTTAGATTACACATAGCAAAATTCAGTTTAAAAATTACTACTTATAATATGAATGCTTCTGATAATAAATGCTAATTATTCGCATACAACGGTCTCTGATAATACAGTGCGCTTGATATGTAGCTGACTGTACCATGTTACATGATCGTCTAGACGTACAGGCTGACGAGAGGCAATTAGCTTAATAATCTGAATATGGAGAGATAACAACATTTCGGAACTAACTCGCTTAAACAGTGAGGGCGAACTTTATTAACTATTGTGTTTAGATTTAATGTGTCCCTAAGAGACAGTACTCTGTCTGGAATATTTAATACTTAAACCCCGAATTCACAAACGTCAATCAACGCTCACGCTCATGCTGTCCTGTAAAATGTCAATAGAATAGAAATGTGGAAGAGACAGCTACACTTCTTGAGGTAGGTGCCCAACGTTGATTTGCGTTTATAAATTCGGGGGTAAGAGACAAACTCTGTCGTGGATGCTTAATTGTTAAAGAGTATCACCCAATAATTATGCAATCTTATTAAAGTTTAAGGGCCTTTCCAGTATAGCTCTCACTTTCAGCTTAATTAACTTACCTATTATAACAGTAACAGTGGATTTTTAACTTCTAACCAACGTTGGAATTTTGACACACCTAAAACAAGTTCTTCTAAATTTGCGGATGATGGAGTGATGGAATCTTCCTAACTTTACAAACTACTCAAGTAAGAATTCTGAATACCAAAGGATCGCGAAGAAAATAAGCACTTTGCCATACCAAACAACATCGTCTCCAAACCTCGGTATGTACAAACTCCTAAATTGCAACACTTCCAATTACTGTCTGCCACACAGATTGAAACATATGCTTAGGTAGTAAGGATGTTCGTTGAATTTAGTGATGCCCACAATTTGGCCCGCCCACTTGTGAGGCCGGATTGCGTGGGCATTGGTCTAGCCAACATTGTCGGATAGCTTGCATTCTGTACACTTGAGAAACATACATTGATTGTGTCTACCAATGGATCATGTAATCTGAAAAATCAATAAAGACAACTGATGTACCTTGGCTAAAGAAGATAGGCGATAAACTGGCCAATTAGGTAGTTAAATACTTTTTGGAGAGAACGTAGGACTACACACTACATTATTTTCGATAGAAGCAACTTCCCAACAATAAGCGTTTCATATATCATATTTTTTTTTACTGTAAATTATTTACTGATTTTTCATAAACACTTGTAAAAGTTTAAAACTAACAAAAAAAAAATTGGTTGAAATAAACAACTTTCATTTTCATTTAGATTTTATCTATTTTAAAACAACACTAACAAGAGTAGCTATAGACTATAGGAGCTAGACAGCGGATAAACATACTCAAATGTGTACTTTTATTAAACACACTATAGTTTGTCATGCGTTGGGATCGAACCCGCGATCGCTGATGTGCTAATCAACTTCTTGACCACAACGCCAAAACGGTTTTAATTCTCGTCACCAAACGAAAATCAAAAGAAAAGTTCGCATCTGCTGTCACAGGCCCCTACATAGTTTTTTGATACCTTACCTACCTAAATAATTAGAATAAATAAATAATAGTTTTTTTATTGTTTTCCTGTCAACCCACCGTTATCGTTTTCCGGTGCTAATTTACGTGTAATGACGCTACGATGTCACAATACAGAATTAATCATTACTATATTTGGATCGTTTATTATCATTATGTTAACCTCACCGATAGCGTCATGGACCATAACAAGTGATGACCCCGAACCCTGAGGCAGTTACCTCATTCATGACTCAGCGTGTGCCACTCGCCAGAATAACTTTTTGTATAACGATTTCAATGCAACTCTACTTATTTTACTGTAACATTCAATGCTGTTTTTAAAAATAATTTTTTGCTTCACAAGTTACTTAAATTTACATTTTCGGGTGCCTTTTTTGAAATTAGAGCCTACTTCTATTAAAGTGCCATGTAGGTATTTTGTTTAAAAATAGAGACAAACCACAGATGTTTTTAAAAGATCATTAAGGCATTAGATGTAATTTGATTAGATCAGGTAGATTGGTGAGGTTATTAGTATTTGTCTAACTACAAACCACGTGACTTAATATACCCATAATAAAACGATTTAGTTCAATAATCTTTCTAACACCATTGTAGAACTTAATTGCATAGATTGGCAACAATTATTCATGATTTTTAATTAGAGACTAAATTGATAGACCGTGTTTAATTAACGACTGTTAATCAACGCTATAATAAGTTAAGTCGTGCTCAATTACCAAACTGATAAATACTCTGCTTTCCTAAGATGGATCGCGAGAAAATTGTGTCACTCGTTTTCTCTCGCTAAAATCATACGAATGGCATTCGTATGATTTTAGCGCGAGAAAGAGGGCGCCATAATTTTGTCGCGGTGTGCAATGCCCGCTGGAGTAAGTTATCCAGATACGTCAGATGGTATCGGTTCAGGAACTGTGATAGTAACACAAGTAACCTCTAGAAGATCGCTGAAAATTTAGAGGATACCATCATCAACAACCTTCAATATATCTGTCAAAGTTGGCTCGTGTCAACCCCTTACACAGAAGAACAATAGATTTATCATAATACTACTTGCAGCTTCACACGAGCTAACCATGACAACGCATCCACGGGTGTACGTGCTCTATCTGATCCGGTCACGGTGGGTGCGCGCGCGCATGCTGTGTGCTGTAGCAGTGCAAGTGCGTTGGAGTTGCGCAACTGATAGATAGACAGTCTTTATTGCACAAAAATATTACAGTTGTATGAAATTACAGAGACCAATGTACAATTTAGGCGAACTTATCGCTAGGGAGCGATCTCTTCCAGACAACCTTCAGGTAGAGATTCGTGGGTAAACAAATAATAATATGCGTGTTAGTAAAGGATGCCATGATCTGTTAGAGGGAACTGGGAAATGTGTGACATTTATTTTCATATCGTCTATTATTCGTAATTCTGGTCTTGAGACTCAAAACTCAAAACAGACTAACGTACCAAACAATTGGCCTCCATTCCAAAACTTTCCCGCCATCAGACCCATTATTCATTCGTGCTGTATGCCATGCCTACTGCCGCTTCCAACAAACTTCGAGTTACGCATATTCGTATTTCAAAACAGCAGACACAAAACCAACGATACAAAAGTTTCAATGAAAGCAAATTTAGCATAAAAGGCACGCATTTCGAATTCATGATTATACCAACGGCCGTTGGAGCGGTTGGCCATTCTAAACTCGAACGACGCGACTCGACAGAAACCAGTCTCGGAGATGACATCGAGAGAACGTCAGAGGTGTAGAACCACATTTCAAAAAAGCCAAACGTACTTGCTGAACAGAATAACTAACTAGGAGTGGAATGGTTTGATACAATCTTGGATATACTGTATAGAAATATCCCAGAGATGCAAAGAAGTAACAGCCAACATGCCATCTCACCGCAACGCTCCACGCATCGTGATGACATCACATTATTAAATATACAGCTCACGACCGGTTGTACTTGTCTCTTTTTATCCCTAAATGCCATTTAGCCACTGCAAGACCGAGAACAATAATGAGAATGTAAATAAACGGGGTTAAAATTGGTAGAGCAATTTCTGCACGTGCAAGCTATATTTTTTAAATCCATGACATCATCAGCCCTGACGATACCGGTTTTGCAGCTAAGCCAGTCTTTGACGGTCGTGCTATCACGAATTTGAATCTCATTCCGTCAGTAAATTATGTGAAGTGACCGTAGTAAAGTAAAATTGCTATTCGTTAAGTTTAAAATTACATTACATTTGCTATAAAATTGCAAATTTTTAAACACAACACCGGCATACATTAGTAGTAATTTTATCTACGCTATACAGGAGTCGTCATGAGTATGGTATCGTTTTATCCTTGATCAAACATACTCTCCTTTCGTCCTAACATTACCACACGATCTATTTTACCCTTGCGAAACAAAAACTGCTCGGATTTCTATTTGGAGAAGCATTAACAGTATATCACATCACATTAACTCACTTTATTTGAGTGTTCGCTATCGGAAAATAAACGAAATGCGTATCTCCGTCTTCATCAGGTACCACTTTATGCAATCATTAGTCATTACATTATCTCTTATTTGGTAAGAAAACAAAATGATACATCTTTTGCGATTGTACACAGAAAGTTGACTATCGTCTGAATTGTTAAGGTCATTGAACTGAGATTATTGCGTCGGCGATAACTATTCGCCTATCCGGTTCGGAACCGGTAGATCCTACCCGCCTTACATGGGTAGGATAGCTTGAAGACCATTAAGTTGTTAATTCATACCATGCGGTAGTACCATTTGTATAATGGACCCTAGAATAGCTCCTTGCGGAATACCGTTTGAATGGTGTAAGAAGCTTAGGATAAGTTGCTAGTCTGAAGTTGTTTTACGATGGTTTCTAGTAGATAACATCCGAAGAGTTCAACCTGTTTCTGATTCTCATTATTGACAAGCTTGTTCTATTATCTTGTTACACACAAAGTAATAAAAGTCGTTCAAACTTATTATAACTAAGTTTTGTTTATTCCTTGTCTCTTATCTTTGAATTCTTTTTTCTGTTGTTTGAGGGGATATTATCTGCTATACTAAGAAATTCCTAAAACTATTTACAATAAGTTATCGAATTAATAAAGCCAGCTAAAGCGGTGCTCGTAACATCTTATGAATGTCATTCGGTATATCGTTCGGTGTAAAATCATGTGATGGTGCACTAAATTACAAAGTGATTTATTATGAAGCTTGCAATATAAAATGTTGTTATTTATCCGTTAAGACAGTTAAGAGATATAATGCCCTCATAAAATATGTATAAAAGCTATAAAAAGAAGTCACGAATTCACATGCTTAGTTGCCTTGACACTGTTTAGTCGCACCCACATTGAATCATGACATAATAAATGATGATATTTACCTAGTCTAGCCAAGTTGTTGATTATTTTTACTAAAAAATATAAAGCTTACTTCTTTCTAACAGTTACTTTATTTTGTTTTGGCATACAAGGTGCAAGATAGTATCTTAGCTATCAAACAACTGTTCATCTTAAAATTAAGAAAACTGTTAATGTATATCTCGATGATGTCATTCGCTAATTGCCTGACCAAGTATTTTATGATCACTAATAAAGGAGATTACGAATGATGACCAGTATACTGGCAGCTACGAGTGGAATCACGAATCTAGCGTATTTCTTTCTCGTTTAAAAATGAATTCAATGCAACAATCTAACGAGTTCGAATATATTTAGTTATAGAATCAGTGCGCTTCTGCTATTTAGTAGCACCACAGGTCATTGGAGACTACTATTCTATTAGAAAGATTACAGTACCTATACATACAGGTTTATAATGTTATAGGTGTGTTATTATGTTTTTTTTATCAGCATAAATGGCGTGCAAATGTTAACATACTTATTTAATTAAGTAAATGTGAAAACATCGTGACCAAAATGAAAATATAGGACATTCTAGCAGTACTTAGTAATCTGTCTCAGTCATTCCACCAAAGAGGAAAAGAGAAGGACCAGAATGGCCACTGGTAATTATGCCGACTCTAAAACGAATGTCGCATGCTATGGAACGAGTGGCACAAATTCTTTGCGACAATACATATCGTCATGCACAGCACGCGATGTAATGAAATGTCATATTGTCATTATATCGTGAGGGAATGCTTCACGAATGTATAGGTACTGCTCGAACGTACGAGTGAGTGGTGTTTGTGGCGATGAGATTTCAGCTTATACTGCGCACTTTGGCTATGGTTTTTTCTTTACTCAGTGAAATGCTTTTACGCACTTCCTGCTGCTCGGGAGCAGCAGCGGGTGGGGAAACACCGGTGCTGCCTTCATCGGTGGGTGACCAGGGTTCACCGAGATCTCTTCTGTAGAGAAGGAACACTACCGGTCAAACACCTGGCGCACACTACTGTTCACACAGCCCATCTCGTAGGGAGTTAGACCTCCCCCACTAGCCGGTGTTACGGCAGTGTGAGACTGGCCTCACGACGTGCTAGCCTACTGTATGGCTATTAAGATTTAGATCCTGGCTGTTGCGGTGATTTTATCTATCAAAGCGTACCGTATTAAAAAAACTACCGTAACTCACTACATTTCTTACACTTCAACGGGCAATTTTGAGTCACGTTTGTAAGTGTACGATGTAGTAGTTTTTTTGAAATCTACCAGCGATGTTATAGCAATTTCACTGACAATGCATTTGCCTTGTTACATGCGTGACATCTCACAATAGTTTTCACTAAGATCTATGAGAAGTTTTCGTTCTAGTAAAAAGTAGCACAATTGATTTGGAGAGTTAAATGGTGAATTATGTCATTCATTTTCAATGCTCTGTTTTTTCATTGTCGTTTGACGTTATTTCTGGTGAGTTTTCTTCTTTCTTTAGGAATTCTTATTTGCTATCAATTAATAAACGACTTATCCAGTCTCATTTAAAGTTGGACAAAAGAGTGGTTACATATTGAAAACGAAATGCAATTTCCTTATGTTGAAGGGAACCGTTTCAGACATCAGTGATGTCTTATAAATGTATAATATCAAAGGGAGTTAAGCGAGTGTATCGTATATGTAAATCTTTTATTTTTTAACAGATAGTGTTCCACTGCTGGTCAAAGGTTTTTTTCCGATTTGCAAATCTTCCTCACCATGTCAAAATGGCCATTTTTTTTTCTTAGTCCGTTTTACGCAATCTGTCTATGCAAAAGGTGATGTTTCGGTGAAGTTATGTTTAATCTTTGAAACATCATAATGAACTAATAAATCCAAGAAGACAACTAAATCTTTTCTACGGTAGTTTACGACTCCAGTATTTCCTTTCAGAATTAATTAAAGTTGTAATATCTGCCGGCGAATGCTAATGCCGGAACGGATGAAGTTAATAAACATTCCTTTTAGATATTAAATATCCGGATAGACGTTGACATCTTTTCTTTTTCTTTATCTATCTTGAAGATCATTCCCGGTCAGGGATCTATTTCATTTTATGTTAATAGTTACTTTCTGCGCTTTAGAATTTTTAATTGAATGAGTATGAAATACCAAGCTAAGCGTATTATAACACAGGTGTCAGAAACTGACAAACGCATTGATATAAACAAAAAGAGAAAGATAGGGCATCCTCGTACCAAAAGTGGCCACACTAAAACAGGTCCAATGGACCTGTTTGCAACCCATGACAGAGCCTTGTTTGCGTGCACGTCTTTCATACGTCACTGACATGTGTCAGTTTTCGAATTCGCGAAGTATGAACGTAACGTATCTGCCTCTTTTTATATCAATGGATAAACATAAGACAAAGTCAACACCCTACTTGGTAGTTTATTAGTCATCATCATCATGTCATCCACACCGTATCCGGCAGTAAGTCCCGTTGGCTTTAAGTTGGGTCTTTATGGACTCTGATGGGGTTAGCCGAACCGAATTTTGACCTAAAAGTTCGGCTGCAAGACGCACAGTATAACTGGTTAGCCGTATCGTATGTATAAGTATGGGAATTTCATGGCTTGGTTTTTCAAGTACTATAATGATGACCGCGCGGATAACAGACTGCTGTTACTGACCTACTGCGGTTGTCCCTTAAGACGCCGGGTTAGAAAATTAGCTGGTCGAAATGAGGGCTTCTGAATGTTCCGTTCACCACGACGGCAACACTCAGTGTGCTTCTGACTACCCCGTTTGAGATGTAGTCGTGAGCGTATGACTGTATTAAAAAATATAAAGTAGTCTGCTTTTTTTACTCAAGCTCGTAGTTCATTTTTTTTACTTCAATTTCCATATTAGCCGATGCGTATTGCTATACCTTCAGAAACTGCTAGATCGATAGTTGCGTGTCTGCCTGCGTTACTAAGGAGTTCTAAGACCCATTAAAGTAACTACTTACTATCAGCAACGTGATATATTTTTCCGTCAATGTTTACTGTCGTCATGGCAGAAATAAATTACCGGACGAATTGCGTTTTCTTTATTGTCATATCTTTACTTAATGATAAAATTACGCGAATGATGATAAAACTTATGACAAGGCGTAAAGTTACTCCGGAAGTACAGGAAACGGCTCATCAAGCTATTCATTTCCGTTTTCATCTTGCTCTTGCTAAATGACAATTCTTAGCAAGGAGGAAAGATCGGAAATGGGTAGGTAGCCTGGAGAGCTATGTCCGTACTACCTTTCTACGTCGATTCTACTAAGAAACTCGATAAAGAACTACCTACTCTTTTAAATATGGTCTGTTCATAAAATTTGAAACTACGGAGTATAATCAAGACAAATAGTATTTATATTTTTTTTACTCAACATAATATTTAATTTTACTGTTCCTTTCTTATTTATCTACCTGAAGATTGTCAGGAAGCATTCGCTCTCAACGATAATAAAGGGCTCCTAATTCCAAAATAGTGCATTTGAAAAGTCTGTCCTTTTTTCTTGTTTACTAAACCCCCGAATTCACAAACGTCAATCAACGCTAAGCACGCGCTCACGCTCTTGCTGTCCCGTTAAATGTCCATAGGACTGAAAGGGTCAGCTATACTTCTAGGTGATGCTCAACGTTGATTTGCATTTGTGAATTCGGGGGAAAGTCTGGTAAAGAAGTCTGTTAGTCTGTTTCACCTATTTTGCAGAAGGATGGTGTCAAATTCCATTATCCCAAGAAACTGGCAATCCCTTGATAGTCAGAGACAATCAAGCCCAGCGTTACAACAGCTATAAACTCTGACATCATATCCCTATATTTACTGTGCGGTATTTTTACACTCGCCCTGCCGCCCATTTGGAACGGTATGCGCACGCGCGGGTTATGGCGCCATCTGGTGTGCTGAATGAGGATCAACTTTGTAGTGGCGATGGTATTTGAATTGAACTGGGATGATGAGTGGGATTCTGGGAATAGATGAGGTAGCGATTGAATTCGAAATATTAGTAGGTATGGTAGTTTTATTTTGGATGGCATATTCCTGGGTAAAAAGATAGAGTGGTTTGGGTAACTTCTTGTGAGAAGATCTTGCCTCTGCCCTCACCCCTTTCCCTTAACCAGAGGATGTGAAAGACAACCCAAATGTTTGAGTCTTTCTGGTGCACCAGATACTCAGTTTGTGGGCTTCTAAATGTTTGTCAATCGTAATATTTGTATTGCCATTTTTTGTACAATAAATGCTACGCAATTGTATTGTTTTTTATACAAGAATCAACAAATCTCTAGAGATGAACTGACAAGGCATTTCAACACTTAATTTGACAGTTGACGTGTGAGTTCTAAAAAACTCTGCAGCTGATTAGACAGCATGATGATGAGACCCCCTGCCGTCGATTAGTTTCGGGGTCAAGTTGATGTTACAATGACATGACCTACAATAACTTTGAATGCGCTAGAGCAACTCAACACAACTTAGGTTAAAAAGGAAACCAGAGGCTAAAATCAAAAGTATTAGCGCCTATATTACAATTTCTTCCCACGTTGTAGAAAAGCTTTGTAAGTTTTCGTGATAAACCACATTTGGGAAGCTAGTTAGTTTACAGTCTAGTCACATTAACGCAAACGTTACAAATCGTTTTCAAAAATAGCAACACCTACCTTTTCATTAAATAACTGAATTGAAAACATAACAAACCGAGAAACTGTTCTGAAACGAAATATTTTCTCTTAAGTTATAAATGGTCTACTGGTTGTTAGATAAGGCATCTCTTTTCACTCATTGATTCCTGGCTCACTAAAGTGGAATAAGGAAGAATTTCTGAATTTACCGATTTAAAAAAGGCTAACACAGAGTAGAGGTAAACCTTCGTAAAGTCGTTTACTCCAGCAATAGCGACCCAAGACAACCACAGGATACGGAAGTGACGTAGACGTCTTTGGAATAATTGATTAGTTCTCATGTTACCCTAGTAGGCAGCAACAATGATGTTATCGTACAAATACACTTGAGTTCTGGCCAGAAATACGCTTGACTGGGTTTACAGCTTGGTGTTAGCACAAATTGAACTTTACATACGGTTGTTATATTGAATCGATTAGGAATTAGATGCTATTCTGTTAAGTTGGTCATATCTGGACCTCACGGCTGTTCACCATCAGGTGGAGTGAGGTCATCTTGAAGACCACTATAAAAAAAGTTTTGTTTATGAAAACCCTCCTTATTAAAAAATAAATAAACAGTTCTTTATCATCACGTTAACTTTTGTAACGCTTTGGTGCTTTCATTCTTGTTGCTGTCGCCATTTGCGAGTGAGTGACAAAACTCGTCAATTCCTTACTCTATGCTATAGCAATGCATTAGTGTTTATGTATAGGGGAGTCAAATCTTGCGACTTCTACCAAATCGTTAAATCAGTCAATTCAAGATATTAAGGTATTTCGATTATAGTTCGAAACATTGAGAAAATCAAAATCATTTACGTGCTTTTCGAAGCACAGACCTGCAATCGTTAAATAATTAATAATGAAATAGTGATAATAACTCGTAGTATGTTCTGAAAAATCTGAATATAGAAATAAACCAGAAATATTCTTACCATTTTCTTACTAAATAATTAAGACCAATGCCCAAAGCATGAATTTCCTTACTTCCACCATCCGTCATCTGTTCCTATCGTATCTTAATTTGTGAAGCTCTAATGCTCCGACGTGTTCTGTCATCACCATAACTAATGGCCGCCATAATTCCGACTCACCGATAAACAGTTATCTTCGCCTAAACCCATAAGTTCACTGACGTCACACTTCAGAAGATCGGCTAGGAAACATTCCAACGAAATAACGCTTTTTTGTGTTTCAAGTAAACAATCTCTTAGGTAACATTTAGCTTTATTTTTATGGCACGTTCGGTTGTAAGAAAGAAAGGTAAATATTTGTTGACGAAGAACTTACAAAAACAAACATGCATAGTCAACGCTCAATAGGAAAATTCGTGTTACAAGTTCTATGAAGAACTGTTCGTCTTGTATCAAGATATCGTTAACTAGTTTTAAGATCATGTTATTGCACATAATAACTATGAACGTAATTAACGTAAGCGCGTTGATGGTATCATCAAAATACGAGATTGCATAATATAGTCCATTTAACCTCTTTCCTCATGGGTGGGTTAGGCAGAGACACCATACCCCTCCTCCTTATATGGCCTGGTTACTATACGATCCTGACATATTCATGTGCTTCTCTCACTCTCATAAATCCTTTCAGACATCCTCATTGCTTAAAGGTACTCTTGACCTGACCCTTTCTGAAACTTCTTGGACTTTTTAAAGGCATTCACGGAATACGAGATTACGCCAAAAAATTCGCCAGTTTGTAAACCAGCTAACCAACTAACTCAAAGATTTCTATCGCCAATGCAATCACCAGACCCACTTCGTGCACAAGGACCGCTTTCAGTCATTAAAAATGGCGTCGGTCAAGTGCATGACTTCATACCATCGTCACCATGGCATCATCCCGTAAACTAGTCAGGGCAAGGCTGCTGACGCCATTAAGGTTTATTGGCGGTGACTGTGCCAGTGCCTAGTTCCTGGAGAGTGCAATCATGATTATTGCACAATCAAGTGCTTCTATTCGTTGTTCAATTTTTCGATTAGGATCTAATGGCGCCAGTTATTCCGAGTAGAATTTTTTTACAGGTTCGCAAAACGTTTTTACATTTGCACTCAATAATAATTTGCTGAGATTATTCATGTGACGAACGTATGCGTTTGTTGTGTATCAGGGCTTATTTTTTTTTAATATTTACCTAAATATTTTAAAAAATTATAGGTATATCTGTCTCTTCCACCACAAGCTCTGTATTGAGAGGCAGTTGGTCGCGCGGAAAAATGATAGATATTTAAAAAACACTGTGGTGCACAAGTGTTTTATCTTCATTCAAATCTTAATGACCATAAGGTATGTGTGGGGCATAACATACGACTGCAAAGATTGCCTGCAAGGATTAAAATACTTGACCAATAGTTTATTGTTTGAAAACAATGTTGTCCATCAATAAAAGAGGGTAGGAATTAAAAAGTTCTTATACTTAATTAGTAATAAATGACTGGCCATAAAAAAACTCGATTGCTTTCTGCGGCCAACAGTATTTGATTAAGCACTATACGATCTCGTAACCGACTCGATTGATGGCTACTCTATCCGTAACTCGATTAGCAGAGCATCGAGAAGCCATCAGCGCCTGATTGGGGTCAACAGACTGTTTATCGGTGAGTCATCGCGGTGCAGACGAGGCTCAATCGCGAGATAGATGGGTCGGCGAGGTCGCGATGCAGGGAATTGTCTTCGATTTAATGCAGTAATTGTTGAATGAGTCGTTGGGTTAGTGAAGTAATCGTGGAAGGCAGGTGTATTTAGCGGGGTCTTAGAAACGACGGGACGAGCTTGATATACAATATAAGAATTGGCGAAAGTCGCTTTGGATCGTCTAGGCCTCTGCCCTGCAGGGGAGTGATTGTGCTGAGTTTGAATTTAAGAGTATTTCTTTAGTAACTGTTGCTAGCAACTGCAATTTAGGCGGGAGTCGAGTGGCAAAATTTCGTCAGTTCAAACTCTGTTTGATACTCTTAAGTTCTCTCTCATTCACAACATTGTTGGTTTACCTTGCCTTGTATAAAATTTCAATTGTTGAAAATTTTCAGAACTTAAAACAACCTTTTCTCAATCCCTTTATCATGAAATATTACTCAATTTCAAATCTGTGTCAGTAGACTACTCACCCATATTAATAACCTTCACTGATTTTGAAAGCCAGAGTGTCGTACAGCACTGATAAGAGACAAAATCAATCACTCTGATAACGCGGCTGATAACATTCCGTTGAATTTGCAAGAATATGCTACCTGCAGTTGTTGTGCAGCCATTTAATTAAATATCAAAATAATGCATACGATTCAGTTACTTCTTTACATTTTGGTCTGTAGCTAGCAGTAAGGCAAAGTAAGCGTACAGTAATGTTTTTTAAGCGTACCAAACTTCAGAAAGGTATTTCTAAATAGAATAGGTTGTTGAATGTTGTTTGAAGTTCTCGATACTTTCAAAGGTTTCCTTTAACTATTCTGTAGTGCGCTAACCTAGACTGACATCACTGCTATAGACAGCCTAATCACGTTGTTGACGTTGTTAACATCATCGCCCCAGCCCACTCCGTCCACTAAACACCTATCAAATTCTGCCACTACCTCTAACGCTCTTCATTATCCACCGATAGCTTTCCCGATAGGTAGGCAATAATGCTAATAGACCAATCCTGAACAATCGATGGGGGCGAGAATCGATACCTATCCGATTATCGATGCAAGGACTTACGAGTACGTTATACTGTTATTAGGTTTGGTCACAGTATAAACATACAGTAGAACATCTACATACAAACGTGCCGCTCTCGGTTTGAATGTGTGCGTGCGCGTCGCGCGCCGTGTCGCGATATCACGCACACGCTAGCATAAAATAGGGAGGCGGCAGTACGGACGGGCTGTGTCGCGTGTCTGTATGCACGCTAGGCTAACAACTCGGCGCGCGTTATTAGCCTAGCGTACTGCCGCCACCCTAAGCCTCCCTATTTTATGCTAGCGTGTGCGTGAAATCGCGACACAGCGCGCGACGCGCACGCACATATTCAAACCGAGAGCGGCACGTTTGTATGTAGATGTTCTACTGTATGTTTATACTGTGGTTTAGTTGAAGTTATTATGACAAAGACGTTGTTATAAATTGTTTAGTAGATAATGGTACAAGTAGACGGTTAGATTTTATGACGTTTAGCAAATTATTAGGGTTCAAAGTGTCTAGCTGGTGCTGGTTGTGTCCTAGACTGTACATAGTTAAATGTTTAGTGTTATGTTTCCTGTAATTACATGGTCGCTTTAGAATGAAGATTTTGATGTCTTAATCAATACAAACTGTTCTGCAAGTCTCCAGTTTGTAGTGTTAAAGTAGTTATTTTCCAAATTTATAACTAACACTAAAATTACGCGTGTGTTATTGCCGACATTGTGCTTTGGTACGAAAACAACATCCGATGTTAAGCTACACTATGCTAATTAGGTATTAGGTTGCTTAATTAGGTGGTGGGATGGGTAGCCACTCAGTTTAACATTCGTGATGTTTTTTTAAGTATATAGGTACGTTATACAGTATTCCGGGTGGCGCCAGTCGCCATTATTCAATCGTAAAGTTTTCATCATTGCATTTTATCTAAACGGAAGCATGTATATTCAATAGTAAGCTATAAAAATGCAAAACACTTCAAAACATTGTAATTAATTAATTATTGTAAGCTTTATATCTTCTTCGTATGTCGTAGTGATTGACTATATACATTTGACCTATGGTGTTAAATTTCTGGTCGAAGGTCTCCTCCCAAAGTTCTTCAATTGCCTCTATCATAAGCTACTGACGCACCGTGGTAGATTTTCCCATCCAACTCCGACCGGGTATGGGCCCCCAATAGTCGCACCAAATGTAGCCAAAACTTAATAAAATACAGAGAATATGCGACAATATTTACACAACCAACGATCATCATAGGCCAAAATAAATCTTATTTACGTTAGATATAGATATTAAAATCATGAATCCCATCATCCAACTCCGACCCCGTATTAGCCCGTACAGTCGCACCACATTTCGCCAAAACTTATTTTATTACACTGAATATCTGCGACAATATTTACACAACATCCATCGTAAGCCAAAATGGATCATATAAACGTCTCATATAGATATTAAAATCGCGTGCGACTGAACGCAATAACGCAGTCGTAAAAGCTGCAAGTAAACAAAAAGAGCTTTCGTAGTTTACGTTTCGCAACTCACGCGTAAATAGGAATTTCGTAGCGTGCAGCTGGATTGAGAATTATGTGAGTTTAAATTGTCGGTGAAGTGTGGGCTTCTGAATGTTCCATCCACTTTTATGGCACTATTCAGTGTGCCTCTGACTACCTTTTTGGAATATGCCGTGGTTAGACCTGTTTTCCAGAAGCTAGCTAGGAGATATGTTCAAACAGCAAAATGCTACTAATATTATAAATGCGAAAGTTTGTGGATGTGCCTTGTTGCTCTTTCACGTAAAAACTACCGGATGATTTTAATAAACTTGATATAGCTTATGCATCTGAATACCACATAGGCTACACGGACGATGTCGCGGTTTGCGACTAGTATATTATATTTTTTTACTAAGAACAAGTCAGGTGACAAAGTACTAGTCTACTTGTTGTGGGTACTCACAAAGTGTGAAATTAACTCACACTGGTCCGATTTGTTTATTATTGTGCTTATTATAATTAGCAATTTATTTTTGTTTCAGGTAAATATTGCGGTCAGCGACCATCGAGGTATATTTGGATACAAATTTTCCTTATGACCTGCTTCCAATCTTAAAATGGAATCTGGATTGTAAATTCTGCTTCATGCAAAGCAGACAGCAATGCGAAATTATAAAATTCAATGTAAATAGTGCGTTTATGAATAACTTGATTAATTATTACACATTGTTTGGATTACTTTGTCCAATAATAATAATTTTAATAGCAACCCAGAATATGGAATAGCAACGATATTTTTATAAAAAAGACGTGACTTGTGCTAAAAAAGTTGCGAAATCAAGACTTCGAACACCTAAGCAAAAGTTTGAGACGACACTGCGTAACATCTATCTGTCTCGTTTACGCTCTAGTAAATAATCATACTATCTTGTACACACGGTCAAATTATAGGTACGTATGCCAGGGGTCAATTTTCGATTTCGCATTAGTACTGCCATGTTTACCTCTTTTAAATATCATTGTGGAATAGCGTCTAAATGCAAATATTTATTTATTTATTTTACTTTGATTAAAACGACCTGCAAGCCAATGACAGTAATTAAAGATACATACATTCAAAAAAAAAAACATATAGCAAAACAAACATAAAATAACTAATCCAGGATAACACACACTACACACAATGTCTTTCACACAAACATTCAGACAATATGAACCTTACGGGAAACCACAGTTACACCAGAGTCAATCTGAGTTCATCAGAGCTAGTGAGCTGGGTTACCTATCATAAGACCGAATTTTCTTTTCCCGAATTTCATTTTCCCGAAAACGTTTCGCTTTTTTTCGTTAGGCATTTTTTCATTTTCCCGAAATCACGTTTGCCACTGTATCAGTTGACCAATTATCAACTGGATTTTTTTCGTTTGCCAGACGTTTTATTAGGCCACAGAACGTTTTACCGAAGTGATGATTGGCCGAAATGACACTTGTCCGAAGTATTGTTTTACAGAACAATCATTAGACCACTGTTTTGATTGCCATATGTTAAGTTTACCAAACGTTCAAAAAAAAGTTACGGGTTAAGCAGACAAGGAATTTCTGGATTTAAAATAAAATAATAAATTGACAGCATCTAAACAGCATGTAAGTATTCAATATGCAAGTTTAAGGAAAACACAAGAATTCTGTCACGGCTCCGGCATTACGGGGCTCCGGCGGTTCCTCGCGTGCTAATCGTCGCAGATGGCTTTCGCTCAGCACCGAAGCTTCGGCTTGTTGGCCGGCTTCGCCGGCCAGCCTCAGCCACGGCGCCTCGCGCTTAGCCACCTGCTCCTCAGCCCGCGGGCCGCCTCGCCCCTTCATGCCTACGCGCTTTTAAATAACACTCTTGGGGTAGGGCAAAACTAGTACCACGTGGTGTCGGGGTTGATTGAGTCGGATTCGCCCTGAAGTTGAAATTACTGAAAATCGACGTTAACGAGACGTTGAACGTTATCGTACAGTAGTTGTGGTCTAATAATATTCGGTAAAATAAGATTTAGGCAAAGTGATCATATGCCAAATAAGTCATCTGGTAAATGAAAAAAGTTGAACAAAGACTTCGGGCAATAGTAAAAAGTTTATTGTGAAATTCGGTTTAACGTACTTCGGTAAAACGACACTTATGTCAAAAGAAACTTCGACGGGTTAAAAATATGTCAAACAATACATCTGGCAAATGAAATGTTGGTCAATAGTTTTCAGTCAAATGAAATTCGGACTAGTAAATTTCGGACAAGTGACGGGTTCCCAGTGAGCTGGGGGAGCCGAGGTTCACCATTGTTAATGTTGTTGACTAAACAAAAGTTCCCTTTAGTCTCACTGCGTATGCAGCGCGCAAGTGATGTCTAAAGTTATTCACCTGTCCATAGGCTGAGGTAGTTGCGGTACTCTTTTACCATCAGATGGTCACCGACCTTGGAAAACCACTGAAACCGGGCTATCCATGTAAAGGCTTATTACGGAAAAGTTTCATTTTTTCGTAGCTCTAACTTCTTAGTAGCAATACTGGTGAAATGGATATTGTTGGTTTTGATTTAATATCAGGAGCGGCCGTAAGTGCCTACCATCCATCACAATGTGATAGGTCTCTTAAGCTCACGGACTTGTTACATTTTCGTATCATAGATCAAAATGATGTAGGTTTATTGTCACCAATAGGAATACAATGAAGATATCTTAGCGCCGTCTAGTAGCTGGCAGCACAATCACTGAAGAAGCCACTTACGGGCTTTGCAGGAAAGGTCTCCACCAGATAGTCCTGATGCACAAGCCTGTGCGCTCATCCTAGTCTTCTAGGTAGGTGAACCGTGTAGGCGTGAAGGTATGCCCGTGTGTAAGGAGCTCGTCTGAAGAATTGTTTTGTTCAGTACTGATTGCTTTGTGCCTTATTCCGTTTAAATCAGATAAAAACCTGATACTACTTTCGGAGGTGCAGAAGGTAAGATAGAAATTCCTTTAAATACAACAGCTAGGGTCGTACGTTCAAAAGCTTAAATAATTAATGATACTCAGTAACCTGAGAGATTCTCTAAAACAAAAAACCTTCTCCTAAATCCTGGAGATGCGCCAGATTATATTTTAGCAACACATCGTAAAAGGTTTCACTTGTAAAAATAATTACTTTCTTCCATTCTGTCTGCTGCTATCACAGGATACTCGTATATCCGGCGCCACAAAAGCTTTTAAAATGCAATGCTCCTGTCATTAGACCCGACAGTTTGGAGGCGGTGACATGCAACTATCTCCATAAAACAACGCACCGCACACTCTTACATTTCCGTGGAGGTCGCGCCGCTTCCCCTCACGTCGGAAACCCCCTACTAACCCTCCCTTGCCATGGTTGTCGGCTCATGATTGCAGAATAATTGTATTAGATGGAAATTGAATATAGACTGATAGAATGGTAGCCACTAGATTTTCGATTCTTAAACCCAATATGGACGTAGTATTTTTTTAAACATTCGGCCGGCTGTGTGATCCTAACCACCAATCCTTATTTGGCGAGTACAGTATCTATTAATCATAGTGATAACTTGATTTGCATTTGTCTAGCAGTGGAACGACAGTTTGTAGGCTGATAGGCATTTTTGCTAGAATTTACTCGAGTCCAATAGCTCTCGTCCTCTCCAAGAAACAATGGTAGTCTTCTCTCTTGCATGATATTCATTCGAGACATAAGTTGTTTAATGTAGGAAATAGGTTTCCACCATTTTTATGAAGAATGCAGCAGTTGTATGGGTGCAAATTCTGCTACCTTTATCAAGTTGTAACCAAAATGCATGCTTCAAAACTTTTCTTGCCCAAAAGGCTGGCAGTTTCAGACCTTAGCGCTAAGTGACCTTTCAACTGCCACTCCCACCTACTCCACTAGGCTGAATCAGCTACTTGCTTAATGTATTTTACTGGTCTAAGCCTCCCGAATACAAGTTTGACACCTGCATGAGTACCTAAAATAATAAATAAATAATAATAAACCTAATTATACAACAGTCGAGGCGAGATGTTGCTGATTTGTCGACGCTTTACAAGATTGTGAACTCTTCTTGGGATGCTAGTGAATTGTTAAGCCATTTTTCATTCCAAACATGTGGTAGCAAAAGAACGCAGAGGCTTTTCTCTTTACCAATCTGCAGTAATAATGTTACCTTTAACAATCCTTTCTTTCGCATGTGTAGAGCCTACAATGATGTTTGCAAGGAATTGGACATATTTTCACTTTCTCATTCAGCCTACATGACAATATGTAAGAGTAAGCTTTAGTAAAGTGCATTTTAAGTTATTTTAGTTTATTGTTAGGTGATATCAGTTTTTTAGTTTATTGTTTTTTTTAGTTATTAAATTTTAATGCAGTGAAGCGAATGCTGTGTTCAGCTTTAACTGGAACGCATGTTCAAAATTAACCTTTGTTAGATTCTTCTAATTGTATGTTTCAATGTGTGTTCTGTTGCTGTACCTTGAATAAATAAATAAAAAAAAAACAGGGAAATTGTATGTAGAAGCAGTTACACTTCATCCAGGGTTAGGATTCGTTTCGCGTCGCCAACCCTATTCTATTGGGAGATTGCATGCGACGATGTTGGGAAAACATTGTGGTCTACATAATAAAGTCTAGCAACACGATCCTGCTGTGCGAGATTCGACCTTATTGACGTTAGACAGGGCAATTTCGTTTATGTCGATGATATTTTTATGCGCGTGATGGGCCTTTTTCATTTTTGTAGGGGATTAACCGTCGTATGATAGGATATAGAATGGTTATGGTTCTCATGATCTAGTGTAAGCGTTATTTTAATATTACTGGTTCTCGCGACAGGGTTTAGAAGGATAACTATTGCCATGTAGTTCCTACTGCTATCCAGCAATAGCAGGGTGGAACCATCAGCTGAACATGCCTCTGTAAAACAGCCCCTTCATAATTCGTAATAAATTTATTGCTCTGAAATTCGTTTGTCGAACCATCTAGAGCCCATCAAAAAATTAACTGCACTCTTTTTTTAAAACTGAGTACGCGTTTACGTGGAAAGCACCGCCACCTTAAACCACATCATCACTTAGGATCTGAGGCCAAATTCTTGCGCGTTCTTCCGATATTACCACATAGGTTAATTGTCACGAGAATGCCAGACGTTTTGACCGTTAATGTGATATTTATTTAATGTGATATTCATATAGATCAGCGAAAATTGGGGTTCAGGTGATATTGAAGTCAAAGCCCGTCACTTATTCATAAAACAGCAGGCTAAAATGTAGAGGTAAAATAAGTGTTTTCCAACATTCCACCCTGTGGGGTTTAGAATCAAAGTTTGATCAATGAACGAGAATCCTTGCGGCCCATTAGGCAGACAATCACGAGTTTTATTAGTGCCCGCCCTCACGTGGGGGTGCGTGGAGGGATGACGTTATTTAAAGCACCCCTGTATTGACGCGTAGGTATGTGTCTTACTAAGATACCAATTTTCCTCATCAGACAAGTTGGTTTGCTCGGAAAATTGACACAAGGGATCTTCTGAAGTTAATAATCAAAGCTCACATACGGTTAGGGTAAAATAATCCGACTAATCACATGAAGTTATAAGTACTGTACTTGAGGTCAGATGAAATTATATTAAACAAAATATGTGTTTATTTTGGACACACAACACTATTTCTTCAGTAACACTTGCTCTCATAGTATCTAATAGCTTATTATTTTTCTAAACATTTCTGAGTACTCGACACAATACGAAATAAAGGAAAATTCATGTCGTGGGAATTTAGTTAAGGCTGGTTGGAGCCTCAAGAAGGCTGCCTTTTTACGTATGATGGCTTGAAAACCGTTTAAACCCGTCCTACGGGTAGAAGTATTTTGAAAGTTTTTTTTAACCAGTTTGTAGGCGTGTTGAATACCCATACCGAAATACTAGTCTAGTCTCTGACACTGACCTGCTATGAGATTTCATTTCTGCAACAAAACAACGTTCCTGACTCAATTGTGCTTCCTAGCGAATCCTAGATTGTCACATTACAATTTACATCGCTCCTGGTGAGTAAACTACCTGTAAAAGGTACTTGGCGTTCAAGTGAGGTGCGACCCCAACGGAATTGCGTAGCTGGGACTGCTTTTTGTCCTTCTGAAAAGAGGGTCGATGGCCTTTTCAAACATTTATTGCCTATGAACAAGCTGAAACGACATTTTTGTCTATTCTATGGTTTGAATTTCAAATTACTTTACTTACTTCAGGGTAAAGATATCTTTGGGAAAGTTAGTTACGTACTGTTTCTTCGAAGTTCGAAAATTGAGTTGTTTCTTTTATGTCTCAACTTTAGATGATAGATATTTTGGGAAACAGGATTAATGTTTTTTACTTTTAAATGAAGCAGCTTACATTGAATTACTTTTATGTTAACAAGAAATGTTTATTAAGCCACGAAGGACCAAAATGACCGTTATCATCTGCCGAAAAAGTCCAGATCTTACTCATATCAGCATATTTAGGATTCACAAGGCGTTAAGTTTATGACGTAAGCAAGGACTCCTAACATAATACGAAACTTTTGAAAGAAACTTATCTCTGTGACGTTACTGCTGAGCTGCAAAAAAAAGAACATGCCCGAGGAATATAAATCCCAATTTAAAAGTACTGCTTCTCGAAAACGAGGCAGAAGCTGAATTTATCCAGTTAAAAATTTCCTCACTCCAAGATTAAAGTTTCGGCTTACGCCGCGCGGCTGGATTTTAATGAGGCGTTTGATAAAGTTTGCAATGAGATTTTTGCAATAATGTTGGCTACTTCCTAAAGTACTGTTAGTTACGCTCAGACTTAATTGTTTAGGCAACCCAGGGAATTCGATCTAGTCTAGTGTTCTAATTAACTTAAATAATTTTTGAGCTTGCGAACTAAATCGGGTCATTCCACTAGTTCATTTCAAATCAGTTACGCTAGATGTTTCTCTGTAATTTTAAGTGAAAAACCGTTTGACGGTACACAAATTAAAGAGGTGTAATATCAATATTGTAAATGGCGATCATCAGTGTTAGTGTTAGACTTGTTTAAACAAGATTTTATTTTATGTATTTCGTCCTAACCTATATTGGGCTCTCCCACTTAGCCTATAACTTGGCTCAGAATTTCGCAATTACTTCTCCTAATATAATTTCCGCCTTCGCAAGATAACACTCCTCTCATTGATTAAATTGTTCCCGACGGCGCGTAACTCGATGTCACATGAGCAAACTTGATTACCTATCTATTCATGTCTATATTTAGAATAGGCTCTATTATTGAAACTGTTTACAGGTAATGCTTTGTCAATATGCCTTCATTTGCCCAATTTCACCTCTAGTCTTTAAACACCAGCTAGCTCATTTCTTTTTTTGGAGATGACAGCTCAAAATTCGAAATTATAAACCCAAAATTGATTTAGATCCGGTGCTTTAGGCCCAGAAAGAGGTGTGCCGTTCTCATATTGCGTATCCCAGACCAGATGTAAGTATCGATCCGTCCGGGAGGGGTCGCGGCTGTCGAAATCAGGTCAGATGCAGCCGAACCGTGCACCAATTAGTGGTCAAACCGTTCTTTTATTAGAACACAATGGGTTCTTAACTCTGGTTCATGGAGTGGTCACTTCATTTCTACTTTTTGTGCTGGTGCTAATAGGTTTTGTCAGTTGATTGGCAGCTGGGCGGACCGCTCTGTTTTTGTGGTGTTTGCTTGCCAAGTCAACAACTGAGGAGAAGACCGTAACTAAAGAATGTTATAATATTGTTTACGTGTTGATAAGTGGAGTGGTGAATAGTAGAGATGGATTGGAGATGTGACAAAGTAGAGAAGCTCAGGAAAAAGACTCTTCCACAAGGAATTATTGCTAGTATGCAAGGTCTTTAGTGTACCTCCCGCACCACACGCGCTGGTCTGCGTCAACATCCACACACGATCCAGCGACTGTGGGCCCGCACCAAAAGGTTCGGTGATTCGTTCCTGTGTCGTACTATCCAGACGTGCAACGCTCTTCCAGCGCATGTGTTTCCTTCTTCCTACAATCCCGGTTTTTTAAGCGGGGCGTGAAAAGGCATTTATGCAGGCCTTCAAAATGAGATTGACCAGCAAAGTAGTTCTCAATTACTGTGCTTGTCAACCCCATATCTGGACCTCACGACTGCTTCCCATCAGGTGGAGTGAGGTCATCTTGAAGACCACTATAAAAAAAAAAGATGTACCAAAAAGGAAATATGGTGATGTTCGTAAGGCCAAGTGACACGCGGAAGCTATATACCTATAACATGGTGTAAAACTAAAACTGACTTGCTCACAGTTTACGCGATTCTAGTGCGTAAACTGTACAAAGCTTTTTTTCAATTAGGTAGCTTGTTCGTTCTCCACTCATTCCCTTCCACAGTTTGAACCTAATTGACTGACAAAGTGTTAGGAGTAACCATGGCGTGCTGGAAGAAGCAATCCTTAATTTCTTCTAAGATTACAAACTCATATCTTATCATTTGATATAGCAAGATCAACTTGTTGCGAATCTGTCATAATATTGACAATATTTTATCAGTTAAACAATTGCTTCGCGGTTCAACCAGCTCGCTATGCCAACAGGTAGAAAGTGATAAAGAGCCGTTGAACCCTGGCAATTGATTTATAAGTGCTGGCGGAATGCCAGCGGCTCCTACCATTTGCCGAAGGGACGGTGACTCACAATGTGCTGTAATATTTCACAGTGAGAAATTACGATTAAAATGTGCCGGGCTATAAATACTTGGGAGATATGTTCTGGTTAGTGTTTTGTTTTGTTTGGGCTTTGCTAAAGGTCTATAATTGACAAACCAATTCGTGAACCATCAGTACAATCTATATCCATCTTTGGCGAAACTGGGACTATTCGATCTTAAACGAAAATTCTTTCACTTATGAAGAGAGGAAGGGATAAATAATTCAAGGTTTCAAAGCTATCGTGATCCGTTGGTAGCGGTGCATACAACAACTTGTGCGAATCTAGAAATGCCTGACCTCAAATGGAAATAATTTCACCACGCACTAGTAAAGGGACAAAAACTAATTCTAGATTCGAAGCGATGGTACGAGACGAGTAGCAGTGCAAACAGTAGCCATAGCTATCTGGTGCTTATTGCCACACTCCCGTCTCCGATGTTTGGGAGCAGCTGCGTCAACTTGGTCGCGATTCCGACGCTCACCAATATTCCTGTCATGCTATCGCCGGCTGTGGGAAAGCGAAACTAGGTCGCCTTATTGTATTGTTTATCTTGTGTGAAAATTTACACAGTGAAGTCCAGGGTTTTAGTAGATGAATTTGAAATTTCGGAGTATATTGCGAAAGATAGCATAATGCGGATCTATATCTATATCATTCAGCTACGATTTAATATGGAGAAGAGATTTGCTCTCGTGCGAGCTTAGTCTTATTGTTGGTGACCAGCAATGGCAACCTACCTTTTTGCTACTTTTTGCTATGTCTTTATATCTTTTGAATGTATATTTTTAAATAGTGACATATTCTGTAACAAATAAACAGTTGACCAAAAAACGTCTCTCAATAACACTTATCATAAGATTCTAAAAATATTATTATAAAAATTCAGAGATAGACGGTCATTCATGACATATGGTTATGACTGTAGAATTCATGTGAAGATGACTAGACTATTCATGGTGATTCATTCATCATCATAATGATGCCCTAATGACAATTACGGACAGTGGTTTGGTTTTTAGATTTTAAATCAAAGTCATCATTATCAAATATGTAAACCTTGTTAAGCTATCAGAGGCTGAAACTGCTATATTTTGAGTAGGATTTGATCATGGCTAACTATTTTGCGTGGCCAACTGGCACCCTAAGAACCAGGAAGAATTACTATAACGGCTATTACTAGCCGTTATAGTAATTCTTCTACGGTGGAGATTTCAGTATCCCCGTAATATTCTTTTCTTTAGAAAGCACCAATGTTGTTATTTGAAAACTCGCCTCAAAGTCATGGCAAAACAACAATTATGATTATGAACACATCAGAAACCTCTAATAAAATGTGAAAAAGACTCAATTGATCAGAAAACAATGAAGGTAGAAGTTAACGGGCTTATTATGTAGGATCCATTGTGATCGCGCCATTGTGTGGTAATGCACCGCGCATGCGCTGTGTCGCTTGTGCGTCTGCGCTGCTGGCAGCCCACGGGTGAGCTTTTGCGGTGATGCTTGATGCTCTCTCATTTATAATACTCGCATAACCCGCTATCTCAGTGCCTTCCCACTAAACCACTGACATCTTGAGTGAACAATGGAGCTAAGAAGATAGGAGTGCTAGTAAAAGTATGATTGGACCATAAATTGCCTTCAGTCAAGGAGTCTAGTATTACCTTAATAGTCGAAGGTTGCTTTCTAAAAGCAGACTCATCTAGTAAAATGGTTAGGTTTCGCTTGTTCTGAAATATCAAACCCCCATTTCTTTGATTATGTACTATCATATTGCTGGCTACCACTTTTAGATGACCATCCATGCGAACCTCTTGATGATATCACTCGCTTGTTATCGACCCTATAAAAACTTTTCAACCCCCTTTTAAAGACTCCATGTTTCATGCTTTTTTAGCTGATTAATATTACAAATTGTAAAATGATTTGAAGAATTTACGCTAGGTAGAATTTACAAGGTCAATACCGAGGTTCGTTGCGTGCATCGACGCCTCCCCACTTCCGACGGCAATTAGCGCTTGTGCCCGAAAAGCGGCTCGCGCGCAGACAATACACCTGCTTGTGTGGATACTGACTCGTCATAGACTAATGCCACAGTATAAACCATACAGTAGGCTATCTAAGGCCGCCCGCCGAGTTATTAGCCTAGCGTGCACACAGACACGCGGCACAGCCCGTGACCCGTCTGTACTGTGCCGCCTCCCTATGCCTCCCTATTTTATGCTAGCGTGTGCGTGAATTCACGTGTACGTGATATCGCGACACGGCGCGCGACGCTCACGCACACATTCGAACCGAGAGTGGCACGTTTGTATTTAGATGTTCTACTGTATGGTTATACTGTGCTAATGCTTCCACGAGTAGCCGTGGTGACTCAGCCGGAGGGATTGTAAACTATGGAATACGTTTTTACGTCACCTTGGCCTGGTGACAAGCGTTATGGCCGATTGTATAGTACAGTGAGCGACACGTCAAGCGGAATAGAATTATAGCAGTTGGAAAGTGACTTTCGTTGCAATGGTTGAAGGTGTATACAGTTGGCCTGTCTCCTAGGTCCTACACTAAGCTTAAATTGTACCAACTAGTAAGTTTTTCTGTTTGGAAACTGTTGTATTTGTTTATTTTTGCGCTTTCGTTATCTTTTAAAAACAAAGTAAATGTCTCAAATCTTAATGCATTGGGAAGAAGAAGATTAATTATAAATGCAAAAACTCAAACCCATTACTCAAATGCGAGTATTAAGTTATCGGTTATCTAAATGTTATCATAAATTGCCATCGATATGCCATGTCAAATTGCTTGTTTAAGTTTGAGTGATTTATAGAAAGTTAACGTAAAAGTGAACAAAACAATTTTTTTTTCATTAGAATGAAATGCGGCCGATGCTTGGATCATCGCCAGATCTAGTTTCCTTTGCGCTAATGTACAGTACAGTCATCTGAATAAAAAGGTGACCGCTGAATTTATCCACTGCTGAATATGGCTCATAATCATTGATAAATTCCATGTTTTCCATACAAAAACTTTAAATAAAAAAAAGCTTCCAGCGAGATCATCTAACTCCAAATTAAGCAGAATTTGGATTATTGGTATCAGAGACTAATACATAAGGGCATTATATTTATGTTCTTCAGGCGGATAACTGAAGTCGTTTAAACTCAAAATCTCTATAAAAAAGCGTTCTATTTTGTTATTTATTGTTTCTTGTAATGCCTTACTTCGCGCATGTACGAGGTTTCTCGTACGTCTGGTAGGTACTCGCTATACGAAGCTCCCTAGACGGTAGACACCTGTGATAAACTTTATTGCACCAAACAGTTACAGATGTAATATACTGGAACTCTTAATTCAAGAACCTGTTGAAAATCCTGAATTTTATATTGGTAATCCATATCCTCTCCTTTCATTTTGGACAAGTCGACCTACCGTTCTCGCGACTAAAGTCACAAAATATTCAATGTTTATTATTGAATTCAGAAAGGTAACACAATTTTTTCCGGCTCATTATTGTCTCACTTTTCCTGTTTGAAAATATTTTCTCAGAGTTAACTTTTAATTGTTTTGTAGCCAACTGTAGTATTTTATCGCAGCTTGCACATTCACATGGTAAGTGTTATTTAATTGAAATAAATTGGAATAGTCTTTTACAAAAACATTATGCTAGTTTATAAAACTCTAAACAGTTAAGATTGTTCGACATCCATGATACAGCAATGTTGACTATTTGATATCCAGATAATCGTGCTGGCCTAACTAATTCCTCTTCACATTCTTCTTGACGAGGTCTTTGTTGTTTTTAACAGAAAATTGAATTAATTTTTCAAGACAACCAAACTATTCCTCCAACAAACCATTCTTAGTAACCCGTTACTTCTGCAAGAATAGCTAAAAGCATTATAATTAACAAAAGTAACTCTCAAAAGTTATAAAGTACTCGTTCTTACCTGTCATTGTAAGCATAAAATATTCTTTCCCCACTTACTATGCTTACAGCCGCCGTTACCTTACCAATTTACGATCATATCGGCAAAAAGCTTCTTAAACATACATTGCGTGTTATATTCTTGAATAATTCATCGCTAAGAGTAATGAGCAATCTATGTTCGCGTAACTCAACCACAATCACAACTGGCGCCTCTGGTTCTCAAGTGCTCTGTGACAAGGTCGACGACCCCGGTGACGTCACGCACCGGTACTACGACTGGTTACTACTCTCTTGTGCAACTAGGTTATTGTTTTAACGTAATACTGGCTTATTAGTATTTTGCTATGTTAATGAGAATGTGTTTAGTTAGGTGTTTTTGTTTTGAGGCCTATTTTTCGTAGTATTCTGTATCGTCATTTGCGAGTAAGTAGCAGGACACTTCAATAGCTAAACCAATGCTGAAGCAAAGATTTCACTTTTTGAATATAGTGGTAAAACACTGTCTGAGCATATTTGCTAAAACATGAATATTATTTTGAATAACTGTATGGTGTTTTCTCTTCCGACATACCTCAGTGCCTACAGACAAAGGTGTACCATCTGTGATGACTATATTTTGGGACATGGTCCCTTAATGCGGGATGTTTGAAAATGTTCGAGGGCACTCAACGTATCATGGAGAGTAAAGTACTAAAATCAGGCTTTTAGGTAATAATTTGTAATATTATTTTTGTTATTTTATTAAGTATCAACACGTTGGAGGTTTTGGAGGTCCGTGTTGACTGGTGACGTCGAATCAATCGATTTTCTACTGACTAGTCTGATTGTAGGAATTTATATACAATTTAAAGTATTTTTCATTTAAACAGCAAACATTCCTTTCCTGTATCCTTTTCGTATCCTAAAAATTCTTAACCCCCTTTCTATTCTATTTCATTTATAAACCATTGTAATTCCATCCTCCGATATGCCCTAAAGCAATGCACTATTGAAATCCAGCCTCGTCAATATTAACTGTCAATTTGTCCCCCGCTATGAATGGACGTAGAAAGCTTTCACAAGCCTTCAATGAAAGCTCATGCAAGCTTTTTAAGAAAACGTCGTTGTTTTTGTTACCAAACATGCAAAGTAGGCAAGTTTTCCTTTGTTACAAAACCCTAATTTTGTAAGGGTTCCCCTCACAACGCCACCAGACCGTGATTTATATTTTATATCCGCAAACGTCCTTTTATTCATCGTCTGCCGTCGGATGCTGGAGAAATATTATATTTATGACCGGTGTTGTTTTTATTATGCTCTGATGTTTTGTTAATTTTTTCAAACCTGGCTGGTAATAAGATTGGTTTTTTGATCATAATTACATCATTTAAGTACTTTATGTATAAGTACTGTCCCATTATTTTTATTCTTTCTGCTACAGGTATTAACTGAAGTAGTAGAAGTTGTATCTAATCAAATAATCTTGTCGAGTGTCATCTATAATTTTGACATGATCTTGATCCTAAATTCGTTGGTTATGCTATAATTAGCTATGGGTTAGGTTTTTGTCACTGACTCCTTCTTTCTACTGTTTCTGAAAAGTTTATGTATAACTGCAATGAGCTAATGTACGTTTACATTTTGCTGTTGTGTACTTTGATATGAGTAAATATGAGAATTGGAATGTAATACTGTCAATTATTTATGATCCCAGTGTTGTAAATTTTGCAATTTCATTAATGATTCTACTTAAAGACCGGTTGCGGAAACTTCAGACATAGACATTTGAGGCATTAAACTAATTTTACGAGGATAATTTCGATGTAATAGTTTTGTGGCACCATTATTCGGTAACGGGCAGTTGTGTGTCGGGATGATTTAGTTGCACTGATGCAGAGCTTACTAGCTGATTCTTAAAATAGTACTTTGTTTATGTTTAATGTTCTAATAGGGTTTTCTCTTGTTACTTCTTCTAATTATGTAATGTAATTCGTATGTTATTTTATTATTTCAAGGTCCATTTGTAGATGTATTACAAATATTCTCCAATGTTTTTACTTGTAAACTTTTTGAGCGGCTAAAACAATTGCTCTTAATTATTGATCTCGAAGATAAAGTCTAGGGCAAGATTCCTGTTTTGCTGACTAGAGCATATTTTTCCCCCAAATCATCTCGGTGTGCCTCTTTGAGAAGGCATGTTTGAGTTGAGCTCGACGTTGTATCGTGGAATCACAATCTCAAATTAACAACACTTAACATAACATTTTAAAATTAGGGCAAACATGAAAAATTACTTTTAAAAAACCGTGGCATCTGTTTCCGTGGTTTTGCAACATTTTCAAACCATCAATAATGATTCGTTCTCTGTGAATACTCGAACTACTCTCTCAGTGCAAGAAACCCTATGTCCAAGTGGTCTGATAATGGCCTGATGAATAATTCGCCAAACAAGTGTCCAGAAACGCATTTATTTTTATTTTCTGTTGGCCTGCACCCTATACGATTAAGGGTATTCTGCCAATCTCAAGTGGTGTATGCGTTAACATGTGAACATTAAAATAATACCGGCATCGTATTGTAATGCCTGGTCAATTAGCGCAACGCCATCTATTGTCAAACTTCTCAACTAACCATTATTTACAGAAATGGATTACACAAACCGCGATGGTCAGTTGTTTAGTCTGCCCGTGTTTCGGGCGTTGCATCTAATTTATGGTCGATTTGTATACGTTCCGTTTTATGCGTGTTTTGTTGTTGGAAGTCATTTGGATTGCCTCGAAAGGGGTTATTGGTCGGATTTGATTGCGGCCTGCAGAATGCTCGTGTTGGTCCGAAAATAAACTGTTTTCTTCTTCTGGACATACAACTGATACCAGGCTTTACTGCCCCATTTAGTTCTCTTTTAATGGTGTATGAATAGGCATTCGCAGCAAATTACCTAATAATTCTAAAGCAATTTATTATTTAATTTACTTTTACTTTACTTTTTTATTTATTCTGTCCTTTTTCACCGCTTTCGTGGGGTCTCGTAGGGCTCTCGTATGGTTTCAAGCCAGCCTGTTAAGACACTAAGCTACTAAGCTTGAAACCTTTGTGGTCCCGAGTTCAGTCTAGCCTGAACACTAATGGGTTCAAAATAAGCTTGCCGAAACATGAGCTTCTGGCTATTCCGTTCACCATGACGGCGACAGTCGGCATGTCTCTGGTTGCCCTGTTTGGCATAGTCGTGAGCGTATGTTATGTTCCTGGCTTTACAGTATTTTCCTTTTTTTGGTTGTCTGTTCACTAAGTGCCAATAAAGAATGGAGGCAATGAGTTCCGCTTTATACTTAACAAAGTATTTTGCAGACATATTATGATCAGGTTCACAGCGGCCACCTCAATAGACTGCAGTAATTTACTATTTATGCAAAAAAACTCCGTCTGTCGAACACGGAACAGTATAAACACACCATTATTACCACCGGACTTTGTTTCGTCACGAAAAGCCACGCTAAAGCCACGGTACCACGCCACGCTGCAGCTCCTAATTATAGGACTCAGTCAGCAGAAATTGGGGGATCAAAGCCAATGTTCTGATTTCAATCTCGACGGATGAATGTTGAAAGGGCGATGAGAATAGCAGAGTGGTGTTTCTTGACACGTTTTGATGAATTTCCTGAATTGAAGTCGAGAGGTACGTCTTTTGTATTCATATTGTTAATTTTTAACAAGGATTAAAAAATCTGGTCTTCTAAATATATTGCGTTGCTCGCGAAGACGTTTATCCAGTTCAGCAGAATTAAAATAAAACACTAACAAATGCAATCCCAGTATGTGGCAAACAAACAATGAATGTCAACAATAACAAAGTCGTTCATGTGTTTTACTTTTGTTTCGTTCAACGCAATATCCCGCACGCAATTTGGAGTGAAGACCAATTAAAACTAGCCTTGCAGTTTAATCTATTAAAAGCTTTTCTGACATTTCGAAATGTTTGTTCCAATTAAACGTGCTCTAACTTGATTCAATTAACTTCTTGCGTGTGTTTTGTTGTGTCCATAACTCACTGCTCCAGCTCGGCTATCTTCACTTCCTGCTAAACTTTCCACTCAGAAATACGAAGTTGCCGTCCTGTTTGAATGGCTGTAAAAACTACCAACTTCAGTCCTGTGCATTCAAACCCTGTAGCCTCATTACAGTAACTTTTTAACGAACTCCTAAATAGAACACGACGAAAGCTCTAAAGGAGGGACCACACAATTGCATCATACTTTCGTTTAATGCGCTGCCATGGTGTCAGTGAAAGTTGGCTTTAGAACAACAATTGTACTGGTCACGGCGGGAAAAATTGCGGTGGCCATTTTGAATCGTTCTTTGTGTTTTGGTACTTTGCGGTTTGTAAATAACATTACGTTACTCCAAATCGTTTTTACAACATTATTGCCTAATCTTTCAACTAAAATGAAAAGTAGCTAAGGTCATAGTGAAGTTTTTACGATAAAGGAAAGCTTAAGTTTTATTACTAGCCATAAGTTATGGGCTAATGCAAATGTTGAGTTAACCTTTGACTTAGTCAATCAATCTTGTACAAGTGGTTTCCTGCATGAGTACTTGTTATAGGTTTTCTCGTATTTATTAATATTTTTCTCGTTAAGTACCTCTGGGCCTCATTTGCCGTAGAACCGATAGCCGTTGTTTTATGCGATTCTGAGTGAAAACCTCGTTTCAGTGAGCATAGCGTGTGTCGCCCTACGGCAAGGTGGAGACTCCAGGCTACGTTATGATACGATACAATGTCATCGTCGCTGCAATAGAATAGTAAATAATCATATTTTAACGATTTCACCCACATTTTGGGCAATGTTTTCCACCTTTTTCTTATAAGAGCAAATCAGCTTGAGGTTCACCGAATCTAAAGTCACTGCCACCCATCAACTAGAAATATCACAAGTGTGCGCGATGTTTTGACTTTTGATAGTAATACGCTCTTTTCTTGAGAACCCCATAAGCTGTAAGCAACGCAAGTGCTCGACCTAAATATCGATAGGGTTGACCAGTTGACGTCCCTAATGAATTAGCAATACAGGGTGCGGTGCGAATGTAGCGGGCGTGGCTCTGGCTCACTGGGTCAGTCTGATTAATTAGACAGGATTCATGAACGCGACGAGTAAAGGTACGCCGGTTGCCTTGTCAAGTTAAGTGAAATTAGAAATTAATACTTTCTTAATACTTTCGCTGAGGGGACAGGTTGTATTTATGGGTTCTCTGGTTGAGGAGTTGAACGTAGTCATCCCCTATAGATTTCTACTGACTGGTTCCGAAATTCTGCGGCATTTCCTATACACCTTGCATTCCATTCCCGTTTGCCATTAATGGTCAAAGTAGGTGTGCCGGCTAGACTTCAAACCGGGCTTGCCTGGGACTATACGGGCTGGGTTCGGAGCCACCACTAGGCCTTGAGCCACGACGCTTCTACCCTCATATAAAGTGAACAAAACTGTCAGAATTTTCCCAGAGTTTTTGGAAATAACAATCTGGTTTTAATTTCTCCGAACTGAGCAGTTGGTATACCTATTGTCAACAAAAAATGCTCCATCACGTAGCGGTAAAGCTGCGTGAGAGCGTTGCGTGCAGACATGCAAACGGCAGGTTTCGGGGCGCGGTCCTGGGTTCGAAGTGCTCTACAATTCGGTTTTAATAGTTTATAGCTTAGTTTTAGGGTTGAGAATGGGCTGGATTAACTGAATCTACTAAGAATTGATGAAAAACATGAAGGTGAAGTTTTATCGAAGTTTAGTTCTTTGTCTAGACTTTGTTGGCGGTGTATAATTGGGAAAATAACATAGTCTGCTAGTACAGTGCGCGACATGTCGAACGTAACGTAGCAGTTATAAAATGAATTTCAATGCATTGGCGTAAGGTCATTTATCTTGTCACCGTGGCCTGCTGGAAGAAATCTCTTTTTAGAGATAAGCTCACCTGTACTTTTACTGTCCTTCAAACTGTCTATTGTAATTCTATTGTCTTTTTGTGTACAAACAAATAAATAAAAAGGTAATGCGAATGGTCTCAAATCGTCACTCTTAAAGCCTACAGACGGTTTTCGTTGCAGGGGAAGGCCCAGAAAACGTTGGGAGTGATGATGATGAGACATCATGAGGAAGATTGGCAGAGCCTGGCACGGGATCGAAATGTTTGGAAAGTATTGGGAGAGAACTTTGCCCATCAGTGGGATGATGTAGGTTTGAAAAAGAAAAGGTGATGCGAACCATCAAAGAGACAGTTGACTTGTCGTCAACTGTTGTTTTACATCTTCTTTCCTCGCGCCAAATCCATACTAATGACACGAGATAAGACGCTACCAAATTTTGTCGCGATGCGCATCTTAGTCCGGCCCATCGCCCAACTTCCGCCTCTAATAATGTTGATAAACCAAATTAATGTCTTGAGTTGTCGTACTGCAGTCCAACTAATATGAGAAATACATTTTGACAGCTGCCAGTGTCATTGGAAATTGTTCTTCAATCCAATGGAAATAGGATTATTATTATTATTCTCCATCTTTAAAATATTTATTGTCCTATATTATTGTCGAGTCAGAGACAAATCCAGCAAAGCAAAAATCATAAAAATCGGTCTCATAGTTTTGTAAGTTTGTAGATAGTTTTTTTATAGATAGATGTCGACATGCAGTGCAGTCAAACAATATGTTAGTAGTAAAATATATATTTTTTGCATTGTTTCTCGTCATTTTCACATTTATGTATAAAGTTTGCAAATTCCGTCGTCGTTTCCTCGCAAGTTTTCCTCAAACTAGTCCCCATTAAACATTATACCGCCTCAGACATAATAGCGTTGTTAAAACTATAAGTCGTCCGTAACATAAGTTATTACTGCTCTAGTAAATATCGGAGGAATTGGGAAGGCGTGAATAATAAATTGAGTTTGCAGACGTCTGTCTGTCTCGGCTGAGCGGAATCGACCGGGTTTGGAGACGGCTTACAGTCTGTCGAGTTTCCCTAAACTTGAAATTATTAGCGCTCCAGTTGGTTTGTTTATCGAAATGCTTTTGGTCTGCGGTTTTTGGAGCTTCCTTCCGCGTACGTCAAAAATATGGAATGGGCTGCCAGCGGCGAAATTTCCGGAGATACGACACGGGGCCTAAGAAAGCGTACATACATACATGGCCTATATACCTCCCACTGCTGGGCACAGGCCTCACCTCAACTATGTTGGACATCATTCCACACAGCGCCATCTGGCCAAAAATTAAGCAAAGCTTGCAAGCTTTGCTTAATTTGGCCAACGGATAAAAATACTTGAATACTATTATTTGTAAAATAAATAAATAAAAATACTTGAATACTATTATTTGTAAAATAAATACTTAGGATACACCCAGCCCAGTACAAACCTACATGTTTATACACATGACTGTTTGTACTGTGCGGGGATATGACGCGCCACATTTGGTAGCAAACTTCTCCATGTTTATACCGAACTGGTCGCCAGATTATCAGCATTTGATCGCGTTCTTATCTGACACAAAGTGAAGACTGCGACTGTGCACCTTCGGCGTTTAAAAACTCCAAACTTCAACACATCGGAAGAAACAGACACTGCAAGCAAAGCGTCTCACGTCTTAGCGGTACCCATGCCGTATATGGACACTCATACTCTTCATGCGTGGTGTATGTAAGTATGGTTTACAACGAGGCTTCTTTTTACTCGCAAGCTCTTGTTCTATCACATACCTGTGTCTCGACTTTTGACTCATGAGCATTTTGAGTAGACAATGAAAATTAGTTTTAGATTCAAAAATGTTGACTCGTCAGTTCGAGTATTTTACAAAACTCTTTCTTATGAAGTCTATAGTTGCGTTTAAACCGTGGTTGACTGCACACGCCTAATTGTTATCTTTCCTGCCATCTAAAGCAACAATATAAAATGCAAAATCATGGCAAGATTGTGCCTTTTTCTATGAAAGAAGTATTAAAAGCAGTCCCGGCCGTATCACCGACACAAGGGCTTCAATCTTAGAGACTGGAAAAGGACGGAGACGCAGTGAAGCTCGATTTTTCTCGACTTTTTAATTTCCTAGACGCGTCTCTTTACTTCTTTTATAGATTGGTGTTGAGATCTTGGTAGCTTTCAAATTGGAAGAAAAAGTTAGACGACCGATTTGGTGTAATGGTTCAGAGTAGGGCTATTACACCAGTGGTCGCGGGTTCTATCCCCGCACAGTACAAACATTTGGTTGCATGCACTTGTCCGTTTATATTGGTCTGGGTGTTTCCTATGTATAATTAGTATGTATTTACGAAAAAATAAGTATGTTCATCCATTGTCTAGTATCCCATAGCACAAGCATTTAGTTGCTTAGTTTGAGGCTAGATGGCTCTGTGTGGAATAACGTCCAGTGATATTTATTTATTCAAGTTGACGAATACAGACAGTGAAATGATGACTTTAAGCTATTTGATTAAGATGGTTGAACAGCTTGACCTCAATTCACAGCTTTTAGAGCGAAGATTTGACAGATCTAGTTACAATAGTATATGTTAACGGCTGACACATTTCTACGTCTTAATTTAGTGATTATTAGTATTGATTACAAATCCCAATGTTTGTGTCAGAAGGCAGAATTAAAACATAATGCGATAAGTTTGTTAAATACATTCGAGCTGTTGTTTTTAATGGACTTAGCCTACTGCGATTTCAACTTACGGATTCGCTGAATAGTGTTCGAAAAGATATTTTCTAAAACACAAGATTCGGTGTACCACCACAAGACCTTAGCTTATGATAGGCATTCTAGGAAAGGTTTGGGGGGACCTGCTCAGCTGGTGCACACAAAAACACAAGGTTAGAGAAATCATCTTTATTGCGCAAAAATACATAGAGCAAGTAGACATTCAAAGTACAATTTAGGCAGCCTTATCACCAAAAGCGATCTCTTACAAGAGGAAAACAATCTTACATTTCAGTCCAAATGCTACTGTCAATTTGATAGCATCGTAAATTAACTACAATCGAGTCTCACTGTCTGGACGAGCAAGTCAATAGGTTCATTGTATCATTCGCTAGGAATGTTACAGATGGCCTAAATGACATTGATATTGTTGCTTTAAATGATGACATCACTCATTATTCTGGTTATTGAAGGAATCAATAAATTATGTGCTTTTAAATGTTTCACTTCTTAAGGTTTTCTTGTTTCTGCAATACGTTGAGGTGTCTGCAGTTGTTTGTTTTATTGAACTGTACGAGTTAAAGTTCAGTTGGTATTTGGACCAATCTCGTGATATTTATTACGCAATATATATATTTATATTTGATACGCAAAGGGTTGCGGGTTCGAATCATTTACCGGCACAAAATGTTTATTGATGAAACAGGTATTTGTGGTCAGCTTTGTTTCTAGTTTCCATAAAACAAGTTAACTTATAGCATAAGTTAAAAAAAGTAAGGTTTACCCTTACTTTGGGCTTATAGCAATATATGAGATGTCTCAGAATTAGTAAGCATCTTCCTATTTGGCTTGGCCTAATGAAAACCAGTTTTCGAACCGTTCAGGTTCATAAGCTGGTCCATTTTATTTCGGACATTGTAACACCGCTGTCTGGTAACTTTTTTGTTTATTTTGATTGTGTTTTTCCCCTAAGTTAATTGGTCTAATACTTGTTTTTTTATACATATACCAATTATCAATGTATTTTCTTTCCTTCTTTCTGTCGATGCAAGTCTTAGCAATAAAAATTCGGATACGCATTTGACATGCACGTGGTATCTGCTAATTAATTTCATTTTCAAATGTGATAATTGGCTTGCGTCTGTTTGAAGCACTTCCAAACGATTCAGAGCTTATTAGCAGTTTTTACATCATTACTCTCGGATAAGTTGCTTTCTTCTCGCCAACATGTATTTTAAGGGACTTGGAAACTGAAAGTTATTTTAGGATCAGATATGTATTATTCGAAAGAAATAAAAAATAAGCTGGATCATATCAAAACTTTTAGTTATTTATGTGATCTGATTACCTAAGTGATGATTGATTGACTGATTAATTACGTGAAGTATGTGACGCCTCCACTGATGGTAAGGTGATAAAAGGGTGAGCGGATAATCATGACGACCAAAATATTCTCTAAAAGTTGCATACTCTTGAACATTGTCAGTTTGACGGAACTTAATGATGTTCGGCGTACTCGATTATGATAATATTATGTCGCGTCTTTTCCCGCTTCAACTGTACGACTTGCACGAGAAAGCGCCCGACAAAATATTGTGTCGTGTGTGTGTGTTAGTCGGCAGTAAACATTTATCATCTCATTCGGGCCAGCTGACAACGCTCTAATAACTAAGAAAAGGTAGGAAATTAGGAATTAGGAACCTCGGACGAGAAACAAGTCAGCGCGTCTCGACAATTTGGCGCCACGACCTGACGGTCGCGTTCAGTGAACTTGGGATAGAAAACAATGCCATGTTTTGATACCTTAACGATGTTGGTGTTTTTTACTAGTAGGTCGGAGGTAGAAAATAGTTCAGTATTGATTTCATTCGTCCACATTTTTTTGGCACCATATCATGAAGAGGGTAAGGCTGACTTCGGAGGCCTTTGTGTGATTTGACAGTATCTGCCAGTATGGTTTTTCACTAGCCAGTATATGCCTGAGTCCGCAATAGGTAGTGGTTACTATCATCAACACTTCATGGTTGAGATGTGGCCTGTGCTGAGTGTGAGACGTATGAAGACCTAAATTATATATTCAGGAGATCGTGAAACGTCTTCTATCTGACCCTAAACCACCAGTGTTTGTACTATGTAGATGACATAATAGATACTTCGAATGAACTACTAGTTGAATCCAGTTCATTCGACAACACTAATTTGCAATTCCAACATGGTTGAATATCTGTGCAGGATCGATGTGGCGTCATAGGGGTATTGTGAGCGGTCAGGATCTATTGTAGTCTCGCCTATTCTGTCCGACATTACCAGCTCATTGTTACCGAATTGGACGGCTATTCAGGCCTATGTCTTCTGTTTGTGTATTATTTGTGTTTGTGTCCTCTATGTCCCATGTAGGCTTGGTGCTACGAAACAAGTGATCATTGGTTTAGATTTCGCGTGAAGAGTTAAGAATCCTATCTGTTTTAGAAGCCAATTTTTTTTTAGTTTTTAGTAAATATTTATTAATATTAATTTGTCGTTCAGTAAACAGAACCAAGGCTTGTTAAGTTTTCCCTGTTTTTCAGTATAGTACTTTTGTGACCACCAATTCGCAGGAATATAATTGGACAAAACAATAAGCCATTTCGTTGTTCCGACAAATCAACAGTTTACTGGCGTGGGAGTTTAGAACAATTGTGCATCAAGACAAACGTACATGATAAATAGAGATTTTTCAGTCGGCATAACAAAGCGTAGCTAAAATGTACATATTCATCATCATTGTCATCGTCAACAGCCGCACGACATCCACTTCTGAACATAGGCCTCCCGATACATTTCCAGAGCGACAGTGGGCGGTCAGCATCCATTGATATCCTGCGACTTTAATGAGGGCCTAATACGTGTGACTTCACATGGACATTACATTTTTGTATCTAAATATTCCTCGAGTGCTTAAACTGGAATATACCATTACATTTCCAACCATGCTTACTATAAAAGCCAGTGCATTTAATGTTTCACCGAAGCCCACCACTGCTCCATAAACATCCTCAACGTTGCAAATGTAATTCACCGCACACGCTCGTTACTTTGTAACAAGCCCCTCGAGAACCGAGTAGCGATCGGCTCCAAAGCATTTCCCTGAATTACGACGTGAATCGCAAATGATTCACCGGCTGGCGATCGGCCAGGTGCCGATGCCCTAATCGGTTATTACTCCAGTCTACATCATACATTATAGGGCTGCTATCGTTTAGCGTAATTCTGATTTTGAAAATGAAGCACCTCTCTCGGTGGCAACCAGTACGTACGAAGATGACAACTTCAGAACTTCTACAGGACAGGGTCCTGTCCCCCCCCGGCGTCACGTAAAAAGCGATAAAAATGTATCGAAATAACACTAACTGACATTTTGATTGCGCCCACCTGGCGACTTTTCACGTCATCCCATAATTTTATGACGCTTTCCTGGCTAGCCCCCTAGGAGTTCGTAGTCCCACATACACCAACTAAACCAAACCTAGAACACTGGGCAAGTGAAACGCATTTCCTGAGGCAATAGAAAGGTGTCAATTAGTTCTTATTTGGCGGTTTCTTTAGAAACGCATGTTTCGTGATGTAATGGCTAGTGCATGAGAAATCGACGCTAGAAGCGCTAGTGTAGGAATGAGGCCTCCGGAATGTCACTTACAAAATTTTAGCAAACGTTGATAGCTAGATTTTTGACAGCTAAATCTTACTTCGCCAGTGGCGCTAACTGGTGAGCAAAAATATTTCAGCATCAATGAGTTGACTAAAACTTAAGGGATTTACTGTTCTACTGACACCCATCATCAGGTCAGACGATATTTATTCATGGTAGCTTGGAGACACTTCGGAGTGCGCTGGGACCTTGAATTAGGGAGTTAAATATTTTTATTTCAATAAAATGATGTGCTTATTATTTTTAAATTGGATATGAATGGCATCCCTAGTTATATGCCCGATAATATAATTTTGATTAGTTAGTTGGTAGCCAATGGGCCGTGTTGCGTCATGTCGATTCATGTACATTTAGACCCGACTTGGCTGGCTTGCTCGTCTGACTAATATACCAATATGTCTTCCTGAGTACTTGAAGATGGTAATATCAAAACGTGGCTTCGTTGCTAAGGAGTTTTTTTCTTGGTGTGGCCTGTATTTCTGTAATAGTCTGGTTAATACGTGCTTTACCGGCTAAAGCTTACTTTTAAGTCTCAGTGTTCTTTTCAAAGAGGATGTACAATTTGTTTCTCTGTTTCATTAACAAATATCTTGTGGATTGTGCTACCCATTGAAATTCTGCTTATTAAAGAATCGTATTTATTTTGTCTCAAGCTACTGAGATAGAAATCCTCACGATCTCTTCATTGGCTTCATACTTCATTTTAGTATGATTTCGAATATGAAGTAAAATAAATTTGAACGTTTCACACACAATACAACTAAAGCCAATATGTAAACGTGAAACTGTTTGTAGAAATTTCCCCACATCTACAAGACTAAAGTGTCCGTTAAAAAAATAACATCTTAAATAAACAAGGCAAAGGAATGTTATTCAAAGTGCCAGCTAGGATCAGGCGTCAATTGGTCAATTAGGGACACGGCCTACAGTGGAGGTCCCGTCCATCTTGCAATCGGGACTCTTTGATCAGTCAGGATGCGTGGGCGCAGCTTAATAGCGTTAGAATGATGCTTGTATTGATACTTTGGAACTACTTGCAAAATCAACTGCTAGACATGCATCTGATATTAGGAAATTTAATCTAAAATTCGATTTCGAACGCAAATTGACTCATATCGATTTCTCAATCTAGGAAATCCTCTTTCAAAAATAGACCTAGTAACGAAAATCACTGGATAGTGGATCATCAATCGATTTGTGTGTGCATCTAAACTCAAGCCGATGCGTAGAAATTTTGTGCTTTCTTTGGGCACATTTTGACAATAAAATGGCGTTTGCCCGTTAATAAATCACACAGTACGGTTGTCAGAAGCATGTTGAGATCAATCGATCGTTGACGATTTGGTAAGTGCCACAAGAAGTATTCTGTAGCAGAGAAAAAAGGTTAAAGTTTATTTAGGATTTTAGAAACTAGCTTGTCTGAAGGAGTTTCTCAAACCAAATGAACTTCATCGTTGAATTCCACAATCCACAAGACCATTTTCCTAGGAGACACGCGAGGTTTTTGGGCAAGCAATTTGGGCCAATCAAACACTCATTTATACAATGTTTGGTCAATTATTTTAGCAATAAAAATACTCTGTGTTGCTGAATGACTGTATTTAATTGAACAATGACATAGTGCTCGTGACATTGTACCGCCAAGGATAAGTATGGTTCGGCCATTCAATTGTTTTGGTTGATTATACTGTTGGATTCGATGATGGCTGTGTGGGTTGGTAATGAAATATTGGAAACTGTTTCTTCCAAATGAGTCGTTCTTCTTTCTTAATACAAGGTTTTTGAAATGTTTGCTATGAGGTTTATCAGGTCGCGCTTCTTGTGAAACTGGTAACTTGGCTGGTTTCTCTGTTTTACCTGCCGGAACACCATCAAATGTTGGCGAAAATGTATTTGGATGATTTTGAACATCTCTGCATACATTTTGACCGTTCGTCGTTTTGACTGAAGTTTGGTTTACACTGGGCATATTAGGGGATGGACAGGGACATCCATTATTGTGTACCCCTTTTGAATCTGTTCCTGAATGTAAATTTCATACTTCAGATTGTTTCAGAGTTAAGCAGTAATTAGCCCTTTTCCCCAAAATGTTTTGAGTAGGTGTCGTTTTGTCCTAACAATTAATTAGTAGAGTAAAACAATTTCTGACTAACTCTTCAATATGTTAACAGATGTCTTACAAAGCATTCGTTTTAACGAACCTAAAAAAAAAGTTTTTATTCCATGAAATTATCAAATGTTTTCCAAAAATAGCTTAGAGTAGTTACTAATGAGCAGTAAAATCAGCTAGACCAATACAATAACTATCAGCCAGCAGTACCACTACACAGAAGTGGAAACAGACAAACATTCCCACGTCCTATACATGATTTACGGCTCCATTGTCCGGCGTCCGCTGCAGCAGATTGTGCGCCGGCGCACGTCACGTGGCCACTTGGCGCTTGCTTGTTGCTGTTGTGATCAGTTACGTGTGACATAAGATATATGTTTACAATAAAGACGTGCCTTTTGGTATGCCATAACATAGCGAAACATAGGGAATAGAAGGCCTTGAGAAAAAATCCTATATACCCGTCGTAACAAAGTTATTAATTCAAAATTCCAAAATAACGACAAACACAACTTGTTTATCATTGCAAAATTAAACACTTAACTTATGATAACTCAATAAAATTCACTTCACACACAATACAAAATTATCTCACTATAGCATTGTGATTTACGTTCGATTAACACTATATCGCTGTCAAAATAGGACTTTATGCTGCCCTGAATTGAACTTGAACATTCCAGAAATTTCGCGATTGCTCTAGTGAACTCGAGAAATCTCTCCACGGTGTATTGTGACCGGTTCAAAAACAATCCAGCACCAATACTTGAATTCCCTGCAACCCGATGCTAAATATGGTTCTCATCTTTTCAGGTGGTGAAGGAAGCGCGGCAACATGCCGGAGGGCGTGGCCAAGGAGGCCAAGGATGACACGAAGGCCAAGGCCAAGAAGGAGGCCTCTCCGAAGCGCCGGCCTTCGAGCAACTTGGCCAAGATCAAGGTCGAGCTGCTGGATGGATCCACTATGGACCTCGAGGCTGAGGTAAGTTACAGTATTATTGGGAGAACGTACTGCTTCTACTGAGGGTTCTCAAAAATTTACCATGGCAAGATTGTCGCCATCATCAAGGATCTTGCGCTCAAGCTCAACAGTCCCGTAAAATGACAATAGAACTGAAAGGGACAATTATACTTCAAAAGGATGCTCAATGTTGATTTGCTTTAGTGAATTAGGTGGTCACTTCTTCGCTGCAGAGATCTGGATGGAAAGGTTTGGCTCAGTTCGGCCTCTGAGATGTTTTTCTTCCTAAGACACTTGAATTGTCATTGTCACATTCTACATAAAAATAGGTACAATCAAAACATTGTAGAGCAGAAAAAAATACATATCACTCCACTGTTTTTTTTGTTTTTTGTCTTTACTCAATTTGTATGTTTGTTTACTACAACATAGTTACAACCTACGAGTACAAGTTAAAATTAACAGACTACAGTAGTTTCAGTAATAACCCAAAAGGTCACAATACAATTTGCACTTAACAACAAAATTGTATGCCAAGAATATATCCAGGTCGAATAAGCGCAGTATTTCTCACATTTTAGCGTAAGTTCTGATTTATCTCGGCGAGCTGGCAAGTTTCTCGTGAGAGGACTTGACCTAGATCTTATATTCCTAGGGGACACTAGAGGTTATTATGAGGAACCTTGAACTCTGCCTGTTCGTTTTTTACTTTGAGTTCTTTGCAATTTATTTATTTCTTGAAAGGAATGGAATCAATTCTAATCATCATTCAGAGAACATTAAAAAAAAAATTAACAAAATAGTTTTTCACTTTCCTTTTTCTTTGATGAAGAAATAAAAATAAATATTCTTGGACTTACTTCCACACAGTGTGGTCCAGCCCCAATATTAGCAGAGCTTTCACTATGGGACCTTATTGAACGTTACAAAAATGGTTTACATAGGAAAAACCCAGATCAATGATATTTTGTGAGTACTCATTTTTTTCAAGATTGTATTCATAGAAGTGGATAAAGATACAATTATATCACCAAAGAGCGAATAAATGTAACCTTTCGATGGGGAAAGATTATTAGGACAGCCTAATAATCTGGTGACATTCAAGCCCAACGGCCATGACAACGATAAATATCACGGCGTTATTTTTCGTTGTGATTAAATAACTAACGATCGGAAAGGGAATGCTAATTTATATGGAGAAAAAAACCGACAACGAAGTGACACAATACTCTAAAAAGTGCATCATGGAAATCGGCTAAATGGAGTGAAATTTTTATTTGGCCTAGTTTATACTACAAAAATGTACCAAAGTCACTGGCAGATTTTTTTTCTCAACTCAGTTTTTTCAACAAATTTGGTATAGAAACTGATTGGAACCTCAGAAGTTAGTACTAGGTTGACTAGTACGTTATCAGGGGGTGACGGTAAAGTGTTGTAAGTGTTGTTGTGTGTTATAATAAGATTAATAAGTCACATAACATACACACATCAAAAGTGTCTAGGGATATCTCAAGCATTTTCATACAAAGTATAGCTATTGGGGAGGCTGTAAAAATTAAAATATTGATACCAACGTAGAAATTTTTAGGACACAGAAACTGCTATATCTGCCCTTTCAGATTGTATAAAGAAATTCATTGTGGTAGCATTATTGTACAATCGTAAGGACGTTAAAAAAAGACAGATTTTTCTTTTAAAAGGTTTCAAAATTTTAGCAAAATCAAACGTTTTTTTTGTAATATTCTTAACCTTTATCTTATGCCTGTTTCCTCGAGTTATTCTAAGATAATGCTGAGCATTATCTAATATCTTTGATTTTGCTAAAATTTTAAAACCTTTTAAAAGAAAAATCTGTCTTTTTTTTAACGTCCTTACGATTGTACAATAATGCTACCACAATGAATTTCTTTATACAATCTGAAAGGGCAGATATAGCAGTTTCTGTGTCCTAAAAATTTCTACGTTGGTATCAATATTTTAATTTTTACAGCCTCCCCAATAGCTATACTTTGTATGAAAATGCTTGAGATATCCCTAGACACTTTTGATGTGTGTAGGAACGCTGACGATTATATCGCAAAGGCAAGGTAAGTCAGAGGCATACGGATTGTTTCGGCAATGGTGAACGGAACATTCAGGAGCTGACAGTCCGCTTAGGTAAATTACGTTGGGTTAACGACACTCATTTTATTAAATTCACACATAATAGCACTAAAGTAATTTCAAATTATCCCCAGTTGCCAGTCGGTCTTCGGTCAAGTCGGTCTTTCTGCATTTCTGCAACACTGTGCACTCTGTTCAGTATCTTAAATGACCCAAATTCTCCCAACTATCTGAGGTGCAAGTTTCAGCTAAAGGGTGACACTAGTACACGCAACCAGCGGTCTTGTAACCTACTCAATCTGGTGACAGCTGCTCATAAGACGCGCCATGTGGAGCAGTCTTTTACGCTTGCTGCCATTAAGTCGTGGAATAGGCTCCCGGATAGATTTAAAACGGCATCGACTAAGTTTGGTTTCAAGAGAACCGTCCGTGAATTTCTTCGACTCTCTATCTGATTGGAATTGTTCGTCGTCTTTCCTAGCTATTGTGTAAATACGTATATCTAGTGTATGTCCAATTGTTTGTCATCACATTGAGTATTTATCTCTTGGTTTATGTATATATGTTATATTGTTACCACAATTACTGTGCGTTAGGTTATCTCAATGCTGTTATAACGTAACCAACTATAATTATTGCTAATAATACTGTTATATCAAGTTTCATTATCTGTATTAAGCTGGCCACACCTCACTCTATAAAAGTGACGTGATATTGATTCTGTCATTCATTCCTTCGCCAACAGTCGCCAAGAGCAGACGTCTAGCGAGCGCTAATGAGCATTCGAGTTACGAACCTATGTTTAACCAGTGATTAATATTAATGTGATTCGGAAATATAGTGCTGAGCAAAGGATATTGCTTTTTATTGGAGTACGTCCCTGCGGTTACAATATATTATATAATTATGTTACATATATGTTCATGTATGTTTTTTATTATGTAAGTATATGTATGTTTTTATTATGTACATTAATATTATATGTGTATTTATTCACTTATAATCCTAAAATTTTGCACCGCTATAGTTTTTCTGTCTCGCCCTATGGTTGACTGGTAGAGAATGCTTTTAGCATTAAGTGCGCCTTTTGTACTGGTTTGTGCATTAAAGATTAAATAAATAAATAATAATAAATAAATGGTTGATGGCCACTCCCACATTTTGCGGTTCTAGGACACATTATGTTTTAGTTTACTGCCTCATTTGGTAATACACCCAGGTGATCAAATTTATAAGTACGGTCCTGTAAGGTAAGTAGTTAGTTATTAGGATGGGTCTAATTATCAAGCTTGGGGAGATAAAGGGACGTTAGTAAAAGTGTCACGTAACACCACTGCCTGCCAAAGTTTAATTTTGTTCTTGTGAAGGTCCTAAAAGAAAGCCCTACATCACTTTTCTCGGATTAAATAGTGTCTCCGTTTGGACTATTAGTAACTTAACTTACTGATTATTGAGGACTTCCACGAATGCGCGCCATATCCTGAGCTGGAGTTGGTCTGTAAAAACATATCTAATGAATGTAAAACCTCGAGGCTCTAACTGAACAGCGTCGTGGCCCAGTGGTTTATCACTCTGTCTCGGAACCCGGTGGTCTGGAGATCCAATCTGAATCTCCGTGTTCATTGTACAATTGGTGGCTAACTCTCCGGCTATGGAAAACACCGATATAAAACCCAAGCAAACCCGATAACGGCGGCTCGCCCCTTATTTTGGGTTTAAATTCCCTCGGTGAAATGTAGGCTTCTGAATGTTCCGTTCAAACAATCCGATGGCAACAATCCGTGTGCCTCTAACTAACCCATTAAGGATATGTTTGTGAGGGTAGTTTATTGTAAGTAAAACCTAACGTTTCGTCTTACATTTCCCTTTTCAGAGAAAAATCCGCGGCCACGAGCTCTTGGCCAAGGTGTGCGACAGCCTGAATCTGGTGGAGAAGGACTACTTCGGTCTTCTGTACGAAGACCGCGGTGACCCTCGCGTCTGGATAGACCTGGAGAAGCGCGTCTCTAAGCTGCTCAAACGTACGTATTTATCGTAACTGAAACCATCGAAGCGAATCCGATGTTAAAGATTCGGAAAATGTTCGATAGGAGTGGAGTCTAACCCTTGAATTCACAAACGTCAATCAACGCTAAGCAAGCGCTCATGCTCATGCTGTCCCTTAAAATGTCAATACAACTGCAAGGGACAGCATGAGCGTGAGCGCGTGCTTAGCGTTGATTGTCGTTTGTGAATTCGGAGGTTAATGAGACGTTTTGACAAGTAGCTTTTCATCGGCCTAGAGGCAAGCCGCGCGCGTCTTGCTGTGTTTGTGTTCCTCTAATGTTTAGTCATACCATAAGTAGTCAGCATATTTACATTTGCTTTATCGAACTAAGTATTCCTGTACAAAGAGAGAAAACGATGAAGTGAAAGAAGAAATTCCGCAAAATCGAATATCCATAACCGAAACTATCCAAAACTATCGGATAATCGGAATCATCAACTCTTCATCATCATCTCAGCCCACATCCCACATTTTGTGCTGAGGCTAATTATTTTCACATTAAATTCAACATATTCTCAATTTAATAAAAAGCTTTCTATGTACAGTCAACAGCACATCAGGTTACCCCATTTCCGTTTTTCCTCTCGCTCTTGCCAAATGACATTTCTTTGCATTAGAGCAAGGAGGACTGACCGGAAATGGGTAGCGTGATGTGCTGGCCACCGTACATAAGTGTTATAACAACTCAAAATCCATAAAGCCTATAATGCAACTTGTAATTTTGTTTCAGATGAACCCTGGGAGCTCAGGTTCGCAGTGAAGTTCTACCCGCCGGAGCCAGCACAGCTGCAAGAGGAGCTGACGCGATATCAGCTCGTCCTCGCTGTTCGCAGGGATCTACTGGAGGGTATACACTGCTTACTATTTGTCTTCTGTGTATACTCGTAGTTCGGAGCTGTAAACTATTTAATTCTTCATTTTTTAGCGTAGGCTTCTTAAACTGGGTGATTATTCGACTGGGCATCTACAAGATAGAGTATAGAAAATAGGGAAAATGTATAATATCATACACACGGTGTAGTCACTAGAATAGATTGCCTTCATGAACGAAACAGCCAGAAGGACACACTATTATGCCGATTAAATTTGAACTCGATGTGGTAAGGGTAGAGCCTGTATAATTAACACAAAGTATGCTTGTGAAATTCAAATTAAGGCCTCCATTCAGGCTTCGAGTCCGAGTGCTTCTTAACCCTTTTTCTATTGACGTGGTGAGAGTCCTCCAGCATGGGTACCACGCACGACTTCGGCACTTAGGCGTCGAAGGTGGTTTTCAGTGAAAAGGTTTCACGCAACGCTCCCAAGGACACTTACTCCCGCTTTCCCGGAAATTTCTATACTCTGACAACTTTCCGCCACGCCACGCCTTGTTGAAATATTTCATCATTTTATCATCACCAGGTCGACTACCATGTTCAACGGTGACCCACGCGCTGCTAGCCAGCTACCTGCTCCAGTCGGAGCTGGGCGACTACGAGGAGTCGGAGGTGGGCGCGGGGCTCTGCAAGCAGCTCAAGCTGGTCCCGCCCGCCGCCTGCACGCCCGAGCTGGAGGAGAAGGTGCTTGAGCTGCACAAGACGCATCGGTGAGGAACTTAATGATTCATCATACCATCATGCCACCACCTTTAATTGTCCAAGAAACTAGGCCTTCCTTCCCCTTCCTACAGTTCCATTCACCATACTTTTTTTAATCATCATCATCATGTCAGCCGAACGACGCCCACGGCTGGGCATAGGCCTGCTCCGAGGATTTCCACAACACCCGCCGAATCTACTTTTCTTTTCTTGTTTTTCTCTCTAAAAGTTGCCTTGAGAGCTCGCTTTAAGCGATAAGTTTGCCTAAATTGAACTTCCTAAATCTCTAACCATTGTAGTAGGTATAATTGTTTCCTGTGTAAAATTAAGTAAATCTTTCTTCTGTTGTCTCCAGAGGCCAAACGCCCGCGGAGGCGGAGCTCAACTACTTGGAGAACGCCAAAAAGCTCGCCATGTACGGCGTGGACCTGCACCCAGCGAAGGACTCGGAGAACGTCGACATCACCCTCGGAGTCTGTTCTTCAGGCCTGCTGGTGCACAGAGAGAAGTGAGTACTGTCTTAGTGCCCGGGCTGAACTACTGGAGATCGCCAAGGATCTGCCATGTATGGCGTATACCTGGCGAAGGACTCGGGGAACGTCGACATCACCCTCGGAGTCTGTTCCTCGGGCCTGCTGGTGCATAGAGAGAAGTGAGTACTGTCTTAGTGCCCGGGCTGAACTACTGGAGATCGCCAAGGATCTGCCATGTATGGCGTATACCTGGCGAAGGACTCGGGGAACGTCGACATCACCCTCGGAGTCTGTTCCTCGGGCCTGCTGGTGCACAGAGAGAAGTGAGTACTGTCTTAGTGCCCGGGCTGAACTACTGGAGATCGCCAAGGATCTGCCATGTATGGCGTATACCTGGCGAAGGACTCGGGGAACGTCGACATCACCCTCGGAGTCTGTTCCTCGGGCTTGCTGGTGCACAGAGAGAAGTAAGTACTGTCTTAGAGGCCGAGCTGAACTACTGAAGAACGCCAAGGTTCTGCCATGTACGGCGTGGATCTGCACCGAAGGACTCGTAGAACGTCGACATCACCCTCGGAGTCTGTTCCTCGGGCCTGCTGGTGCACAGAGAGAAGTGAGTATTGTCTTAGAGAACGAGCTGAACTACTGGAGAACAGCAAGGACCTTTTTTTTGTTTACGCCGAGGGAAATGCCTTGCACATACCCGCCGCCGGGGGGCGGTCGGGTTATGACGGACTCTCCTACTGGGAAAGTTGACCCAGTGGCCTACCGACTGAAAACCTCAGCGACTCCCAATCATCGTTCACGGTGGGAGGAATGCGGTGACTGGCACGAAGCCTACTACGCGTCCCACCGGACGGAGCTCGCCTACACGGTGCCCCTGCACCGCCGCCCTCCACAGGATCGCCTGTGCAATGGAGGCACACAGTCAACCAAATGCATTCCTGTAGAGGTCGCCTTTTGTCGCCTCTTAGGTCAGCCTAGGGGGGCTCGTCCGTATTCTAACGCATAGGGCGGGTATCCTAAATTACAATCCACCTCAAGGCCGGTGCCATAGCCAAGATCTCCCACAGGAAACCATTATTGAAGTACAGAGGCGTTCACATCAACCTTCACATAGGGGCACCTAATGCTGCTGGCATAAGAACTTTTTTGCAATGGTTATGTAAAGGAACTCCTCCGCACCACCATATTAGTTTGTATTCTACCTATTTTTAAAAACATCGTTTCTTTCTTCTTCTCTCTAGACTCCGCATCAACCGCTTCGCCTGGCCCAAGATCCTGAAGATCAGCTACAAAAGGCACAACTTCTACGTGAAACTGCGCCCAGGCGAGTTCGAGCAGTTCGAGTCTACCGTCGGCTTCAAGCTCGCCAACCATCGCGCGGCTAAGAAGCTATGGAAGACCTGCGTTGAACATCACACGTTCTTCAGGTAACATAGTTATAACTGAAAATTTTGTTACTTAAATTAATGTTTTAGTGGGTGCTAAACTACTTTATTATGCAAAAAATAACGACCCAATTGATAGGCAATTTATTAGGCTACGTTTTGACGAAAAAGTTTCAAACAATATTGATATTTGAACCCACGGCATACAGAAAGCCATTTAAAGACATAAAAGAATAAAGTACTCCTTTTTTTGCAACTCTCACAATTTTTTAGAAACTATTCCAATTAGTTGTTAGGGTTGAACCCCTCAGAATCAGCATCAGAATCAGAAATATCTTTATTTAAATAGACCTGTTACAAGTGCTTTCAAATCGTCAAAAACTTAATCAAACAAACAAAAATACACTTAATAATAGACTTAAATACTATAATAGAAATAATAAATTAATACACTGTATACAAACAAAATGTGTCGCATACTGTGTATTAATTTATTATTTCTATTATCACTCATTACGGAATAAGTTGTATAATTTTGTTTCTGACTGTGTAGTCAACGGCACTTCAGGCTACCCATTTCCGTTTTACGTCTTGCACTTGCCAAATGAAATTTCTTTGCAATAGAGCAAGGTACTCCTTGCTCCATTGCATTACTATTACATTCTATGTCTGGAAATGGGTTTACTGATGTGCCGTTGACCTTTCATATAACTTAAAATCTAGTTTTGTCTTGTTATTTAAATTTTTGTTGAATATCAATTGTCATCCAAATGTGTAGAATAATTAAATTGTTAAAACTGCAACTTACTCCCAAATATTTTTGGTAAATAGATGGTTTATGAGTTTGTTTTTTGGCTAAAGGCTTACACCCTTCCTTATTCATAAAAACTAACGCAACGCTAAAGCATACAGTAAGTGATAGATGTGTTTTGTCATTTACTGGCAAATGATTATAGCAACAATAATGAAAGGGACAAAGCATTACAGAAGTTTCAAGTGTTGATAAAGCGCTGTTAATTTTTTTATAAATAAGGGAGTAATTGCCGCACTCAGAGACGTCAATTAACGTAAATGATTCATTACAATCAAAAATCCATTTTTCAAAAGATACTATATAACAAATATAGGAATAAGGAACTTTTATGAATGTAAAATTTAGACTCTAATGAACCATTAACGTTAGTTGTCGTCTCTGAGTGCGGCAATAAGTCGCCAAAGCCAAAATGAATGTAAAAAAATAATGTATAAACTGTTAATTCCGCAGACTGACATCTCCTTCGCCCCGCGACAAGAGCACCCTCTTCCCGCGCCTCGGCTCCCGCTTCCGCTACAGCGGGCGCACGCACTACGAGTCGCGCGCCGCCGCCGTCCAGCGCCCCCCGCCGCCCTTCGCGCGCACGCTCAGCCACCGCCAGCTCTCCTACAGCACCCACAGCGTCGCAGGTCAGTCCACCACTCAATACCACTCATTGACAGCGCCATTCTAGGAGCGTTTGCTGTCATTCTAGGCTCCGCTTCCGCTACAGCCGTCCAGCGCCCACCGCCGCCCTTCGCGCGCACGCTCAGCCACCGCCAGCTCTCCTACAGCACCCACAGCGTCGCAGGTCAGTCCACCACTCAATACCACTCATTGACAGCGCCATTCTAGGAGCGTTTGCTGTCATTCTAGGCTCCGCTTCCGCTACAGCCGTCCAGCGCCCACCGCCGCCCTTCGCGCGCACGCTCAGCCACCGCCAGCTCTCCTACAGCACCCACAGCGTCGCAGGTCAGTCCACCACTCAATACCACTCATTGACAGCGCCATTCTAGGAGCGTTTGCTGTCATTCTAGGCTCCGCTTCCGCTACAGCCGTCCAGCGCCCACCGCCGCCCTTCGCGCGCACGCTCAGCCACCGCCAGCTCTCCTACAGCACCCACAGCGTCGCAGGTCAGTCCACCACTCAATACCACTCATTGACAGCGCCATTCTAGGAGCGTTTGCTGTCATTCTAGGCTCCGCTTCCGCTACAGCCGTCCAGCGCCCACCGCCGCCCTTCGCGCGCACGCTCAGCCACCGCCAGCTCTCCTACAGCACCCACAGCGTCGCAGGTCAGTCCACCACTCAATACCACTCATTGACAGCGCCATTCTAGGAGCGTTTGCTGTCATTCTAGGCTCCGCTTCCGCTACAGCCGTCCAGCGCCCACCGCCGCCCTTCGCGCGCACGCTCAGCCACCGCCAGCTCTCCTACAGCACCCACAGCGTCGCAGGTCAGTCCACCACTCAATACCACTCATTGACAGCGCCATTCTAGGAGCGTTTGCTGTCATTCTAGGCTCCGCTTCCGCTACAGCCGTCCAGCGCCCACCGCCGCCCTTCGCGCGCACGCTCAGCCACCGCCAGCTCTCCTACAGCACCCACAGCGTCGCAGGTCAGTCCACCACTCAATACCACTCATTGACAGCGCCATTCTAGGAGCGTTTGCTGTCATTCTAGGCTCCGCTTCCGCTACAGCCGTCCAGCGCCCACCGCCGCCCTTCGCGCGCACGCTCAGCCACCGCCAGCTCTCCTACAGCACCCACAGCGTCGCAGGTCAGTCCACCACTCAATACCACTCATTGACAGCGCCATTCTAGGAGCGTTTGCTGTCATTCTAGGCTCCGCTTCCGCTACAGCCGTCCAGCGCCCACCGCCGCCCTTCGCGCGCACGCTCAGCCACCGCCAGCTCTCCTACAGCACCCACAGCGTCGCAGGTCAGTCCACCACTCAATACCACTCATTGACAGCGCCATTCTAGGAGCGTTTGCTGTCATTCTAGGCTCCGCTTCCGCTACAGCCGTCCAGCGCCCACCGCCGCCCTTCGCGCGCACGCTCAGCCACCGCCAGCTCTCCTACAGCACCCACAGCGTCGCAGGTCAGTCCACCACTCAATACCACTCATTGACAGCGCCATTCTAGGAGCGTTTGCTGTCATTCTAGGCTCCGCTTCCGCTACAGCCGTCCAGCGCCCACCGCCGCCCTTCGCGCGCACGCTCAGCCACCGCCAGCTCTCCTACAGCACCCACAGCGTCGCAGGTCAGTCCACCACTCAATACCACTCATTGACAGCGCCATTCTAGGAGCGTTTGCTGTCATTCTAGGCTCCGCTTCCGCTACAGCCGTCCAGCGCCCACCGCCGCCCTTCGCGCGCACGCTCAGCCACCGCCAGCTCTCCTACAGCACCCACAGCGTCGCAGGTCAGTCCACCACTCAATACCACTCATTGACAGCGCCATTCTAGGAGCGTTTGCTGTCATTCTAGGCTCCGCTTCCGCTACAGCCGTCCAGCGCCCACCGCCGCCCTTCGCGCGCACGCTCAGCCACCGCCAGCTCTCCTACAGCACCCACAGCGTCGCAGGTCAGTCCACCACTCAATACCACTCATTGACAGCGCCATTCTAGGAGCGTTTGCTGTCATTCTAGGCTCCGCTTCCGCTACAGCCGTCCAGCGCCCACCGCCGCCCTTCGCGCGCACGCTCAGCCACCGCCAGCTCTCCTACAGCACCCACAGCGTCGCAGGTCAGTCCACCACTCAATACCACTCATTGACAGCGCCATTCTAGGAGCGTTTGCTGTCATTCTAGGCTCCGCTTCCGCTACAGCCGTCCAGCGCCCACCGCCGCCCTTCGCGCGCACGCTCAGCCACCGCCAGCTCTCCTACAGCACCCACAGCGTCGCAGGTCAGTCCACCACTCAATACCACTCATTGACAGCGCCATTCTAGGAGCGTTTGCTGTCATTCTAGGCTCCGCTTCCGCTACAGCCGTCCAGCGCCCACCGCCGCCCTTCGCGCGCACGCTCAGCCACCGCCAGCTCTCCTACAGCACCCACAGCGTCGCAGGTCAGTCCACCACTCAATACCACTCATTGACAGCGCCATTCTAGGAGCGTTTGCTGTCATTCTAGGCTCCGCTTCCGCTACAGCCGTCCAGCGCCCACCGCCGCCCTTCGCGCGCACGCTCAGCCACCGCCAGCTCTCCTACAGCACCCACAGCGTCGCAGGTCAGTCCACCACTCAATACCACTCATTGACAGCGCCATTCTAGGAGCGTTTGCTGTCATTCTAGGCTCCGCTTCCGCTACAGCCGTCCAGCGCCCACCGCCGCCCTTCGCGCGCACGCTCAGCCACCGCCAGCTCTCCTACAGCACCCACAGCGTCGCAGGTCAGTCCACCACTCAATACCACTCATTGACAGCGCCATTCTAGGAGCGTTTGCTGTCATTCTAGGCTCCGCTTCCGCTACAGCCGTCCAGCGCCCACCGCCGCCCTTCGCGCGCACGCTCAGCCACCGCCAGCTCTCCTACAGCACCCACAGCGTCGCAGGTCAGTCCACCACTCAATACCACTCATTGACAGCGCCATTCTAGGAGCGTTTGCTGTCATTCTAGGCTCCGCTTCCGCTACAGCCGTCCAGCGCCCACCGCCGCCCTTCGCGCGCACGCTCAGCCACCGCCAGCTCTCCTACAGCACCCACAGCGTCGCAGGTCAGTCCACCACTCAATACCACTCATTGACAGCGCCATTCTAGGAGCGTTTGCTGTCATTCTAGGCTCCGCTTCCGCTACAGCGGGCGCACGCACTACGAGTCGCGCGCCGCCGCCGTCCAGCGCCCCCCGCCGCCCTTCGCGCGCACGCTCAGCCACCGCCAGCTCTCCTACAGTACCAACAGTGTTGCAGGTCGGTTGCCGCTATCTCATACCATTTCACGTCATTCTAGGAGCGTTTGCTGTCATTCTAGGCTCCGCTTCCGCTACAGCGGGCGCACGCACTACGAGTCGCGCGCCGCCGCCGTCCAGCGCCCCCCGCCGCCCTTCGCGCGCACGCTCAGCCACCGCCAGCTCTCCTACAGTACCAACAGTGTTGCAGGTCGGTTGCCGCTATCTCATACCATTTCACCTCATTCTAGGAGCGTTTGCCGCTGTTTGCCGTCTTACAGCACCAATAGCGTCGCAGGTCAGCAAGCGAAGTCTACATTACTGACCGCTCGGGATGAGCCCTCCTGAGAATGCGAGGCCCTAGGGGCCTTCGGCCTCGCAGTTGCTTGTATTTGATTCTGTGTTCTTGGAAAAAGCTTTCGTTATTTTCTGGGTGGTTGCTGTTTAAGTAAAATAGTCCTGGTGCTGGTGCTCAGCCTACGACTTCGCAATGTTACTTTAAAGCCAATATTGAACTCTCCGGGCTTCGCCCTACGCGGAGTTCTGCCTTCGGCCTCACTCTCGAGGTTCGTCCTTAGGCCTCGCCATTTTTACTAGGGTGATTAACTCTGGACATTACCTTGCGGGCACTTAGCCGCGAAATTACTTCGAATCGTTGAAAAACGTTCCGGGCTTCGCCCCACACGAGTGTCGGCCTTCGGCCGACATTTGAACCTCGGCCTTCGGCCTTCCGGGTTTTTCATCATTCACGGTAAAATTCAGAAAGTTTTTTTCATACAAAGAAGCATTTTGAGTTGTTTCCAGCCGTGCCGGCGGTGCACATCGGCATGTCGGTGCTTCACGCTTACCTCAATCATCAATACGCTTTACTTTGAATTAGTATTCTCTCTCATTATGTATGTAAACAATTAAAAAATGTTATTTGGCTTAGTTCTTTTCTCTGTAACGACCACGGTTGCAAAGAAATTGAATTTTAAAGTTCTCTTACACGAGCGAAGGGAGTTTTCGCGTCCGCCAGAATAGCATAGCAGTTCATTTAATTTGAGACGTGTTAGTATGGCAGACTAAAAATGAATTGTTCTCAATTTGTATTTCAAAATGATAGTGTAACCTCAAATAGGGCAATTTTTTTTCAATATTTAAAATGGGTTTGCATTTGTTATAAGCTGATAGTTTTAAACAGGATGACCCCATTATTTTCAATTTAGCTAGCTACTATTCTTAAGCGTTTGCCGTCATTCGACAGCCTTTGTCGCCATTGTACAACATTTTTCGCCATTCTACAGCTTTTGCCGCAATCCTTAAGCGTTTGCCATTATTCTAGGACGTTTGCCGCTATTCTACGTCGTCTTTTTTTCCATAGTTCGTCGTCATTGTTCCAGCATTTGTCGTCTACCTTATAGCTTTTTTCGTAATTCTTGTAACGTTTGTCGTCAACAATGATAATGCGCTGTCAAAATTACAATCCTTGTAGCCGCTACTGAATAACTCGCGGTGTCGCATAGTCATTAGGCAGTGGTGTTCCGACCCATAACCTTCCACAACATTGTCAACAGAGGCACAATGCCAAACACATCTTCCTCCATAATCTCTATGAATAAATCTTATCTTTCATTGCGAACAAATTGGCACACAATATAATCCTAAACGCCTACCCGTTTGCAGAAAGAAGCATGAATCTCCCAAAATAAAAATGCGTCCATCAAATACTGTTTACCAAATCAATCTCAATTTCATGAAACTGATTTATTCATCATGGTCGTTTTAGAAATGAGAAAAAATATTAGTCAACAACAAAGTTTATAAAATAATACACACAGTTACTACAGAAAAAAAAACAATGCTACAAAATGACAATGCGTTTCAAGGATTCTTAATTTCTTGAAAGCATCCAGATCAAAAATTCTGAAATTTTAGTTACATTGAAGTTTATCAACTTAAACTTACGTTTTGTGATTGTACAGATCATATTGAAAAGAGTAACTGAACTTCTTCTCAGTACAGAAACAACTTTCCGGCAGCGGTGGTTGAGTCACATTTTGCTTGTATACTGTGTATTTATTCATTACTAGCACCCGCCCGCGACTTCGTTCGCGTGGACTTAGGTAAAAAAAAGTTATTTATCTTTATAAATTGTAGCCTATGTCCTATTCAGATGCATTTAAGCTATATTATTGTAAAGTTTCATTTAAATCCATCCTGTAGTTTTTACGTGAAAGAGCAGATTTCTAATATGTAAGTCTATAATAATTATACTTCGTCGCTGCATCCTCGGGATTTTATCACAAGGTAGTACATTTCTTAATGTAGTGGGCATCAACACGTTTTAGAGCTGGTATCACTGAAACAGAAACAAAAAAACAAATTCCCTCCCTACGGTAGGTGCGTCACTCTGACAGGTGACAAGTTCATCATTCGTTTCTAGTGTTCGGGCATCGACACACCCTCTCTCGTTATATTTTTTATATAACGGTTTCTTTAAGTGCTGAAGTGTTTGCAATAGTTGAAGTAGTGTAAATCGATAGATCCTAAATGAAATACAACGTTAAGATCGTACTTAACTTTCGTTTTAAACAATAACTAAATACGATCTACAATAAAAATCTACCCACATTTCCTTGCACAAAATGTTTTAATAAGAGAACTCGTGATTGAAAGTGAATCTTCGGATGACTGTAAACAAAGCTAAGCAATAGCATGACGATGCAATGTTTAAATTTAACAAAACACGTCAATGATGAGACCGTGAAATGGTCTTAATCAATGTTGGCATTAATTTTAGCTGTTTATGATCCTGTTGAGGCCTGTCCAAAATGGACCCACCGTAACGAGATTACGATAAAACGCACACTGAGTGTGTGTTTCCAACAAACGAGACAAACAGAAGAAGAAGATCCTTTTTTTTTTTTCCCGTACCAAGTTGGTCGGTGCATTTTCAACAAATTAGCCAAGCAGAATAAAGGTTCCTGTTTATTCCTGTCCAAGAGGACGTCCCGTAACGAGAGCACGGCCAGGCCCACAACGCGAGTGTGGTTTCGAAAGCATTTTAAGGTGAAAATCAAATCGAAGACCAAACTGTAAGTTATTTTGTGCTATCCTTGCATAACAAAAACCTTTCTTTTTATGTACACTAGTACCTAAAAACTTCAAGAATTAGATTGTAATTTCAATTTAAAACTGCAGACTAAGAATAAGTCTTAGTAATTGTAGTACCTGACATTGAAATAATGTTTCATTTTGCTAAGTCTACACAGACACATCTGAGTAGCCACGCCACAGCTTTTGTAGCTATACAGCTATGGCTAACATCATAACTTACTCTAGTTGCTATAAAATTTATATTTAAATACATTTGATACCACTTCGTGGTTACCGTTTACAATATTCATAATATGATGATGGCTAACACCCGTGTTACCACGGGATAACCACTCACGTAGGCTTGCTGCCCACGAAGTTCACAACATATGCTTTATATATAAGAAAATGACAATCCAATGGATTTAGCAGAATGAAGTATTCAATTAGCTATGTAATTAGAGGCCGACGCCTAAAACCATTCCGGTGAGTACCGGTGCCTTATCAAAATACTTATTTATTTACTTCTTAAAAAACCTGGGGGTTGGCCGAGAGTCATCACGAAGGTATTGTAAAAACCTGGGGGTTGGCCGAGAGTCATCACGAAGGTATAATAAAAACCTGGGGGTTGGCCGCGAGTCATCACGAAGGCATATAAATACAGAAAAATGATCTCAAAATTGAGACTTAATAGCTTGATCTGTACATGAGGAACAAACCTGGGAGTTGGCCGTGAGTCAACATGACGGTAACGATATCGCAATATCTGAATTAAGGGCCTATATTCAATCCGTGAATGGCCCATGAAATGAAATAAAATGAAATAAAATGAAATAAAATGAAATAAAATGAAATAAAATGAAATACAATGAAATAAAATGAAATAAAATGAAATACAATGAAATAAAATGAAATAAAATGAAATACAATGAAATAAAATGAAATAAAATGAAATTAAATGAAATAAAATGAAATAAAATGAAATAAAATGAAATAAAATGAAATAAAATGAAATAAAATGAAATAAAATGAAATAAAATGAAATAAAATGAAATAAAATGAAATAAAATTAAACATAAAATGAAATAAAAAATATTTTCATAGTGATAATGAAAAGTCAGGTATGCATTAAACAACCTAGCCTTACCAGTATTTTTCTGGAAATTACCTTGCTGATGGTTTGATAACCTTACCTGGTGGCAGAGAACCCATGTAAGTTTTTTCAAATTTCCTTTATTATTCAAGAAATAATTATCTATGACTAGCAGCCGCCCGCGACTTCGTCCGCGTGGCCTTAGCTGTATGTGAAAAAAGATTTTCCCGCTTTTCTGTTGAAATTTTGCTGAATTTTCTTTGCTATAAACCTCACGGAGCGCGGGACCTTTCTAACGAATGCAAAACCGTGGAAATCGGTCTGTGCGTTATAGCTTCAGAAAGAAAAACCTGACTTATTTTTATATAGTAGTTTATTTTAATATAATAAATTAGCAAAGGCATTTGAAACAACATGAATTGAAGAGACACTTAAATTCTTTATTATTAATAGTTTATTCTTATGAAGCGATAAACCTAATCCACCTAATAATTTACACAGTATTTAATGCAGCCACGCGTTTAACAATAACAAGTTGAATAACAACACTTAATAATGGTGTAAGTACAAAAACACAGCCGTCTTTTAAATGTATATGCATACATGTATCTACTTGATTTACTTGTTGTTGAGTGGTGTGCTTCACGTGGATTTCTTTTATATGCAAAATGCTACACTTTTGCCGTTTAGCAAACATTAGTGACTACTCATAATTCAGAAAGCGTTAAATTTGTCATTTAACGATTGAGTAGATGATTTTTAAAGGTATATCTGCTGTTTTAGCCAAGTTCAATAGGCACAACTTGTAATGTAGGCTTGATTTAGTACCTCGATTCCGTGGTTATTTTTTGAAATAACAAAATCAATCAATAGGTATAGTTGATAACCATATCCAAGCCATGACTGGTTTTGACTTGGGATTAAAAGTTATAAATTGAACTAAAACCATCTCACATTGATCGCATTTCTGAATACAGGAAATGTATTGGAAAAAGATGTTTATCTTGTCTCGATTTCAGTAAGACTAGTACTTAGTCATTAGCAGATACTCTGACAGCATATACCTAAAGACAAAAATGTTTGGTAATGATTTGCAGATTACCAATTTATAGGAAGTAGGTAGTTTTAGCTTTTATTGTTCGCATCTGGCAAGGTTTGTTGATTAAGAAATTAATTGCAATCAGATGCTAAATTACAATTTAATAGTTTTAGTATTTGATATTATGTAGGTAGGTGACCTACCATTAAGGATTTGTTGCATACGCACTCACGAGTAGAAGACATCGTGGTCTTTCATTTTAAAATGACCGAAATAGGTTATAAGTTAAGTTTTTCGTGAGAATAGGACTGAAATCACAATAATAATGGAATGAAAAATAACACCTTCCCATAAGCAACAGCTCTTTTATTAGTTTACACTTTAGTAGTGTACCAAGCCAAACAAGATTTGACATTTAATAAGAAATTCACAGTAAGAAGATTTAAGAAGAGAAGTCAGTAGAATATCTTAATGCAATTCTAACCTTAACTGTACCAACAGGGAACTGTAGGTACCTACCTACTTACAGTGTTACGGATATTATTCGCATAGCGGTAGTTAAAAAATAGACGATTTCCACTCACGAAAACATTGTCATAAAGAATAGTAAGACGTCTCATCCTTACAAAACGCCCCAGCTTTCACCAGAGTGGCATAAATTACCTAAGTAATAATACCTCAGTTAGGTTATTAGATTAAAAACATAGGCCAGCTGCATTGACTAGGTCATGTGTAGTTTCTATCTTGGAAGGACATTTCAATCAATGAGAGTCATAGAAACTCTTAAGAAAAATAATAAAAACTAAAGCTTATTATGCCTAGGTTATTATTCTTTCGGATTCTAAAATCTGCTTACTCTGTGCAGTAGACAACATACTTACATAAAGAAATATTATTAGCACTATTATTAAAACTAGGAGAGTAAGTTACTAACTAACTTACTTTAGTACCCACTGCCGTTGGGTTTTATTTAGGAATAGGTTTTCCAAACAACAGCTTTAGTTGAATTAAGTTAGGTGACTAATTATGTGTCACCCACACTACGAGCACATACAATGCTGGGCATTTAAATTGTTGTAATAAACCACTACCCAGTGTACTTGTATATAATTATGTACCACCTTACTTTACATTTATTACGAAAATATTAACGGAAAAGTTGCAGCTCAAGCTGCTAACCTGTTTCAATAGACGTCGTTCTTTGATCACGAATTTACTATGGATTAAATATTTGAGTAAATTAGGTTTTATTATTGGGTGGTATATGTATACCTGTTCTTGTGTGTGGTAACAGCAGAGTTCATACAGTTACCATTAAGTTTTTTTAATTAACATTGCTTAAATTAATATTAATTATTATGCAAAGCATATTTATAACATGAAGTTATCTTAATATATATTCATCTTGGAACATAATACTGAAGCTGCGATGATCTTTTGACTTTTGGTCATTGGTCCTTAATTTTATTGCGTTTTTATAGTAAACTGGTAAAATTATAATAAACGTTACCTATCTCACATCAAAAATAAAATTTGGTATCAAATTCAATTTAGTGAATCCTTGATATTGATTTCCCTAGACCTCTAAACATCTACCTTGTGATAAAATCCCGAGGATGCAGCGACGAAGTATAATTGATGATTAAACGAACTTACCTTAAGTGAAGTTCTATCATAATTATATGAGTCGCTGCATCCGAAGGGATTTTAGCTCCCACCCTACCCCTAGTTACCATCATACCCTTTGGTAACTGACCCGAGTAACTTTAGGGAAATCTGTCTCTAAAAGAATGATGAACTTGTCACCTGTCAGAGTGACGCACCTACCGTAGGGAGGGAATTTGTTTTTTTGTTTCTGTTTCAGTGATACCAGCTCTAAAACGTGTTGATGCCCACTACATTAAGAAATGTACTACCTTGTGATAAAATCCCTTCGGATGCAGCGACTCATATAATTATGATAGAACTTCACTTAAGGTAAGTTCGTTTAATCATCAATAAGTGTATTTAGTTTTTGACGATTAAAAGCACCTGTTACAGGTTTTTTTTAAATATGTACAATTTGCGTGAATTGGAACTACCGAAACTTATGCCCAACAGCGTAGGTATGTTTGCAAAAATTAAGTCAATGCTATAAGTTATCTGAATGCGATTTTAGTTGCCCCAATTAGCCATGTTCTCAAGAAATCTACATTCACCCAATGTTATCATGCTTATATTTATAAACAAACAAACAGCGACCTTGCAACACACTTAGTGCACATAATACTTACAATTTCATCTCCTAACTGACTCATTCACCTAATTGTCACCTTGCCAGGATGATGTTATGCGTTGACGTCATCTATATTTGAATTACACACTCATTTTAATATTCTTCTTAGGTTTTGATTCAAGTGATCGTGTCATATGTAGGTTTTAATTCATATACTAGGCATTTGCATATTTGCCAGTTATTTACCTGTTAACTAATTGATTGAATCAACACTTTATAAAATAGTAGACTAGTAGGAACTGGTCACAGGTTAACTTCATTGAATTGGCCAGTTTATTTGATGTCCTGTTGAATCTCATTATAAAAAACACTTATTGACAGTAATCGTCTGTGGATGCTAAGACTAATTTAAAATTAAAATTAACCCAAACTTATTTTGATTAACTTCAATCTAACTACAATCGTTTACCCACAAGTTGAAACATATAAAAAATATTCCATTTTATATTTGGAACCACCGGAATTCTGGTAAATCAAAGTTTAATCGGTGTCCATACACTTTAATCCGTTATTTTTTTTAATTTTAAGCAACCATAATCTGATCTGACAGGTGATGACTTGATTTCAATAGAGGCCTTTGCCCTGCAGTAGAATGTACATGTGTTTACATTGAATGGTGATTTACCGCATAAACTCGTCCGTCTATACCCCCTACATCGGCAGATAGTGAAGTGTGAAGTAGCCGATATTAATACACTATTTACTCAGTGCGCTAGAGTATAGTTTGTTTATAACTAGAGATGCTCGCTTGGCGCCCTCAGTATTTCGCCGAATCTGGCGCGAGACGGATCTAAAGACTGATTTTGATAAATTTACGGATCGAGAAATCGTGAAGTTTGTGTATGTTCATTGATTCCAAGTTTTGTGCTAAGTAAAGTGATTTTTAAGTTCTTATAATGGTGTTCAAGGATTGTTGGTCTCCTAATTGTGGCTCAAGTTAGTATTTCTTACATTATTACTTCCACTGATTAAGTTTAATGATGTTTATTTTCTCATAGGAATTTACATAAATAGTAAATTTCTGTCTCAACTACGATCAGTGAGTTATTCATAGTTTGCTTGACCACTTTACTCTCTTCTTAATTTATTCCCTTCAGTTTGTGTTTACACAGATAGATGGATAATATTCTTCATTGCACAATAAAAACAACATACTTATATACCATCACGCATATTTCCCTCATGGGGAGCGCAGAAACAACAACAAATGTACACTTGCTGCGACTCCCACATACATCTTGTGCTTCTTCCACTCTCATGAATCCTAAAGGCTCTTCGGTTACATCTTGAACTTGTCCAAGAAACGTTAGAAGAAGACTAGTTAGTGCTTAAGGCTTTTAAACTGTTCCTCAGGCCAAATAGCAAGTTTTTTTTAGGGAAAATAAGGACATGTTCCACATCGAACGAAACAAACACTTGGCTTACAAATGAAATACTCCAGAGAATATTGGCTGGTCAGTTAGGTTCTCAGTAGCTGAATTAAAAGAAAGAAAGAAAGAAATTACATGTTTTATTCTTAACACCGTAACCCACGAAATATAAAATAACACAGAAGAGTAAAACAAAATCAAGGAAAAACATTCAAAAAATAAAAACATAACATAGGAATATACATCTTCCAGGAAGCGGTGTTACGATGCCCAGAAAAAAATGGACCACACTCAGCATATGTCTGGACCTGGTCGGTTCAGACGCTGGTTTTCAGTGGGCCCAGCTGAGTGGACGCACGGAAAGTTGCAACGCGCGGCTATGAAATAAATAAAATAATTTTATGCGTGTAACGTGTACCTAGTGTAAAAGTGTGATAGTAATTAGAAGACCGGTCGGCCGGCGAATTTGAATCCCGCCTCGCGAAATTTGAATAACCAAAAGATACTGAATTGAATACAAATGGCGTATCATACGACAATATCAATGAGAAACACCATTGTGTAACACCGGTAAAGAGATCAATGAAATGTAATGGATATTGACCGCAAAGCGGTTTGCGTTGAGCTTATTCAGCGTGCGAATGTATGGATGTATGGCGTGACTCACTCAGCCCAGACACATTCATCTAGGTACTCGTAGCTGTTTTGTTGGTACATATTTATTTTGAGTTCACTCCAAAGAATCTGTTGCTTCTGCACTGTGTTTGTTTGTTTGTTTTGAGAGTCTTTTGCAGATCTTTGCTGGCTAAAAATATATTCCATGATTTTTTTTTTAAGTCTAGAGTACCGAAACGAAAGTCTGTTATTTTAGGTGATTTAAGAACTTAAGTTACTGATAAATGATTTGATCAATTTGATAATTATAATAAAGCTTTGGAAACAGGAAGTAATTTAAAATAGCTTCATCATGCCTAAAAATAGCGTTAGCAAAATTAGTCTCACTTTGGCAAATTAATTAGATTAGAAACACAATATCATTGCAACCAGCAGTTACATAGTGTAATTATGAGGTTTGCGGTATTGCGGCGCGAACAGCAGCGAGGTGCGGATACGGTGTCGTTCGCGCGAAGTTTGTTTAATTTCGGCGCGCGCGCACCGCGCGGAATTACCTGTTGACAGTCCGCTGCGGATATTTATTATTTAGGTGTTGGAGCACACCTTGTTATTCTGCTGCGTTTGTCTTGACTCTCAAGTTGTATGCTTTAGTCTTCGGGCCTATTCCGTGACAAATCGTTCGTAGTTTCAGCGAAATAAGGTATTTATTCGTTTCAAGACCGATTACAGACTGTACCTACTTATTGAGTGCTCAAATTGAGAATGTACGAATGAACTAAGCAGGCATTAACAACTGCAAAAAAGAGTAATTTAATATACATCAATCATCGTGTTAATTCTTTGAACTCTTTATTAAGATGCTTATTAGGGAACCAGAAAAGAACCTAAAATTAAACGTTAAGGAAACATTTTAGTATCACAGAGAAAAAAAATAGAAATGTTCCTCCACTTGGCTTAGTTAGAGTCATTACAAAAACCACTGCTCTTCATTAACAGCCAATCATCAATGTCCACTGCTGAACATACGCCTTCCCTATTGATTTCCAAAGCGGCTTTTTGCATCCAGCGTGCATCCACCGAAACCTAGACCTTTATTGGGTCGAAACTGCTCAAATAATCGGTTCATAAGCTCACCTTCAATTATCTTTCCTTTTCCAGCGCTACCAGTGAGTGACAAAGACGACAGCATGCCCCCAGAAGCCGTGAAGCGCCACACCATGCCGCCTCAGCCCGCGCCGCGACCCACTATCAAGGACAAGGTATGTTGCGACCGGTAATACACGCGGTTTGGTAACATAACATAACATAACATGCAATTACGACTAGTCGTAAACGCAGACAGATACACACTGATTGTTACCGTCCTGGTCAACGAAACTATACTTCACCTAGCAAATTTTAATAAAATACAATTCCAAATACTTGCTTTTGCCAGTAGCAAACTATTGAAATAAGAAAACCATGAAACCTTGATTCCTTATGAAATCCCACACACAAATATTTTTTCTTGGGTGAAAATTACCTATTGAAATGTGGTCTTCTGAATGTTCCGTTCACCATGACGGTGACAGTCAGTGTGCCTCTGACTAACCCGTTTGAGATATGGTTGTGTGTGGTATGTTATATTGTAGTTTTTTAACAGCACGAGTTCTGTTAAAAAACTACATTTTATTTATGAACTACGGTTTATGAATGAAAGAACAGTTGAGAAAAAATAATCATAATACCTAATCTAAACTGTTAAGTATTTCACAATGATAGTTCATTCCTTTCCTGTGTTCCTTGTGATATGTTTGTGAAAACTATTGAATTGGAAACCGTCTTGTCGGTGCTATATGGTGTTGATAAGAATGTAAACAACCATTATACAAATTTTATTTATTTATTTATTCATCATCTCTTACAACTATCATTACAGGATTTTGCCCCAATGCAATAGTGTAACTATCCTACATAACAATAAAAATAAAATATAAAAACCTAAACCTTTTAAAAAACAAACAAAACAATAAAATCCTCATAAAACAACTACAATTTATAACTAATTACAAATAGTGCCGTTCTTGCGAATTCACTCAGAGGACACGAAATGATGAAGTCTTCAAGAAAAAGTAAAAATTAAACAGTTTTATTTTATGTAGAGGCGGAATATTGTTTACATTGTACAATTTAGACATTTAGAATCAATATTTTTTGTCTTTTAGACATCACTAACATATACACGTAGTTTTGTGAGGTTCACACTTATTTACACTCTATGTTAGTTTAGATAATATGCATGTTTTGTTTTGTCATTTATTAGAATTGTATTATCAACAAAAAGTATTTTTGGTCAACTTAACTCTACTTTTAATGTTTGACATGATATTTAAGAAACTCAATGATAAAAAAAACGAAATATTTATAAAACATTTCCTAATGCAGTACTATGAAAGTATATTAAACTAAAAATAATCACTTAGGATTGTGTTAATTTCTAACTAGGCCTTACGAAAATAACTTTGACCGATAAGCGGTATTTACTGATAACAAGAAGTGATAACAATGTTTGTTTATAAGTTATCTTAGTAATAAGTCACTATGATTCATCTTGCATGATAATTAACCAAGACTAATTTACCTCGTACTAATAGACAATAGACAAATATGTACAATAATGTATTATTTCACTAACATGTTTGTTGGCATGGTGCTTATTTCATGTATGTCGTTAGCGGAGAACACACATACATCGCATTATCGATCATCAATAAAAAAAACATACATTTACAGATTTCGCCATTAATTCTTCCAAATAAATATCTATGTTGGAAGTTTGTTCTGTTGTGAAGGAATAAATATTTTAACACATAAATTATCATAAAAAAAGTATACTCTATCTATTTCTAGATATCTGGAATACTCTAAAATCGGACGAGATCTCGAGTCTTTAGGTACAATGTGTCTCAAAAACTGATATACAAAAAAACATTACCTGAAGTAAATACTCACTTCCTCAAATACAAATGTTTTTTCCGTACCCGTATCCCGTATCACATCGAGCAAGATTACTCCATTTTACAATAGAAAATATTATCTTGAATGGGAAACACCAAGACCATGTTGCGCAGTGTCGTCTCAAACTGTCAATGCTTTGCTCAGGTGTTCGAAGTTCTAATTTCGGGTGCCACTTTTTTAGCACAAGTACACTCGGCGTCAAAAAAATCGCACCTTATAAAAATCTTATTCAAAAATTCCTAAACCTTATATAGAGGATAGTGTTAGGTATCATTAGAAAGGTAACAAAAAGGAGCATCAAACAACAATTAAGAGCAATCTTTTTTTTAATTAAAATTATACAAAAAACATAAAAATTTGAAAAATAATAAAAAATCTTAATTCAGTCCTAATTAATAATCGATAATTTACAAAAAAAATGTACAAAAAGTGTCTTAAAATTAACTTAAAATCTAGTGTTACCCCCCCTTGCCCTGATGACGGCTTCCATACGGTCCCTCATAGACCTCACCAACTTCAGGAGCTCTTCTTGAGGGATAAGACCCCATTCTTCAATCACCGCGGTTTGGAGTTCCTCTAGAGTCGAAGGAGCCGGATCCCGAGATCGAACCTTACGTTTAAGATGGTCCCAGAGGTGCTCTATCGGATTCAGATCAGGACTTCTCGCTGGCCACTGCATCACAGGAATTTGGGACCTCCGCAGGAAGTCGTTCACGATGGCTGCAGTGTGTGCGCGAGCGTTGTCGTGCATTAATGTGAACCCCTCGCCAAAGGATTCGGCAAAAGGATCTCTGTGATATAGCGGCGCGCAGTCAGCGAGCCTTGTCCGCGAGCACCTCCGGTCCGGGAGACGCAGACCAGGTCGGTTTTGCCGGCAGCCGACATACCGCCCCAGAACATGCAGGATCCGCCTCCATATTCCACCGTCTCCTGGATGCAGGCTTGAGTGAAACGTTCACCCTGCCTCCGGTATACTCTTCTTCGTCGGTCGTTGCAGAAAAGACACACTCGTGTCTCGTCTGAGAAGAGAACAGCTCCCCACTGCTCAATGGTCCAATCGACGTGGTCGCGAGCAAACTGCAAGCCGGCTCGTCGGTGCGCTGCAGTCAATTTTGGGCCTGTAGCAGCTCTGCGGGCTGCTATGTTCTTCTCCTTCAGTCTTCTTCTAACCGTGGATACACTCACGGTGCGTCTGCGAACTGCCTGGAGCTCCTGTTGCAGCTGAACAGCGTTTGAGAAGCGATTTCTCAAAGAGTACGACACAACGAACCGGTCGTCTCTTTCCGAAGTGCAGCGACGTCTACCGGACCCATGTCACCGGATATAGCCACCGGTCTCTAAAAAGCGCTGGTAGACTCTACGAACCGAAAAACGGCTCAGATTCAGTTGCCGGGCGACATCACACTGCCGCACCCCTGCTTGCAGTAGTGCAACCACTTGAGCGGCCTCATCAGCTGTAGTGTCCATTTTCCAGATGTTCTTTCTTCAGTAAAATCAGTGCGTGTGTCCCCTTCAACGGTTTAATAGCGAATGACCCACATTGAACCCGTGCCGGTTCTTCTCAGTACAGAAACAACTTTCCGACACCGGTGGTTGAGTCACATTATGTTTGTTTACTGTGTATTTATTTATTATTTCTATTATAGTATTAAAGTCTATTATTAAGTGTATTTTTGTTTGTTTGATTAAGGGTAAGTTGCACCATAGTAAAAGTTAAAGTTAAATTTTTTGTTAAATTTGACAATTCGACGTCAGTTTTGGTCGTCAAATTGTCAAATTTGACAAAAACTTTAACTTTAACTTTAACTTCTCCTATGGTGCAACTAACCCTAAGTTTTTGACGATTTGAAAGCACTTGTAACAGGTCTATTTAAATAAAGATATTTCTGATTCTGATTCTGATTCCGTGTTGACCTCTTTATACCCACAAAGTTAGCGCAACTCGCGACTCTCCCGAGCAGCAAAATTTCCTTAGAATTTTTGTGGCCCTTTATTTGTTGCTTTAGGTTTTATTTGATAATGAAAAATAATGTTTTTTATTAAGTTAATTAAGTAACCTTTTAAATAAAATTATAATTAATACGACTGCATGTGCATATCCAAAGTTAATGCCATTTGAACGTGATTTTCTTAGAGGTGCGATTTTTTTGACGCCGAGTGTATCTACGTCTTCTATTATAACATTGCTTGGATAGGCCTAGGATTTATTTATTTTATACACGCAAAAGTGTGCAATCATGCAATGTGCGAGGATCGACTTCACGACTTGTAGCCAATTTCTTAACCCTTTATAGGGCAGACCATGTTGCAATTTTTCATTGGTTTTGGACCCTATTCCCATGGAATAGAGTTGAAAATACTGTGTCCAACATATGGACAGAGCCTTAAAGGGCTACCACGCCAAATCGGTGGTCAATGTATGTGCATTCTCCGCTCGTCTAACGAATGTGTTTGCGCACGCTGCCGGAAGCTGCGTCGGCGCTCCGGAGGCACCGTCAGCGTCTCCTCCGCCAGCTCGCTGGAGGGGGAGTACCTCGCCGAGAGGGGGGATAAGGTTACCATTCAGGGTGGAGGATCATGCAAGGACACTTGTTTTATCTGCTCTTCGAGCTTTACAGTTGCACGAAATATTAGCGAGGTTGTTGTGCTACTTATTACTGCTACTACTTAAAAAAAGAGAATGACATTGAATTGGCTTTTAGAATTATGCGATGATCAATCAACAACTTCAAAATAACAAATGAAATTGAGTAAAATTTATATTATCAAACTGTCTCGACGTAGGCTTTTTGTGTTAAAGGTTAAAAACCTTTTAAAAAAGGTTTATAATTCATCAGCTTTAATGAGGGTGAGGTCAACATAATTGTGGAATTAAAACCATAAAAGTGGTTAACATTTTTGACCGTCACCGTTTTGTTTATTTCTTCTAGAAATTCACATAATAGTGTCAGATCAAGACGAACGTATTCTCGCTAATAGTTCGAGCTTCTGCTAAACTTACAAAAGAGATTGGGCACTGAAGAGTTTGTTTAAGTTACCAAAAACAGTGTATTGCATTATCCTTTGCCAAAGCTCCTCTATGAAAACCGTGTTTAAAAATGTAAATTTATTTTGCCTGTGATTAACGTGACGTGAGCAACAGACAACGGAGTCTACCTGTTTTTCAAAAATCGCCAAAGTAAAGCTAACTTATTTTTTAAAAACAATGTGTGCATTCACAATTATTTTTTGAGGTAATTAACATCTAGCAGTTCAAGTAGTGCATATTCACCACAAAAGTCAATAAATGACTGTCACACATGATCTTCACCGATCATCCACAGCAAACACATAACATATCATTGTGGCCTATGACACGCACTTAAATGTCATAAAAAATATCTATGCAACAATTTTCAGGCTTGTTATAGTTCAAATCTGTAGATTTTTGGCCTCGGTACATAACAGATGTAAAGTCATTTTTAATAGAATAATATTAGTTACTACATCCAAGATTAGTACTTTTGGTGAATTGAAAAGCTAATTGCTTGATTTTCCTGCTGTTACAACTGAATACAATGCTAGGAACTAAATCCATAGCATAAATAATTACAAATGTTAAACTTCGTCTCTTTAACAAATAGTTTTTTTATTTGATTTTAGTAAAAGTAGTCTGTATTGTTGCACTGTATATTCCAATCAACTGAAAAGACAAAACAGCAATAAAAATACTAACAATTTTGGTTTTCGGACAAGACATGACTAATTATATAACTTGTGTTTGACAGAAACCACCTCCAGGCGCAGTGAAGGTGATGCCGACCGCCCCGCCGGACAAGAAGGAGGAAAAAAAACTAGCTGAACAAAGGAAACCGGAAACTAACGGTTAGTTATCCTATAACATCGGCTTTTACGTCTTAATGCTTTTCTAACTATCGAGAGCGTTGTGGCCCAGTGGTTAAACACTCTGGCTCGTAACCCGGTGGTCCCGGGATCTAATCTGGCCGGAGCACACCTTTTTTGTGTTCATTGTACAATTTGCGGCTAACTCTCCGGTGATGGAAAACACCGGTATAAATACCCAAGAAACCCGGATAACGGCGGTAGAAGCATCCCTTACCTCGTTGGGTTCTAATCCCCTTGGCGAAATGTGGGCTTCTGAATGCTCTGTTCACCATGACGGTAACAATCAGTGTGCCTCTGACTAACCCATTAGCTATATGGTCGTGTGTACCCTCACGTTATGTTGTATCATAACTATGAAGTGGTACGAGGCGTACAACACAACTACCATGACTAAATTCCTCTCTTTACTGAATAATTGCTGCTAGCGTCATAATCATGAGCTTGTACTTCAAGATCTGATGATGAATTATGATTTTGAGAGAGGGCAAGGTCAGACAGATGGCAAAAACATTAGGAATGAAATAGGATATTATTAGTCGTCTAAGGTAGATGCTTTGTCGTTGGATAATATGTAACCTTTGGATTGCTTGCGGTTCCAGGCACTGACACGGCCAGCGATCCAGGAATCACCAACAACGTGGAGACAACGCCTAAGAAATCGAAGGTGAGTGGGCCTCTCACAAACGCAGTATTAACTTTTCTCGAATCTGTTCATTGCGAGTATGGTAGACACACTTTTGTTAAAGTATAATATTCGTTGCAGTAATTATGTATTGTTAAAAGCAGTAGACCTAGTGTATTATACGTTCTGTAAATATAATTGTTAGATACTGCAACTAGTGAGGCATGCAAGCATACATGCATACTGCATTTTTCATATTAATTTCGCACTGTGTTTGTATAAGTTTGAACACACCATTTTGAGGCAAGTCTCATAATGGAACTATTAATTGGTCTTAAATTTAAAATTTTGTTTAAAACTTGTACATGTCACTTGTTGTGTTTTATAATTTTGTGCAATTATTTTATCATTTTATTTTTTTTCTCATTTTTCCCCCCTATCCCGATCCCAATTATCAGGGAGGTTTCGGACTCTTCAGCGGCAAAAAAGACAAATCGCCTAAAGATGAAAAATCGCCTAAATCAAAGTCACCTAAACCCAAGTCACCGAGAGATAAGTCGCCCAAAGACAAATCACCGAAAGATAAATCACCTAAAGACAAGAAAGTCAAAGATCCTAAAACGAAGGTGGCGTTGTTCGACACATCTAATGAGAGCTCTAACCTCGACTCCTCCACAGACAAGAGTCCTGCTAAAGAACAAGACAAACCAGGCTTCACCAAGCCCTACGAGTACACAGATACAGAGAAGAGTCCTACGAAAACCAAACCTTTCATACAAGGAGCGTTTAGTTACGAGAAGGAACCGATATCTGACGAAAGACAAAGAGCACTCGATGAGAGTCAAAGTCCGTCCACTAGAAAGGCTGGGTTAGCTTTTAACTACGCTCCAGGCGAAGATAAGAAGGTAGCTGAAAGCGCTGAGAAGCGTAAAACAGCTGACGACCCGAGTAAACTAAAGACGCCTGGTATAGACTACGTACAATCCGCCGCTTTGAAAGAACAAGCTAAAGCGCAACTTATCGATCCCACGCTGGCTTTATTAGATGCTGAGAGAGCGCACCATGAAGCGCCTTTAGCAGCTGTAGCCGTCGCCCCGGTTGCAGCCAAACCGGAAAATGAAGTCAAAGTCGTCATTATAACCGGCCGCTACAATCCTAAGAGTAAGAAACTTGACGATGCTAACGGAACTATTGTAGTAACTAGAGGCACACTGAACAAAGCCAATGGAAAGATTGAAACCGAGAAAGAAGTGATAAATACAAAATCAGGCCAAATCACATACACCGATCCTGCAACGAACAAACAAGAGGTAAAGAATGGCCACCTCGATTCAAAATCAGGTCACATTTTGATAACATCGGGAGTTATTGATCCTAAGACTGGTAAAATTGATCAAACGTTGGCCCAACAGTACTGCTTTGTGGAAAAAGCCAAAGACAAAGTTGGTGCCAAGCCAGGAAGAGAAGTCGATTTAGTAGTTATTACCGGTAAATACGACGGCAAACATAAGAAGTTAGACGCATCACACGGACATGTTGATGTGTCAAGAGCGGTTGTAGGACCGGATGGTACAGTCACGTCTAACTACGGTGTTATTGATCCGCGTAGTGGGAAGATCGACTATATTGATCCCAAGACCGGCAAACAAGACCCGAAGCAAGCCTATGTCGACCAGAAAACCGGCAATTTGCTGGTCACGACAGGAGTCGTTGAACCGAAATCGGGTAAGGTCGACTCGTCATTAGGACAACAGTTCAGTATTGTCGAAAAGGACGCAACAAAAGCCAACAGAGAAGTCCGCCTTGTAGTAATCACAAGCAAATACGATTTGAAGAGCAAGAAATTGGAACCTGCCTTCGCTCATGTCGATGCAGTAAAAGGAGTACTGAGTGGATCAGATGGCAAAATCTACACGGAATACGGCGTCATTGACCCAAGAACAGGAGATATCCTGGTCACTGACCCCAAGACTGGACAAACAGAGGTCAAGCACGCACAAGTTGATCCGAAAACAGGCAACATTCTTCTCCTTTCCGGTGTCATCGATCCTAGAACCGGACAACTAGATACCACGTTAGGACAACAATACAGCATTGTAGACAAACCAACAGATACATTTGCTTCGTTGCCTGGCAAGGAAGTCCAATTAGTCGCTATCACTGGCAAATACGATTCAAAGAACAAGAAATTGGACAACCCCAACGGTTTTGTCGAAACATCACACGCTATCATCAGCGACAAAGACGCTAAAGTACATACGAACTTTGGCATTCTAGAACCAGATACAGGAAAGGTCTATTACACTGATCAGAAAACTGGCAAACGCGAATCGAAGCAAGCTATAATAGACCCTAAGACAGGGAGCTTCATACTCACATCAGGTGTCATTGATCCTAAGACCGGCAAGCCTGATTCATCACTTGCTCAACAATTAACAGTTGTCGACAAAGATTCGCCGGGCATTCCTGAAAGATTAGTCAACTTGGTTATTGTTACTGCCAAATATGACCCTAAACACAAGAAATTAGATTTATCTAACGCACATGTTGACTCCGTTCCCGGCAAGATTGACACGGATGACAAAGTTTATTCAGAATTTGGTGTTATCGACTCCAGCACGGGAGAAATCACGGTAACCGATCGTCTGACAGGCAAACAAGAAGTAAAGAAAGCGTCTGTAGATCCCAAGACAGGGAATCTCTTGTTGACATCAGGCGTAGTTGATCCTGCAACTGGTCAAGTCGACCCCACTTTGGGTCAACAAATAACTGTCGTGGGCAAACCCAGAGACAAGTTCAACGTAGTACCTGGAAAGGAAGTGCAACTAGTGATCATCACAAGTAAATATGACCCTAAAAACAGACGGTTAGATAACCCGAATGGTCATGTAGAAACATCTAGGGCAATTGTGGCTCCTGATGGCAGAATCCACTCCAATTATGGTATTGTTGATCCTAAGACTGGCAAAATCGAACATGTTGATCCTAAGACAGGCAAGCAGGAGATCAAGCAGGCCGTGGCTGACCCTAAGACTGGACATTTGATACTGTCTACTGGTGTCACTGACCCTAAAACTGGAAAAGTAGACTCTTCACTCGGTCAACAAATTGCCGTAGTTGACAGGGACTCCCGAAGAAGCGTACCTGAAAGATTCGTCAACTTAGTCATAGTGACTTCAAAATATGACCCCAAGAACAAGAAACTAGACCCCACTGATGCTCATGTTGATAGTATATCTGGTAAAGTTCAAGCTGATAACAAGGTGCATACAGAATTTGGCATAGTAGACCCATCATCTGGAGAAATTACAATCACTGACCCAGTGACTGGAAAGAAGGAAGTCAAGAGGACAACAGTCGATCCTCAGACAGGAAATCTGCTACTGACTTCTGGAGTCGTTGATCCTCGTACAGGACAAGTTGATCCTTCATTAGCTCAACAAATAAGCGTCGTGGAAGTGCCGAAAGATAAAGTTGCGTCAGTAACCGGAAAAGCGGTAAAACTAGTAATTATCACAAGCAAATATGACCCTAAAAACAAAAGATTGGAAAATGCGAATGGTCACGTACAAACAGTTCCGGGTGTCCTAACTTCTGATGGTAAACTCCACACTAGCTTTGGCGTCATTGATCCAAGAAGTGGAAGAGTTGAACAAGTTGACCCCAAAACAGGCAAATCTGAGGTCAAGCAAGCCATCACAGATCCTAAGACTGGCAATTTGATTATTACCTCAGGAGTTGTCGATCCGAAGACCGGAAAAGTGGACCCGACTCTAGCTCAACAGCTGACTGTTGTTGACAAAGATAAAGTACCTGAGAAATACGTTAACTTGGTCATCATAACAGCTAAGTATGATCCGAAGAATAAGAAATTAGACTTGGCTAATGCTCATGTTGATACCATTCCTGGTACTGTCCGCAGAGATAACAAGGTTGACACCGAATTTGGTGGCATTGATCCTAAGACTGGTGATATCTTGATCACCGACCCGATAACTGGAAAGCAGGAGCTTAAGAAAGCCACTGTTGATCCGAAGACTGGCAATATGGTCCTTACATCTGGTGTTATCGACCCACAGACAGGACTAGTTGATTCAACATTGGCTCAGCAGATAACTGTCGTCGACAAACCTAAAGATCAATTTGCAGCTGTGCCAGGCAAAGAAGTTCAATTAGTCGTAATAACAAGCAAATACGACCCGAAAAACAAGAGGCTAGAAAGCCCGAACGGCACAGTGGAAACTTCACGAGGTATTTTAGCTTCTGATGGTAGAGTCCACACTAACTTCGGCATTGTAGACCCTAAAACTGGAAGGATTGAGGTCGTTGATCCAAGCACCGGCAAATCAGAGATTAAGCAAGCAGTCACAGATCCTAAGACCGGTCATCTGCTGTTGACAGCTGGAGTGGTCGACCCGAAGACAGGGAAACCTGATCCTACTCTGGCACAACAACTCAGCGTCGTCGCAAAAGAAACGAAGCCAGTCGAAAGAGAGATACACCTTGTCATCATCACCACCAGATACGACCCACGAACGAGGAAGCTCGACCCGACCCAAGCCCATGTCGATACTATTACTGGAACTTTGGGTCCTGATGGAAAGATCAGAACTGCAGTTGGCGTTGTTGACCCTCGTTCCGGAGAAATCACTGTTACTGACCCAAGGACGGGAAGACAAGAAGTCAAGCAGGCCCAATTGGACCCGGCAACTGGTCACATGCTAATTACCAGCCAAGTTGTAGACCCGAATACTGGCAGAGTTGACCCAACTCTAGTACAGCAGTTTAGTGTTGTGAACAAAACTGTTGTGCCTGTCGCTAAACCCCCGACTAAAGGCGAAATTCGCCTCGTCATCGTCACGAATGTATATGACCCGTACACGAAGTCTGTAGACGTTGGAACAGGCACCATTGACGCTGCTAAAGGCTACGTCAGTGCTGAAGACGGCAAGATACACACAGATTTCGGCATTATTGACCCCCGTTCCGGTCAAATCTTCTACAAAGACCCAGTCACTGGCAAACAAGAGCTCAAACAAGCTGAAATCGATCCTAAGACAGGCAACTTCATAATAACCACGGCTGTAGTTGACCCCCGCACCGGCAAAGTAGACCCCTCGTATGCTCAGCAGTTGTCATTTGTTGATAAGCAAAATGTGCTGTCCAGAGTAGCGCCAGTATCGCCAGCTAGACCTAGCGTGTCCCCGCCACGGCAAATCCCCCCACCGGTCATACCCACAACGCCCACGCAGTCGCCATTGCAATCCCCCGTACGAACCTCCTCACCAATTACAAGCTACGCACAAAGAGCTTCACCTATCGCTTCCCAAGTACAAAGAGCGTCGCCTGTTAAACCCACGACCGCGCCTCCAGATCCTCCAAAAAGGAAGATCGTCAAAATCATGGTCATCTTCACTAAAATTGATCCGAAAACTAAAAAACCAGACCTACACACAGCTGAAGTTGAACATCTCACTGGTATTCTCGACCCTAATGGTCTAATTGAAACTAAATACGGAGTGATTGACTCAAACAGAGGTAACATTGTCATAACAGACGCCGCTGGTCAGAAACAAACTAGAGATGGCTCAGTGCTACCAGAAACTGGTCAGATATTTATAAGCTCCGGTGCTATAGACCCTAAGACTGGCAAAGTCGATCCTAACCTGGGCATGATTATGAGCGTTGCTAAGCAGGATGACCCAGTGGTGGAAATCACAACGATAACTGGCCCAGTCGATCCAAGGACAGGCAAAGTGGACATTGAAAATGGTATCGTGGAACATACTAAAGGTAAAGTGGATGCGGATACCGGTCACATTTCGACCAAATATGGAGTCATCGACCCATCAAATGGAGTTATCTTTGTCACAGGAACGTCGGGTGCTCAAGATACAAAACCGGTGCACATTGATGAGAACAACGGTCAAATTACCGTAACGGGTGTTGTAGACCCTAAGACCGGCAAAGTTGACCCGAATCTGGGCAGAGTTATAGTTGTCGGCACTCACATCGACCCAGTGGTAGAAGTGACGACATTCGTAGGCAAAGTGGACTCGAAGAAAGGAGTCATCGAACCTAAACACTCTTCCATCGAAAGCACGACCGGTCAGTTCAACCCCGCAAATAATACTATTGACACGAAATACGGACAAATTGATTTGGTCAAAGGCACTGTGACGTACAACGATCCTAAGACTGGCAAATTCGAAAGCAAAGAACTTAAAGTGGACCCTGTTACCGGACAGTTCCTTCTCAGAAGCGGTCAGATTAATCCTAGATCTGGTAAACCAGACAAGGATGTTGGTAGATTGATTTGTTTGAGAATTATTCGCAACAAAGTTGACCCTGTCTCCGGCAAGCAGATTGTCTCAAATGACCCCAAGAACGTCAAGGTTGACCCGAAAACAAACCAAATCTGGATCGCTGGTCCCAAAGACCCTCAAACAGGAGAAGTTCTCTTCACAGCTGGTCAAGTCGACCCAGTTACTGGCTACATTATCACGATTTACGGTCGGCTAGATCCTAAAACTGGTAATATTGTCAGAGCAACAGACGTCGACAAATCGCTCATCAAAGTGGACCCAGTCAACGGACAAATCTACACTGCGACCGGTGAAGTCGATGAAAGCAACCAACCCCTGTATTCCGCTTCTCAAGTCGACCCTGGCTCTGGAGAAATTTACACTAAACTAGGAAGAATCGACCCTGTAACAGGACGGTTAGTCATTATCAAGATCTACATTATGACACAAAAGGACGACAAAGGACGTGTCAAGGAAGTGGATCCCAAAGAATGCACGATTGACGAAACAACAGGCAGGATAATCACTACTAAAACGGTATACTTGTACCAAATCGTCGACCCAATTACTGGAGAAACCATTGATGTGGACCCAGATGATCCCAGACTCAAAGGCGCGCGAACTACAGTGACCCAAACGATGACTTTGTCAGGCAAAATAGACCCAGTGACCGGTAGAATAAAGACAGAATACGGAGATATTGACCCCGACACAGGTGACATAGACCCTAGCACTGCAGTCAGAGACCCAGTCACAGGGCAATTGATACTACACTACTCACAAATAGACCCCTCTCACTTCGAAGACAAGAGTGGCAATTACACAATTGAAAAAGAAACGCAAGACTTACCGGCGAACATTGATATACAGACAGTTAATACGCATAAATTCTCGACGTTTGGAAAGGATGAGAGTCCGGCTAGAGGTGATGAGCCAAAGACGTTTACAGAGTACACGACAAGCGAACATATTAGGCATCAAGGATACGTGTCTTCCAGTACCCCTGTCTCCTCCAAGATTCCGGTTTCGCAGCGGTCGAAGAAGACCCCCACCCCCCCAGTGGTCGTCAAGACGACAACTAAGCAACTCCTCACCAAGAACGAGGACGGAGTCACGCATAACGTGGAGCAAGAAGTGGAAAATCTTGGAACTGGAGAGGTGACATTCTCGACGCACACAAATAAGGTTCGTTTGATTCTTTACGTTAAATTCAAATAACAGGCCAATGAGACGCCATTCCTTTTTTTGTACTGTGTGGCCTTAATTTTCCTTTTTTAAAGCTTAAAGCTTTTAGTGTTTTAGTTTCCATTTCCATTTTTGTGTAAATAGTAAGCATGCTAGTCTAACCTTGTAACTGTAGGCGGAAAGCCTAGAGCCGATGGAAGGGAAGAGCCCGTATGTGACGGCGCGCGCGGTGACCACGCGGACTGCGACCACCCATCACGACTTGGACACGAAGGCGAAGACTCAGCAGATGGAGGAGAAGACGGTAGCGCACACGCTGACGTCGTCGGCCACCAGGCAGGAGCAGCGAGTGTTGACGCAGGAGGTCAAAACTATGGTTACGACAGGCGATAAGGTATGACACTCCACACAGACATACTCTTCAATCTCCCCATACAGAGTAACATTTTACCAATGTTTCAAGATGGAATAGAGATAAGATTGGCTTTAGAAATGTCATTGCAATGTTTCCGCAGCCACTTGTTTTTATTCCGTTTTGATCAACACTAGCAGAAAATTACTTCAACTGGGCACTCTGATTCAGACATTTTATTGGCATGGAACATGCATTTTTGAGTTTTTACTGATTTATTTTCTACTTTATCATTTTTTTCTTTTAAATGCAGCTATTTCTTTTATTTTTTCACACATTTGGTTCTTATTATTAATCGTCTATACCTTTATTTATATTAACTGAAATAGTTGCATTTCCGCATGCCCGATTGTGTTCTAATTTTTCCTTTTTTGTTTTTTTTCTTTCATCCCGATTGGCATCCATCGACATGAACGACGAATAACGCTTTGGATTATGGCCTGATCTTCTAACTTGTGTGATTTTCCCATCATATCAAAACATTTACCATGGGATAAAAATACATTATGGTCGCACTACCATGAACCGAAAAAAATGCACTAAACCACATTCGGCCAAACAAAAATTCGCCGAACAAAACAAAATTTGACCGAACAAAAAAATTGGTCAAAAATTTTTTGATCGAATTCATGATCGTCATATCTCATGACCATTAACGGCATCACTAACGGCCTCACCACGACCGCCACAGCTGACCAGGCACGGCTCAGACAGTTCGCTGAGCAGCGGTGACTCTGGCACGCCGATCGACTTCGAGGAGGGAGCTGGAGAGGGACACTACTATGTCACTGTGAGTATGCCTGCTTGGCGGAGGGACTATGGATGGATGGTTGAAATGCGAAGACTGCCAAATTCAAAGAAGATCACACAGATAGAATATAGTATATTTTTTCTCCAAAAGCAGTAGTATCAAATTACAGAGATCAATGTATAGTTTAGGAGGTCTTATCCCTTGGGAGCGATCTCTCACGGGATTTAGTAAAATACAAAATCGTTTAGAATAACAACGATTCAAAGAGTCAAAGACTGTGTGGAATCGAATAAATTGTATTAATTGATTTTATAAAACAAAGCTTTATAAATAATAGATTTATCGACAAATATGCTGTTAACAGCAACAGTGATATGAAACTTGTATTATGTTTTTATAGGTTAGTTAGGCACGCATTTGACCACAATCTCACCTGATCGTAAGTGATGATGTGGTCTAAGAAGATGCATGTCGGCCTAACAAATGGCTGTTCACTCTCTTCTTGAAGAGGCCCAAGTTGTATTGCTGTGGAAACACTTCAGCAGGAAGCTCATTCCACTCCCTTGCTGTTCGCATTATGAAAGTGTTACCAAAACGATGATGATAAATGAATAAATGATCTCATCTTTAACTTCAATTTTGGATTAACTGTATTTATTTCCAATTACATTCAATAAAACACAGAAATACTAAGACTTTAAAGCACAGGGCCTTACATTTTTTTTAACAAAATTGCTATCATGCCTATTTATTTATAGGGCGGTTACAAAGATTATGTATTTCTATCAGCCTCTCACACCAATAAAGTGGGATTAACAGGCCTGTAATTTCCTAGATATCTATTAATTAAATTAAATAGTTCTCTGATTTCTTTGAATGAAAGAGCTTTGCAATTCACCACCCGCACAATTTTATAAGCAGTGCTTTCACAGTAACGCAGGTGTAGAGCAGTTTGCTATAAAATGCAGTGTTAACTGAAGCTATTATACTTTTCAACTGATACTTGACGACCTAAACCGTCTCATGAAGTTTTTGAATATGGATAAGAGATAGGACGTCAATTCAGAATGCGGTCCGAAATACGAACTTGTTTCTAGCGCGCCAAGTTGATGAAAGCACCAATGACAGACGGTGTGCAGACATTATTGATGTCACTATATGCGCAATATAACACTTACAACGCAATTGAATTAAGCTTTGATAATTGTCATCAGGGGGATCAAACAAATGTCTGGATTTCCCTTGTTCCTGTTACAATAAGCCTCAGAATTAATTTGAATAAAAATCATATCCTACGATAATGCCAGGGTGCTTTCAATGAAACTGTCTAATACAAGTATGATGTAAACGATAGAAGACTTTTTGATTGACATTGGAATTGTTAGGTTATGGTTAATGGCTGAACCGACAGAGCGCTAAAATTGCATTTCGGACCGCAGCATTATAGTTTTAAAATTAATTTAGGAGATTATTATCTTAAGTAAAGCACGCTTGCGATATTGCCTTAAATGTAGCACGGCTACGGCTTGTGCTAAGAATATGTTCAGCCTACAATTTTACTTATTTATCGATGTTTTTGATCAAATGCGGTTAAATTATACCGTTTTTTGGAAGAAGGGGACTCCGCTTCACACTTTTAGTAGCTTTGCATTTGCCCAACACTGTTACTGCGAAAGTACCGCTTCATAATTGTATAATGACACTAGGTGGATGTACGAGTTAATAAATATGAAGAGGAAATGGTAGGAAGGGATAATTTACGCACAAACCAGTTGACTCATCGGCTTCAGTCGACCAATGTGAGTGTAGTTGTTGTGACAGTGTTGTTATTACATAAACTAGGTTTTATGTTATACATAATAAAGTTTTCTTCTTGTTATCGGGCGCAGAAACAATAAAAATATTACTAGATAGCTACTAATAAAAGTTTAGCTGGTTTTTTGACTAACTTTCAGCCGAAATTGACTCCTAAATTCGTGCTAAATTCAAAACGTTAAAGTTCCTGCCAATTAATTAATCCTAATAGATTTAAACTCCTGGGTTATATTTTATGTCATGGACTTAAAAATTTGAATAATATCCAAATAAAAGGTTTTTTTTTATTTTTTTATAATACTTTCGATGGTTTTTATATGTGATCACAGTTCAATAGTGCATTAATTGTTAACTATAGTAAGGGTAAATAAAAATCGGCAGATTGCCAAAAGAAATATTTCACAGAAATCGATAAAAACATTCAGGTATGTTTAGATAGAAGAGTGAAATCGTGTGTTTGAGCTTTTTAAATAAAGGCTGTTATTTTTTGCGACATAGCGTTAAATTTTGCTTGATAAAATGACACAAATACTAGTTCTCACTCATGTATTATAAAGGCGCCTGCCATTCGATAAACGTAATCGAGTTATGTATCAAGAATGATTGCTTCAGTAGTTGTGTCATCTTATCTGGTGAACAGCGCATGCATAGCCAGTGTTGCATGAAGGCCTGTCACCGCTGCGATTGGGTCTGGCATTCAATCGTGAGCAGTACAGTCGGCACCATGTTGAGTGCTTTTGTCATTATAAAAGTTAAAGTAACGAAGGTATGCGTTTTAGTTTAGTGAATTATGTGTGAATGAAGTTATTTTAATGATGCGCTTTTTGTATGCATGATTTATTAGTGTATACTTTTTATTAGCATGCCTTTAGAATTTTTATCAATTTAATTTGTAGAAACGATTAGGCAGGTAATGTGTTTTTACTTATATGTATCTTGACCTTAGATGAATACTTAAAATGGTTCATAACGCGTGTAGTTATTTATCCTAATTGGATTTCTTACTGTGTTAGTAGTTATTAAAGGAGATTACTGAACAATAGCTCAGTATCGTGCCTCAAGATGAAAATATGAAAATCTTTATTTTTGAAATTTCGTCGTGAGTGAAGGAAGAAAAAACAATGAAAGTATAGGCCATGGTCTAGATTCATTAAAACAGCGCTAACAACAATCAATTACTATTAACAAAGTTTGGTACGCAAGTTTCTCCGTTTTTTTCTTCAGAAAACGAGAGCTGACGATGCTGATATTTTGACTTTGACTAAGTGTATATTCAAGTTTAACATTGGTTTTTCTCAATTTCTGCTTTTGATCAGTGATTTTTTTCAACAAAACAATACATAGTTGGCTAAAACATAACCAGGAATTGATGTAACACGAAGAAGCCGTTCTTAATAGATGCTTCTAAAGCCACAACCAAGACATTCCAATTACATCGCCGCGGTGTGTATTTGGTTCCTAAAAGGCATTACAGCTAATGGTCCTATTATTGTCCCCCCAGGAGCCGGGCTCGTACAAGACCACCACGACCACGACGGTGATGGGCAACGCGCCCTTCGGCAGCATGGTGCACGGGTCTACCACCAGAGTGAGTGTACAACTATAGTCCGTTCTCGCTAAGAATGCAAGGATTTTTAACACAGAAAAACACAGATCCACAACCTTTGCGTTTGAAAGTATGCGTTCTACTGGCTACTGTGGACTTGACTTTCGAATTAGGAACGATTTGATTGGTTAGGGGACGTGCTAGGTCAAAGGACAAGTATGAAGTTACTGCATTCTTACCGCGAGCGGACTATAGACAACTAACTTAAGAAGATCCCAGAAAACCCAGCATCTGTAGTATCTTTTTTAACATTCATTGTATGAGAATGTCCTGTTATTCCTAATTGATAAGTTTTTTTAATTGTAATAGATCGTTTAGTTTAAAAGGTGGTCACCGCAGCAAGCAAGGTCGCTAAATTTAAATATTATTAGGTTTTTTCTATTAATTATTTTTATGTTGAAAAATTAAGCATAGTCTCTCAATCTCAAAATGTGTGCTTTTTAAAGACTTATGGTATATTCTCCCTTCATTTTATTCATTTATTTCACATAAAATAACTACAAATAGCGGATTTAATGCCAAGAGTAATTATCTACGAGACAAAATAGGCAGAAATTAGTCACTGCCTGTTATAAATTGAAAATAAGCCCAAACTGTGTGATCTGTCAACCTTGGACACTGCTAATATTAGATAATTGTTGACAGACGAGCACAGGCCCCAGCCCAGTGGTGGACGAGGTTGTGGAGGAAGAGACGACGGCGCCCGAAGGCGAGGTGGTCTCCTCGCAGACCATCAGCTCTAAGACGCGCACCGTTGAGACCATCACAGTAAGTACCCACTGTTAATATATGATTAATCGCTAAACAGGCATCAATGAAACAAAAACACGATAGTTAGATAGATAGATAGATATTCTTCATTGTACAAAAACATTAAATTTCAAGCAAATTACAGAGAACAATGAACAATTTAGGCGATCTTATCCCTAGAGAGCGATCTCTTCCAGACAACCTTCAGGTAAAGGATCGTAGGTGAATAAAATAAACCAAATGAAAAAAATATTAAAAAAAAATATAAACTCTCCCGACCTAATTCCAAGCCGTTTAAACTTACAATACTTAACTTAATCGTTTTTATTGAGTTTTTCCATCACCGTAGAGTATAATGCAAGGTTTTGAAATTAACACAAGGTAGGTGTTCCGGCCAGATTTGATGTCGGGGCCTCATGGACGCCATGTGCTTAATCAAATTAAGCATAGATAGATAAACACTTTATTGCACACAAAATAGCATAGTTTGTACTATGGGTTATATATTAAAATAAATAGTCAATGAAATGAATATCACTTGACGTTGTTTTACGAATGAAGGCTTGGGATACTAGACAACGGATGAACACACTTTAATACTTTTTTTAATAGGAAACACTCAATACCAACAGGCATGTCCAGGCACATGAATGTTTGTACTGTGTGGGGATCGAACCCGTGACCTCTAGGGTAGTAGTAGCCAACTTCCGAAACATTACACCAAATCGGTCGTCAAAATCATTATACCCCTTAACTTTGACCCTTCTCTTCTAGTACAAAACGGAGCGCAATGGAGTTGTGGAGACGCGAGTGGAGCAGAAGATCACCATCCAGTCGGACGGCGACCCCATCGACCACGACCGCGCGCTCGCCGAGGCCATCCAGGTGAGTCAAGGCACCCTGAAGTTAAACGAGCGATTTGCTCGCATTTCTTACACCTTCAACTATACGCACCAAGGCGTATGACTTGACTTGAAATGGTTCTAGTATCGACCTTACAGCCACTAGACGTCTGATGTTTCATTTCTTGTATGAAATTAAAAGTGTCAACTGCCTGAGGCGGGGGGTAACTTCACTGATTGGCCAATACGCTAAATGTGCAATCAGTGATTAGGAGTCGCCTGTCATTAGGAGTATATTAGCTATGAGGTCGATGAGACCTCATAGTTGAGGTGAGGCCTGTGTCCAGCTGTGGGACGTTTAAAGGCTGTTTTATTGTTCATCCTTATTAACTGATTTGCTATTTTTTGCCATATCTTTTGAACTTTACAATTCTGTTTAGTTGTTAACTATAATTATTTTTTAAGTAACTTATTTCGGATCAGCTAAGTTGAGTTAAATTGTCTTAGCCTGCGAATGAAAAACTGCAAGGGAAAAAATAGGTGAGGGAAAAGTGCACGATTTTCAGTTATTGTGGAGTGTTCCTCTCCTGGTTTTAAAGTTGACAACTTGTTTCCTATATAGCAAATATAACAATTTAAAAATATAATAATTGGCGAGCCAACGATTTCTTTGGCAATTTTTTATATTTATTATCGGGGATAGCTTATACCAAGATCATCTGACCCCAAACTAAACATACACATCTGGATGTATACTTACTTTTGTTCAACTCGTTATCCACAGGAAGCAACAGCGATGAACCCCGACATGACGGTGGAGAAGATCGAGATCCAGCAGCAGAGCACGCAGCCGTAACACTCCTGCGCAGCGGTGGCGGCCATCTTGGAACGTTGTGGCTGACTACTAGTTACAAACGTACGTTAAACATCCATCTCACAGCTATTAGACGCCTGATGTTCAAGCCTGTCAATTACTGAGGAGTTGTCGCTTGACAGCTCACAGAAATGGACGATTCCGGTATCAGACGTATAAGTCTGATACGTTGACAGACTCCGCTTGACTGTTATCGGGAGTCTAGCAGCTATTAGGTCGATGATGATATCTTTACTAGTACGCCACGAATAGATTTTGTCAGTTTTTACAATTAGCACTGATCAATAATATTGTAACTTCAATTTTCACTGCAACATTTCAAATTGGCCGCTCAAGTCATGTTTACATTTAAATAGAACCTGTATGTATATGATGGTACATACGAGTAGTTTAAGACATCACTGCGAATACTAAATAAGTTATTTAATTAAACATTTATATTAATTAATTGATACGGTGTTAATTGATTATTATATTTGATGTTGTGACGTCGAAACGCACCCTTCGATTTATTTTATTAAAGTTAAGAATGCAATTTTTTATTGTATGTAAAATATATGTTTAGATTGTAATGAGCATTTTTCAAAGTTTTTTTTTTAAGCTTAGGCTAAAGCAATACTTCTGTAAGCGCCACGAATGGCTGTCGTATTCGTATATTCGTCTAAAAATTGTTTCAGGAGAACACATAGCCTAAAAAATGACGATAAATAAAAATCTATATGTTGCAAAACTCAGTAAGTAGTTTTCTATTTACAAAACTTATAAAGACGTAGTACCAAAGTGGTATTGAATTAAACCAAAAGTCATTTTTAAATCTTTCTAGCTCAGGCGGAGCATGTTTTCACTGGTCATGACATAATATTCACTTATGAGTATTTACACATTATACAATACAGTAAGGTTCACTGATAAATATATTTGACTACTGGTTAAAAACAATAACTTAACTGTCCAATGAGTCGCATATGACCTATAGCGGCCCGTCCCGGCCTCGCACGGGCATTAAACATTACATTTACGAAAATGAAATATAGCCTATGTCACTCAGGAATGATGTAGCTTTCCAACAGTAAAATATTTTTTCAAATCTGCCAAGTAGTTTCGGAGCCTATTCAATTCATACAAACAAACAAACAAACAAAAAATCAAACCTTTCCTCTTTATAATATTTGTATAGACAACAATGGATGTTCTATTATTATACATCCTAGACAGTTATGTGTTAATTATACCAACGAATTATACGAATACGATATCAGTTCGTTACATACTGGTACATATTATTCGGCTTTGTAGCATGCAGGTCAACGTTGCCATAGGGAAGAGTTCGTGATGATATATTTAATGTTTCATATGAAAGTTTTCAACGGAGTAGCTTTAATGAATGTCACACGAAAAAAACCACCGTTTTAGATTAAAAAGAAAATGTTGTTTTCTCTATCTCTCTATCTAATTATTAAAATCTCATAATCATTACAATGTAGTGCGGGACTAAATGTTGAAAAGGTAAATGATTATTTCTATATTATAGTAGAAGTATATTCTGACTCTATGTTATTTCTTTCATGTTTTACTCTTCGTATTAATATTCTGAAATATTGAGTCTTGTAGGGTCTTTCAAAATTGTTAACATCTACACTAAATTTTGACACTTTTCACAGATTTTGTTAAACTTCGAGTAAAACATGAACTCCCAAGGGCCCATACAGAGTCATACAAATGTATGTTGAAATGAAAAGTTAATATAATTTAAATTTATAAAGTGTTGCTAAGACGGTTGCAAGTATATTCACCTTTAGGTGCTATCTAGATTAGCGAGTAAAGTGTTAGTATTTGGTTTGTATGGTACAAGAAGTTCGTTGTAGCTTTTGTATGGCCATGGGATGATCGACTGTGCTCATTATTGTATGTTATTTATTTCGCTGTTCTAGTTATTCATACACATCACACGCCTAGGTACCTACATATAAGATATCCAAGTCTTCTACAAAATTAAATAAAAACTAACTTCATGTTAAACATAGAATCTAATTACAATTATCTAAGTATGTATTTATTTATATGTAACTTCGACATTCATAGTTCAGGATATATTTAGTTTGGAGTTATATGTGTGGAAGATTTTCCAAACACTTATTTATTTATAATAAATCCAAGAGTGTTGTATAAAGATTTAAACATAGTTCACTTACTACTTATCTGAACAAAATCTACTTAAGATAGTAATTATTAATATCTTATGACTACTATTAAACAGTTTTTATGAAAACACTTATGATGTAACATCTCTTTAATGTTAGCTTTTTATAATTTATCCGTCTTACGTTAAATCCAACTTTTGGTAGAGCACAAAGCTTCGATAGAACCGGTCGATCATCCCACAAGCATAGCTTTGTCGATGTTAGCGTTTACTATAAGGCCAGTTGAGCATTTCTCGATCGATTTACAGGCACAACGTGTCGTTGGAGTACCAATAATAACATGTCTTTCACTCGTGCGAAGAAAGAATAAGATAGACGTATGTGTCAGATCACTCTAGGATACATTTCAAGTAATCATAAGATAATTATAGCAATTCATCTCTAATTCCTGTTTGAGTTTTTATTTGTATTTCAACGACCTAAATATTATATTAGCAACGCGTCGCTGATTTTGTATATCTTAATAATAAAACAGGACATTCCAAATCTGTTCACAAATTCATAGAATTAACTAGATCATGACACAAAGTGTTTCTTTTTACGACTTTTTTAAAGATATTTTTAAGATTATTTCTCCTTTCTGACTGTTTTGACTTCGCGGTAGCATTTGTATAAAGCATGCCTTTAGTATCGTTGTAGGTAGCATGCTTTGAGATATAACTGAAACCACTATTATGAAGAATAAGACCGTATCTGGCGCACAGGAACATTCTTAGTCCTTCGAGCCGGATATCATAATGAATCTACCGTGAAGTCATTACACTCGTTTGCGGCAAGTTGGAAATGATACTGATATTGTACAATTATTATTATTAATATATTTCTTACACTAGCTAGCAGTAAAGTTTTGTAATAGTACATAAGTTTATATTGTGAAGTTATCAAGCACTGATTGAAAATCAGATTTTAATTGTAATGTTTGTCTTTTTTTATGAATATGACATTTATTTAGAGGCACTGGCGGGTTTGGGAGAAAAGTCGTTGTGGTACAAAAAAGTTGCCATTTGTCAAGAAGTTTCTCCGATACTTTTGAACCAAACCTCCGAGTACTTTCGTTATTGTGTTTTAAATGTACGCTCGAAGAAGAAAAACAAAGTATTGCTTCGTTGTCTCACTAGTAGACAACGCGTTTATGCGCTCAGTCCGCCTTTATACTAATTTGTGCAATAAGGTAAATAAATATTAGTGCCTTATAATATTTAATGTGATAGTTTCGCTAGTTAAAACGTGTAAACTCTATCACAATCTAATGTCCCTGTTAAGATAGACAAAGTTTTGGTCTATGGGACGATCTAAGAAAAAAAGGCAAAATTAGCAAAACATTTATTTCGTGTTTGTTACAGAATGTAATTATAGTTTTTGGAATAACTTCCATTTGATTGTCTTAAACAACTAAGTAGGAAATATTTACTACTACTTTATGCAAAGGCTCTAAAATAAATGTTGTAACATTTTCAGATTTGCTTAAAACCGCAAGCCGGACCAACCCAGAGCCGTAAAACTCATAAAAAAAGTTAATCCTGTTTGTAGGTATGTGTGCGAAAAAGAGACAAGATTAACTGCTCCTGTCAAACTTAGTGTTAACGCCTAATGGTTCAACTTCGCATGCGATCAACACAATTACTCATTTGCTTATTGCAATGAAACTTAAAATTAAGCGATACTCAATTCGTTTTCTTGTCCGAGCGTACAGTCGTCCACTCGTGTTATCCCGTATTTATTAAAGATGTTTATTTTTCTAATGTCCCGCTCCGTATTATTTTGTATTTAACGAGATGAAGTTATAAAATAGAAATAAAAATGCTTTGTTTTAAACTTTGGCTTTTATTTTATCAACAATATAAAAATAAATCACTGTGGTCTTGTTATTACATCTAAAAAACATAAAATTAAAAACATGGCTGACATTTTCTCTTACACTTAAAACATGAATACAGAAAAATTGTAGAGGGTTGTTGGTCCTAGATCAGAAGTGAAATTTAATTTATTGCATGATTGAAATTGAATAGTAATGATACTTTTGGCAACATTTTTACTAGGTATAATTTTTTTTTTCTATAACACAACATAGGCTCACGAATATAGGCATTCCAAACGGGGTAGTCACGATTCAGTTTTTTTCCTATAGAATTTAAGATTTAGCTAACAGAGAAGTCTTAAAAACTACTAAAAATTATGTTTTAAGGTTAAACCCGTAGTTATATTACAGTTAAGAGTTGAAAATGGCAGCGCTCACACCGATCGTGCAAGCGACAGGAAGATAGGTCCATTTTCATTCGAAATTGTTCTTTACGTCATTTGTATCAGGGTGTATTTAACCAAAAAGTGATGCAAGGACCCCCTCGTTGTTGATATATCTGGTTCCGTTGATGCCCCTGGAGAAGGGGGGTTCTCCGTTTGTCTGGAGGTAGTAGCGACCTGTGAGGCCTGGTTCTGCTGCTAGCCCCATGAATCTGTAAGCAAACACACGACAAAAGGTCAGTAAAGAAACAAATATTTGGAACTAAAAACGTGTTGGTGGATTTTTTAGTTGTTTTGTGAGAGTGACTGCTTCATAGTTCCATTATAAGGCCACCTTGAAAACGTTGATCACAGAAACTGAACGGGGTGAGTGGTATATCTACAACGTACAGTTTGAAAACCAGCACTGGGCTATACCTTTTACCATGCTGAGGCTGGTACACATTGCCAGCAAAGTTTGTATTTAACTCTGCTTGTTTTTTTATCATGTTATGTTTTGAATTCAACCATTTTGTAATTTTAAGTGTTTTTTTGCAACCTAGTTTTTCCAATTTCTATCTCAATGAAGGTATGATGTTTTTTTATAGAAGCTAAGGGCAAGTCCTGATTAAGCGAACAGTGAGCGGCTGACTGTCTGCTTCCTTATACATTTCATGTATGTATGAGGTTTGCGACGTTTCACTTGCCAACTCATTTGTGACCGACTTATTCGCAATGATGCGCGCGGTCGGCGGCGTAATTCGTTCCCTACGCCGAGTCAGCTACCTAGAGAGTTAGAGTTAGATACGCTGCTCAGAGTCAGCCGCTTACTGTTAGCCTAATCAAGACGCGCCCTAGAGCTGAAGCCTGAATGAGGCTACACAACACTAGGTGGCACTCCTGAGCAATCGGACGATAGAGTGTTTTTACTGGCTTGAGGCATATTGTTCCACTTACTTGATCTCCTCATCGCATTCGCCCTTCTTGAAGGCGTTCCAACTGGCGCAGCGCACCGCCGGGAACGCCTTCGGGTTGCGCACCGACTCCGCGAAGTACTGCCACGCGCGGCTGTGGTTGCATGTGTTGAGGATGCACTTGGGCTGCGAGGATCCTTCGTTGGGGAAGAAGTCTACTTGACCTGGGGGGAAAGGATTAGTCCGTTGAGGTCACGGAACTGAAAAAACAGTGGAAGTGCAAAGTGGGCGTGGCACGCGTGCCACAATTAAGCACAGCTGTGCTTACTTGGTCCCAGTCGTGTTCTAACGTCGCATCGAGTTGCTCGTCTCGCGGCAGCTTCATATTTTCGTAGTTATGCCGTATCCACTCCATTTTGGAGTGCAAAAATGATAGTAGTATAAAAAAACTTGAAAACGTAGGTCTTTCCTACCATCGCTAAGTGCCATTTTATTTGTTTTCTAATAAAATCTTGTTAATTTCAATAGACAGATATAGGAAAACCAGAAAAAGGCATTCGGTCTTGGCATCAGGCGGGACTCGAACCCGCATCTTTCGCAAGCCGGGCGACTGCACTACCAATTATGCTACCGAGACCATTAACAGACCGGACGAATTTCTCTGGTATATTATACCTGACAGCCAGGTTTGTTTCACCAATGTTTTAGGCATATACCGTCTGTTAATGGTCTCGGTAGCATAATTGGTAGTGCAGTCGCCCGGCTTGCGAAAGATGCGGGTTCGAGTCCCGCCTGATGCCAAGACCGAATGCCTTTTTCTGGTTTTCCTATCTTTAGTAAGATGATAATGCATTATCCCTAATGCTAAAAATAAAATAACCAGACAGATAGATATCGACCGATAACGCACGTTTAGAGCTCTGGACTACCTGGGCTCCGAGCCAGAGTGTTCAACCACTGGGCCACGACGCTCTCAGATTGCGGTATTAAAGAAAACCTTAAAATATAACAGACAATTTCTCCAGAACTAAAAACTTACCAGATGGAGTGTTCAAACCGAAGATGCCAGCATCCGTGTGGATCACATCCACCTGTTCAGCGTCAGTGCTCTGCAGCAACATATCGCCCACGTTGGTGAAGCAGGGCCCAGCCGGGTCCAGCCCGGAGATCCGTCCCACCTTCAGCCCCGTGAGGTTGCTGAACTGCTTCCCGGTGAACCCGGCGATGTGCGCCCCGAGGCTGTGGCCCACGATGTGGAGGTTCTGGCGGTTGAAACCGGCTGGAAAGGCAGGATAGTCAATGAAGTTATCGCAATGAAGTCGTCATCCTGGCCTTTTAGCTTTGGATAGAAAATGAAAGACTCTGTAAAGTTCTTTCATTTCAACGGGCATCCTGGAAATCTTGTGACGTGTCCGAATCTTGAATCCGAATTCACCAGTCCGGGAACTAACTACTCTCGTCGTTTTAAGACTCGTGATATCTTCACTCTTCTTATGAATAAGTCAGCACATTCCGTGTTTCAATATTTATAGAAACTCTTTGCAGCTCTAAAAAAGAGACGCGTAGTAAATTCTCGGTCAGAGGAATTCTACGTATAGGATTATAAGGTGAACGCAAGAACCATAACATTGTGATCCTGACTGATATATACTGACGGATCACGATATTTATTGACCTGTAGGGTAGTGTATTGAAAATATTTATCGCTGCATTTCCGGAAATCCTTGATCTGATTCCAGATCCTGGATCGTGATATTTTTCTTGCGGGCGGTGTCCCTTGTCAATATTTAGCGTGTCAGTACGCAGCGAGATAATGACGCGATCCGTATTGATGGTATAGGGTGTTGTGCTGCTGGCAAACAGTAAATATCACGATACATACCGTTAACAACATTGGCGAGTATGGAGCCCAGCTTGTTCCCCATGAAACGCACGTAGGTGGAGGAGCGAAGGTACAGGAAGCCGATGAGCGAGCTACCGTCCAGAGCCAGTACGTGTGCCACGCCTGCAATAAGATAAGATATCATATTTTATTATTGTTTTTAGCATTTTCCATGCAGTATCTTTCTAAAGAAAACCAGAAAAAGACATTTGGTCATGTTGGCATCAGGCAGGACTTGAACCCGCATCTTTCGCAAGCCGGGCGACTGCACTTCCAATTATGCTACCGAGACCATTAACAGACCGGCCGAATCTTTCTGGTATATTTTGCCCTATGAGCCAGGGTGATTTCATCAATGTTATAGGCCCGGCTTGCGAAAGATGCGGGTTCAAGTCCTGCCTGATGCCAACATGACCAAATGTCTTTTTCTGGTTTTCTTTAGAAAGATACTGCATGGAAAATGCTAAAAACAATAATAAAATATAGTAATAGCTTTTTCATCTTAATCGGGAGTTAAATATTTGAAAAAAATATTTCTTCCGAGTGTTAGAGGTGGATGCCTATAACATTGATGAAATCACCCTGGCTCATAGGGCAAAATATACCAGAAAGATTCGGCCGGTCTGTTAATGGTCTCGGTAGCATAATTGGAAGTGCAGTCGCCCGGCTTGCGAAAGATGCGGGTTCAAGTCCTGCCTGATGCCAACATGACCAAATGTCTTTTTCTGGTTTTCTTTAGAAAGATACTGCATGGAAAATGCTAAAAACAATAATAAAATATAGTAATAGCTTTTTCATCTTAATCGGGAGTTAAATATTTGAAAAAAATATTTCTTCCGAGTGTTAGAGGTGGATGCCTATAACATTGATGAAATCACCCTGGCTCATAGGGCAAAATATACCAGAAAGATTCGGCCGGTCTGTTAATGGTCTCGGTAGCATAATTGGAAGTGCAGTCGCCCGGCTTGCGAAAGATGCGGGTTCAAGTCCTGCCTGATGCCAACATGACCAAATGTCTTTTTCTGGTTTTCTTTAGAAAGATAAGATATCATTTATTGCACAAAGAAAACAAATTACACTACGATGCTTAAAGATATTTGGAATGTACATAGGCGTTTTTATCGCTTAGAGCGATCTCTACCTTCAGGTGAAGAAACTGGAATAGGAAGTAGGGTTCTTATCTTGCTTGATTTTTAGCAATATCCCGTTGAAGTAGGTGGCAAAAAATCAAGCGAAGTAAAAGAACCTAAGGAAGTTGAAAATGACAAATTGATTTTTTATAAAAAGTGACCTCTATTAACTGTGATGATTTAAGATCGTTGGTTCAGTGCCCCAAAGTACCGGATCTTTCATGGAATAATTAATAAATAATTACGTTGTTTAGGTTTTTGTTCGAAACTAAATAATGTATTTTGACAACCGTTTTGTATATTTGTAGATAATGGTCATGAAGCTACTCCACCAGAGGTTGCTTGTCCGTTAACACATTTTGTGTGCATAAACTATAATACCTAGTCAGTTTTGATTGGTCTAGGTGTTTCCTATGGATATTTAAATGTATTTCCATAGGTCATCTTATTTTGGAGCTATACGGCCGCTGTGCGAAGCTAATAATGTCCTATGATAGGTATATTATTTGTTGACAATGTAATTTCACAATATAACAAAATGATACACTATTCATAATTAAGTTAAACATGTATAACTGGCTCAAAACTCATACAAGTGTACAGTATACATCACGTGAAGCGTACTAAAGCAGTTGGAAAATACCATACCTAAGTACATTGATTATGTAGCAATAGCTTGTATGGACAAGATTAATTCTCAATATGGTAGTACATTAACGTTTTTTATCCTATTTTGATTAAACTGTCGTTTATTGAGGGTAATCTAGGTAACTTCCTTCCTACTGAAAAAGAGGACCATGGGGTCTCCAAGTAACTAGTTTCGTGTGACAGTCGAGGGTCGAGGGCATACGAAACCGCATGCCATGCGGAAAATTGCATTAAGTATGTCCGTGACTATTAATAAACCAGTTCTGCTCTGCAAACAACTCGGTTTTGTATCGGAAGTAAATACTAGTAATTCTGCAGAAATTGCAGGTGTATTCCTTGGATTCCGTAAATCTATAAATAAACATTAATTTTAATCCCCTCTCAGGACAAATATCATTTGTGATGAACATTTTTGTTTTTAGGTGTCCGATTGTTATTTTACTATTTCAATATGTTTTTTATCAGTCCCTGAAACAAGCTCTGCTTCAGTTGCGATCAGATATACACAAATATCTTATTTATTCCTGAATATGTTTAAGTACTTAAACTGGTCTTCGCTTATTATGCTGCTTGCTCTGGTGCGTAATAGATAGAATCATCTATAAGAATTTCTGATAGTAAAAAATATTCGCGTGTTAAATAGTAAACAAAGGATACTTTGTAATTTCTACGAAATTAGAGCGACTATTGTACGCAGCCCTAAAACCTTGCGAATGTCCTTTCCTCTTGCTATTGAATCCATTCATAACAATTTGCGTTGCTTTCAATCACACTTAGAGTAAACAAAATCAATTTATAGTGCTCGGATTTTGTGTATAAGTACCTAAGTAAATATGTAAATAGTCATATTATGATAAAATGGGCACTTGAAGAAGCAGTTAGGCAAGTATCTACTTGTTAACGATACATTCTAGAATGTGAGCTATAATGTACATGATTCAGTAAGTAAGTAAACAAGTAAATTGCCTGGCGTCCACCATAATTGGATCGCATGTCAACTTGAATCATTGCATTATTGCACTCAATGTGACGTCTTCCCTTCTTCAAGGAAGGTCTGCCGGTTAGTCAGACAAGTTAAGTACAACAAGGCAATGGAAGCTGAAGATCTTTATTATAGAATCAAGTGTAAACAATGCATCAAAGGCTTGAGTACATGACAAGAAGTTTCCCACAATCGATAGACGTACTCTATTACACCAATGTTTGACATATTGGCAAAACGTTTCACGTAGTGGTACGAGTGCCGTTTCAGACTGCAATTTTAAAATGTGTGATGTAGTCAGTGTAGTCTGTCTCTAAATGTAAAAATAATTCACTATAGTTCTCGGTCGCGCCATAAGTTGACAATAACTTAACCGATTCATTTATTTTCAAGAAAAAATTTAGTCAAGAAAAGTAAACGCAATAAAATTTGAAACCTCTCGACAAAAAATATCGATCCCTGTTTTCAAGGATGTCTGGAATGGAATGAATAGTTTTAAACATTTTACATTACACATTACATTCATAAAACACTTCTACAGTTTGTTAGTATTTTACGGAACGCCAAATCAGGAACATTTCATAAAATTAAAACACTACCATTTATTAGAACTTCTGTCGGGTCAGCTAGTGGCCAGTAGGTATCAAGACAAAGAGGAAACGTTCGTAAATTTAAATGTAAAAGGTAATCTTCAAAACTATTCATTCCAATCCAAACATCACTGAAAAACGGCATGATATTTTTGTCGATATGATTCATATTTATGGCTCTTACTTTGACACTGGATTTCTTGTTTCACGTGGTACCTACCAACTGCATCCGCATGCTTAAGATGTACTCAATGTATGTAAACAAAATAAATCTTAATAGACTTGTAATTTAAATTCTAAACTAGTCCTTAGCGGTGTGATCAATCGCGAGACTCACAAAAGAATCTTGATCGCTCCGAGGCCAGTTAAGGATATTAGAATTAATAGGGCATTTACATAAATGCATCCTACGTAAATACTATTTTTAGAATTACATAGATGTACTTAACAGAACTGGAAGCTAGAGCGATCCCTATACTTAAAATAGTGTATAACAGCGTGTGGCGTATGTATGATGAGAGCGTCGTGGCCCAGTGGTTAAACACTCTGGGTCGGATCTTAATGGTCCCGAGATCAAATCTGGCCGTAACACACCTACTTTGTGCTCATTGTACCATTTGCGGCTAAGTCTCTGGTGATGGAAAACACCGATATAAAACCCGAGCAACCCGGATAACAGCGGTAACGCAACCCCTACCGTGGTTACCGTGGTACCTCGGCGAAATGTGGGCTTCTGAATGATCCGTTCACCATGACGGCAACAATCAGTGTGCCTGTGACCCACTAGGGATATAGTCGTGAGAGTATGTTATAAATGCTACGAAACCACTATGAATTATTGTGAATGAAATATATCTAAATATCATAATTATACCGACAATTATTGCATATTAAAGACATTATTCTTTTCTTTATTATCAGAAATCGCGCTATTAAACGCTTCATTAACGGATTATCGACGGTGAATAACGTATTCAAGAGGCAACACTAAATGCATAAAATGGGCTGTTTCTGTGTTAAGTTTCTACCAATGATATTTAAAAGAGGTAAGTAGATATGTACGTTATGTCAGTACTGATGCGAAGTCGAAAATTGTCCCTTGGCGTAGATACCTGTAATTTGACCGTGTGTAGAAGATCCCTAGTATGATTATTTACTAGAGCGTAAACAAGACAGATCAGATACCTACATGTTACGCAGTACCGTCTCAAACTGTCAATGCTTTGCTCAGGTGTTCGAAGTTCTGATTTCGGGTGTCACTTTTTTAGCACAAGTAACCTGTCTACGTCTTTTTTATTTGAATATCATTGGTTTCTACTATTTTAGCCCATGTGTTCATAAGTAGTTCCTTCTGAAGTGCGAGTTGTTCTCGCCATTCGAGAGTTCCGTACAAACTTGTACTTGTACTCTAGTGTTGTGTGATGTGACGATAAAGTTACGGGTTTTCAAATTTCTTCCTTTACCGTAGTTAGTGCCATTTAGTGCAGAAATTACGTTTTTTCTTGCCATTCAAGGGCTACGGGAAGTTTCTTATAGGTTTTAGGCGATTGTCAAAATATGCGGCATAAACGGCCGTAACTTGATCTAGAAGTTTTTTTTACTGCTTCAAGACATCGCAGACCTTAGTAGATATTTGATAGTAATTTCAGCATGATTGGTCCACGCATTTTTGAGAAAAAGGGTCTTGGCAGACAATGTGAATATGGGTTCCGTTTTCACTTTACAGAGTACTTAGTTATAGACCCACTAACCGAAAAATTCAGAAGCCCACTTTTCCCTGTTATTTAATTTACTTGGGTTTTTCATTGGTGTTTTCCTTCGCCTTAGAGTTAGCTGCAAATTGTACAATGAACACAAGGTGTTCTTGACAAACTTCAACTTATCATCAGATCATACGAGTTCACACGAGTTTCAAGCCAAAGTGTTTGTGAAAAAAGAAAATAAATTTATTAGACACTAGCAACCGCCCGCGACTTCGTCCGCGTGGACTTAGCTGTATGTGAAAAAAGATTTTCCCGCTTGTCTGTTGAAATTTTTCTGAATTTTCTTTGCTATAAACCTTGCGGAGTCCAAGACCTTTCCAACGAATGCAAAACCGTGGAAATCGGTTCGTGCGTTCTGGAGTTATAGCGTCAGGAAGGAAAACCCGACTTATTTTTATATAGTAGACTAAACTGAAAACTTAACTAAGCATTAACATTTACATAAAAAAAATACAGTATAGTGTTTACGGTGATTAGCACTAGGCCACGACGCTCTTAACCTTATAGAATATCGTCAGAAGTAATTCATGAGACTAACCTGAGTTGATGAATGCTGAGCTGACGTCAGCGAAGGATCCCTTCTGTGGGCTGTCGGTGAACCCGTGGATGTAGATCACCAGCTTTTGGTCTTCGGGGATTTGCAGCAACACCTCGCTCACGGTGTTAATGCTGAACGATATGTTCTTGTTGCTAAACAAACAAATGGTAGTTTAGTATTTATGGCTATTTCAATTTTAGCTTCGTACCTCTCGAATCCACAAACGTCAATTATTCTTTCTTTGCTTATTATATCTGACATGTCATTTCCTTTACTTGTAGGTTGTCTGGAAGAGATTGCTCTTAGCAATAAGATCGTCTAAATTATACCAACATTTAGGGGTGACAACTGTAAAACTCACCTGAAAATAACGTTGTACACTACGTTACGTTGAACGTACACGTTACATGTTGTTATCTATATAACTACAGACGAAGTCACAGGAAAAAGTATGTTACCCATAAATAGATATAACTCAGAAAGACGGAATGTAATGGAAAATACTTACGGTGACACATATTGCAGCGTGAGTTGGTTGACATCAGGCTCGTGTCTGCCCTCCAGCTGAGAATAATCCAGTCCTAATGCTTTTCTGACAAGCGAACCTGCGAATACGGTACAAATATGAAAGATATTTGCCAAGTAAGCCAATAGTTGTTTTTGTGGGAAGCCACAGGCTGTTGTTTTCATCGAGAATATTCCTATCACCTGGGTAGTTCAAGGGATGCCACCATGAGTTATCACTCACGCACTGGGGGCGCGGGTTCCTTCCCTTTCACGCATACATAGAATAGAATTCGTCCGAGTGGACATAAGTTAAAAAAAAGATATAGGCTGTCTTTATAAATTGTAGCTTAAGTCATATTCAGATGCAGAGCTACATTATTGTAAAGTTTCAATCAATTCCATTCAGTAGTTTTAACGTGAAAGAGCACCGCGGCACAGCCACACATACAATTTTTCGCATTTATAATATTCATAGGATAGGATAGGGATACCAGAAAAAGCATTCGATCTAGGTTTCAGACGGGGATCGAACCCGCCTCTTCCGCAAACGAAGCATTCCCGGTTTACAGGTGGTTTTCGTTGCAGGGGAAGGCCTAGAAAACATTGGAGTGGCGGAGATATCAAAAGATTGGCAGTTTGGCACAAGATCGAAATCTATGGCAAAGATTGGGGACGTTTGCTCGGCAGTGGGATGATGTAGGTTAAAAAACTATGTGAGAAGATAGATATTAATCTTACATTGGCTAGAGCCAGCGGAGACGGCGGTGCCCAAGACGGGCTGGAGTACCGTGTTCGTCTCCCGACCGATGCCCTGCCCGATGGTGTCCAGCACGTTCGCCGAGGCGGCGCCTGCGCACGCCAGGGTCAGGAGTACGTACAGCATCTGCGAATAAACAAAGGGTCAACGAATGAAGGAATTATGACAAGAATTGCTGTACATCGAAGTAAAACAACTTAAGCAACGTAAATGTTAGAAAACATTAAGAAGTGCTATGTTTAATGCTGCACGTCGACAAAGCCCTGAAAATGTATTTTAATGTAATGTAAGAACTTAAACTTACAAATTCTTTTTGATGTTTAGTTCTTCTTTGTTTTAAATGAATATACAGGGGACGGCACATCCCTCTACCCATTTCCGGTCAGTCCTCCTTGCTCTATTGCAAAGAAATTACATTTGGCAACAGCAACGGAAAAAACGGAAACAGGGTAACCTGATTATGTGCTGTTGACTGTACCTACATATTAAGGTTAGCTACTTTTCACGATGTCATAGTAAAGATTGACCTAAAATCAATTAATTATGTTTAGTTTAAACGGTTTTTTAAATTTTTTGTTCCAAATTTCCCACATAAATTGTCTTAACGACCTTAAATTACGATAAGGCACCAAATTTACAATTTACACAAGTGTTAATTACTGGTATTCAGCAGATAAACTGCCTAATTAGTGTTTACATAAGGTGGTTGACTCTTCAATTTAGTAATTATATTTTAAACAAAGCATTTCCCGATTTATACGATAAGCCAGAAAATAAATATCATAATTTCTATATTTTACAACCAGCACATACTTAGCTAAAGATTGGTTGAGCTTTTAAGCTTACAATTTTAAGTGGCACTTTGTCTATGAATAGGTAAGACATATAGTATAATTCCTGAGGGAAAATGTTTCATTTATAACGAGCCGGCAATTATTATCTCCCTTCGTAGCTATTTATTTATTTGTTATTCTCTTTTACTTTTTTTAAAATTTTCACTTTTACTTTTTTTTTATTAAGTATTTTTTAATCCTCATGGGGGACGGTGGGGATAGGTTGGACTCCTAGCGAGTAAAACACCCGGCACTCGGCTGTAGCACTTTAGCGGCGAAGCTGGATCTACCTAAATAGTCTTACGACACTGCTTCGCCAACAGTGCTAGCAGTGCTAGTCACTAAAGGGCCCCCGCCAACAGATTGAGGCCCCACCACGCGCCTCAGGGCACTCCTGCAACCCCGCGTATCGCCCTTATGGGCTGCAGCTGGTAGGTGGTAAGTCCACCATACTGCCAGGTACTAAGCTCTCCCCGGCCTACACTACAACTCATGGAGAGCTTTGTAGCGATCTTATTTTCACATATCTAAGCCCAAAAGCTATCATAGCTAAGTGCTTCTCCAAGTTTATTTATCTGTGTTGCATTAAAATTGGTTCAATGGTGACGACCGACTGGTGTTATAGCTAAGAAGTTGGCTACTGTTGTAGTAAGAAAGAAAGAAAGAAAGAAAGATATATTTATTGCCCAGTACAGTTCTTATTACCTTATCTAATAAAACATTAAAAACTAAATCAAATAAAAATGGGACAAAAGAAAAAGGGACTCAGCATATGCTGCCGCGGAAGTATGGCTTCCGGGTAGCGCTGGTTTTCAGCCCTGTCCTGCTCTACAGGTTGCGCTGGCTGACATCTTATGGCATAATTAAACTAACATTGAAATAAAACTAATAAAAAAGAAAAACAAATTACATTCCTAATATGTTTCAAGTAAATTAAAATATAATATGAACAATAATAGTAAAGGTCGCGGGTTCGATCCCCGCGCAGTAGATACAAATTTGTTTGTTTGTATTGGGGTGTTTTCTATCTATACTGAGCATGTGGAAATGTGGTCTCTCACTATGGGCCTCATAAGAAGGCTCAAGGTCACTCAGCGTGCTATGGAAAGGGCTATGATCGGCGTCTCGCTACGAGTTCGAATCAGGAATGAGAAGATTCGTTGAAGGACTGGACTCGCCGACGTAGCCCAGCGGGTAAGCAGGTTGAAGTGGCAGTGGGCGCGCGGCACAAAGCGCGTAGAACTGATGGCCGCTGGGGCCGAAAGGTTCTTGACTGGAGACCATTTGAGGCCAGACGCAGAGTGGGGGGGGGGCCCGCCTGCTAGGTGGACGGACGACCTACTATAAGTCGCGGGAACCCGGTGGATGCAAGCCGCACGCAACCGGGCGCTCTGGAAATCAGTGGGGGAGGCCTATGTTCAGCAGTGGACTTCTTGCGGCTGCTAATGATGATGATGAACATGTATGTATTTCCAAAAAAACGTTTGTGTGAAAAGCAGAATAAACTATAATTTAAATATCTACTCGTATGTAAGAGTGGCTGACCTGTACGAAAATTAAGTTTGAATATTTTCATTACACCTTACCAATCTTTGTCGAAAACCTGGAGATTGATTTACTTTAGTTTTTTTATTGAGGTTTATTTGGTTCATTTTTTATTTATATATTTTTAATCCACAAAAAGTATGACTGTTTAATTGTGCAAAATAAACTTAAACTTCCGCAGTTTACAGTTTTAAAAAAGAGACTTACCTTTGGTTTATTCTGCTAGATATTTTTTGAGTCACTAAAGATTGAAGTCTTATTAAATAGACTTTTCAGAGCAAAATTGCGGATTTTATTGCAATTGTTGTTCGCAGCGGATGTCACAGCACTCACAGCCGATCGTGAGTTGCTCTGAAAGTGAGGGCAGGAGGTTTATCGCGACTTATATACTCTTACGTCTTTTCAATATTAGAGTTCTTTGCAAAAAAAGTCGGAACAGAGTGAATACATTTTGCATTTTTTTTATTGGCGTTAAAACTATTCGGGTTTTTTCGCTTTCAAACACAAAAATGATTTTATTTATCCAATAGTCGCAGTTAGAGCAAATTTTGAGCTGTTTATAAATTGGTTAGTAATTAGCAGGTAGTTTCTCTAGGTTGTAAGGTCAAAGGGTGCTTTTCTAGTTAGTTCTGCGATTGGTTTGTTGGTTCCTTCACGATTTTCAGGCAGTTTGTGAGTGGTTTTAAGGGATGATTTTACAATGATTCTATTGTTCGGTCTGCAAAAAGGAAGTTTGAAGAGATTTCGCAAAGCTGAAGGCTTTTTAAGCCTATGTATGAGAGTGTGTGGTTAAACACTCTGGTTCGTAACCTGGTGGTCCCGAGATCAAATCTGGCTGGAACACACCCATTTTGTGTTCATTCTACAATTTGCGGCTAACTCTCCAGTGATGGAAAACACCGATATAAAACGCAAGCAACCCACCACGTTGGGTTCAAATTCCTTCGGCGAAATGTGGGTTTCTGAATGTTCCGTTCACCATAACGTCACCAGTCATGATCAGTCCGTAACCCATGATTTCTAATGGGTTATTCAGAGGCACACACGGTATGGTTGGTCGGTAGGTATATTAAGTATACAACTTTTTGCTTAGTCGTTAAAGGGTTTCACTCTGGCAGTAAGGGTCAAGGCAAGGAGCCACACTGCAGGGGCAGGGTAATTCTTGAACGTTTTTTATACTCTGCTATTCCGATCGCAGGTTCGACTTTTCAAACGTTGCATTATTTTAATGAATAATCGCTAAAATACTGAGACTTTTGGATCGCCGATCGAATGAATACCACAAAAATTAAGTAAATATAAGTTATTTCTTGACGTTTCTAATATCCTGTGTAATTTCGAAATCATCGTTTATAAATAAACTTGCAATGACAATAACAAAAGTCAAAGTCAACATTGATTAATGATTAGTAAGTACTCCTAAGTGGGGAATTTAAATACAGTAAACGTAATTAAAAAAACGATATGTGACTAGATACTAACAAACACAACAAGAAAATAATTATCTAAATTAGATAATTATTTGCAGTCATTCCGAAGTTTTGGGTATGGTCAACAGCATGAAAGACTTCCCCTTTCCCAGTTATTCCTCCTTGCTCTATGTCAAAGAATTGCCTATGGCAAGAGCGAGATAAAAAAAAACTTCTTAAAGATAGCAGGGAGGCTACAACCGGCCGCTCTTTAAATCCATGATGGGGTATGTTCACTGGTGAAATTTTTCGAATTGAAAGTTTAAAGTTTTTCAGCCAATCGAGAGATAACCTGAGGCAAAAGCTGTACCAGGATTGGTCATCATGACCCTTTTACAACATGGAAAAAACCATGGAAACCTACTTAATTGAGTTCCATTTAAGAGCAATCAAACCAGTCACTTATTTCAAGGAGAGCAAACCACGGGGACCTCAGTGAGTTGAATTCTTAGAATTATTTTGGTTTTTATAAATTAAGATTGATAAATATTGTTTATGCATTCTCTTTCCTTAAATTATTAAATTACTACTCTCATGGCTATAAGGGTTAAATTAACGCAGATAAACGTAAAAACGATCGAAGGAGTTGCACAAAAACTATAATACTATGGAAATATGTAGATTAGAAAAACCTTCAATTTTGTCAAATAGTACTTAAGTGTGAATCGATCATGATTATGAAACTTTTTCAACTCACTGGGCTTTTATTTTCGGTCGTAGACCTGACTATGTAGCATGTTATGTTGCATACATAATGTAAAGTCGCGGAATTAAAAGGTTGACCAGTTTTCACATAAATTCATTTACGCGTTGCAAGCACATGTTATCTTTTTAAACTGTATAGCAGGCTAGAGTATGTCGAAAAGTATACTTTAAAAGTATGATAATAAAATTAAAGTTCGATTAGACGTCTGTTCTTTCATGATTGACAGTTGAACCGATACTTGTCAATGTCATCATTGTACAAGCAAAAACAGATCTTAGGGTGTTCAACCCTTTCATTCCCCGACTGTACAGTAATGGAACATTGCGTTAAATCTCTTGTCGCAAAATTCAGGTATAGGGTCTCTGACAAATAAAAGGAATTTTTAATATCAGGGGGTATCAGAGGTGTGCTTTGTCAGTTGTGACAGTGAATCGGCAACGACTGCCTTTCAGTAATGTTGTGATGAATTTTTCGGACATCACCGTACTTCGGAGGACACGTAAAGTAGTTGGTGTTGGCTGACGTTGATTTCAGTCCTTAAGTTAAGTCTAAGGGGTGATAACATCTGTCAGTAAGACTTTTTACCAACCTCACACACACCCCTCCAACAATGAAAACTGAGCCCACGTGAGAGAGTATGGCTGACACGTCATTATGTTATGGTGACAACCAAAACATAAAATGACTATATACGTCCCACTGCTGGGCACAGGCCTTACTCCAACTACGTGGTGGCGCAACTGGAGCGAACCATACTCCCACATGTGGGCTCAGTGTGGATTGTTGGTGGGGTGTCGGGTGTGTGAGGTTAGTGATCACCTCAATGTTAATCAATGCTTAACGTGACTTCCAAAGCACGGAGATGCGAGTATTGTAGTTCTATTATTGCTATGCGTTTTATAATTATAGGTACTAATGATTGTATATGTTTTTTTATATTGATATTTTTATGAATTTAAGCAGGTTGCAGACAAAGTTTATTGAGCTGCAAGACGAATGACTTTTCTTTATTTGAATATCTTTCATTTGTGCACAGCTGTGTTTATTCACCTCAATTTTTGAAATCGCTTCCTGTCCACAGTAGATGAAAGATTTTCTGACAAATAATTGATTCCTTTTCCTAGTATAGGGGTGGCAATCCGGCTGACAATACTTCACATCTCGGTGCTTCACGCTTACTTCAATCATCAATACGCTTTACTTTGAACCGCATTTACTTCCATTTATTCCAGGTAGTTATTTTCTTTCAAATGACCACAGTCGCAAAGAAATTGTTTTTTTAAGATAACTCACCACGAGCGTGAAAATCCATTTCTTTTTTCGAACTGAGTTTTGGCGCCCATCGGAATACCATAGCAGGTCAAAGTGGAGTGGACACTGGAAATGTGATAATGTCGAAACACGTCTTCGCTTTGATCAGCTTTCATGGAAAACAGTTTTAAGGGCTTAATAATTAAGCTCATAGTACACTTTTCCATCACGGCAACTGCACTGCTACGACCCAGCACATATCCTGCCATTCAAATTTGAGTCTTGAGTTGTAAGGACGAGAGTTGCGAGTTCCTTGGGACAGCTTACCGTTGGCTTTCTCATATTAATATTGCAAAATATATTGTATGCCTCACAATTTAATACTCAAATTTGAATGGCAAGATAATTGCTGCGTCAGAGCCGTGTAGTTGCGATGCCGGTATGATGAGCTACGACCACAAAGGATCCCAAATTTAGGGAGCTTAGGCAATGCTTCAAGAACTATGAGAAGACTACATTAAATAAGATAGAATAAATAATCTTTATTGCACAAAAATACATTTGGTAAAAGGACATGCTTTAGTACAATTCAGGTGGTCTTACCGCTACAAAGCGATCTCTTCCAGACAACCTTCGGTATATAGACGATTTTTTGAATGTCGAATTTGGTCTCTGGTTACAAACTGACTTTGCTTCCGGGTTTTGACCACTTCTCGGAACTTTGCCGCGTGATATCACAATGCCAAAAATAAGATCTACTTGCATCATTATTTCTTATCGCAAGTACTTAAAAGCTAAAGGAAGTTCACTCAATATTTATTTATAACTCATTGAACTGTCAAGAGACCTTTCACTTTTAAACTCTACATAAAACTAGCTTTTGTTTGCGGGATTGTCTGTTGCAAGTTGTAATTTGCCAATTAATCAATTTATAAGCGGGCAAGAGTAATATAAATCATTCCCGCCCAACAACTATTGTCCGACTAGGTTGAGTCGACCCTATCATCAAATTTTATGCACCCAATGATATTTAAAAAAGGTAAGTAGATACGTTATGTCAGTACTGATGCGAAGTCGAAAATTGACATCTGGCGTAGGTACGTACCTATAATTTGACCGTGTGTACAATATAGGAAGTAGGTATGATTATTTACTACAGCGTAAACGATACATTTTGCGTAGTGGTCGTCTCAAACTGTCAATGCTTTGCCCAGGTCTTCGAAGTTCTGATTTTGGGTGCCACTTTTTTAGCACAAGTAACCTCTCTTCGTCTATTTTTATTGTAATATCATTGTATGCACCACCTTGAGACTAACGATCTACTTACGGTAAACAATTTGCATATAGGCGTGAAACGTCAACTACTGCACAAAATCTTAATTGTTCTGTGACAGGCGTAGATGCGCAATTAAAGATGGCGGGAATATTGTGTGACCTGTCGAAGGCTAAAGTACGGGTATTAAAGATCCCACATGCTATTTACATCGTTTTGTCTGGCCGCAAACAGTTGGTACGCAAAGGGGGCTCGAACAAGACCTGAGAGCCCCAAGCGAACCTCACCTACACCTACTGTTGGTTACCGGACGAGGCTCTGGCGACCGACCGATGGCGGGGTACCCATCTAAATATGGCGACTCCAAATATACCAGGCCGCGACGGGCAGCAGCGTCGCGATGCGAAGGGGACGTTTCTGCGCTCGCCAACCCACCTGCCAAGCGTGGCGAGTATTGGCAAAATCCCCGGCCAGAAGTGGCAGTGGGCAGGGCACATAGCTCGAAGGACTGATGGCCGTTTGGGGCCGGAAAGTCCTCGAGTGGAGACCATTCGAGGTCAAGCGCAGCGTAGGCCGCCCACCCACAAGGTGGACGGATGACCTAATAAAGATCTCAAGGTTTCGGTGGATGCAGGCCACCGACAACCGGCCGCTCTGGAAATTTATGGGGGCGGCCTATGTTCAGAAGTGGACGTAGTATGGCTGCTGATGATGAAACAGTTGGTACAAATGAAGTTCGGAGGTAGAAGCTTGAGATCAGAAACGGGTTGGGTGAATCTCGGTATTCCTCAAGGCTCATCTCTGGGAAACACGTTATTTCTCATTTTTGTGAATAACTTACCTTCTTCTGTAACGGCAGGTCCATCTGTATTATTTGCCGATGATGACTGTGGTGGTCAGCGCGAGGAAGTACAAACAGCTGCGTCAACAAATTCAAATAGGATGCGAGCAGCTAGGAGAGTCTTTCTCGGCAAACGGATTGCTATTAAACATCGCTAAATCAACTGTTTTTCCTAACCTATACTATCCCACTGGGCAAGGTCTATCCCAATCTTTTTTCCATAGAATTTTGAGACATCATGCATGAGCAATATGTGTAAAGCCGAACAAGATCTATCTGAAGAAATCTGTCTATTTAAAGGAAGATAATTGCATTTATTTTATTTGAACATTTTGTAAATAGTCTGTGATTAGGTATTCAGCAAATAAATACTCTAAATTCATCAAATCATTACTAATGATTATATGCTAATAAATAATGATGATTTGTAACGACTTATTAGGAGTTAACAAACTTTTGAGGCTGATCACACAAGTTGAAAGTCAAGGTTGCTTAGTATGGTAACAAGAATTATTTACACAATAGGTTTATTTAACTATTTTAATTGTTCTTCGATACGTAGAACACGACAATGAATGCGCAGTACTTCAGCTTATTGATATTAAAATTTTATGTTCAAATAGGATTAGAAATGGTTCAAACACTTGTATTGTCAGATAACAGAACACAAGACACATGAATTTAATTACCATTATTAATTTGAAACAGTTTACATCACAATGGTCGTTTGATGTAATTTCGCAGAGTAAATTTTTAAGTACCTAGGTCTATCTAAGAGGGTACTGTTTTGACCATCCCTTAAAACTGTAGCGAAGAACGCATACAGAGCATTAAAATATGAAGAACAATAACTAACGTGGCTTTGACCCCAAATTCACAAGCGTCAATCAAGGTTGAGCAAATCTTTATATGAAATAGTCTGTAGAGCTCAAAGTGACAGCTATACTTGTGAGAGCTGGTCAACTTAGATTTGCGTTTGTGAATTCGGCGGTAGGAGCACACGAAAGCACACAGCGGCTATAGTCTGCCATGAGCTCTCAAAAGTTTTCGGACTTTCGGACAAGAAAGTCTATGGCAAGTTCTCTGCGGATTTTGAGGGATTGTTATTCTCGGTATCATCTGCGCAGCTTCTAAATTGTATCGAAGAGTTCCACGTTACCTTATGTAAGTAACTATTTGGCAACCATGGTTTAGTATTTTGATTTTGTTCACTGTACTTTCTGAATAAAACAGGTGAACGAATGGATACCTTACGGGCGTCATGACTAAGTTATCTGTGCGTCACAAAAGGTCACAATGATAGGTAGTTGTCGATTGGCGAAGTCTGGCGAATTTTTAAGTAAGTATATTTATATAGAGCCATCTGAAACAACAAGAACAAAAACTTATGACCTGAAACGTTTTTTGTTAACGATAAAAAGACATTTATTTGGGATCTTACAATACTCAGACCAAGCCTGTTTCATCAACAAACGTCTGGCCTAGAGTGGCATTCCCGCTAACATCACCTCACATCTCGGTGCCGCTTACTTCAATCATCGATGCGCTTCACTTTGAATTAGTTTTTTCTCTCATTCTCTATGCAAATAATTAAAAAATGTTATTTGGCTTAGTTATTTTCTCTCAAATGACCACAGTCACAAAGATACTGAATTTTAAAGATAACTCACCATGACCGGAGCGAGATTTGGTGCCAACCGGAATACCATTAGCTGGTGGGAGAATCAAACCACAAACCCTTTGCGCCTCATTTCGAGCTCATAACTGCTATATTGATCGAGTTGGTTAAGATATGGGGTCTAGGGCTCGTCGCGTCGCACCGTGGTACACCCCAGGCGTGTGTCGTTTGTTCAGTAGTAGATTCTCACGACACGACGTCGCACCGTAACAAGATGCCGCGGTGGGAGCAGGCCGCCACCTATATGCTGATTAGGAACTAGCTGTCGGAGTCACTTTGAAAATATTTGACGACAGACGCCATAGCAGGATCTGATGATTCTCGAAAATATAGAGCTACTTTTTTTTCGATTTATTTTTCATAAATAATATGAAATCAAAGTAAAGCTTTTCCAGGTACAAGAAAATACTAGGATGGAAAGTGGCTACCTACTTGATAAGGAAACATCAGAAACCCAACCATACTTCAAAACTACTAAAATAAGTCACACTTTTTAGCACGATGCTTAAAAGTGCTTAGTGTTATTAATCCTTATCATTATTCTGTTCACAAAGTCATAAACCGCAGAATAAGAGGAATGGCGGCATATCTACCTAATCATCACAAAATGAGTCTGCTGTATAATGTCATGACTATAATGTAAGCATTCTTTAATTAGATTGTTACCATTCCGAATGCATTCAGATCAAGCACATATAAAAATAAACGTTGGTGTTTTTGGGTTTTACATGAGACATTCTTGTGTTTGTGTGTTTGGCTAGTCGCAGAATCTTTAAAGTTTCAGCTGACCCTAGACCAACCACAACACTTTAGTGCCGGGTTTAGTGAGTAATGACGCACTCACACACCCCCGCCGGAAGTCCCTAAAGGGATTCCCCCACCTTCAGAACATCCAAACGATGTACCGTTCAGAAGCGCACATTTCCTTCTTACTGTAGTGCGTCAGATATGTTTTGCGGATGCTCACACCTCACACTGACGATCATTTGCAATCATGCGCAAAAAAGTAGCATCAGTTTGAAAGGTTTTTGCAGAAAGGTTGGAGAGGCCAACAGTGGATTGGTTTATCAAGCTGCATGTCAGGCATCGAGCTAGATAGGTCTACCTGTAGTCGAAATTCTGTGTCTTTAAATTATTTAATTATTACTAACATACCTAGTTTGTAAGATGTTTGGATTGAGAACTAACACGCTATGGGCTTTCGATGCCCGACAAACGATGTTTATTTCATTTCATTTTTTTATTACTCCGGGAAGGCATGAACCCGTGGTACGGGGTGAGTCTACCGCCGTTGTCCGGGTTGCTTTGAGCAATGTGCACAATGAGCACAAAGTAACGTGTTCCGGCCAGTCTTGAACTCGGGACCATCGGATACCGAGCCTGAGTGTTTAACCACTGGGCCAAGGCCACATTCTTCATTTCTTTCCATGACTACTCTTTGCCCAAACTCTGAGTTTAGACATCATCATTTTGTGGCTTTGAGTCAGTAGCGAAATTACTTACCAGATTTATTTCGATGGTTCAGAACCATGGTGCTTATTTTCAAAAAACAAATACATTGTGTGTTTTGCAAAGCATTTTATTTTCAGTCACTTACTTACTATCTAGAGATCGTCTAAGCTGAAACGACTGCGCTACAAGAGTAAGCACTCTACAAGACAAGCAAGCGCTTGTAAGCGAAGATGCGGTGGAGGGGCGCGTCATTTCAGCTTAGACGATCACTACCTGACTTTCACCTTAAAGTAACAATATAACATAGTCTCACATAGCTGTTTTGTGAGGTATTATTGGCTCCTTAACCATTGATTTCGCGGCTGAGTGATTTGTTATTAAATGTGTTGTTGTTATGTCTTCTTTAAAGTCATGGACCACTTTAAATGGACCACCCTGTATAGTTATACGTTTAACATTTTTTTAGGATGTAGACTGACTACTATCTATCTAATGTAATTAAATATCATACTAGTTAAGTCCTAATTCAATTTGAATATTTACCGGTAAGAATTCTCCTGACCGTATTAAAATATTTTTAAATGAATTAACATTGATCAAAGTTTTCACATGGAAACATTAATCTTAAATATGCGCATGTTAGGTAAAAGTTATCAGTTTAACATGCCTCAGGTTTGCATATTTATATATTTAATTTCAATATTCTATGATGATGACACATAGCTTAACCAGATAATGTAGATTTAATTATGAGATGTAAAAAAGGGGGGCAAATTTTTAGGCACACCTGAGATCAGATAATAATAATTATCATGTGTAGAAAAATAGTCAAAGGTATTACTAAATACCTAATATCTGAACTCCAGTCATCTAGTCTAGTCGGTCAGCTACCTATTTGCAATGCCTTCAATATTGTTTGAGGAAAAGACTCTTGAGGGTTGTATTTGTAAAGTTTCCTCAAAGTTAATCAAGATTTAGTTAGATTTACATAACTTTGATTACATTTTTTATTCCAAAATATCACTATATAAAAGTTAAAAATGTGAACATATATTTGTGCTGGGTCTATGCGTTTATAAACTTCGTTGTTTCTGGTTTTTATAACAAAAAGAAAACCTCACTTTGGGTACTTTGAACACCGTCTGTAATCTAGAGCCAATCGTTTTGTTCAAATATTTAATTCTAATTACTATTCTTATTATTTTTATTACCTAAAGTCAATAATGGCACTTTTGTGATTTCAGTATAGTTTTAACAATAAGCTCCTAGAAACGAAAAGTTTTGTAAGGTACAAGCGACGCCTACGATTAAAAAAAACTTATAGCAAAATAATAAAAAAGTTGTGTTTTGTAGCTACGACTTCGTTCGGTTCTAGTTATCTATTCAGTCATTGTAAATGTCTTAAGAATTCATTTTGAAAATTACGCAATACATAGGTACATATATCTACTACTCCAATGTTAGTTCATACAAATCGTACAAGCCGTTGTTCGAAACCTCACAAAGTGCAATGCCTATGATAGTTGGCAAAGTAATTGGCCTAAGTATAACTTCATAAGAACGAAATTCCATAATACGCTGTACGTATCCTTGTTCCTTTTACGGGTAAGCACGCGCTCACGCTCATGCTTACCCGTAAAAGGTTGATAGAACTGAAAGAGACAGCGATTTCTAAGCGATGCTTAACGTTGATTTGCGTTTGTGAATTCGGTGGATAGGTACATAAAATGCAACGGAAACATTTGTGTTTCGTAACGCATATGCACTTAGGACTTAGCAGCTTTCTGACAGCTGAAATCTTCAACTAAGTTAATGTTAGATGTTGCTAGCTGAAACATTCAGAGTCATCATCCTTCGTAACAGTTAGTATTGGCGTTCCTCAGGGAAGCACTCTCAGCATCGCATCGTAAAGGTCTTGGGTTCGGTGGAGGTTCAGGCAGTTATTTCCCGTTGGAAGGCAGCAGGTGCGGCGCGGAGCTGCTGCAGCGTGCGGCGGCAGGACAGGCGACGGGAGCCGAGGCGGGGGAAGCCGGAGATGCGCTCCACTTTCACGGGCGATTCGCGTCTGAGGAAACATTACAAGTTTTAAACTAAGGTTCATTATAGAGCAGCTGGTTTTGGACGACTTACATTAATGAAATCCAGCGACCATTAAATATTCTTCTGTCCACATTGAACATTACGCTGAATTTAATACAAAAAGACCTCCCTTCTGTAGGTAAACCTTTTTTGCTCCAATTATCATTTCCTCGCGCTGATTGTGTACATACGTTGCCAAATCCGAAATCAGCGACTCCAGTTCTTCTGCATTGATTTCGGTCACCGGGAAGACATCTACTCCTTACTGCTTGGCGTCATTTATGCGCTCTTATGTGACTTCATCATCTTAATCAGCCTATTGCTGTCCACCACTGGACTTAGGCCTACCCGAGGGTTAGCCACAATTTTCTGCTCCCTTTCGATCAATCCAGTTACTACCATTGCAGCCACCCTACTTAAGTCATCGGTCCATCAGGGCAATTAAGTTATTTTCACAATATGATGACTATGAAAGATGGTGCTTAGATTCGTTACCTGAAGAAGATATGATGTTCAACGCTGCACCGCCAGAGCTTCTTGCTGGCGCGAGTGGAGGGCAGTTTGAAGGAGAGCTGCGTCTCAAAGTCGTCGAACTCACTCGGGCGCAGCTTGAGCGTGAACACGCGCTTGTTGTAGCAGATCTTGCTGATCTTGGCCCAGGGGAAGCGGTTCATCAGGACTCTGGGAACGAGGAATACTATGGTATATCCACAATGATGTTAAAACCCTCATAATCAAAGTCAAGTTATTATTACTGCAATCGATGAGATTTATCATTGCCATTGATCGTAGAATTGCTGCTATGTAGAATTAATGAGTACCTACCTTGTACCTACTTATTACTTCGATACACGGGCAGGCTATGTTTGATAAGAACTACACATTACCCTACTGAGTGGGAATGAGCTTTTTATAAACTTAGGTGCTCTGAAATAAGTGATTTAAAGTACTTACTCACTAAGTGACACTTCAGTGTCTTAGATTCATCGAAAGATGGAAATCGTTGCAGGGACAACTTTGGAAAGGGCAGAATGACGATTTGAAAAAACACCCTGAGAAAGATTTATTTTATTTATTTTATTTTATTTATTTGGGAAACAGACAGTTATTATAGATCACACAATAAACACAAAAAATTTCATGCATAAACCAATTAAGATTAACAGAACTTGACACAAGATTTTGCCTTGTGCCCAACTTGGGCGGGCCAGGTTCGAAGTGCCGGAAGCTATACTCCGGTATCTTGCGAAGCATGGCCCTATATGGCGCACCCATTTGGGCAGAGGCACTCTCAAAAAGAGAGAACGTCCGCCTCCTCCGAGCGCCCCAACGGGCGATTGCGCAGCGGGTCGTAAGAGCCTACCGGACTGTAGGTTTCTCTGCGGCCTGCGCGCTTGCGGGTTCTGCTCCTTGGGAGCTAGAGGCGAACGTTTTGGCGGCTGTCTATCGTTGGACGGCAGCCAAGAAGGCTGCGGGTGATCCTTTCTGCCCTGAGGAGCGCGGGGCGGTACGAAAAGAGGCCCAGGAGAGCCTGGTCCGCCTCTGGGCGGCAGACCTGCGTGGTGCGGAGTTTGGCCTCCGTACATTAGAAGCACTCACCCCGGTTCTAGACCGGTGGTTGAAACGGCTGCATGGCTCCCTCTCCTTTAGGATGGTGCAGATCATGACGGGGCATGGCTGCTTCGGCTCCTATCTGCACCGCATCCGCCGAGAGGAAGCCCCACTCTGCTCTGTTTTGAGTGCGGTGCTGCGGAGGACACGGCGCACCACACTTTCGCGGTGTGCCAGAAGTGGGCCCCGCAGCGCAGTGCGATGGTCGCGAAAGTTGGCCAAGACTTAAACCTCCCCAGCGTCGTCATAGCTATGCTGGCAGATAAGGAGGCTTGGAAAGCCGTTGCCACCTACTGTGAGGAGGTAATGGCTGAAAAGGAGGCCGCGGAGCGCGTGCGGGAGCAAGATCCCACCAGAAGTGCGCTCCGCAGGGCGAGGAGGGGCGGGAGGTGGCAAGGAGTTGCCCGTCGTCCCCAATCTCTCCGTGGAGGAGGCCAGCTGGCACGCAGTACGGGGGTACCTGCGCCGGCATTGCACCGGCCTCCACCACTGCCTGGTAGGGACGGCTCAACGCCCTCGGCTGTCCCTACTGGCCCCTCCGCATTTGGGAGGGGCTGCTTCCTGCCCGCCGTGTAGGCGGGCTCCGTCCGGGGGAACGCGTAGAAGGCTTCGTACCATTACCGCATTTCCCCAACGTGGACGATGAGAGGGAGTCGCTGAGTTTTTAGTCGGTAGGCCACTGGGTAAACCTTCCTAGTGGAGAGTCCGACATAACCCGTCTGCCCCCCGGTGGGCGGGTATGCGTAATGCATTTCCTCAGCGTCAAAAAAAAAAAAAAAAAAAAAAAAGATTTTGCCTTGTGAGTGAGGGCGAGTTCTAGAGTCACCACCAGGAACATAATAAACTTTACAATTAAGGCAGCCAGGTTGTGCAAACCTTGCAATATCAATTTGCTTAGCTTAGGGCTCGCTAGCAATGACCTTGACTGAGTCTAACATGCTGTTTTATACCCTTGTCCTATCTTTATTGGAGTATAACTCGGCACCCCTAAGGTCTCGGCGTCCTTAAAATACAGGACATGTGGTTTTATACCCTTGTCCTGTCTGTACCCTACTGTATATTTATTTATTATTTCTATTATAGTATTTAGTCTATTATTAAGTGTATTTTTGTTTGTTTGATTAAGTTTTTGACGATTTGAAAGCACTTGTAACAGGTCTATTCAAATAAAGATATTTCTGATTCTGATTCTGATTCTATCTTTGCTGGAGTATGACTCGCCACCGTCTCGGCGTCCCTGAGATACAGGCCTCACCTCGTCACTTGCCGTGGTGAGGCCTGTGCCTGAAGGACATATTAAAGCTGTTGTCTTTTCAAGTTCCTCACCCACCCCTGTAGACGGAGACGCCGCTGGAGCAGACGGCGAGCACGATGTCGACCTCGTCGGAGTTAGTTCAGCTTGGCCTCGGCGGGCGTCTGACCTCAGAGGGAGTCGTGATCTACTACCTCATTTCGCTGTTTCATTAGGTCTAGTCAGTTCCTCACCCATCTCTGTAGACGGAGACGCCGCTGGAGCAGACGGCGAGCACGATGTTGACCTCGCTGGCGTTCTCTAGGTAGTTCAGGTCGGCCTCTTGGGGCGTCTGGCCTCTAAGGAAGTCGTGACCTACCACCTCATTTCGCTGTTTGATTAGGTCTAGTCAAGTTCCTTACCCATCTCTGTAGACGGAGACGCCGCTGGAGCAGACGGCGAGCACGATGTCGACCTCGTCGGAGTCGCGCGCGCAGTGCAGCTCCGCGCCGTACAGCGAGAGACGCTTGGCGTTCTCGAGGTAGTTCAGCTCGGCCTCTGCAGGCGTCTGGCCTCTGAGGAAGTCGTGAACTACCACCTCATTGCTGTTTCGTTAGGTCCAGTCTAGTTCTCACCCATCCCTGTAGACGGAGACCCCGCTGGAGCAGACGGCGAGCACGATGTTGACCTCGCTGGCGTTCTCTAGGTAGTTCAGGTCGGCCTCTTGGGGCGTCTGGCCTCTAAGGAAGTCGTGACCTACCACCTCATTTCGCTGTTTGATTAGGTCTAGTCAAGTTCCTTACCCATCCCTGTAGACGGAGACGCCGCTGGAGCAGACGGCGAGCACGATGTCGACCTCGTCGGAGTCGCGCGCGCAGTGCAGCTCCGCGCCGTACAGCGAGAGACGCTTGGCGTTCTCGAGGTAGTTCAGCTCGGCCTCGGCGGGCGACTGGCCTCTGAGGAAGTCGCGAACAAGTTGGAGATAGAGTTAAGGTCTGGCTGTACGCCGCAAATAAAGATGAAGTGGTTTTCAGCTGACAACATACATTATGATCGGGAGTAGATACAAATGGGATCAGAAATTGTCCTATCTTTGTTGGAGTATGACTCGCCTCCTTATAGTCAAGGCGAGGCCTGTGCCTGAAGGACATGTAAGTACTTAGCTTTTCGCCAGCGGCTTCGCCTGCGCAGAATTCGGTTATTCGGTAGGTTGGTCCAAAAGGTCCAATAAATAACAAGGACGCTCTTCTTGTTTCTGGGTTCCCGAAACAAATAACCTAAGCATCTTCAAGGCAAGAGCGAATGCCTATTCATTTTATATGTGTAAAGCGTGTTCAACAAACGCGTGCCCACTGACTTAACTGGGGTCCAACAAATTTCCATTTTGAAAAAAAAGGCAGCAGAAGCATAGTGAACCCCACATTAAGCCACTAAAGTCGTGCAATAATTCCTCTGGTTGCTTTATTTGGATTTAGATGCCATGGTCTGTTCCTTCTATCATATCCAAATGTGACTTACTTGTGTTTCCTATACAACTCCTCGACCTTCCCCTCCAGATCGGGGGTGATGACATTGAGGGGGGCGGCTCGATGCTCGGTGAGGACCGTGGGGCCCAGGGGGCCGTCGTAGTCACCCAGCTCTGCCTGCAGGATGTAGGAAGCCAGGAGAGAGTAGGTAATAGCAGAACAGCTTAGGCGACCTGAAAAGGGTAGGCAAACGCCTGGTGAAAAATGGAAAGTGGAACTAAAGTTAGCCACTAACTTCTGTTGTTATTGCTGTGGACATTTGTTTTTTTTATAGTGGTCTTCAAGATGACTTCACACCACCTGATGGGAAACAGCCGTGAGGTGCAAATATGGGGTTAACGAGCACAGTAATGGAGAACTACTTCGCTGGTCAATCTCAGTAATTTGTGAGTAGGTAAGTGTCGGGATATTTTATTGGCTAATCCAATGCTGCCTTGCTTTAGTTTTTATGAAGGGGGTAAGGCTTCCGCAATCAGCTTTGTTGTTAGCACACGGTGGTTCGAGGTGTTGTTAGATTGACTTACAACATTAACCATATTAATCAAACTCATAGTCTACTTGTGTTACAAGTTCACCCTTCCGAAACATATTTTTACAAACCTTCTAATAAGTCTAGTCTGATTGCCAGGCTAAGCTGGTAGCGGGTGACGTCATCACGCAGTTCTGAGGGTTCAGGGGGGTAGAACTTCACAGCAAACTTGACATCCCATGGCTCATCTAGAAAAAGATATCAAGCAAAATAAGATAATGGGCCAGCTTAATATCTCGATGATCAACCACATTAGATCAGTGTTCCACGTAAGTTTACAGGATAGTGCTTCCGCATTGTTATAATAATTCGAAGTTATGATATTGGGATCGAGGAAACTACTAAACCGCATTTTAACAGAAAAAGTTAGGCAGATACGGTCAGCATGACCAGCATGTCTCATTGCTGATAAATGTAAGATGAAAAACGCAAATGGGTAGCCTGATAAAGCGTTGACTGTACATATTTTTTCGGGGACAATGGCTATATCAAAGTCTAACAGCGTGAACAAGAGCAGGAAAAAACTTACTTCTAAAGGTTTTAGACAATCTCCTGTTGAGGTCAACCCACACCCTCGGATCCCCTCGCTGCTGGTGCAGAAGGCCGAAGAAGTCTCGTTCCACGACGTCCAGGGTCTCGCAGACGCGGTCCAGCAGGTCAGCTCCTCGGGCTTTCCGCTGGAAAAGTCAGAATGTACTGATTAGATGCCGGGTCTTCTCAGTAGAAACAACCTTCCGACGCCGGTGGTAGACTCACATTATGTACATGTATTTTAAGTATTGTTATATATTGTATTATTATATGTACCTATGTTTATTAAGTGGTTAAAATTAAGATTGTTGACGATTCGAAAGTCCTGTTTATTGGTCTACTTGAATAAAGGAATAGATAATGAATTTGAATTAGATAACGAGGTCATTTTATACCCCGTCATGCTCCTTCGGTTTTCTCGTCATCACTAAAAGGTCGCTGCCTAAATAAAGAAAACCTCAAAATAATTACTACATAGTATAAAACAAAGGCGCTTTCTCTGTCCCTATGTTCGCCTATCTTTATAACTTCAACGGACTAAAGAGGATGGTTTGTTTACCTAATTTTCACATTGATTACCGCATCAATTTGGTTTTTATCCACATTTTCTTATATTTCCAATATTTTTATGATCCAAAAGCATAGAAATTCCTTTTTGCTCTGTTGAATATTTCTTAATATGACCTAACTAAATCTACTTTGTAACTGAAATCTGGTAGCGTTTATAAACCAAAAATAGATCGTTTTCAGAATCAATATCGCAACTATACCAGGCAAGAGACAAGCGCTAAACTCTCCACCAAATGATAAGCCTATAACAAGAGACGAGATGCAGGATTTAATCCGAGGTGTTATGACTGAAATCCAGAAGACAATGCGGAGCTCTATTACGGATATCTTAGGAAATGAGTTGAAATCCTTAAAGGAAGAAATTAAAGATGTGAAGGAATCAATGAACTTTATGAATGTGAAGTATGAGGAAATAACAAAGGAACACAGTGAGTCAAATGAAAGAATGAAGCAGTTGCAGACTGAAAATGGCGTAATGCAGTCTAAGATAGAGGACTTATCTAGCAGACTCAATCAGATGGAGCAGAATGCGCGGATGAACAATATAGAAATTCAATGTGTGCCCGAGAAAAAGAATGAAAATTTGTTGTCGATTATGACTGAACTGGGTAAATCAATCAAGTGTCAGATCTCTGAAGAAAACTTAGCCAACTATACTCGCATTGCTAAAGTAAATAAAGAATCCAATCGCCCAAGGTCAATTATTGCACAATTTAGTTCACCCAGAGGCCGAGACCAGTTTTTGGCGGCTGCAATAAAATTTAACAAGGTCAATCCCCATGACAGACTGTAACAGCTCCCACGCTGGTATCGCAGGTGTCAAGCAGCCTATCTACATCTGCGAACATCTCTCTACTACCAACAAGGCACTCCATGCAGCAGCGAGACAGGCAGCCAAGGACAAGGGATACAAATACGTTTGGGTGAGAGGTGGCCGTATCTACATGAGAAAGACTGAAGACTCTGAATTCAAGATTATAAGGAATATTGATAATTTAAATAATTTGCCTTAGTTCTAAGTTATACCTTGTTTAATAAAATAAACCCTTTGTAATTTTTGAATGTATGTAGATTTATATCCACAACAGAGCTAAAAATATATTATCAAAACGTTCGTGGGTTGCGTACAAAAACTCACAATTTTTTGAATGAAGTTATGTGTAATTCTTATGATGTCATTGTTTTAACCGAAACATGGTTGAATAGAAGCGTTATGAGCAATGAGATATTTGATGACAGGTATGTGATTTATAGACGAGATAGAGAAAGTACTGGATTTCACGGAAACAAAGATGGAGGCGGAGTTCTGATTGCCGTGTTGAAGTCAATTAAGTCAGTTCGAAGATTTGAATGGGAATGTAAATGCGAAGATATTTGGGTTGTGTTGGATTTGACAATAGGAAAATCTGCTCATCGAATGGCTCTTTGCGGTGTGTATATTCCACCCCCTGTTAATAGATTAATTTTGGAACACTTCGTTGATAATTGTAAAACAGCAATGGCTAGTATTAGTAATTCAGATGTTTATGTCTGCATCATTGGTGATTTCAACTTGGGTAAAACTAACTGGAGCTTGGTTAATGATTTGGCGAGTAATTACGTTGCACCTGGTCTAAGTCAGTCATTGGTAGACATGATTCATATTAATGAATTAAAACAATTAAATATGGTTGGTAACAAGTCAGATCGTATATTATACTTCGTCGCTGCATCCTCGGGATTTTATCACAAGGTAGTACATTTCTTCATGTACCAGGCATCAACACGTTTTAGAGCTGGTATCACTGAAACAGAAACAAAAAAACAAATTCCCTCCCAACGGTAGGTGCGTCGCTCTGACAGGTGACAAGTTCATCATTCGTTTCTAGTGTTCGGGCATCGACACACCCTCTCTCGTTATATTTTTTATATAACGGTTTCTTTAAGTGCTGAAGTGTTTGCAATAGTTGTAGTAGTGTAAATCGATAGATCCTAAATGAAATACAACGTTAAAATCGTACTTAACTTTCGTTTTAAACAATAACTAAATACGATCTACAATAAAAATCTACCCACATTTTCTTGCACAAAATGTTTTAATAAGAGAACTCGTGATTAAAAGTGAATCTTCGTATGACTGTAAACAAAGCTAAGCAATAGCATGACGATGCAATGTTTAAATTTAACAAAACACGTCAATGATGAGACCGTGAAGTGGTCTTAATCACTGTTGGCATTAATTTTAGCTGTTTATGATCCTGTTGAGGCCTGTCCAAAATGGACCCACCGTAACGAGATTACGATAAAACGCACACTGAGTGTGTGTTTCCAACAAACGAGACAAACAGAAGAAGAAGATCCTTTTTTTTCCCGTACCAAGTTGGTCGGTGCATTTTCAACAAATTAGCCAAGCAGAATAAAAGTTCCTGTTGATTCCTGTCCAAGAGGACGTCCCGTAACGAGAGCACGGCCAGGCCCACAACGCGAGTGTGGTTTCGAAAGCATTTTAAGGTGAAAATCAAATCGAAGACCAAACTGTAAGTTATTTTGTGTTATCCTTGCATAACAAAAACCTTTCTTTTTATGTACACTAGTACCTAAAAACTTCAAGAATTAGATTGTAATTTCAATTGAAAACTGCAGACTAAGAATAAGTCTTAGTAATGGTAGTACCTGACATTGAAATAATGTTTCATTTTGCTAAGTCTACACAGACACATCTGAGTAGCCACGCCACAGCTTTTGTAGCTATACAGCTATGGCTAACATCATAACTTACTCTAGTTGCTATAAAATTTATATTTAAATACATTTGATACCACTTCGTGGTTACCGTTTACAATATTCATAATATGATGATGGCTAACACCCGTGTTACCACGGGATAACCACACACGTAGGCTTGCTGCCCACAAAGTTCACAACATATGCTTTATATATAAGAAAATGACAATCCAATGCGGATTTAGCAGAATGAAGTATTCAATTAGCTATGTAATTAGAGGCCGACGCCTAAAACCATCCCGGTGAGTACCGGTGCCTAATTAAAATACTTATTTATTTACTTCTTAAAAAACCTGGGGGTTGGCCGAGAGTCATCACGAAGGTATTGTAAAAACCTGGGGGTTGGCCGAGAGTCATCACGAAGGTATAATAAAAACCTGGGGGTTGGCCGCGAGTCATCACGAAGGCATATAAATACAGAAAAATGATCTCAAATTTGAGACTTAATAGCTTGATCTGTACATAAGGAACAAACCTGGGAGTTGGCCGTGAGTCAACATGACGGTAACGATATCGCAATATCTGAATTAAGGGCCTATATTCAACCCGTGAATGGCCCATGAAATGAAATAAAACAAAATGAAATAAAATTAAATAAAATGAAATAAAATGAAGTAAAATGAAATAAAATGAAATAAAATGAAATGAAATGAAATAAAATGAAATAAAATGAAATAAAATGAAATAAAATGAAATAAAATGAAATAAAATGAAATAAAATGAAATAAAATGAAATAAAATGAAATAAAATGAAATGAAATAAAATGAAATAAACTGAAAAAAACTGAAAAAAAAATGAAATGAAATGAAATAAAATGAAATAAAATAAAACATAAAATGAAATGAAAAGTATTTTCATAGTGATCATGAAAAGTATTTTCATAGTGATCATGAAAAGTCAGGTATGTATTAAACAACCTAGCCTTACCAGTATTTTTCTGGAAATTACCTTGCTGATGGTTTGATAACCTTACCTGGTGGCAGAGAACCCATGTAAGTTTTTCAAAATTTCCTTTATTATTCAAGAAATAATTGTCTATGACTAGAAGCCGCCCGCGACTTCGTCCGCGTGGCCTTAGCTGTATGTGAAAAAAGATTTTCCCGCTTTTCTGTTGAAATTTTGCTGAATTTTCTTTGCTATAAACCTCACGGAGCGCGGGACCTTTCTAACGAATGCAAAACCGTGGAAATCGGTCTGTGCGTTATAGCGTCAGAAATAAAAACCCGACTTATTTTATATAGTAGTAGTAGTTTATTTTAATATAATAAATTAGCAAAGGCATTTGAAACAACATGAATTGAAGAGACACTTAAATTCTTTATCAATAGTTTATTCTTATGAAGCGATAAACCTAATCCACCTAATAATTTACACAGTATTTAATGCAGCCACGCGTTTAACAATAACATGTTGAATAACAACACTTAAAAATGGTGTAAGTACATAAACACAGCCGTCTTTTAAATGTATATGCATACATGTATCTACTTGATTTACTTGTTGTTGAGTGGTGTGCTAAGAAACGCGGATTTCTTTTATATGCAAAATGCTACACTTTTGCCGTTTAGCAAACATTAGTGACTACTCATAATTCAGAAAGCGTTAAATTTGTCATTTAACGATTGAGTAGATGATTTCTAAAGGTATATCTGCTGTTTTAGCCAAGTTCAATAGGCACAACTTGTAATGTAGGCTTGATTTAGTACCTCGATTCCGTGGTTATTTTTTGAAATAACAAAATCAATCAATAGGTATAGTTGATAACCATATCCAAGCCATGACTGGTTTTGACTTGGGATTAAAAGTTATAAATTGAACTAAAACCATCTCACATTGATCGCATTTCTGAATACAGGAAATGTATTGGAAAAAGATGTTTATCTTGTCTCGATTTCAGTAAGACTAGTACTTAGTCATTTGCAGATACTCTGACAGCATATACCTAAAGACAAAAATGTTTGGTAATGATTTGCAGATTACCAATTTATAGGAAGTATGTAGTTTTAGCTTTTATTGTTCGCATCTGGCAAGGTTTGTTGATTAAGAAATTAATTGCAATCAGATGCTAAATTACAATTGAATAGTTTCAGTATTTGATATTATGTAGGTAGGTGACCTACCATTAAGGATTTGTTGCATACGCACTCACGAGTAGAAGACATCGTGGTCTTTCATTTTAAAATGACCGAAATAGGTTATAAGTTAAGTTTTTCGTGAGAATAGGACTGAAATCACAATAATAATGGAATGAAAAATAACACCTTCGCATAAGCAACAGCTCTTTTATTAGTTCACACTTTAGTAGTGTACCAAGCCAAACAAGATTTGACATTTAATAAGAAATTCACAGTAAGAAGATTTAAGAAGAGAAGTCAGTAGAATATCTTAATGCAATTCTAACCTTAACTGTACCAACAGGGAACTGTAGGTACCTACCTACTTACAGTGTTACGGATATTATTCGCATAGCGGTAGTTAAAAAATAGACGATTTCCACTCACGAAAACATTGTCATAAAGAATAGTAAGACGTCTCATCCTTACAAAACGCCCCAGCTTTCACCAGAGTGGCATAAATTACCTAAGTAATAATACCTCAGTTAGGTTATTAGATTAAAAACATAGGCCAGCTGCATTGACTAGGTCATGTGTAGTTTCTATCTTGGAAGGACATTTCATCAATGAGAGTCATAGAAACTCTTAAGAAAAATAATAAAAACTAAAGCTTATTATGCCTAGGTTATTATTCTTTCGGATTCTAAAATCTGCTTACTCTGTGCAGTAGACAACATACTTACATAAAGAAATATTATTAGCACTATTATTAAAACTAGGAGAGTAAGGTACTAACTAACTTACTTTAGTACCCACTGCCGTTGGGTTCTATTTAGGAATAGGTTTTCCAAACAACAGCTTTAGTTGAATTAAGTTAGGTGACTAATTATGTGTCACCCACACTACGAGCACATACTATGCTGGGCATTTAAATTGTTGTAATAAACCACTGCCCAGTGTACTTGTATATAATTATGTACCACCTTACCTTACATTTATTACGAAAATATTAACGGAAAAGTTGCAGCTCAAGCTGCTAACCTGTTTCAATAGACGTCGTTCTTTGATCACGAATTTACTATGGATTAAATATTCGAGTAAATTAGGTTTTATTATTGGGTGGTATATGTTTACCTGTTCTTGTGTGTGGTAACAGCAGAGTTCATACAGTTACCATTAAGTTTTTTTAATTAACATTGCTTAAATTAATATTCATTATTATGCAAAGCATATTTATAACATGAAGTTATCTTAATATATATTCATCTTGGAACATAATACTGAAGCTGCGATGATCTTTTGACTTTTGGTCATTGGTCCTTAATTTTATTGCGTTTTTATAGTAAACTGGTAAAATTATAATAAACGTTACCTATCTAACATCAAAAATAAAATTTGGTATCAAATTCAATTTAGTGAATCCTTGATATTGATTTCCCTAGACCTCTAAACATCTACCTTGTGATAAAATCCCGAGGATGCAGCGACGAAGTATAATTGATGATTAAACGAACTTACCTTAAGTGAAGTTCTATCATAATTATATGAGTCGCTGCATCCGAAGGGATTTTAGCTCCCACCCTACCCATAGTTACCATCATACCCTTTGGTAACTGACCCGAGTAACTTTAGGGAAATCTGTCTCTAAAAGAATGATGAACTTGTCACCTGTCAGAGCGACGCACCTACCGTTGGGAGGGAATTTGTTTTTTTGTTTCTGTTTCAGTGATACCAGCTCTAAAACGTGTTGATGCCTGGTACATGAAGAAATGTACTACCTTGTGATAAAATCCCTTCGGATGCAGCGACTCATATAATTATGATAGAACTTCACTTAAGGTAAGTTCGTTTAATCATCAATTAGACTTAGTACTAACCAACCTTTCATCCACTGAATGTACGGTTTGTGAATCTATTTTAACCCTCAGTGTTTTAGATCCGTATCATCCCGCTCTTGAAATAAGTATGAAATTGGCCCCTGAAGTCACACTTCCTTACAATGTCAACAACAATCATAATTATTACTTTGCGAAAGCTGATTATGCACAGATCCGTTCTAGCCTTACTAAGTATAAATGGAACGAACTGTTTCATGAAAGTGGAGACGTGAACAAAATGGCTTATTTATTTTACGAAATCCTTAACAATCTCGTGGAGAAATATGTGCCCAAGAAGAGAATAGCAAACCGTTCTTCACCACCTTGGTTCAGTGCAGCAGTTAAGAGGGTGATTCGTGAAAGGGAAAATACAAGAAGACGCTTCAACAAATATAGTAATCCCTTGGATGAGATCGAGCTGCGCTTGCTAAGTAAACGTTGCAGTATGCTAGCAAAAAAGTCATATAAACAATACATTGAAAAAACGGAACAAAGCATTAAACATAATCCTAAAGTTTTCTGGTCATTTGTTAAAGCTAAAAGGGGCGGAAGAAGTAAGTATCCTCACGCAATGACGGACGGTACTAAAGTCTCTTCGGATGGTAAGGAAATCTGTGACTTGTTTGCCTCACACTTTGGAACGGTGTATGACGTTGCTGCTGATAGTAATCATCAGGAACTCGATACCGATGACTGGAAAGCAATCATCAACCAGAGCCTTGAATTATTGGCACCATGCCTCACAAAAGTTCAAATTTTAAATAGCTTAAAATCCATGGACCCTAACAAGGGAGCAGGACCGGATGGTGTGCCCCCTATATTTATAATATCATGTGCAGAGGAGCTGGTGACGCCAGTCTATTTAATTTATCAGGCATCACTTCGGTCCGGCATATTTCCCGATGTCTGGAAGACTGCGAAGGTGGTACCTGTTCACAAGTCAGATAAAGTCGAATTAGTAAATAATTACAGGCCCATTTCCATCCTGTCAACTTTGGGTAAAAACTTCGAATCCTTGATCTGTCCTGTCTTGCAAAATCACTTAAATATTTACATCAGTGACTGCCAGCATGGTTTTGTTAGGTCCAGGTCCACGAACACCAATCTGACCTTGTTTACTAAAGCTGTAGTGGAAGCCTTGGATTGCGGCAAGGATGTTGATGTCATATACACTGACTTTAGTAAGGCGTTCGATAGAGTCCCCCATAATATTCTTCTGTCGAAATTGAGCGCATATGGTTTCTCTGATTTACTGTTAGCATGGGTGAAGTCCTACTTAGATAACCGTAGCTTCTACGTTGTCGTTAATGGATACAATAGCAGCCCTCGCAAAATAACGTCAGGCGTTCCTCAAGGATCACATCTGGGCCCACTACTCTTTAATGCTTTCATAAATGACATCCCAAACTGCTTCCTGCACTCTATCCCATTTATGTATGCCGACGATTTGAAGTTAGTTGGCGTGTGTGGAACCACAGAGGATATGAAAAATATTCAAGACGACATCGACCGTATGGTGGTATGGTGCCGTAACAATCGCATGGAACTGAACACAAAAAAATGCTACCATATGAGATTCACCAGAAAGGTTAATGCACTGAATAGCACATACACAATTCACGCTGACCCCATCAAGAAAATGGAAGAGGTTAGAGACTTAGGGGTTGTTTTCGATAGGAAGTTAACTTTTGTCCCTCATATAGAGAACATCATAAAAAGAGCGCACAGAATGTTGGGTTTCGTTTTGCGTAATACCAAGGTTTTCAAACAAAATTTTGTCAAAATTAACATTTATAATAGCCTAGTACGAAGCATAATTGAGTACTGCAGCGTTGTATGGAGGCCTCACTATGCTACCCACTCATTAAGGTTGGAACGATTGCAGAAACGGTTCGTAGCAAGTCTAGCTTTCAGTAATGGAGTTCACAAAAAAATTCGAGCCTACGAAAAGAGATTACGCCACTTCAAAATGATTTCTCTGGATAATCGTCGAGAATTGATGGATCTGTCATTTTTGTTTAAAATTTTTAGTAATAAAATTAGTTGTCCCCCTCTACTACAAAAGTTTGGACTTCGTGTTCCTGTACGAAAGCCTCGTGCTCCTATTGCTCCACTTTATCCACCTTTTCGCAAATCTGTGTTGGGTGCATTTTCCCCTGTCCCAAGACTTTGTAAGCTACTGAATGGCTATAGCAATATAGTCGACTTGCACGCCGATTCATTCGCCAAGCTCAAAGCAACCTTAAGCCAAACTTGGCTACAGGTTGCCGAGTAGCCTTCTTTTTTTTTATAATTTCTTTTTAACCTTCTGTAAGTTAGTTTTTCTTAATGCATGCTGTGTTTACCTTATAAGATTGTTACATTTAGTTTTGTATCTAGTTTTAATTTATTATGTAAGATATATTGTTAACAAACGCTGGTAAACCTCAAATAAATAAATAAATAAATAAACTATAAAAACAAAATGAGACATGAAACGAACTGTAAGCGCCATTAAACTCTCATGAAACCCACTTCGAAACAGATCAACAGTTTACGAGCTCTCCGTAGATCCTGAGGATCGTCACAATGATTTACTTACACAGTATGCGCGTGCGTCGCTCGAAATAGCTGCGCGTTGGGATAGATGGGAACGGAAGCAGGGATCGAGGCGAGCGTCAAACAATGTGGACTTGGAGTAAACAGATTATAGCTCATCTTGTTCTGAGGTTAACCAAAACACGGACCTTTAGATGTGGTCTATTTTGGATTTGACTGGATTGCTAATGAAAACGTGATAATCATCGCATAATAGCGATTTTTAGGATCTCATGACGTTATTTTTTCATAAGAACATTTCACCATGTGGCCGGAGTCAGTATAGTTGACTCTGACTCTTGCTAGAGAGGCAATAAAAGAAGAAGAATAGCGTCTATGAAAAGCAAGAGTAACGCATATTGGTGACACTTGTGGGGATGACAGCTAGAATTGTACAAGTATTAAGTAATTAACGCGCATCTGAAAGCGTTCATAAGCAATATTGCGTCCTCTCGTGAAAAGCCTAAGGAATCCTTCTTTTTTGTATTTTAGAAGCCAGTGCTCCTCTGACGACATTCGCCGGAGCATCAGCCATTCCCCGATGCATCAGCACCTGGAAGCAGGTCTAAGGCCAGAACTCGTCACTCACGTCCAGGTCGATGTAGACGTGCTCTCCATCCAGCAGCTCACGTGAAACAGCAACTGTAACCAGGCTTGAAGGCGTCCCTCTAGCTGCAGCACCTGGAAGCAGGCCTCAAGCCATGTTGACGTGCTCCCCGTACAAGAGCTCATGTGAAACAGCAACAGGAACCAGGTTAAAAGGCAGGTCTCTCGCATCAGCACCTGTAGCCAGGTCTAAGGCCAGCCCTCAATACTCACATCCAGGTCGATGTTGACGTGCTCCCCGTCCAGCAGCTCGACGCGCACACGCCGCTTGCCCCCCATGGCGCGCGACACGAGCTCCTCCGACGCCAGCCGTCGGAGACTCCCACGCTTTAGCACCTGAAGCAGGTCTAAGGCCGTCCAGGTCGATGTTGACGTGCTCCCCGTCCAGCAGGTAACGCAAAGAAGCCCCTGGAACCAGGCTCAATGGCAGTTCTCTTCAGCACCTGGAAGCAGGTCTAAGGCCAGCCCTCGTCGCTCACGTCCAACAGCTCACATGAAACAGCAACTGAGAGCAGGCTTAAAGGCGTCCCTCTGGCTGCAGCCCTTGGAAGCAAGTCTAAGCAGGCCAGCCCTCGTTACTCTCCATCCAGCAGCCCACGCGAAGAAGCTCCTGGAACCGGCATAAGAGCAGGTCTTCCTCTTCGAGTCAGCACCTGGAACCAGGTCTAAGGCCAGCCCTCAACACTCACATCCAGGTCGATGTTGACGTGCTCCCCGTCCAGCAGCTCGACGCGCACACGCCGCTTGCCGCCCATGGCGCGCGACACGAGCTTCTCCGACGCCAGGCTTAAAGGCGTCGTGCCCTGTGGTATGGGGCATTAGAATACTGCCAAGGTTCCCCCCCTCCTGTCGTAAAAGGCGACTAAAGGGGGGCCCCGGGGTCGCTAGAAGTGCACACGGTGGGGACTGTGTGCCTCCATTGCACAGGCGACTCCGTGGAGGGCGGCGGTGCGGGGGGGCCTCGCACTGCCGTTAACACCGGTGGGTGTAAGAGGGGAGATATAACTCCTCTCGAGTAGAGCCGGGAAGCCGGCATAGCGCGCCAGGGGTCCGCCGGTAGAGTCCCTCGTGGTGGTACTCGGGGACCTTCGGTAACGCGCGGAAGATGGCCTCCGCGGAGTTTAGTGGGTAGTCCCTTCCCCATTGGGGTGGGCGAGTCCCACACTCCCCCGCTCTCCTACCCAGGGAGCAGGATAGTGCGTAAATGCATTCTCCGCGTCAAAAAAAAAAAAAAGGCTTAAAGGCGTCCCTCTAGCTGCAGCACCTGGAAGTAGGTCTGAGGCCAGCCCTCGTCACTAACGTCCAGGTCGTGTAACGTTTATGACCTGGTTGTCCAGCAGCTCACTTTTTACAGCAAGTGGAACCAGGCTAAAAAGCAGGTCTGTCGCATCAGCACCTGTAACCAGGTCTGAGGCCAGCCCTCATCACTCACATCCAGGTCGATGTTGACGTGCTCTCCATCCAGCAGCTCACGCAAAGAAGCCCCTGCAACCAGGCTTAAGAGCAGGTCTCTCGAATCAGCACCTGGAACCAGGTCCAAGGCCAGCCCCTGTCACTCTCTGTCCAGCAGCTCACGCGAAGAAGCCTCGGGAACAAGGCATAAGAGCAGGTCTCTCGAATCAGCACCTGGAATCAGTCCTAAGACTAGCCCTCGTCACTCACGTCCAGGTCGAGGTTGACGTGCTCCCCGTCCAGCAGCTCGACGCGCACGCGCCGCTTGCCCCCCATGGCGCGCGACACGAGCTCCTCCGACGCCAGCCGTCGGAGACTCTCGCGCATATTGCACCTGGAAGGACACACACTATTGTTATTGGTGAAATAAGATATGTTGTTGCCAGAATCTGGCTTTTCAAGGGAGGTTCAGAATCAAATTGAACAAAACTACGTATAATTTGGGATCATTTGGCCAAAAACAGAACATTCCCTCACGACCAATATCTACCTAATGGGTTAGTTAGAGGCACAGTGATTGTTGCCGTCATGATTCACCATGAACATTCAGAAGCCCATATTTATTTGGAAATTCGAATTCAACGTGGTAAGTCTACCGCCGTTATCATCAGGCTTGCTTGGGTTTTACGTCGGTGTTTTTCATCACCGAGGTTAGCCGCAAATTGTACAATGAACACGAAGTAGGTGGGTTTGATCTCGGATCGGATCATCGGGATCCGATCCAGAGTGTTTAACCACTGGGCCACTAACACTGGCCAACCGTCAACCGGGTTATGGATGGCATCGCCCTATACGATGTTGTAAAGAATGTTAATGTTACAAAGACGTCCTGAAGCGCAACCTCCTGGCATGCAATATACCAACCGATGAATGGGAGGATCGCGCACGTCTCAGACCGGAATGGCGACAAACTGTACATTGTAGCGTGAACAGTTTTGAGGCTAAGCGTCTTGAAAACCTTGATGAAAAGCGCCAAATACGGAAGACGATGCCAAAACCCTCTTATACCTACACGTAAAATTCGGCTGGCCAGTTATACTGTGCGTCTTGCAACCGAATTTTTAAGTCCAAGTTCGGTCTTGCTAGTCACATCAGAGCCCATCACCAGAAAGACCCAACCTGAATGGTTTGCAGGAGTCGCCATCGCCGGACACGGTGTGGACGACATGATGATGATGATGATGATGATGTAAAGAATACGCTCGGTGAAAAGTGGGTTCAAATGTGTGTTTCGATCTTTTAGGCGTGACGGCAGCAATCGGTGTGCTTCTGACTACCCCGTTTCGGATGTAGTCATGAACGTACGTATTCAATTATGTAAATTCGGCCATCATTGTTCACACTCAATACGCTGGCTTGCTTAATTAACATATTTTTCAATCTAATTTAGGCAAACTGTTAATTGAATGAAGTACCTATGATACAGAAGCTGCGTTGATAACTTGTTTAGTTTATCAAATAACAACCTACGATATACGTCCTACAGGCGAAAAAACTGTACTTTTGCCCAATGCACCAGAAAATTTGCAGTTTCTATTCGTCTTTAATTTTAGACCTTCTGTGAATGAGGTGCATATGTAAAAATGGCACCCACCAAACGAATAGAGCCAGATTTATAACAGAAATATTTCAAAGTCGTTTTCCAGGTTCACTAATGTTTGACCAAAAAACGTTCAACAAATGATCATTTGACAAACAACGTTTCACCAAATATTCATTTGGCAAACGAGACATTTGACAAAAGTATCATCTTACAAAAACTCATTTAACAAATGATCATTTAGCAAACATTTCATTTGTTAAATGTTACAACTAACAAAAAATCAATTGACATATTTTTATTTCACCAAATAGTACGTTTCACAAATGAAGCATTTGTCCAAATGTGATGATGTGATGATGCAGCCGAAGATCGAGTACAGTGGCGTGCAAAAGGAGAGGCCTATGTTCAGCAGTGGACTACAACAGGCTGATGATGATGATGATGTAAATAATTTGCCCCAAACTTTCATTTGGGGCAAATTATTTACAGGTAAGCTACAGAATAAGATAGAAGGCATGCAGTCATAGGGATACCTTTCAACTAAAATACCTACATTTAGCACCTCGAAAATCAAAATACAAAATGCTATTGTTAGAAATACCGATGGTTTGAATACCGATGTTAAAGTAACCAAATGGACGATATCCCGAGTGCCAAAATGACGAAATGCAATGCAGGCAAATCGTTTTTGGGTTTCCTAATCCTAACCTAATCTATCCGAGTCGGTTTTGCCCTGACTCTAGTATATGGCATACAAGTATCACGACAAGTCAGCGTTTACCCATTTCTTCTTGACATACCGTTTTTCTTCAAACCAATAAAACGACATGCCCGCTCACACTCTTCGGCAATTTGGGCTTCGGGATTTAAAAACTAATCATTTGTCAAACGTTTTTTGGCCAAACGTAGTTTTATCAGATGATACAGTTGTTAAGTGTACATTTTGTGAAACGTTTTTTTGTAAAATGAAAATTTAAGAGTTAATCATTTGGTCAAGTGAGTCATTTGTGAAATGATTATTTGTAAAATGATCAATTGGCCAACCGTTGTTTTGCCAAACGTTGTTTGTCAAATGTAATTTTGCCAGATGTCTTTTGGTCAAATGGCAGGACCCCCGTTTTCCAACTGCCTTAGTACACGCAGGATCAAGATATTTATCGATGTTTAGGGTAGTAGGCTTTTTGATGAAGTAGGGTGTGCTCTGATCCGGACCAAGATATATCAGTAAATATCATGATGTTAATCACGAAATTTTTGAGCGTGTAGCGTTCGCCATAAACTGATCGGGTTTCATTTGTCGGTTGCATCAAACAATTGAAATCATTAACTAAAGTAAAAGTAAAAAAAAAAAAGTAAAAAAAATCATTTATTCATGTAAGCTTATTCACAAGCACTTATGACACGTCAAGACAGAAAATGAAAATGACAAAGTGACTCTACCACCGGTTCGGAAGTTGCTTCTATCGAGAAGATTCCGGCAAGAAACTCGATAGTTACTCTTTTCAATCTTGTTTGATTACAATAGTAGTATATGTTACATATCAAGTATAGACAAGACACAAATGTGCAGAGGAGCAGATTATATCTATCATGACCACAAATTCTTATCATTCAAATAATCATTTACATTATAGTAACCTCTTTTCATTAATTTCGCTTTAACCAGTGACTTAAACTTGTAAAGAGGCTGCTCAATAAGAGTTTGAGGTAGCATATTAAAAAAAGTTATACACTGGCCAACAAATGATTTGCCTACTTTGTGTAGTCTAAGATTAGGTATTCTAAGTTTGGCTTTATTTCTAGTATTTAATTTATGAACATCACTATTTTTCTGGAAAAGATGCAAATTTTTACGCACATACATTATATTATCAAAAATAAATTGAGAGTATACAGTTAAAATATCTATCTCCTTAAATACCTCCCTAAGCGAGTCGCGTGGTCTAAGGCAGTAAATAGAGCGGATGGCTCTTTTTTGAAGAACAAAAATGGTGTTAAGATCTGCCGCAGAGCCCCACAGTAGTAGACCATACGACATTATACTATGGAAATAGCTAAAATACACTAATCTAGCAGTTTCAACATTCGTCAAGAGCCTTATCTTTCTCACTGCAAAAGCAGCTGAACTAAGTCTCCCTGCCAGGGTTGTAATATGCGGACCCCACTGTAACTTAGAATCCACGGTAATTCCCAAAAATAGTGGAATCCGTGAATTCTAAGGGTTTACCATTCATATTAACAAAAGTATCTGCCTGTTTCACGTTAGGCATAGAACATTTTATACACTTTGTTTTATTTGCATTAAGTAATAAATTATTACTAGTGAACCATTGCAAAACTACTGTCTCTTCGTGACAAGACAAGTGCTCACACATGACAAGGAGAGAGTGTCTCTACCACTACACAAACAGGGTGTGAACGTGGGAACTAAGCGGTTTAATTGGCGCTAGGAGATGTACACGTAACGGTTAACTGCAGGCAGACTTTTTTTTCAATCGAAATCGTAGTTCATTATTCGTTACGGGTAGGGATGAGGGATAGGCCACTGCGACCATTACTGATCTATTGTAGCCATTATCCCTTTAGAGATCACTCTCCAGGCCGGCAGCTTTCATAAACTGCACTATTTGCCTGGGAGCGAAGTTCATGGCGTCCTGGGGGGCAAGCAAATGGTGACGTGAGGTAAGTGAAGACAGTAGGTATCTTTATAGTTCATCCCATTGACTCGACTATCAGTTAACTACCTATCCGAAGTTTTTACGTCCGATTGCCATCTCCCAGAAACGCCCTAAGCCGAGGCTCGGCCTGCACTGGGGGCACCTTTAGGCACGTTACTTAAATGTAGGGGGTTGTGAGCCTTCCGGGACCCCATTGCTTGGTAAAGTTGTGCAAGCCACACCTTTGAATAACAGCGGCTATAGCAATAGCCTTTAGCCTATAGTCAATAAAAAACAGGAGTTTTGTTTTATGCGGTAATATTATAAAAAACTCATTTCATTTCGGTACTGTAAAACTACTGTGGTACTTTGAAAAATTTATTTCAAAATAAAACTATTAATAAACCACCGAATTCACAAACGCAAATCAACGTTGAGCATCCTTCAGAAGTATAGCTATCCCTTCCAGTTCTATTGACATTTTACGGGACAGCATTTCGGGGGTTAGTTATCTGGTTCGTTTCAACAAAATATTTTGCTAGCTTTTTGTGCAAGTTGTTCCGTTGAAGTTTTTTCATTACTTCAATCTTTAACTCCATCTTGAGTCAGCAAAAAGGCAGGTTGTTGACCGAGCAGTCACCGAGAGGTTCGCGCTCCATCGACCACCGATCTACCTCAGTGGCTCCATCTACATATTAATAAGGAAACTGCGCTTTGTTATCGTATCGATGACATTATAATATGTAAAACTATCATTGTATTGTAGGATATCGATGACAGGGTCTTGTTACATAATATTGAATGACATTATGTTTCAATTTACTAACTTTAACGATTGATGAACGTAGACGCAGCTCAAGTGCTCATGGTAGGAAACTTATGAAGAGAATGTTACGTAAAACACGCTATTTACCCTATAACTACCTACAAACCCAGATCTTACAACCCCCAGTAATTTTTAAAATGGTTTAATATATAACATAACATATAACACTATACCCTCACGACCATATATATCCCTAATGGGTTAGTCAGAGGCACACTGATTGTTGCCGTCATGGTGAACGGAATATTCAGAAGCCCACATTTCACCGAGGGAATTTAAACCCAATGTAGTAAGGGGCCAGCCCGGTCCGGTTTGCTTGGATTTTATATCGGTGTTTTCCATCACCGGAGAGTAAGCCGCATATTGTACAATGAACACAAAGTAGGTGTATCTCGGCCAGATTTGATCACAGGACCATCGGGTTCCGAGCCAGAGAGTTTATCCACTGCGCCACAACGCTCTTAGGTATTAATAAAATAATAAGTACGACATTATTTTTAACTAAAGTTCACGAGGACGAAGTCGGGGACGGCCGCTTGTCCAGAATTAGAATGCGCGTGGCTCAGTGGTTAAACACTCTAGCTTGAACATCGGTGGTCCCAAGTTGTGTTCAAATTCCCTCGGTGAAATGTGGGCTTCTGAATGTTCCGTTCACCATGACGGCAACAATCAGTGTGCGTTTGATTTAAGTATAGTCAACGGCTTGATAGACCTATCAAGCCGTTGACTGTACTTACCACCTTACTTGGATGACCCATTTTATATTATTCCTTCCAGCAGGGGCAGGATACAAAATGACAATGGGTAGCCGTCGACTGTACTTAACAGTGATGAGCTCTGTGCTGTGACGCACTCTAGGCAATTACTTTATTTTTCATAAAAATAGCTAGAAATTATTTATTTATGACCGCTTTTAGTATTCAAAACTGAATGAACAGCAGTCAAAACAAGCCAAATGCTAATAAGTAGCGTTAATAATGGCTAATTTAACTGAATGCATGAGTAATTAACATAATATTTAGCATTAGCACTCGACGTAAAGTACGTAATGTCTAGATTTTCGGACGATGTTTTGGTTTTCGAAGAATGATTTGGTGTAGGTATCTAATGGCTGTGAAGCTGGAGACTTCTCCAATGCTCGCAGGTTCCATTCCCGCACTCTACAATCTGCTATGTAGGTACCCATGTTACACTCAGCATCAACAGTATACTCGTACGTGCTCATATTTACCTTGTCAACATTGTTGCTGACTGTAGATTTTGGTTTGAAACAACCTTTTATTATATAAGTAGGTATCTATTAGGCGCATTGCGCGTTAACAATGATTCGGGTTGTTCCATAAACTTTATTACCAAGGACCTAGAAAAGCGCCGTGTTCGTGCACTATAACTTCAATGGAGACTGGAATAAATCTAATCTCGCCGACCTAAATACTCAATTGACGGTGTCGCCACAGTATAATCTTACAGTAAGCTATCTGCATACAAACGTGCCACTCTCGGTTTGAATGTGTGCGTGCGCGTCGCGCTCCGTGTCGCGATATCACGCACACGCAATTTCACGCATACGCTAGCATAAAATAGGGAGGCGGCAGTACGGACGGGCTGTACTGGCGTATTTGTGTGCACGCTAGGCTAATAACTCGGCGGGCGGCCTTAGATAGCCTACTGTATGGTTTATACTGTGGTGTCGCGTAATCGTGGTCCGCTAACCGCAGGATCAGGGGCCCACAGATTATAAAGCGTGCGGTCGCGATGATAGGTCACTGGCTGGTTTCGCAACTTTTTCCCGCTCTTGTTGCATGACGTCATATTTGGAACGGCGGGGTCTTGGATTAGATTACTTTTTTAGGTATTTTTTTGGGATGATCTTCTAATGAAATTCTCGGAAGGCTGTGCTTTGGGATCAAATTATTAATCTAATCTGCTGATTCCTGCAGACTTTGATTAATTTTGCGCACTGAGCCTGATTTTTAGCCGACAAAAACCATCTAACTAGGTATAGAGTTCTGACTTTATGATTATTTTGGTAACCGAATGAAAAATATTTCTAAATTCGGCTTTTATACAGGTTGACGGGAATTGACTAAAAAGACTTGGAGCGGCGAAAATTTTTTAGGACTTCAAAACAGACGCGGTCGAGAATGTATGACAATTTATTTGTTCGAATGCCAGCGGCTTATCATTGGTTCAACACCAAGCGATATTACTTACAAAAGCAAAACCAATAGAGCCTTTGATGCCAAGAAAGTTCCTCAATAAATTGTAGTAGGCATTGCAATTATTAGGTAGATAATCGAACTTTGCAGTGACAGGTTGTTCTTGATAGCATGTTAGACATGATTGTTTAAAATCAAAATTTTGATCTTAAAGATCTCAATAACATAAGTTAGTATTTATTTACTAACTTTTGCATCTGGTAACTTCATCTTAAAAAAAGCCCTTTGAAGTAACATTGTGTTTTCCCAATAACTAAATTGAATTAGCTCGTCGAATCAGCAAGCTGAAGTGGCAGTGAGCTGGTCACGTCCATAAAAGGACTGATGGTCGTTGTGGCAGACAAGTCCTTGAGTGAAGACCGTGGATTTGCAAAAGCAGTGTAGGGCGCTCTCCAGCGAGATGGACCTGAGAACGGTGGCGGGATCGGACTGGATGCGTAAGGCTCAGAACCGGTGGTTGTGGCTTACTTTGGAGAGGCCTATTTCAGCTGTGGACTACGACAGGCTGATGATGATGAAATCGGAAGGTCGAACTTAAGTTTAAAAATACGTATATAATGTCGGTCTACATAATGTTTTAGTTTTATAATAAGTATGTATAGTCTTTAAGGTATTTATAATATGGGCCGATTATGTTGTTTAAGATCTATCAATGTAATTTGTTGCCTGAAATAAATAAAATTATTATTATTCTCTTTATTTAATCTCAAACTTAGGTATAACATTTTTACAGTATAATTATAAAAACAAAGGATCATAACAATTAAAAAACACTTAAGAATTATAATTATAAAAATTAAATAATTACAATTATAAAATTTAAGTCAGCTATGAAACAAAGTCTACAAAAATACTATAAAAACCTTAACCTAGGATGCCACCGGCAACGGGGCGGGCAGGGCTCAAATTGCCGGTGGTTAGGGCTGCAGAGAAAGAAACCTCCTGACGATACGTGCCGTATCCAGGAGAACCGCCTTCTGTATCTGACCCTTGATCCAACCTTTTAGCGAGAGCCTCTCAAGGTATCGGTCGAGGCTCTTCGCTATTAGGCCATTAGCCGAAACAACTATCGGAACAATGATCGTCGAATCAACATTCCACATGGCGGTCACCTCGTGAGCCAAGTCAAGGTACTTGCTGAGTTTGTCCTTCTCAGCCTTCACGAGGTTATCGTCATGCGGAATGGTGATGTCAACGAGCACTGCCCGGCGCTGGGACCGGTCTACCAGAACGATATCAGGCTTATTGGCTACAATAGTCCTGTCCGTGATGATAGAGCGGTCCCAATAGAGCAATGCACGACCATTTTCGAGAACTGGCACCGGTGCGTACTTATAGTACGGCACCTCCGACTCGACAAGGGCATATTGAAGAGCAAGTTGCTGGTGAATAATCCTGGCTACTAGGTTGTGTCTATGCAAATACTCGCCATTAGCAAGGTGAGAACAACCGGAAATAACATGGCGAATGGATTCGCCAGGACGGCGGCATGCCCGACAAATGTCGACCGTACCGTCCTTCATAATATATTTCCGGTAGTTATTCACCTTGATAACCTCATCAGCAATTGCACAGACAAAACCCTCGGTTTCCCCAAAGAGGTCCCCGAAACGTAGCCAGTTCACCGATGCAGAGAGATCCACATCAGGCCCTGTTAAGGCCCGATAGAATCTCCCGTGCAGCTCCTTGCTCTTCCATATGTCCCTGCGATCATCGGTGCTGAGCACCGGTAGTTGTCGCCAGTTCTCGTTTGCTAAGGAGAGCGGCGTGAGGCCTTTATCAACTGCCACAACGTCGCGGTGCATCCCACACTCGTTGTTTAGGAAAAATCTCCTAAGACTGCACACTTCGCGGTTGTGGAGGTTCTTAGCATTCAAAAAGCCACGACCCCCCACCTTCCGCGGAATGTACAGTCTCATAACAGACGACCGTGGGTGTAACATGCGGTACGTTGTGAGCAGTTTTCGGACTCGTATATCCAGGGCGTCCAGCTCGGTCTGAGTCCATCTTAGTATGCCAAAGGAGTACATTAGTAAGGGCATCACCCAACCGTTAAAGGCGCGGACCTTATTGCCACCCGACAAAGAACTCCTAAGTACCTTTGTCAAGCGACTAAAGAACCGTTCCTTCACCAATTGTTTGACGTCCCCTACTGATATACCTAACGCCTCCGACATACCAAGATATTTGTAGGTTTCGGTTTCAGAGAGGGAATGGAGTGTCACTATCTCAGAGAGTTGTAGGCTCGGAGAATCTACAACCCTCCCCTCTTGTACATGCATGACCGCACACTTATCTACACCAAACTCCATCTTGATGGCATTACTAAAAACCTCTGTGACTTTTAGCAATTCCACCAAAACCTGGCGCTTTGGTGCAAATAGCTTCAGATCATCCATGTACAAGAGATGAGAAATGACCTCACCCCCTCTACGAAGCCGATAGCCCAGCCTTGAATCCCTTAGCAAGGTACTAAGAGGATTCAAAGCCAAGCAAAACCACAATGGACTCAGACTATCACCCTGGAAGATACCTCGCTCAATCCTTATTAAGTCCTGCGGGGCAGGGGGACCGCCTCCACTACCTGGTTGACAGAGGCCTGTGATCCACTGCCTCATGCATGTGCCTAGAAAAGATCTCAAAGTTGTATCTACTTTATACAACTCTAAAATCCTCTCAAGCCATGAATGAGGCACCGAATCATAGGCCTTCTTATAGTCAATCCAGGCAGTAGAAAGAGTTTTTCTGCTCCGCCGGACTTGTTGGCAAATGGTCGTGTCTATGAGGAGGAGTTCTTTAGTACCTCGGGACCCAGCCCTACATCCGTTTTGAGCAGCGGCCAAAATTTTGTTCGCAACAATGTGTGCGTTGATTTTTGTTGCTAAAATGGATGTAAGGAGCTTGTAGATGGTAGGCAAGCACGTGATGGGTCTATAATTTTTAGCCTCCGAGGTACTACCTGATTTGAATAAAAGGAAGGTGACACCAGTAGTCATGAAACTAGGAAGTATTAATTATTATTATTATTATTAATGTGGTGTTTTTTTTGTAAATTATGCTGAAGTGCCTGGTGTAAGAATGCAATAAATCAATGTCTATTTTACAATCGACAACATGTGAAGCATTTTTCTACTATTTCTATAAATATTTTATGACTGTGTGAGGTTATCGGTTTAACAACACAGTTCAGTTTTGATGCCGATTAGATAACTGAATAAAAGTTCCGTTTATATGATAAACTCTTATTTTAAATAAGAATAAGGTTGAAAATAGAAACAGGTTAACAAAATTGGGGTTTGGTCTAATTGGCGAGTCGTGTCTTGAATTACAGTTAATTACGTTCAATCGTCGGGAAGCCGCACAAAAACAAGACGATACCTCTGAAGGACTCTTACAAGTTTTAGTCACTGCTAGTAGGTAGAAAGCCTACAGATAGATAGATAGATATATTCTTTTCAGACGGCAGACGGAAAAGAAAAAAAATGCACTAAGGATTAGAGAACCTGTTGGTGAACCATTTATGTGTTTATGTGGCTTTATCGCTAAACAGCTATCTCTTTCATACAAGCTACAGTAGAGGAAAAATGTCGAGAAGTGTTAGGCAAATACACAAAAAGAATATTTCTTCGATTCTTAGTAACTCTTGTTACTCCACGCAAGAATCGAACTCAGATGAATTGTGACTGTCTTGAGTGTCGTGCAACTCGTAGTCTGCGCCTGAGTCGCTTGACGCAGACTCGCGTTGTCATACGATTAATTCCTTTAATTTTAGTTAAGACCCATTCAACGGCAACTTTCCATTTTAAATGCGTGAAAGCCAAGGACATCATGTACTTTTCACCCCCTCACTACTTATGATACTAAGATTTATTTATTTTTAATTCATTCATGTTTTTTTTTTTTATCCCTTGTCTTCCGGTATTGCCGGACGACGTCACCACAGAGGCCCTGTCAGAATACCAGCATCGCTGCAACTTTTAGCTGCAGCGGTCTATGCTGAGACAGGGACCTCGTTGGCCCCACTCCATAGGCTCTTTAACGTTTTTATTTTTTTGTCTTCCTTTTTAAGTTTTTGTTTTCATTTATTTTTTAAGTTAATGTTTCTTTTTCGTTTTTGTATATGCTCTGCAATGCACTTAAAAATGTACTTGTTTTATGAGCTTTGTGGGCAATAAAAGTATTTTCTTTCTTTCTTTACTTATTGATTTACAAAGCAATGGAGACCCTGCTCATACGTACTTAATAATATTTTGTAAAATAAATTGACCGAAGCGTTCGTTGATGACATTCTGAATCGAGGACGGATTGCATCGGATTATACATTAGTGCACAAAGATAACTAACTACAATAATTAACTAAGCTGTTTTAAATGGTATAATTTCTAATTGGATTCGCGCCATTCTTACATTTTTTTGGTTCCTCGGCTTCCCTCGCGTAGAATTCGATCTTTCACATAAAATTACTGTACTTTTCTTTTTATCCTGTAAAGTTGCATTAAAATACGTCCTGTTGTATAAGCATGAAGATGTAACAATCAAATCGTCCTTTAAATACACGCGTTTAAATCTATGTTTAGGAAATAAAACAGACAAAACAATTTTACTAGCATGCTAAATAATTTTGTGCTTTACTGTTATCAAGAATTGTGAAACTGTGAAGGCCTACCCAACCCAAATTATGCAAGAAAGTAAATAACTGGAAAGAGTGTCACCGCATCACGCTTGAAGCATACGCACAGTTTCGGTCAACGCCTCCCCAGGCATTTCTCGACCGGTCCCGCCGCATCTCGCACCAACAATTAAAATCCAGAATAAAAATTATATGCTCACGGAATATGCTCACTCACCTTAGGGTACGAAAATTGTTTCTTCGACACTAGAAAAGACCTTTTCCACAAACCATAAAGTTCACTTGTAACTAAAAGTTCCTGAATAAAAAAAAACAAAAGAAAAAAGACTCAATTCTCGGAATCGGAATTCGGAACTCGAAAATTTACTGTCACTTTTTTATTTTTTTTAAGCCTACATCACACTTTCTTACACTATGAAGTTTTTCATACAAAAAAGTTCGTTAAAAGTTTTTTACCAGCGGGATTAATAAAGTTTTCGGTTAAAATGTACACAGCACAGCTCACAGGCGTCTCCGAAAGCCGGCGCCTAACAACACAAACTAGTTTGGTTGGTTGACTGCCCGTGAATGCATTCGCTGTAAAGCTGTGGTCCTGCTAAAAGCGTGTGGTCATTTTGTATCGTTAAACGAAATAAATATCAATGAGCAATGCTAATCCCTTTAATTTGATTGCGTTTTATGATTAATAATAATAATAATATTTTTTAGTTTATTTCTCTCACAATAGATTTACGATTGGACAATTTCGGAAGAGGTATTCCGTGACAAATCTGAGCTGTGATTGTGATTGGGCTTGATTACCATAATATGTTGCATTTGTATGCATAAGAACAGAATGCTGTGATATAAAATGTATTGTATAGCTTTTAAGATCTGTAACACCGGTGATTCACAAATATTAACCAAAGCACTTATATGTTTCTACAATTTATCAACCCATGGGCAGCAGTATTACTGCGTTTATTTTCAAATTTTGCGGTGATTGGATATATTTTCAGCACAGTAGACTGATATTCTTCTCCACAGGCCTCTCAGCCGTACATACACCCTTGCACGAAGAATAGAATAGAAAAACCATACATTTCTCATCACAATAAGGAGACTGAATACTTATTCTGCCAAGCAACGTAACAAGAGATAAACCTAGTCCCTGTGTTGCGAAAGACTGGTGCCTGAGATAGGTTTCTAAAAGAACCTAGGCTACAGGTTGCCTGGTTCTCCCGCGGATCGCACACGATTTAGGCAGTCACAGCCACGCTGCCAACAAGCCCCGGCCCATCCCGACCGAGACACCTAGTCTTCCGTCTTGTTCCCACCGGTCTTATTGGAATTGGAAGGGAACGAGTATGCGATAATGTTTCATTGATGGTGTACACTCCACTGGAATCCCTGCGATTTGCATTCAGCGTGCGCCGGCGCACAACAATAGGAATTTTGATAACAGTTTAATATTATTGTTAAACGTTTAGATAGGCAACGTGCGTTGTCGCTGTGGGTAATAGAATACTTAAAAACGTATTCTTTAGTTTGTTAGTTAATCGTGAACTTTAGATTTTGATTTTTGGTACCTACGAGTACTTAAGTATAGGGTATTACACCATTTTTTGAAAACTGATTTAAGTCAATCTTTGGGCCGTAATTTACTACCAAAAATTTTATTTTATTTTTTAAATAGCGATAAATGGTCTAAATTTATGTTTAAAATTAGGACTTGACTTTGACGTGCGAAAACGCTAGCCGCCATGATGTTTCTCCGCGTGACGTCACTCGGATAGTAAACAAGTAAACAATACGTACAACAATAATCATTTAATCTGAAAATAATGAGTTCTGGTCAATATCATTGGTGTCTGGTTCCTGAATGCAAGAACACAAGTGTTAAGACGCCACAAAAACTATGGATTCAAGTGCAGAGTGATATCAAACTGAGAAATACTTGGTTAAAACTGGCTAGAAGAGATCCAGAATCATTATCCACAAAGACTAGACTGTATTTCTGTGAAGACCACTTTGATGTAAATGATAAGAACTATAAATAGTAGAGTAATAATCTAACAGGACAGACAAAGAACTAAATATGAGGCTTAACCTCTTATTTAGTGGTTTTGTCTGCACCTAGTGCATTTATAGGTTAAGTTTTTGTACATAAGTTATGTAATTTTATTTCATGTTTTAGCTGGAAAATTACACAGGGTATAAATTAATGGGTTCTGTCAAACGCATTCGAATGAAATCAAACTGCGTACCATCCAGAGTTGATTGCCAAGTGGAAGGGAAACATAAGTTAACAACAAGTGAACCTCGACCTGCATTTAACAAAATGCAATGATTTTCTACCATAATGGAAATTGAAGAAACTATGAAGAATAAGGAATGTGATATCTCATTACCTTCTTGTAGTCAAGGTACTTATTTCCTTTTGAGTTGTTTATTCAACATTGCCACTTAGACCGATATTACAAACATTGACTAATCTTTTCTATTATTTTCAGATTTTGTGGTTCTTTAAATGATTAAGAATAATGGTAAAGCAGTCCGAGTAGCACCAACTCAGGAACACAAATCCATTCAAGTCTGTCGGATGACACACGTCGTTATAATAAATATTTAACTAAGAGTAATTGTTTTATTGTTTAGTTTAATATTTTTGTATGAAACATACAATAAAGTATAATTTATGAATTTCTCCATAATATTTCGGCATAAAGGTAGCAATAAAATAACATTTTTTTTTATAAATTGAATATATTTTGATAAATATCTACAGAAATGGCAACTGTTATCTATGAGTGCACGACGGTGTTTCGGTTTGGCGGTGTAACCACAAAAAAATGCAACACTATGTTCGCAACCACCTTCTGATCAGGCACAATCGTGGCACTTGACACTAGTCACAGATTCTTCCTCTTCATTAACAATACTGTTACTGGTGTTACTGCATATGGCTTGGTATGTTCAGGGCATACCGTACACTTAACCAAGCATGTGTTTTGAATTCGCTTGACCTGCACATAGCCTATTGCGTCGTGTATTTAACATTTCTCAACTCAGCAAAACAAAAATCGGGATTGGACACTAAGAAGTTCGCCACCATTAACGAATCAATTTTTGGCAGATTTGTACTATCTGCTTTTACAAAACCGTCTTCCATGATGAAGTTTTGATAATTTATCCAAAATAGTTTGAACAATGTAGACTAACAACCAAATAACTGAGAAAAATTAAAAATTTATCGCAGAACACAAACGAAAAGTTACTTGTTTACTATCGGAGTGACGTCATATCGGATTCCAAAATGGCGTCTGCTGTTTTTGACACACTAAGAACAGATTAAAAATGACGATTCTTAAAATTAAATTATTAAATTAAAACATTTGATTTTGGCGAAATATCAACGTTTTTCTATTTATTTTGTTCAAAATCTATCACATAAATGCATTTTTATATTTTTTCTTACATGGTGTAAAATACCCTATTCACTAAAAGCACGATGCTTGATTGATATTTAACATACGCTCACGAATATTATATTCTAAATGAGGTAGAAAGACATCACTGCTTAACCACTGGGCCACGATGCTCACACTTCACTGTACAAAATCCTGCTAATATTATAAATGCGAAAGTTTGTATGTGTGTATGTGCCGTGTTGCTCTTTCACGTAAAAACTACTGGATGGATTTTAATGAAACTTTATTATAATGCATAGGCATCTGAATAGGCTTCAATTTATAAATACATGAGAAACATTTTTTTCAACCCAAGACCATGCGGACGAAGTCGCAAGCGTTGGCTCAGCTTTTAAAATTATAATCCTACTAATATTATAAAGGTGAAAGTTTGTATGTCTGGATGAGCCGTGTTGCTCTTTCACGTGAAAACTACTGAATGGATTTTTATGAAACTTTATAATATTGTAGCTCATACATCTGAATTGCACATAGGCTACAATTTATAAAGAAATAATACTTTTTGTTTTTAACTTAAGTCTACGCGGACGAAGTCGCGGGCGGCCGCTAGTAATACATGAATCTTCGTCATGTTGCGTTGCACCGTTCACCGCAGTATACCATCAGTATACGTATAATAATGAAATAGGCATGTGTTTACAAATAGGTGATAATCCGAAGGCTAACTAGTTTTCTAGTCAGGTCAATGACTTAGCCGATCTGAGGAAGCTTAGGAAATTAACCATACTAAAATTGCCTAACGTAAATACGTTAAGCAGTTGGTCCCGGTTGACGTCGCTAGATATCGGTAGTTAAGCCTAACAGAGGCCTTAGGGCGGCTTGATAACATCTGACACTAAGGTTGCTCACTAATCTTACACCCCTCTCCAACAATCCGCACTGAGCCCGCGTGTTGCAGTATGGCTCAAGTGCAGTATGCCCAGCAGTGGGACGTATATAGGCCGTTTATGTTATGTATGTTATGTTAAAATTGCCTAGATTGAAATAAAACAACTTTACGGATTCTACTCGCGGTGTTATATTTTCTTTCATTTTCTAACCCGACGTTTCGACTCCTTTACAGCAGTCGTGATCACGGGATGACAAAGATGTTCTATGTCACAAAACAGTACAATTTTTTTTAGCAACCCTCACTTAACTACCGTCATTTCCACTAACATTATTGGAAATGTTCCTATCCACGCAGTACGAACTAACCGTATCCTGAGACCTCACAGTATTGTGCTGCCCTCTGGGATTGATCAAGCGTATAACAGGCTCCCAAGCTGGTGGTAAATTCCAACCATCCTCACGATTGAAATTCGGATGTTTTTTAATTTCAATAGCCTCTCGCAGCATCCTTGGTAAGTAACGATTCTCCCTAGCAAGGACCTGCGGTTTATCAAATCGTATGAAATGGTTGGGCTTATCAAGGGCATGTTCACAAACTGCTGATTTTGTAGATCTCCTATTCTTAATATCACCTATGTGTTCTTTGATACGCGTCCCTATGCTTCTTTTGGTTTGACCTATATACGAGAGCCCACAGTCACAATCAAGCTTGTATACACCCGCTGTTTGAAGAGGAATATTACACTTAACAGGTCTTAAAAATTGATTAATCTTCTTCGGCGGCTTAAAATAAGTTTTAATAGAAGCACGCTTCAAGATGTTCCCAATCTTGTCAGTGACACCCTTCAAATATGGCAATACAGCAGGCTGACGCTCAACTGTGGCTGGTTTCACTCGGTTTCTGCGACGTCGCGGTGCTTTGAGCTTGTTTTCACCCAGCACACGCTTGACATGCTGGACTTCAGCATGCAGGTGGTCATCATCACAGATCCGTTCCGCTCTCTGTAACAAAGTTTTACCAACAGTAGCTAACTGCGAAGGATGGTGGTGAGAATCACCGTTTAAGTACCTATCAGTATGGGTAGACTTCCGATACACAGTATGGCCCAAACTATGATCAGGATTCCTAATAACTAACACATCTAAGAAAGGTAGTTTACTGTCAGCTTCCAATTCCATAGTAAATGTTATCCTAGGGTGTATAGAGTTAAGATGGTCTAAAAATGCTGATGCTGAAACTTTGTTACAGAGAGCGGAACGGATCTGTGATGATGACCACCTGCATGCTGAAGTCCAGCATGTCAAGCGTGTGCTGGGTGAAAACAAGCTCAAAGCACCGCGACGTCGCAGAAACCGAGTGAAACCAGCCACAGTTGAGCGTCAGCCTGCTGTATTGCCATATTTGAAGGGTGTCACTGACAAGATTGGGAACATCTTGAAGCGTGCTTCTATTAAAACTTATTTTAAGCCGCCGAAGAAGATTAATCAATTTTTAAGACCTGTTAAGTGTAATATTCCTCTTCAAACAGAGGGTGTATACAAGCTTGATTGTGACTGTGGGCTCTCGTATATAGGTCAAACCAAAAGAAGCATAGGGACGCGTATCAAAGAACACATAGGTGATATTAAGAATAGGAGATCTACAAAATCAGCAGTTTGTGAACATGCCCTTGATAAGCCCAACCATTTCATACGATTTGATAAACCGCAGGTCCTTGCTAGGGAGAATCGTTACTTACCAAGGATGCTGCGAGAGGCTATTGAAATTAAAAAACATCCGAATTTCAATCGTGAGGATGGTTGGAATTTACCACCAGCTTGGGAGCCTGTTATACGCTTGATCAATCCCAGAGGGCAGCACAATACTGTGAGGTCTCAGGATACGGTTAGTTCGTACTGCGTGGATAGGAACATTTCCAATAATGTTAGTGGAAATGACGGTAGTTAAGTGAGGGTTGCTAAAAAAAATTGTACTGTTTTGTGACATAGAACATCTTTGTCATCCCGTGATCACGACTGCTGTAAAGGAGTCGAAACGTCGGGTTAGAAAATGAAAGAAAATATAACACCGCGAGTAGAATCCGTAAAGTTGTTTTATTTCGATGTATAGTGTTCGCGTAAATATTAGAAATCATTATTGCCTAGATTGTCATGCTTAATTTAGCATTTAAATAATTCATCATAACGACCATATCCACAATGGGTTAGTTAGAGGCACACTGATTGTTGCCGTCATGATGAACGGAAAATTCAGAAGCCCACATTTCGCCGGGGGAATTTGAACCCAACGTGGTAAGGGGCGAACCTACTGTCGTTATCCGGGTTGCTTGGGTTCTATATCGGTATTTTCCATAACCCGAGAGTTAGCTGCAAATTGTACGGTGGCCGGCACATCACGCTACCCATTTCCGTTCAGTCCTCCTTGCTCTCTCGCGAACAAATGTCATTTGGCAAGAGCGAGAGAAAAAACGGAAATGGGGTAACCTGATGTGCTGTTGACTGTACAATGAACACAACGTAGGTGTATTCCCGCCAGATTCCATCTCGTGACCGGTTTCTGAGCCAGTGTTGAACCACTGGGACGCGAACATGCACATTTACATGTATTTTGATTTCAAAGTAAGAGTAAATAGTTCGACAAAGTTTGTGTTCGAAGGACCAAAGAGAGAGAGAGAGAGAGTACTTTCGTTTTCGAATTGCATGGTTTGGTTTGTAGTACCCAGGTAATGCAGGTACAGTCAGCCAAGGAAGTGGTCTACCACTTTTGACAAAAGTTTCTGCGAGATGTAACGATCGCTAAGGTTGACTTTTCTAACAGAGTTTAACACAATGCACAATTATGTTATGACATTTTGTCTGTTATCTGAGATGCCTGACATTTGACGTCATTGGGTGACTTAGTTTAACCTCATTAAATGCGATAATCTATTTTGCTCAACTAAAACCATGTCGATCTTTTTGAAGAGAAACTTATTACTACTGAAAAAGAAAGTTTCAGTGACTATTGTATTGTCAAGTATTTCCGTTAATGAAGTATTTATCAATCTTTACTTGATAATTCAAACTTAACACTTGGCATGACGTTATTTCATAAATGACAAAGGGAGCAATAGTCACTGACCCAAACTTATTGCCAGGGAAAATTGACCCTGTTGTTTCATGACGTTCAAACGAATCTCAACCGTAGGGTGGTAGACCACATTTTTGGCTGACTGTACAGACTACGGACACGGTAACTACCGTACTACTTCAATATCAGTAGCAACTGCAAGTGATATTGATTTAATTGACCAGTTTAACAACTGGGTTGTTGTATGGTTAAAACGTTTTCTACTACACCAAGTGTCGCGGATTCGATCCCAGCGCAGTTACGACCATTTTTGTGCATGAACATGTATTGTAGGTTTGTACTGGTCTCGGTTTTCCCTAATAAGTTAGGTATGTGTTATCATATCATTTGTAAATTGTGGCCATAAATGTACTGTTGGCGATCCTAAATCCTTAAATAAATAAAATAAATAGACACAATTATGGTTATTATTGTTTTTAGCATTTTCCATGCAGTATTTTTACTAAAGATCGGAAAACCAGAAAAAAAAATTCCCGCCTGATGCCAATTTTATAGTAGTTGAGTTGACCCTTAATAAGGCATGGCATAGTAATTTTTTTATTGGTTTTCTACTTTGTGTCGAGTCATCAAAGTACAAATTCAGGTGGGAACTATTTTACCACTGGCCGATTGAGGGTTAAGTATATCCGTTGTCTTATCTTGTCTTGTCTCATATTCCAAGCAGCTTTAAAGCTTTGTTTAATTTTGGGCTAGGTGGCGATGTGTGGAATGATGCCCAGTGAAATGATCAAAATAGCAAGAAAAGTAGATATCTGTTTTTTGTTTCTTAGGTCAATTCATTTTATGTTACGGATACTTTCCGGATTCACCATGGATTCACCGTTACGAAATTGGTGATCACGATTTCACAAGCTTTTACCGTGTCATTTTACGTAGTGAACTACGTAAAATGAAACGGCAAAAGCTTTCGATGAAATGCTAAGAACTAAGAAAGAAACTTACTTACTTCATTTCCCATTCATAAAGCCGCTTGAGCTGCAGACAAAATACATTCAAAATGATATTATTCAAAGCTACTATAATGAATAAGCAAGTTTTGCAATTTTTTTCTGTGGCTGTATAAATTGTATTTTATTCGTCTTAGCAGTGACACTTTGTTTTTTTCGCAACGTGATTTTGACAGATAAACTCTGACATAACCTCAAATCTCCACCTGTTCTGTTTACTCTGCTGTTTACAAAGTTTCATTCGGCTTAAAAATCACAAAAACTTAAAAAATGAGTGAAGATGCGCCTGGTAATGATCCCCAACAAAAGAGACAGCGGAAAAGACGCAAGAATTTTTTGTCAAACGCTAAAAAATATGCAAGAAAGGGCCAAATGGGACGCGGCACAAGAATGTCAGAAGAATTGTACCAATACTTTGTCGGAATCCTGGATGCGATGAAGCAGGGCATCGAGAATAAAGAGGAAAGAGGTCAGGAACCCGTTATTATCTTGAACTATGCATTAAATAAAAAAAAAGATGTATTTTGTGCCTTTGAAACTGAAATGGTCTAGTATTCCGAAAGACAGTATTTCTCTATTTAAATAGACCATTTGACTGTACCATCGTGATACTAATTGACCTAAATTATATAATGCGACTATTAGCTGTGTCGAAAGGTGTCTCCTACTTAAAACTAACAAGGAACTCGGCAATAACTCTTTCTTTGGAAAAAGATTCTTTGCAACTGATAAAATATTTTACTTATCCAACAGAGTCGCACACTTTAACTCGAATTGAAACACCAAAGGAATAAGTAAAATAGTAATTAAATAAAGTAGAGAAAGCTAGCTCAGTGTCACCTATTATCAAAATATGAGCTAGCTACAGTACAGGTGTGGTCTTATTACGAGGTCAGATATTCTTGTTATAACTACAATACCTTTGGTTATAGTAGGATGGGTAATTGTTCCTCTGGTGTGGGCCATTACACCCCTTTCCCCACTGCTGAAAATGAAATCTATCAGATACCTTAAATATTTCATTACATTTCAGCGGCGCTTGTCAACAATGTCTTAGAACGAACAAAGGGAGAAGAGCTGAACGTAATTGGAAACCAACTGGGATGCCGAGTGATTGAGTTGCTGCTCCCATTCGCTTCAGCGGAAGACTTGGAGAGGTACATCGAGGCAATTGAACCTGAAGTACGCCGGCTTTGTTGTGACAACTTCACAAGTCATGTGGTGGAGACTTTACTGAGAGTGTGTTGTAACAGAGCTACAGAGAAGTTACAGATAGAAGACTCAGAGGAAGAAGTACCGAAAAAGAAGAAAAAGAAATCCGTAGAAGAGTCAGAGTTTACCAATGAACATTTGCAAAAATGTTACGATTTCACTGTAAAAGTCAGTAAATTTGCTCTTAATAATCTGGAAGACTTTGTATGGGATCAGTATGCAAATCACATATTACGTAGTGTCATAAAATGTTTGAGTGGAATAACATTGTTGCCTGGGGAGAAGCCTAAAACTAATATGTTTAAAGAGACAGTTGCTGATAATAAAGGTATCCATATCAAAAATGAATATTTATACATTTATATATTTTAATTTACATTGCATTGAACAGCTAAACTTGGTTTTGCTGATGAAGGGAGTTAAAATAATTAAAATTGTCCTTTTACTTGAAATATTGTTTATCTTTAGTATGACACAAGCACTAATCATGGCTTACAGTAAAATCATCTTCCAAATTCCATATTCCTATCAAGTAGAACATTACCAAGGTAGTACACCACTCAATAAATATAATAATATGATACATAACATGTACAGTCAACAGCACATCAGTTACCCATTTCCATTTTTTCTCTCGCTCTTGGATTTCTTTGCAATAGAGCAAGAAGGACTGACCGGAAATGGGTAGAGTGATGTACCGTCCACTGTACATAATCTGATTCTAAAATTTATTAAGTGAATTACTTAAGTTCTCCAAGGCATACCGTAACCTTTTAAAAATGTGTGTTAGCACATAATATATAAGTTATTTTATGTTCACAGGTATCCCTCCACATCTCACAAAAATGCAGTACAAAAATGTTCCCGAAGAGTTCAAAGAGCTAGTAAAAGAATGTGCCAAGCGATTGAGTTTGTGGCCGCAATTTAAAGATCTTCCCTACAAAAATCTTACTTCAGCGCTACTACAAGTGCTTTTATATGCCATAAAAAATGTAGATAGCTCTTTAACAAAAGATTTAATTAAGAAATTATTGAACGAGAGCTTTGCCCCCGATGATTGGATGGCAGGGGGGGATGATGAGAAGGCAGGTGATGTAGAACATGAGCAAGAAGAGGAAGTGGAAGATAAGAAATTTGTAAAAGGAGAGAAGAATGCAATAGCCAAGGGAACTTTGCCGCCAGTTTTTGAAGACCAATCAGCAGTTAGGTAATGTATTGTGTATTATTTTACTCTATGAACATGATTAGTGCGACAGGTTATAAAATAAGTGATAAAACCATTAGACTTGGTTTGCTGCTTTAGTCATAATGTGCTACATATTAGTTTTGATGAAGTTAGAAATATAAACACAAAAACTTGTAAAACAAAGATCATGGTGCCGCAACCGTCCTGAGGTCGAGCATTCGCGGTACTGCGTCGTACGAAACGCGCCGCTTCGGCACTGCAGCCAAGTGTTACATATTACTTGTGCTATGGCATACTAAACAATGGATAGACATTCTTAAATATTTTTTTGTAAACACTTAATTATACATAGGAAACACCCCCACCAGTTTAAACAGACATGTTCATGCACACAAATGTTTGTACGACCTTTGATGAAGTAGAATTACTGACTATAATTAAGTAGGTATAGTATGTCTTATCACACCGCTCATTAAATTGCAGGTTACTAGAAGCAGCCCTGTTCGTGGCCAAAAAGAAGATGTACACACAAATCTACGCGAAATGTTTCATCAATCGGCTCGGGCAGTTGGCCACTGTGCCGATGCTCAACTTCACTGTGCAGCGACTGGTTGACAACTGTCAGATCAAAGAAGAGGTTAGTGTCAATTGCTGACCTCAGCATAAGGCTGCGTTTCCATCAGAGATGTGTTGCGAGGAATGTGTTTTTAAGAACCAATAGAAACGCTTCATTGAGCGAAGTTAGGTAGGAGGGATTCTATTGGATCTTAAAAATACTTTCCTCGCAACGCATCTCTGGTGGAAACGCAGCCTAACTCGGTGATATAATTCTAAGTAAAGAATTATCTGAGTAGTAGGATGAAACTGTAATTTTTTATTGTAAAAGTTATGTTTACGTTTTACTGTAAAAGTTAATCATTGCCTGTTTCAGAGTATTGAATCGTTACTCACTAATTCGTATCGTAACTCGTGGCACATTTGCCACATGTCATTTGATCCTATAAAATAAACGAACAAATAAATTTATTTATTTGATCGTTCGTCTATGAAAGTTACACAATAGTTTAAAATGCAAATCGTTTCATGTAAAGTAAATTGAGTAAAAAGTTGAGTAGCGAAATTTCTCGTATCTGAGGCCAAATTCAAGAAAGTATCTGGCCTTCTAAATGAATAAACGATTTATGGTAATTGAAGTATAAAATAAAATAAAATTATCCGATTTTGATCATTTGAATCGGGTTGTGTTCATTTGAATCAAGTTTTGATCATTTTAATCAGGTTTTGATCATAATAATCAGGTTTTCATCATAATAATCAGGTTGTGATCATTTTAATCAGGTTTTGATCAACTTAATCAGGTTTTGATCGTTTAAGTCAGGTTTTGATCATTTTAATCCGGTATTAATCAATGTTTACCCCATTTTGTTAAATTTTGATCGTGTTGCACATAGTTTGTGTCTGGTTCCAGTTCGAGCCGATGTTCGACGAGCTGTCGAGCCAGTTCCCGGCGGTGCTGGCGTGCGGCAACACAGGTGTGCTGGTCGCGCTCGGCAAGGCGTGTCTGAGGCTGAGAGCTAAACAGGCGCAGTTTGTTACTGTGAGTGTTTCTGTTACTGTTTGTGTCTAGTTCGAGCCGATGTTCGAGGCAAGGCGTGTCTGAGGCTGAGGGCGAGGCAGGCACAGTTTGTTACTGTGAGTGTTTCTGTTACTGTTTGTGTCTAGTTCGAGCCGATGTTCGAGGCAAGGCGTGTCTGAGGCTGAGGGCTAAACAGGCGCAGTTTGTTACTGTGAGTGTTTCTGTTACTGTTTGTGTCTAGTTCGCGCCGATGTTCGAGGCAAGGCGTGTCTGAGGCTGAGAGCTAAACAGGCACAGTTTGTTACTGTGAGTGTTTCTGTTACTGTTTGTGTCTAGTTCGAGCCGATGTTCGAGGCAAGGCGTGTCTGAGGCTGAGGGCGAGGCAGGCGCAGTTTGTTACTGTGAGTGTTTCTGTTACTGTTTGTGTCTAGTTCGAGCCGATGTTCGAGGCAAGGCGTGTCTGAGGCTGAGGGCTAAACAGGCGCAGTTTGTTACTGTGAGTGTTTCTGTTACTGTTTGTGTCTAGTTCGCGCCGATGTTCGAGGCAAGGCGTGTCTGAGGCTGAGAGCTAAACAGGCACAGTTTGTTACTGTGAGTGTTTCTGTTACTGTTTGTGTCTAGTTCGAGCCGATGTTCGAGGCAAGGCGTGTCTGAGGCTGAGGGCGAGGCAGGCACAGTTTGTTACTGTGAGTGTTTCTGTTACTGTTTGTGTCTAGTTCGAGCCGATGTTCGAGGCAAGGCGTGTCTGAGGCTGAGAGCTAAACAGGCACAGTTTGTTACTGTGAGTGTTTCTGTTACTGTTTGTGTCTAGTTCGCGCCGATGTTCGAGGCAAGGCGTGTCTGAGGCTGAGAGCTAAACAGGCACAGTTTGTTACTGTGAGTGTTTCTGTTACTGTTTGTGTCTAGTTCGAGCCGATGTTCGAGGCAAGGCGTGTCTGAGGCTGAGGGCTAAACAGGCACAGTTTGTTACTGTGAGTGTTTCTGTTACTGTTTGTGTCTAGTTCGAGCCGATGTTCGAGGCAAGGCGTGTCTGAGGCTGAGGGCTAAACAGGCACAGTTTGTTACTGTGAGTGTTTCTGTTACTGTTTGTGTCTAGTTCGAGCCGATGTTCGAGGCAAGGCGTGTCTGAGGCTGAGGGCTAAACAGGCACAGTTTGTTACTGTGAGTGTTTCTGTTACTGTTTGTGTCTAGTTCGAGCCGATGTTCGAGGCAAGGCGTGTCTGAGGCTGAGGGCGAGGCAGGCGCAGTTTGTTACTGTGAGTGTTTCTGTTACTGTTTGTGTCTAGTTCGAGCCGATGTTCGAGGCAAGGCGTGTCTGAGGCTGAGAGCTAAACAGGCACAGTTTGTTACTGTGAGTGTTTCTGTTACTGTTTGTGTCTAGTTCGAGCCGATGTTCGAGGCAAGGCGTGTCTGAGGCTGAGAGCTAAACAGGCGCAGTTTGTTACTGTGAGTGTTTCTGTTACTGTTTGTGTCTAGTTCGAGCCGATGTTCGAGGCAAGGCGTGTCTGAGGCTGAGAGCTAAACAGGCGCAGTTTGTTACTGTGAGTGTTTCTGTTACTGTTTGTGTCTAGTTCGAGCCGATGTTCGAGGCAAGGCGTGTCTGAGGCTGAGGGCGAGGCAGGCGCAGTTTGTTACTGTGAGTGTTTCTGTTACTGTTTGTGTCTAGTTCGAGCCGATGTTCGAGGCAAGGCGTGTCTGAGGCTGAGGGCGAGGCAGGCGCAGTTTGTTACTGTGAGTGTTTCTGTTACTGTTTGTGTCTAGTTCGAGCCGATGTTCGAGGCAAGGCGTGTCTGAGGCTGAGGGCGAGGCAGGCGCAGTTTGTTACTGTGAGTGTTTCTGTTACTGTTTGTGTCTAGTTCGAGCCGATGTTCGAGGCAAGGCGTGTCTGAGGCTGAGAGCTAAACAGGCACAGTTTGTTACTGTGAGTGTTTCTGTTACTGTTTGTGTCTAGTTCGAGCCGATGTTCGAGGCAAGGCGTGTCTGAGGCTGAGGGCGAGGCAGGCGCAGTTTGTTACTGTGAGTGTTTCTGTTACTGTTTGTGTCTAGTTCGAGCCGATGTTCGAGGCAAGGCGTGTCTGAGGCTGAGGGCGAGGCAGGCGCAGTTTGTTACTGTGAGTAATTTTAAGGACTAACCTGGGTTGTTCGTGTGCCGATCCTGTAACTTTTGAAGTCCATTATAGGTGGACGATGATTAAAATCCAGTTGAATATTTACCCAGAACCTTTCAAAAAGGTGATGGTCCACCCGCCGCCTTGTCACTCTCTCTGGACTTAAGATTTTTGAAATGTAGTTTATACAAACTGGTAACTTTAAACCATTTTGTTAGAAGTGGAATTTAGAAAAGCGTGTTATATAAAAGTTATTTTTGAATATACCTTCCAATTTTCAAGTACCTATCTACGACTAGAGGTTCAGGCTCCACGTTTTAAAAAATGAATGCCAAAACTGGTGATTTATTGGTTTGTATACAAAAAGACACTACAATAGATATATTTAGGACAGTAAAAGTACACGTGCGCTTATCCCTGAAAAGAGATTTCAAAGGTTATGATTTTTTCATCAATTTATTTCTTTCTTCTTCTACTTCTCTTTAATGATACACTTAACAGGGTCGAATTCGATCAAACTCGACATCACAACAAACGAGCGAATTCCGAATCACGGAGATACCCGGAATGTACAAGGTGACCCATTTACTCAAGTCTAATTATTTCTTCAATAATGAAGAAATAATTGCGGGCGACCGCTAGTGAAATAAAAAAAACTTCATTATCATCAGACTTATACATCAGAGTATCTGAGTAAACTCTGATGTACTAGTGGTTATAATGAAGTTTTTTAATATATTTCACTAGCGGTCGCCCGCAACATTATCTGAGTGGATTTTAGTTGCTGCTCCACTCCTATTAGTCAAAGTGTAGTGTTATCACTACATAGTATAAAACAAAGTTGCTTTCTCTGTCCCCATATCCCTATGTATGCTTAAATCTTTAAAGCTACGCAACGGATTTTGATGCAGTTTTTTTAATAGCTAGAGTGATTGAAGAGGAAGGTTTATGTGTATAATAACTTCTATTGCATCCGTGCGAAGCCGGGGCGGGTCACTGGTATATTATAACTTCCTTCTCTAATAAATGGGTTATTCCACACAAAAACATTTTTTCAATTCGAGCTTTAAAGTTCCTGAAGTCAGCGCCTACATGAACAATCTCTTCAGTTGTATAGTATTCTATTTATGTTATATTTTTCGATTCCAGAACCTAGAAGTGGCCCTAAAGTGCAACAGCCCAGAGAGCGAGAAGTACTTCTCAGTGCTGTGCCTTCGCCTGCTGCCGCTGGACCGCGTGGACACCTCTGCTCTGAGCAAGGAGTACTTCATCAACGTCCATGGATCTGTCGTGCTGCAGACTGTGCTCGACTTCCAGGTATGGCATCGTCAGACAACGAAAATTAATCCACACAGCGCCATCTAGCCCCAAACTCACAGTACAGACATTATTGTGCATGAAAATGTCTGTTTGTATTGGTCTGGGTGTTTAATATGTATATTAAGTATGTATTTACAAAAGAAAAATATTAAAGTATGTTTATCCGTTGTCTAGTATCCCATAATAAACGGGCTTAAATTAGCTCACTTGGGGCTAGATGGCGCTGTGTGGAATAATGTCCAGGGATATTTATTTATTTATTATTGTGCATGAACATGTCTGTTTGTTTTGGTCTGGGTGTTTCCTATGTATATTAATAATAAAATATTTTTTATCCGTTGTCCAGTATCCGATAACACAAGCATTTAGTTGCTTAGTTTATTGCGCTGTGTGGAATGATGTCCATTGATATTTATAAAACTACTTCAACAACTATTCATTACAACTACTTTATTCATTAACTGGAAAACTAATAATAATAATAAATTATAATAATAAATTTTATTCACCAAAAATTTACAACAACTTAGAATTACTAGTAGTCCCCATACTAGGTAGTCCTGTCTTTTGGGAACTTGAGTTGATGAATTACAATTCAAGGTTTACGGCGTTGAATATCGTGATTAATTACATATTTATCAAAATCACAATTTAATATAATTACAATATGGCACAGTCTATTTCTCTCAGTTATCTAATATAATCCAGTTCAAGTTTCTAATGTAAATGTGTGTATGTACGTGTATATGTGTGTTTGTGTTTATGCGTGTTTTATGTGTGTGTGTGTGTGTGTGGGTGTACGTGTGTGTGTATGAGTGTGTATGTGAATTAATGTGAGCGTATGCGAATGGGTGTGTGAAAGTGTATTTGTATCAGGAGGGGGAAAACTATTTCGATGTATATTTTTGTAAATACACTATAGAAAATTTAGCCTCGCTCGGCCCTACGTAAGGAAACTTACTTGGGATCAGTTGTTAAGCTGCAACTGAATAATTACCTCATCTAAAGTAAAAGGAGACAAGGAATTATGTTTTCTAGAATATTTTTTCCAGTCCACTTAAAACTAACAATGCTACTTAAAAATAACAATATTTTTGTTAAAATGTTGATACTCGTGGGTAATTCAGTTACATATATATTTTTTTAATTTGAGTTACGCAGTCATTTGACCACAATCTCGCCTGATGGAAAGTGATGATGTGGTCGATGGTGGTACATGTCTGCCCAGCAAGTGCCTATTCACTCTGTTCTTGAAGAGACCCAAGTTATATTTTTCCGGAAACACATGCACAGGAAGCGAGTTCCACTCCTTAGCCGTTCGCGTCATAAATGTTTAGCAAAACGCGATTTTTTTACAAAATGAACGGAAGTTTTTGTCGCATGATAATTTCCAGTGTATACCCAATGTTTTTTTTACCTAGCCTATATTGTCCCACTGCTGGGCAAAGGCCTGTAATGTTTTATTGTGAAATAAAGTAATCTAATCTAATGTATTTTCCGCAGCGTCCAGCTAAAGCAGTGAACAGTCTCCTGGAGCTATCAGGCGAGGAGCTGGTGGTGGTGTTCAGCGACGCGAAGGGCTGCCACGTGGCCGACGCCTTCTGCAAGAGCCAGTGCGTCGGGGTCAAGGCTAGGGACAAGCTGGTTTGGAGGCTGAAGGTGAGGACTAGATCGAATCAAATATATTTGTATTCAAATAGACCGGTCACCGATTATATTACAAAAAAAAGTAGATTGGTTATGTCAGTACTGATGCGAAGTTAAAAATTGTCCACGGAGTTCGACGTAGTTAATTTGTGTTATAACTTGTGAACAAGACAGTACGATTATTTATTAGAGCGTAAACAAGACAGATAAATGTTGAAAATTGTCGTCTCAAACTGTCAACATTGTCAATGCTTTGCTCAGGTACAATAAGAATTCGTAGATAGGTTACTTGTGCTAAAAAAATGGCACCCGAAATCAGAACTTTTCGTATACCTGAGCAAAGCATCGACAGTGTTGACAGTTTGAGACTACACTGCGCACCATGTATCCATCTCGATTACGCTCTAGTAAATAATCGTACTGTCTTGTTCGCACGTTATAACACGGTCAAATTAACTACGTCGTACCCCGTGGACAAGTTTTGACTTCGTGTCCGTACTGACATAACCTATCTACGTCTTTTTTTTATTGTGATACCTTTAGTTGCTTTAGTTTTCATAAATCAGGTGGTAAATCTTAAAAAAATGTGCTCTCCTTCCAGGGTTTCTACCAAAAGCTAGCCCTCTCCCAATACGGCTCCCGAGCCTTGGAGCAAGTGTTTGAGGCTGCCAGCCCGGAGCAGCAAGTCAAGATCATGGCGGAACTCTCGGACAAAAGCAGTCTGCTCAATAGCTCCAGCTACGGCAGACTTATCGCGGCTAAACTTGACGTGAACACCTTCAAACTGTCGCAGAAGAATTGGGAGCAGAGTCGGAAGAAGGAAAAAGAGGCTGAGAAATGAATAAATGTAACATTTTGAAATATAACAGTTTTTTTTCTTTTGCATTCATCATTGTTCGTTCATTTGACTCGTTCACTCACTCTAGTAGTTGACTCTAGCATTATTGTGTCAAAATAATATGCCTCAACTGGTCTACATTCATTAACTGTATTCGTACAGTATCTATACATATAAGAATAAGGGAAATTATATTGTTCACTCATTTAAATTGTTGATTTTTAGCCATTCTTCGTAGAATTATGTTATTAAATGACGGAGCAGTCTGCTCAAACGCTTCAGCTACGGCAGACTTATCGCGGCTAAACTTGACGTGAACACCTTCAAACTGTCGCAGAAGAACTGGGAGCAGAGTCGGAAGAAAGAGAAGGAGGCAGAGAAATAAATAAAGTTTATTTTGAAATATAACGGCTTTTTTATTTTGCATTCATCATTGTTCGTTCATTTTACTCGTTCACTCATTCTAATAGTTCACTCTAGCATTTCTTTGTCAAATATACCTCAATTGGTCATTCACTGTATTCGTACAGTATCTATACATTAAAGAATAAGAAAACTAATATTGTTCACTCATTTGAATTGTTGATTTTTAACCATTCTTCATAGAATTATATTATCATTATTAAATGACGGAGCTCTCGGATAAGAGCAGTCTGCTCAACAGCTCCAGCTACGGCAGACTTATCGCGGCTAAACTTGACGTGAACACCTTCAAACTGTCGCAGAAGAACTGGGAGCAGAGTCGGAAGAAGGAGAAAGAGGCAGAGAAATAAATAAAGTTTGTGTTTTGAAATATAACGGCCTTTTTATTTTGCATTCATCATTGTTCGTTCATTTGACTCGTTCACTGTCTAGCAAATAGTTCTTGTTTAACAAGCCTTAATTAGGCTGTATCCATTCACTGTATTCGTACAGAGTGTTTTTCTTAAGTTGGCATAAGTGCAGTTAGCCGACCAAAAAAGAAGGGCATTATTTACTGGTAGATTTCACGATGTAGATGACATTCAAATGCGTCAGGGTCTTGGTTTGACGCCTCGCAAACGTCATCTAGTGGTGATTAAGAGGAATTTCTCCTAATTGCCACTAGATGGCGGTGCTTCAATGCCATACAAATTCGCGTTTACCGACTCGGAACAGCCGTGCTATTCCGGCGGTGCACATCGCACGTGCGAGCATCGATGTCGAAATGAGATTACCTCTATCATCAATACGCTTTACTTTGAAATAGTATTTTCTCTCATTTTGTATGTAAATAATTTAAAAATGTTATTTGGCTTAGTCCTTTTTATTCAAACGACCACAGTTGCAAAGAAATTGAATTTTAAAGTTTACTCGCACGAGCGAAGGGAGTTTTGGCGTCCGCCGGAATAGCATAGCTGCTATGCTATTCCGGTGTGGCAACTGTGGCCGTTCGAAAAAAAAGGACTGAGACAAATTACATTTTCTAATTATTTACATACAAAATGAAAGAAAATACTAATTCAAAGTAAAGCGTATTGATGATTGAGGTAAGCGTGAAGCACCGAGATGTGAAGTGATGTCCGATGTGTACCGCCGGAATAGCACGGCAGTTTAGGGCCGGCGCCCACTATCGGCATCGGCACGCTTCAGGATTTTAAGGTGGCAAATAGCAATATACTTTAACATTATGGCAATAAAGTAGAAATTTCCGTGATGTGTTCTCGTAAAAACAAAATGCATTTGTTCTGTTTCTGTTTCGGCATTTTCTACTTTATTGCCATTATGTTAGAGTATATTACTATTTGCCACCTTAAAAGCCTGAAGCGTGCCGATGCCGATGGTGGGCGCCGGCCCTTAGTGAGCAAAAGCGGTGTGCCTGCCGTACTTGGCACTCAGAGTGCCAAGTATACGCGGCAAGGAAGTAAACAAGGATTCCATAGAAAAAACGGTTACGTCTACCCGCCACCAGAGGCCGTGACCGCGATATAGATATAGATCCGCGTTTACTTCCTCGCCGCGTTTAGTCGGCGCATGTCGTACTTAGCACTCTGTTTAAGAATGCAAAAACTAATATTGTTTACTCATATGAATAATTGTTTTTTAAACCACTTGATGTTTACTGGATGTTTTTTCAGCGTCGCTGCAGCCTTAAAAAGCTGTGGCGACAAATGCTGAGACAGAGACCTGGTTGGCCCCACTTCACTTTTTTTTTTCTCTTTTCTTGTTATGTACTATTGTTTAATTGTTGCCTTTGTTTTTTTTTTATTTGTTCTTTGTCATTGTCTTTTTTTTTGGTGCATATTTTTGTTTTGTTTGTGTGAGCCAATAAATAGTTTTTCTTTCTTTCCAATTGGGCGGGGCAAGCCAAGTGGGAGAATAAAAATAAATTTAGTCTCGAAGCCGATTTTGTCAACAACGGAAACCTAATTTGTAGCATAATAGGCATGATGACTGTATTTTTTTTTTGTTTATTATCGAAAGACCTTACATTTATGTAAACAATCCTCAAAGAATCACTTCATCTGGATCAATACCACCAGAGATATCACAATTTGAAATGCACATTTTTGGACTTGCCCAAAAACGCTCCATACAAAAGTGACAGCGATAGTGACGTCACTGTCGCTTTTGTATGGAGCGTTTTTGGGCAAGTCCAAAAATTGTGCATTTCAAATTGTGATATCTCTGGTGGTATTGATCCAGATGAAGTGATTCTTTGAGGATTGTTTACATAAATGTAAGGTCTTTCGATAATAAACAAAAAAAAAATACAGTCATCATGCCTATATGTTGGGGTAAGAGCGGATGCTTTTTTGATGTTGTTGAAAGAGTTTGGAAAATATTTTTTTTCTAATATTCTGCTATGTTAACGGACTTACAACTTATATCGAGTTAATAGAAGAAATACCCGGCTTTGTGTTTGTAAGCAATTGAACCCATTATAATAGGTGATTTCTTATCAAAATGAGTTCAAATTGAGCAGAAGTGTTTTATTTCACCAGGGAAAGTGCGGACCATATCGGGGGAAGAGCGGACTAGTCCTAAAATCGATTCTATTCTGTGTATGCAAACGGTTCCTAAAGAATTCGATTCTGCTCTTTCCCCTTCCAAATCTTACTTTTTCAACAGTCTTGATTATTACTTAAGTTGGCCGGAAAACGTTTTTTAATAAAAAAAAATGTCTTACACATCCGCTCTTTCCCCTTCCGGACATAAAACAAAAAACTGGTTCTCAAACTTTATAGGGCCAAAAAGCATGAACTTAAAAAAAGTGTTAAATTACAGTAGTTTTCCGAAAAAATTAAAACAAAACCAAAATAAAGAGAATCTTAAGTCCACAAACGGCGGGACTAATTCGAGTAACAAATAGATCCCTTGAATATAGTCTTAGGGTCAAAGTAACAAATTTCAATCGCGACAAAAGTAAGTAAGTAGAGATCGTCTAATCTGAAGTGACGCGCCTTTCCACTGCATCAACACATCCAAGCAAGCAAGCACTCTTGTATGCGTAAATGCGGTGCAGAGGCGCGTCGTTTCAGTCATTTTTGACGATCTCTACTTAGGTATTAATCAAATTTAAATGAAGAACTTTGGAAATAAAAATAAGTACTAAAATTAGTTACCTACCTCAGTCACAGGGCAACTTTTAAGTCATAAACTTTAATATTAATAATATGGTACTTGGGTGAGGAACAATCACTTAGTGTGTGTCTAATAAGCACCCCGTATAATTAGTACTACCTACTTTTGAGATAAGCTAAAAGTTTGAGTATCACTGATTTTTTCAGTACATTTTGAAACCAGGGAAAGTGCGGATTAATGTAGTCCGCTCTTCCTCCATAGGGGAAAGATCGGATTCTAATGTAAAACATAAACTGGACGTTATTCATCATCATAACGTATGAAAAATAATTGAGACGAGAGCAACAAGCACAAAAAACTCATCCGATTTACAATACTCCTTTCGGATGCTGAGATACAGCACCAGGGGTAAGAGCGTTTTTGACAAAATCAGGCGAAAATTACACACCTTTACATTTTGCTCTTTACCATACGTGTTTTTGTGTAAAATAGATACTACAGGCTTTATTTTGGTACACTACGAAATGGCGTCGTAGCCTATGTTGCTCGTTTTATGAAATTGCTTTTCGTTCACGAGTTATTAGAACTCTCCGCTCTTACCCCGATCCGCTCTTACCCCAACATACCTTAGGTACTGTACTGCAGTTGTCTCTTCCACTGAACTCTCTATATCTGCAAGACACTCCAGATTTAAAAAAGAACTCTTGTAATATTTTAAATCTATTTATTATTCAGTTTGTGCGCAACGTTGTACTGGCAGATCCCCTGGCAGCCGCTGGGGACTTCCCCGGGCTGGAGTTTGCAGATCTTGTTCCCGCAGATGTACTCGCCCTTGCGCAGGCTGGGTTGAGTTCTTGTTAGGGGGACGCGACCTGAAGGTATTGGCAAAAAGATAAATATTAGTGAGACGCCAGCAAGGAGGATGAGTGACCTCATATAGATCGGTGGATTAGGCGGATACTCGCCGCCAACAAACAACTATAGTCCGTTCGCTTTAAGAATGCAGTAATTTCATACTTTTCTTTTGATAGGTCAAACGTCCCCTAACTAATCGTTCCTAATTTGAAAGTCAAGTCCACAGTGACCAGTTGAACGAATGTGTACTTTCGAACGCAAAGGTTGTGGATCTGCGTTTTCTTGTGTGCAACAAAGTTAAATATTAGAATCACTGCATTCTTAATGCGAACGGACTATAGGCACTCTGGAATTTCATGCCTATGTTTAGTAGTGGAAGTCATGCAGCTGTTGTTAATAATGATAATAATATTTTACTCCTATTTTTTTTACTGGTATAGGACGCGCGTTACGTGGATGCAGGCCGCCGCTTTGGAAATCAATGGGGAGGCCTATGTTCAGCAGTGGACTTCTTGCGGCTGATGATGATGTTGACTTTTGATGACAAAGCTTTTTTTATTCAAGCGAAACTACTTTTGTATTACCGTTGACTAACAAGCACGCAACTTCTTTAGCACACTTAAGTAACAAACCTCTGTTTATGCTCGCGTTGAAGACCCCTTAGGTAAAAAGAATACCTTAGTCTTGCTTGATTCGTTGTTTTTGTTGTCGTTCCATTTTTTATCGGACATATGTAGGGTATTCCACCCGCATTTTAGGTCCAACACACTGCGGAGCGGAGGCGTTCGTTCGTCAACTAACTCCCATTTGGTAACTACCCGCGGTTTCAGTGTTCCCATTCATTACATGTGATAATATCGTAGCCAGCGAATTGTAGCTTGTGACTCTTCCTTTGCGAGTTTGTGTAGTGTTCCCGTGTGTCTATCAGTGACTTCATGATGAATTCAACGGTTTCATGGCTTCCGGCAGCCACGGGCGTGGTGCCCAATGCAAAGATTGAACCACTAAAAGGTATGTGTCTGTGTCCATTACTCTTCAACGAATACAGCGAGAAAATACCACAGTTTGGACGGACCCAACTAACGCCAGAAATTGCAAGCGGACGGACCATTTCTTGCAATTTCTGGGTTACTCATTTGATTTAGTCATGATGGGAATTTCTTTAGGGAAAACAAGGCGAGAGGAAATCGAATTCCTTGGGGTTCCCCAATGAGGAGTGGGAAAGTCTACCATGTCTACTTATTGATATATTTTTTCCTTAAATATTCAAAGGATATTCTATCTTCTAAGGTACTGATTGATTATGTAAACTCGAGCAGACTATAGTTCCCAGAGGCACTTGAGACAGCAATAAGAATCAGAAAGCTAAATCTTTGTTAAAGGATGTGAAATAAAGTCTTATGGTTAGGCTAGTCTTCGGGGAAGAGTATTTGTTACTTTAACTATGTACCTTTGACGGGTGCTTCGCCCCCTTTAACGTTTTGCGGCGACCTGCGCACCCTCTGGTAGGGCTCCTCCGTGGGCCGGTTGATCAGCCATCGGTCGGGGTTGATGGGCGTCGAGGAGCTGAGGCACACCACCACCAGGACTGACGCGAGGAACAACTGGAATAAGATATAGGTAATTTGATTGAAAAGAGGCTGTTCATTAAAACAAGTAATCTGGGTCGGAACCCGGTGTTCATTTTATAATTCGCGGCTAACTCTCCGGTAATGGTAAACACCGAAAATGAAAAAATACAGTCGAAATAAAATAATCTTTTTTTTTGAAGTCTACCTTTACGTCTGCTTTTTATAAGTACTTTTCATTAAGAGTGCGTTTCTAGATTAATGCAAATACTATTTAATCCGTAGATTCGACTTAATGATATTTCGAAGAAAAGTGTTTGATTGTTTTATCTTTGTACAAAGGTTGGTAGTTTGTTTCTAACAACAAGCAGATTTAATTAGCTTTTAATTATTATGGAAATGAGTATTGCAGGTGCTAAATAACTTAAGTGGCAACGTTCGTGATTAAGATATGATCTTCACGATGCCTTGTAAGCAGCAGGTATTCTAGAGATAAATAGATAAATAATACACAAATTATCAAGCATCTGGTACATAGGTTTCAAGTTAAAATTGTGTATAAGATACATTGCAGATTAAGGTAATGTTTTCAATAACATGCTTACTTAAGATAGGAAAACCAGAAAAAGACATTTGGTTTTGGCTTCAGGCGGGAATCGAACCAACCAATTTTTGGGCGTTTACGTGTACCAGTTGGATGATCAAGCGAACTCCTGAAGTGAAGCGATTCGATCTGGATTACACTGACTTTGCCGAAGAGATTTCCCGGCGGGAGAGTTATCCACGGGGCTAACTAGGTAGGTACATGGTTAAAGTTATTAAATTGCTTCGACGAAGCCAGGATAAAATATTGTAGCGTACGTACTAAAACTTAGTACGTACCGTTTACCGGATTAATATTTAGGTATGTCTTGAATCAACAAATTAGTTAATTAAATATTTGTTTTTAAACTGTTTTTGTTAAGTACCGTTTCGTATGTAAATTGCGTTTAACGTTGCGTTTTTTAGAATCACGTACCTAGTACCTATCTAACACCAGAACTAAGTTGCGTAAACTACGATCATTTTGTTGATTAAAGAGTTTTTAAAGCTAATTAAAGATAAACAAACATCTTCTCTGGAAACAAAGCAGTCAAGATAACTTTTGTTTATTCGTTAAGAAAGTAATAAAAACCGTTTCCTTATCTTTCTGAGTTTAATATCAAGGTGATCAATATTTTAATACCTTTGACCAGCTTCTGCATTAAGTCAACATACATAGAAACTCAAGGATATAATATATAGGTAGGTACACAAACTTACCAAAGCACGCATATTGTAATATTATTAGAATAAAACACTTAATACAACAAATAAAACAAAAACACGTATTATCCGTTCACTGTTGTAGTGCCGACTGGTCTGTCGATTGTTTTGTTTTGTTTGCTATATCAGAAAACTTGTTAGGGAGTGAACGATTTGATGACACAGTTCAATTTTAACAGATGACCAAAAGTAATGAATAAAAAAAAGCTTTACGCTGGCTGCAAGTTAGTCATTCAGCAGGAAAAAAAATACTTGAGTTAATGAGACTAGGGTATAATTTCATTTTTCTATTTTTTGTTTGCAATGTAAGTATACTGTGATCAGTTATCATAGTTATCGCTGTTGGTTTAATTTACGGCTGTTTTGTTATACGTGTGAATTTAGTAGGTACCTATCACATTATTTTGCTCAGCTTAGAAAATAGAAACTTCTTTATGATAAACTGCCTATTTAGCATTCTGGATTAAAATGTAGTTAAATTAGTAGTAAATAACGAAGATAGTTGATTAATATTTGTTTTTAAACTGTTTTAGTGTGTGCGTCTGCAAGATTAGTAGTTCTTCAGACCTACTGAGATTTTCTTACACTATGTTCCATCCTGTAGTAAGATCACGCCAATTCTGAGTCACTTGTTGAGTCTCCGGAGAGACGAGTGAGTCACCCACGCACTGGGTTACTGGCCTAATAGCTTTAAAGGGATTTCCTAGTACGTACGCTAAGTTAATCAATGCACTAAACATACCGAGGTGTTCATTAACACGTATTATTGCAATGTCTTGTTAAGAGGATAGGTAAGTTTTCCTATAAAAAAGGCATTTTGTAAAATCACAACTCTACATTCTGTGTTGCGCATCGCATTTTGCGATTGTTAGATACTTGTTATGGCGCTGCACAAATGTAATATAAGATAAGATACACTTTGCTGCACACAAAACAGAGTAATTCACAGATACTTAGGATATTGTAGTGTCAATGATAAATTTAGGCGGTCATAGAAGCGTTTCTTTTAAACAACCTACAGACGAAGGTGAAAGACGAGAAGGCTAAACATGTGCACAAATGATTTAGAATTGAAATGTGTATTTCTTAACAGATTAGATACATGAATGTACACACTTCACAGTTTTGTGTCACTAAATAAATTATTTTTCTTTCTTTCTTTCTTTCTTTCACCGTATGTGTCTGGCTAACACAGACAGGCTATGGCTGTAGCAAACCTCATTAAGCCTTTGTTTAGTTTTACAAAATGTTAAATCGTTTGGTCGAAGAACTCTCACTCAAATTCAAATTCTTCTCTCTATCTTCTTTCGAATCATCAAGAATCTTAAGTTTCAACCACTTCCTAAAATACCAACAACCAACAAAGTCATAAAGTTTTGACATGAAAATAAATAAATCAGAAAGTTAATAAGTAAGCTTGGGTAAACTTGAGCAGACCAGTTCTCGAAGGTGGCACCTGGTCACAAGTTGACGTGTGAGCCAGCAACTAGGTAAGTATATACTTAGACATTCCTATCCATAAAAGTCAATTTCTGTGAGGAATATTGCTTGAATAGGTACCTAACATTCGTGTTTTGGCGGACCAAGGTCATAATATCCAAGTGTTCGGTTATTTACCTCATTATTCATCAAATTCTCAGTAAAAATTATTACTCATTAGCATGTTTATTTTACTTAAAATTAGCTAAAAGTGAATAAGCACCCAAATACAGTCAATGACCGTAAGTCTAACCAACCAACCAGAATTATTCAAATCGGTCAAGCCATTCCTGAGTTTTAGCGAGACTAACGAGCAGCAATCTATTGGACCTAAGTACTGGATTCTTGGGCGATAAAGATAAAAAAAACGCCTATAAATGTTCCATTGCTAGGCATACACAGCACAGGGATAGCATTCTGGCGGACATCACTTCACATCTCGGTGCTTCACGCTTACTTCAATCATCAATATGCTTCACTCCGAAATAGTATTTTCTCTCACCTTCTATGTAAATAATTAAAATTATTATGTTATTTGGCTCAGTTCTTTTCTCTCAAACGACCACAGTTGCAAAGAAATTGAATTTTAAAGTTAACTCACCACGAGCGAAGTGAGTGGCGCCCTTCAGAATACCATAGCTGGTGTCGAGGTGGTGCAAGCGATACTCCAACACGCGAGCGGAACGATGGATTGATGATTTGGATGTGAAGCAAAGTAAAGTTACTGATAGGTATACCTTACTGTCAGTTGTTTTCAATCCTCCCTAAGGCCTCAGACGACTGCCTCCGTGGTGTAGCGGTTATGTTTGTGTTGTTGTTTCGAGTTGGCTAGGACAGTGAAGGCCGATCACCTCGTGTCCGAAAAGTAAGATGATCCATGCTGTCGGATGGGCATGTAAAAAGTCGGTCCTGCGCCTCACCTTTGCCCGGTCGTGTCGAACTGTCGGCCCATCGGGTGTATAGAAAGGTGATGGAATAGGGAGTGCTCCTGTGTATTGCGCGCACACTTGAGCACTGTAATATCTGGTTAACCTCGTTGAGATTAGCCGCTGTGGTCGGAATCGACCAGGAGGCCTTAAGGCCTCAGGTTCGGCCTAGCGTCTGACATCAGTGCCTCACGTAGCACGGAGATGCTAGAAAATTTCGACTTCGGTCGGTGGCCATCCCCTTTCCAATAAGACGTGCGTTGCTTTACAATCCTTGACGATCTACTGAACCACGGCACCTCATAGGAATATAGATATGACGGCGCGTCGACAAGTGTGAGAGTGCCTTTCACGTATTGGCCACCAAGAATCTGGAAGACGAGGACTGGCCACTAATACTGGTTGCTAGTGTGTGAAAGCAATGACGGATCAAATAAAAAAATAAGAGCGTTGTCGAAGTAGGATTCACATGGCCTGGAAGACACATTTTTACCCTCAGGCCGCTAAACCACGTCCACAGTGAGTCATGTAGCAGCTAGACGGGGTGATCAAGCAGTTTATGTCTCGTCAGGTAGGAAAATTAAATGTATTTAAGTTTTGTTTGTGTCACGTAACCGGGCTCTGCACTGGACTGTGGTGCCACCTATCGCCATATTAAAGGACCGTGAGGCTGGCGTGCATTGGGGCTGGTGTCCAATCGCGCCTGATAGACGTGAGTGGTGGAGTGTACTTTTGCGATAGATTCTGTTAGGGTGGCCATAAATCACAATGTTAACGTGGATATAGATTCGTTTGTGTGTATTTGTGTGGGAGCATCGTGGCCAAGACGGAGCCTGATGGTCCCGAGAAAAAAACTCGCCGGAAACCACCAATTTTGTGTTCATTGTACAATGAACACAAGGTGTTTTAAAACACCGATTTAAAGCCCAAGCAAACCGGATAACGGCGTTAGGCTTGCCCCTTACACATAACCACATAAACGGCCTATATACGTCCCACTGCTGGGCACAGGCCTCACCTCAACTATGAGGTGGAATAAGCCATACTCCAACACGCGGGCTCAGTGCGGATTGTTGGTCTTCTGAATGTTCCCTTCACCATGACGGCAACAATCAGTGTGCCTCTGACTAACCAAGGTATTAGGGATATGGTCGTGAGGGTATGTTATGTTATGTGGTGTACACACTGTTACCTTACACGGTGTGAAGGGCTTAACATGAATTTTAGGAAATAATGAAAAAGGAAAAAAAAATGCTTCAAAAATATGCATGATTCACAAATTGTATCATTAACCGTATCTCAAAGATTTTTTATCTCAAAGATACGGTTAAATGATACAATTTGTGACTCACGCATATTTTTGAAGCACATTTTTTTTCTTTTTCATCTCAAAGATTTTTTATCTCAAAGATACGGTTAAATGATTTAAAAAAGGGTTTTAAAACTTTTTTTTTGTTCTAAGGATGAAACTGCGATTTAAAAATAAAAGTCGATTTCATAACCTCCTTTTTTTTTGAAGTCGGTCAAAAATGAGACAAATAAATTCGATTTCGGCTTCAAATGAAAATTTTCTATCACTATCACATTCATTTCAATTGTAGTGGATTTTTCGTAAAAATAAAATGAGTATCAAGTTGGACTTGGAATCGTTGTGGCACCAAAGAAAACAAATCTTAAAATAGGTATCTAGCTTGTTTTTACAAATGTTTTAATTTTGTTACTAATTACAAGAGTATTATTGATTAATTACAAAATTATTGTTACTTTATTTCTTCATACGATACCACCTCTTTTAGACTGCCTATTAAATACCTACTACTATATATTATATAGTACATATTCCTAATGTCCGAAAGATTCTACTACTAATAGTCCGTAATCGATATTAAAACATGTTATGGAATCATTGTAACCGCCAGTTATTACCTAAATAATTATAATTATGTTACTGGGTTGGGTCCGTTTAATTGTGTTAAATAAATAAAAAAAAATAACCAAGTCTCAAAAAGTGATTAAACATCATGGTCACCGCCAGAGTTCCCAAAACTCCATCATATCCCATGATGGGCTCTCGTGTCGCCCCCTGCGGGAAGCAACGTCAATTAAATTGCGTGTCACTGACGCCCCCAGACTCGACAGTTTGAGATGCGCTGACTTAACGAGATTCGGTGATTGGTCCTTCTGTCTGCTGTACTCATGGCTGTACTATACTTGCGATTGACATTTTAAAATTGACGTAGGTACCATTTGGCGCTGTGGTTACAAAGTATTGGTTGGCGTGGAGACGCACAGGCTTGCGGATTCTATGATTGACTGTTTGCGGTATCTTTTTAGGGTTCCGTACCTCAAAAGGAAAAAACGGAACCCTTATAGGATCACTTCATTGTCCGTCTGTCCGTCCGTCCGTCCGACCCTTTTTCTCAGGAACGCGTGGAGGTTTGAAGCTGAAATTTATATCAATTACTCAGGTCTACTGTCCCTTGAAGCTGTGAAAAAATCAAACTTCTAAGCCAACGCAATCAAAAGATACAGCCGTTTATGCCGCAAATTTTCGACACTTGCAAGGGAATCAAAACCTACAGGGTGCTTCCCGTGAACTCAGAATCTTGAAATTTGGTACGAAGCAACGTCGCATAGCATAGATAAAGGAAAAATTACGAAAACCATACATTTTTAGTTACATCACATAATATATATTTTTTTAATAATTTTAAAATTACTACCCATTTCCTCATACACGCGTAGAGGTATTAAATTGAAATTCATACCAAATACTCAGGTCTATAATACCTTTAAGCTGTAACAAAATCAAACTTCTATGTCAACGCAAAGAAACAGCAATTTAAGCTGCATATTTTGAATCTCCCAAGTACTCGCAAGGGAATCAAAACCTAAAGGGTACTTCCAGTCGACCTAGAATCTTGAAATTTGGCATGAAGCAACGTTTTATAGCACACATAAAGGAAAAATTCCGAAAACCTTAAATTTTTAGTTACATTACGAAATATATATTTATTTTTTAATAAATATAAACATTACTTTTTTCCTCATGAACGCGTAGAGCTATCAAGTTAAAATTCATATCAAATACTTAGATCTAATTGCCCTTAACCCGTGAAAAAAAAACTAAGTCAACGCAAAAACGCAAAACGCAAAAGTACAACCATTGATACCGCATATTTTGAAACTCGCAACTACACGCAAGGGAATTAAAACCTACTTAAACGATAAAGAGATCTTTGTCTTAAATGTATGCTCCTCCATCTTTCCCCATTGCAATGTTATGTATTTTATTTTGCAATAAAAATACCATAGTTATAACTCTATTGTCGTAATGAACGAACTTTGTAAACCTTGCAGGTTTGTACGGAACCCTCGGTGCGCGAGTCCGACTCGCACTTGGCCGGTTTTTTTAGTTAAGCCTTCCATATCTCGTGGGAAACCTTAATCTTTGACGGGATAAATGTGAACTTCACTCATTTTTATTACCTACACAGACGAAGAGATCGTCTAAGCTGAAATGACGCGCCCCTCCGCCGCATCTGCGCAAACAAGAGTACTTGCTTGTATAAGTAGATGCAGTGGAGACTAAGAATAAGAATCATTTATTCGGCTAAATTACAATATAGAAAGACAAAAAAAAACAATAAAAGAAAATAAAATTATACAAAAAAAAACAATAAAAGTTTTTTTTTCCTTTAAAAGTTATAATAATAAATACACACTAATAAAACTAAAATTATTGAAGTTATGTAACTAGCCGAATCGGTCCCCAGCTCAGCTTTGTGCTCCAGCCTGGGCTGAGGCGCTGATTTTCAGCTGAGGCCGTCTTCGTGGAGGGGCGCGTCATTTCTGTTTAGACGATCTCTACTACAGTAACAAGAAGCTACTCAAAAAATGGCAATTACTATAGGTACATCTGTTTATCACTCAGTATCTAGGTAGATATCTAAGTAGATACTTTGTTTTTTTTGATATATTTAAATTCATAATTCATAATTTTTCTGGTATAATATACCAGAGAAATTCGTCCGGTCTGTTAATGGTCTCGGTAGCATAATTGGTAGTGCAGTCGCCCGGCTTGCGAAAGATGCGGGTTCGAGCCCCGCCTGATGCCAAGACCGAATGCCTTTTTCTGGTTTTCCTATCTTTATTCAAATTCAGTTTAAAAATTCATAAATAATGTAAGTATACTTAACATTCTGTCACATTGGATATACATTTTCCTAAAATGTAACAACAAAATGCAAATCCAATGTTCCCTGCCCAGCAAACGGTCTTTTTTGACGTCAAAGACGCTGATTGGCCGCGGGCGTATTACGAAAATTCAAATTCGGAACTTGAAACGGCAGACGGCTGTCAGACGCCGGCCGACGCGGACGTTCGTTGGCGCTCCCGGGCTTGTTCGCCGCACAAAGATGTGTCAGGTGTCATGTCATACCGCTTTGCTACTGTACTTAGACAGATCAAAGAGTAACCTTTTATAGGTAAAACTATAACCTAAAGGCTTGTTTAAGAAATGCCAAGAGCAGAGCAACTAGGTTTTTGTGTGGAGAATTTGTTTTTATTCAGTCCTGTCAAAATGTGAGTTAGGTTTTAGAAAGGTTGTCTCATGTCAACTTGCTAAAAAGGAAAGTAACTGACTGGAAGATACCCGTATTGTTAGCTATTTAAGAATTACAATGTAAAAAGCTCAGTGTTGTTCAATTTCTAACGGACTGTATTATAAGGCAATCGTTAATCAGGTCCACTGCGTCATGTTGTGCTTAGTGTGGGATTACCAGTTTTTGACATTAATCTTAAAGGTAGTTTATTGAAGCAAAGGCACTTATTAAAATTTAAACAATATTTTCGGCCTCAGAACAAACCACGATAAAAGCTAACATCTGGAGGGCGATTCAGAACCGAGTTATCGTACGAATCGGTAATTTTCATTAAATTTTAAATCCATTTTTTGTGGGTGGTGTCTGTATTATTCTCTTAATAAACACTAGATGCCATAGGCTTTAAGATGTACAAAACTCAAGCGCTTTCGCCGGGCAAGCTATTCACTGAAATTAAATAAAAGTTACCGAGTCCCATGATGACTCGGTTGTGAATCGCCACCCAGCCAACTCTAATAAGCTTACTGGAGCTTAAATGGGTGAGGTTTTGGACTTTTTGTTCAGGTTGTACGTTTAAGATGTTTCGTGTAGTTCAAGGTGTTCTCAGAAAGGGTCCGGTGACTCACGTCCGCTGGTCAAGAGTACATTTAATCGACGAGCATGTATGAAAGGAGAGTTTCATCTCAGGAATGCATGTTATAGTGGGGGAGTGAACCTGCAACCTTTGTTGTGAGAGTTTGACTGTGTATTGAAGATTTGTATTTGGTGTAATGGTTCAGAAGTTAGCTAATTCTACACCAGAGATTGCCAGTTTGATTCCCGCACAGTACTAAAATTTGTGGTCCTGAACATGTCTGTTTCTTTGTAATGGTCTAGGTGTTTCCTGTGTCAATAATTGGTGTTAATTTTCTGCGACTCTGACCGTTTGTGTCGAATAAAATTTTAGGATTATTATCATACGTATCATCGTGAAAGCCGAAATGCCACCCCTGCATCGAGATGTAAAGTGATGTCTGTGAGAACGGACAGGCTGAGCTATAGAGTGTAAAGCCTGGGCGGGCCGCCAGTATTTTAAAACTACCACTTACGCAGACGCTTGCGAATGCGTAAACTATTTGACATCACTTGCATAGGATTTCGTACAGCGCCTGTATCAGATAGTACATCAACTACCGAAATTCTATTCAAATATCGACGTTAGTGGCTGCGTTAACAGAAACTCTTGGTAGGAACGAACTCGACGACTACCGACTGTTTTTGAAAATACATTCTTAATATACATAGTAAACACCCAGGCCCGTACAAATAGACATGTTCATCCACACGTATGTTTGTACTGTGCGGGGATCGAACCCGCAACCTATGCAGAGCTCCAAGCAACTCAGCTATGCTCAGCTACAACAACGGACCTGCTATGGTATTCCGGTGAGCGCCAAAACTCACTTCGCTCGTGGCGAGGTAACTTTAAAATTAAATTCCTTTGCGACTGTGGTCGTTTGAGAGAAAAGAACTAAGCAATTTTTTTTTTGAGAGAATGAGAGAGCGTATACTAATTCAATGTAAAACGTATTGATGATTGAGGTAAGCGTGAAGCACCGAGATGTGGAGTGACGTCCGCTGGAATAGCACCCTTGAACGTGGCAGTCACTATTGCAGTGTAAAATAGGACAGGGTATAATTTGATGCCATTTAAACCAAAAAAGTGTTTTCTAATATCTTTATTTCACGAGTTCGATGTAGAATTTATAAATTATCCTATTGTGTGCATAAATAAACCAATGTTTCTCAAACTGTCTTCAAGTTATTAAAACATTTCACTTAGGCTTGCATAATTTCAAGGGATTTTAACTAAAAGCTGAAGTTGACAGACAAGTTGAGAAACACTGACCCAAGAAAACCTTATTTTTATTAAATTCGAATTTAATATACATCGATAACATTAATCTTTAATATTGCACGATAAACCATACAGAAACGGTGGCAAATCCTTATATATTAAATATTCTAGTTCTTATTTACAGTCACAGCATTAATAAAATTAAAATATTTTTTATTTTACAAATTCATAAATACATAGTTGGGCTTAAAAGGTACATATTTTAATGAAAAATACTATATTTACATGACCAAAGTCTTATCGCGTACCATCGACTATGTTACAAAATAAATAAAAACTTTCATAATATTTAGGAAGTAGGAATATTTGAACTTTTTTCGGTTTGAAAAGTTGTTAAAAGTATATGGTCTTCCGTTTGTTATGAATTTTACGATTAAAATATCAATTATTGTAGCTTATAGATTAAGCAATGTTTTCATCAGTATTTTTTTGTAGATTTGGATCAACATTGACCCATTTTATAAGGCTATAGTTCATTATTTACGAATGTAATAAAAACGACATTTAGATATAAGAATAAAAATAGCCAAAAAAATGCTTTCACAGTATATACCAACACTTAATTTATTAAAACAATGTAATTTAATTAAACAAAGATGGCACAATTTTATGTACAAAATAGTTGAAAATAATATTTACAGATTATCTGTATATCTTTATATATCTTTGGTGTCAAGGTTTTCCAATGTTTCAGCAGTGCTATCAAAGCACGATATTAAAGTAGTCCTGTATTTACATGCTTGTACTTTCTTTATTTTAAGCATCTTTAACAAAATAGGTTTGTTAGAGAATAGATTTTATCAGTTAGATTTTCCTGAATGACATAAATTAAAATACAAAATAAAATCATCTACATTTATTAAAATAGGAATTAAAAACAGCTTATTGTATTGTATTTGAATAACTTTTGTTAAAAGAAAACAAAATAGTAAGCGGTATCTAGATTGCTGCCGATTGTTTTGAAAATACACATCCATAATGATCATCATTTCAAGCTAATATTATGTACAAGATCCTTAACAATTTAATTACATCTTCATTATGTGTGCAAAATGTTTACCTCCTAACTTTCCTAGGAAACCTGATGCTGCAGGCCAGGTCTTTATTGAGTCGTCATTTCTTCCCCCCTATTCCTCCCACCAGGCCCTGGGTGGAGAGGGTAGCTAGTGCAATCCTGTCACTGTTTGTGGAAGGCAAGCTCCTCTCTTGGTTGGAGTTGAGGAGGCGTTCGGCAGAGTTGAGTGAGCTGAGGGAGAGGCGCGTATCGGGGGCCGTAGGTGGCGGCGCGGGGGGCGCGGAGGGGGGCGTGGAGCGCGGGAGGGCCTTGGCGAGGGGGCCCGCGGCGGCCGGGGGGGACGTGCGCAGGAGGGCCGTGGGCTTCTGGTCGCGCCCGCTGCACACCTGGAACGATAGGGAATTTAGAAAATAGTGTGCATCTAAATAATGTGCTACTAACAAGCTCCTATATAAAATGGTGATGAGGTAGTGAATGTGACTATTATTGTGTAGGTGTGCCGCTTAACTAGGAGTGGCACACTTAGAGGTGAGATTTAGAACATCGACCAAAAATTAGAAAAATGAGACAACACTCGTTAATGAAAAACTTGGTGAATTTTAATTTTTCCATCGATTACTAGTAAAAATCAAGCTTGTCGTCTCACTATATAATAGGATATACCGGAAATGGGGATCGGTAAACGCAGTGTACAGTGCCCACCAGCCTAATTGGCCGATGACCTGAGGACGGTGGAGAGTGATCGGACTGAGCGACTCTTGGGGACCTGGTATGAGTGCAACCTAATATCGAAACAAAAGTAGTTACCTGGTGGTGGTTCTCCCAGTCCTTGTGTTGGCAGAAGGCGCCGCAGTAGCGCGCGGCGCCACACCCCGAGCACGTCTCCTGAGCCTTCCTTCCACAGTTCCAACAGCACTGCAACAAAAACTACAACTTCAAAACCCGCTATCATTATGGCGCATTATGGATAGTAACCTCTAGATTGATTTAAAAACCTCTTATTTTTTGATTAAGAATATTAATATAGAATAAGTGAAATTATTTTGAATTGAATTTATCATTAGTAGTTTATTTCTTTATTCTATTCTTTAAATGGACCCCCATTTAAAAAAGTTTGAGAAACGATGAGCAAACGTTGAAATTAGTTTACAAAAGATTAGTAGGTGTAAAACATTGGTAAAAGCAGTAAGCTTTTTTGAAAAATCGCTACAGTTCTGTGGCCTAGTGACAAGAGAGGAGCCCTCACATTCTGCTGCGCGCTGCCCCCGGGGCTGAGGTCCCGTCCGGGCGGCGGGGGGCTGTGTCGGAGCCGCTCCTTGCGCTCGGCCGCTACCAGCTCAAGGGCCTTGGCCTCTGCGGCCCCCACCGCGCGCTGGAGCTCCACCAGGGCTTGCCGCTTCACCTGCAGACAAGAGTTGCTATCAAATACACCTGTAGCACCATCTATCCCGCCTAATAGGAACTACAATCCTGAAACGCACTGTCAAAGTTTTCGGAGCGATTGCGCATAGATAGAAGAACCCGACACCCGAACAGCCATCGGGCAGCAGCCCACTAGACATAACACCCGCCTGGACGGAGGATCCTCCTTTTTCTATCGTCGATGTACTGAACACCCGGATCCTCACTTCCCGCAGACATTGTTTGGATTCACAATCAAAATTCTTAGATATCATCATCCTATCGCAGTCCACTACTAAACGAAGGCCACCCCTAGTCTACGCCACAAGTCCCGCTCCCACACTTTCGCCATCAAGTCACTTTAGGCCACACCCTCTTTCGTCGATCGATCTGTAGGAGGGCCACCAACACTAACTGTGCCAAGCCGTGGCCTTTATTCGAGAACCTGTCTGCTCCTGACCATATCTTCGAAAGATGTGGCCAGCTCACAGCCACTTCAGTTTGCTACACTGGGTTAAAAGAGTTACCTGTTGAGCTTTGTCCTGGATTCTTATAAACAATAAGTGTATTCGGAACACTAAGAGCCTGTTCACACCTAGCGAGGCGATCTCGCAGCGTACACGCCGCGATCTCGCAGCAATAGTACCGTGTTAAAATAAACGTCGCGAACACGCAGATCACGCTGCGAACTCGCGAGTGGTATCACGCTGAACGCCTCATCCATCGGTCAAATTCAAAACGGGCTTCGCGGCGTTCTCACGGCTTTTATTAACGCCGAACTATCACTGCGTGAAATCGCTAGTGTGCTCATACCTGATTGACAGCATCCTCGGCCCGTCTCCTCACTTCAGCCACGCGTTCCTCCGTCTGCCTGACGGCCGCAGCCATGATCTCGCTCGCCGCCCGTTTGATGTCATTGCTTTCAGTCGGCTCCACCCCTGAGAACAAGTTGGGGTTGGATGATTTTCTTACTCACACCAGTTGTCAATCTGATACCATTGCGATATTGAAAATAATTGAATGTCTAAGTTAGTTAAAATTGTAAAATTTTGATGTTTTCGAAGACGGGGAAGAAAGTAAATCCTGAATCTGAAGATCTATTTCTGAAGAAAATAAATTCAACCTAGACCTCAAGTCCTGTTCTCAAATCAACTAATCTACTGTTTATAAAAACTTGTCTATTAAATTAACTATTTGCTTTGTACTTCACATAGAAGCTGTCTACGGCATCGTGCCGAAACATTGTTTGAAAGTACAGTAGGTCAAAAAACATGTAGGCAATAAAATGTATGGGAGAAACTGTTCGGTCAATTTGGCTCTAATTTTGGAGAAACATACTCTGTAACTGTTTTTCATTGTTAGTGAACAGACAATATTTACGATGATATTAAATTCGTAAGTACTGTTCGGGGATCCAACCCGCGACCTCTGTAGTAGTAGCCAACCTCGTTACTTCTCGTACCCCCGCTAATTAGTTCTCAATTATGCTTTTGCAGACACCTACACCTACTTTTCTTTCCTTGTATCTCTACCCGAAGGTTGTCTGGAAGACATCCCCTCTAGCGACAAGGCCGCCTAAATTGTAAATCCTAAATCTCTGTGAACTTTTTATTTAGTTGTTTTACTTGTGCAATAAAGTATATCTTGTTTAATCTTTACCTCTCTGTTGCAGGATGGCGAGCGCTCTCTTCGTCTTCTCAACCATGCTGAGGATACAGTTGAGCATGGTGTTGATGTTCTTCCACTCGTCATCACCCTTCAGGGCTCCAGCTGAGGACCCGAGAGCTCGAGGCTCCGAGAACGGTGCGTTCATTGAAGACACATCGCGAACTGAGATTCCACCTGACATGAAAGAGGTAAGCAGATAGATAACATGCTTAAAAAAACATCTTTATTAAAATAGACTTGGTTACAAGTCCCTTCGAATCGCCAAAATTAACCAAAAAAAACGGTAAATCTTGCTGGTCACATGTTATCAAGCTACTCAAAGGCCCCCGAATTAATTTACTGTTCTTTTTAATTTTATCTCTTGTCATTTTTTTGTACTAGATAACATCCTGTTTATAAAAAGAGGTAGAGACGAGTTTTTATATGTATCTAGGTATAGGTAGTTTATATATCGTATTATGTATGTTTGTCTTGTGGTTCAAAATACGATCCTTTAACGATTTGAAAGAACTGTGTAATGGTCTACTTGATAAAGGAAATAGGTACCTATGTACTCTGTTCAACATTTGTTTAACTTATAGTTACTTACTGCCGCACTCAGTCAAATGTCCATTTTTCAAAAGAGACTTTAAAACAAATAGAATAAAGGACTTTTTAGAATGTAAAATTTTGACTGTAATGAACCATTACCGTTAATTGGCGTCTCTGAGTGCGGCGGTTAGTACCTGCTTAATAGGTATATCTAAATCAGTAGTTCAAAGTTCGAAATACTTATCTAAAGTTTATGAAAAGCATACAACAAACCACTTACCATCCCTCCTCTCAAACGGGCCTTCCCCTTGCCCCGCGTGGTAAGAGTGGTAAGGGTGGTAGTCGAACAGGCTGGCGTTGCTGGGCAGCGGGTAGAGGAACGGCGAAGGGTTGAGGAACAGGCTGGATGGCGCCCTCTTCGCTGCTGGAGGGTACTCCTCGTGGCTTCCATTCGTTTGGGCTTCGTAGAACCTGGAAGAAGGGTTCATTTAGGTTCTTTCTGCGTGAACAGATCTTTTTTAATGGTCTGCACCCTCTATCGTCAAGGGTATTCTGCAAATGTCAAGCTTTTAGCATTTGCATGTTACTACCGCACCGGTATCGTGTATTTTGATGCTACGGAGAGTTTTTGTATTTTTTTCCCAATGCGCCCTTGGGCACGTTTCTTAAAATATTAGGGTTGGGAGCCCTCTGCGTTCACCCCAAGATCACTAACAGATAATTCGCTAAATACGTTGTTACTGTTTACAATATACACCTTATAAAAAAATTACTGATCTTAAGATATTGCACACACTCTTTATTCCGATTTCTGCATAGTAAGTGACAGGACACGACAATCGTAAAACCACTACTCCCTAAGGCCTCTGACTAGGCTTAACGACTGACATCTAGCGACGTCAACCGGGACCAACTGCTTAACGTGCCTTCCGAAGCACGGAGGTGCCCGAAATACATATCACTAAATTTCGGTCGGGGTGGTCACCCATCCAATTTCCGACCCGGCGTCTATTGCTTTACAACAGCGGTCGTCGCCGATCACTGTCGCAACTGCGCCACGGGCACCTCACTTTACTTTTGCCTTGCTTTAGTTCTTATGAATAACAGGTTTAACTTAGTAGATGCGAATATTGAATAGTCGACCTAATTTCAATTAACCACCGTGCCTTCAGCACCGCAGAAAACAAGAATAGGAAATAAATGATTAATAAACAAAGTTCGTATACGTTCGAATAGGCACAAAGGCGATTGGAGGCAATAAGTACAAAGCCAAGAACAATAATCTGATTATAATGAAGAAAACAAAGATAAACTTTAAACAAATACGAGAGGGCGTTGTGCAGCGAGTTAGCGACGGCTGGTTGTGAAATCATAATAGGCACACCGAAAGATAGGAATCTTCGATAGTAAAAATTAAGTGAGTATCGTGGCCTAGTGGTTGAACCTTCTGGCTTCAACTAGGTCGATAGTGTTATTTTCATTTGACAAAAAACTATCAATTCCTTGAAAAAATAGTTATTTTCGGTGTAAATTAAAATTTTGGTGAATTGTGCCGAGAATTACCTTAAAGTTTGAATTAGGTGCCTACCTAAGTACCTATCGATAGCATCGGTTGTAATGGAAATCATAATTTATTGTGGCTTATGGTATGGTGAAAATATATTTAACGTCGTAACTTCTTTTCTCTAAGCAGAAACCGGCCGGTTCGGTGGTAAGACATTGACCGCAGTCAAATGGCAGTACTCACTGCCTACCAAGCTTAACATCACAATTAACGAGGCTGCAAAGTTTAGTAATCACAAAGCATAGGCTAAAATAACACGAAATTAATCAGAACTCCGTTCCAAGTACAAAGCGTTATTTAGTACGCAACACGTGTGTAGCAGCGCCTGACTGTTTGCTCGAGCAATTACTTGCCGATTTAACTTCGCGCGCTAATTGCTGTTGCGGAACCGCAGGCGCTCCGCTAATCTTGACCTGACATTGTTTCAAATACATTTCTACTTACTTTATTTCGTAAGATTTCTCTTATTTAGAGCCAGATATAAAATAAATTCAACATAAACTCCCACATAGAATCTTGGCTAGTTACTATAAATTGGACCTACATACACCTAAAATTTTGCAGGATCGTTATAAGATCATTTCATGAGCGGCAGTAGCCCTAACTGCAATAAAAGTTGAAAGTAGCGTTTAAAAAACAAGCCCAGCATTAATCATCAAGTTTTTAATGATACCTACCACCATTAAAATCGATCAAGTATTCGTTTTAGTGACATTTTACGGGCGTTCGGTGTTGAGTTGCCGTCGGCGCCTGCGGGCTCCGCGCGGCAATTACGACGATCTGCAGCTGGAGCTAGCGGCAGGCGCTATAAATGGTAATAGCTCTGACAGACGACACGAGCAGCTGTACGGCTGGATTAAAACTTTAAGTGGTTCAGAACGTTATTTATCGGAAAAGATTATAATCCTGATTTCTATTAAAACATCCTAGTCACTGGTCATTTCACTGAATTAGACGTCCTAGGTTTTACTTCCCACAAAAATAAACGACAACAACGACAAAACGACAGTTAGGAGACCACTTGATAACATCAATTTCAGACACCAGAAAGTGGAAGGCTTGATAAAAATCGTACGGAAATTCAGTCATAATAATTTTATTAAAAGTTATTGAATAACTATCGTACCTAGCAGAATGCAGTAGTAGAATGTATTTAATTCAACACGCGTTATTTTAGTATTCACTATAAAACCCACTAAAAGTTAAATTATCACTGAAAGGGTGTCAGAATTCCTTGTAATTTCGCACAGGACAAGCCCAGACTATCAATAATCGCAGGTGAGTGCTGTGGACAGGTAATTTGTCGCCCCCTCCGCCCGCTGCCTCAGAGCCCACGTGGGCCGGAGCGCAATGTTGGGAACAATATGTGTTCCAGAGGAGCAAACATTTCCTGAGCGGCATATCCTTTCCTGATTTTTTTGGCCGGTGGGCGCCAAAATTCGCTTCGCTCGTGGCGTGATAACTTTAAAATTCAATTCCTTTGCGACGGTCGTCGTTTGAGAGAAAAGAACTAAGCCAAAAAACATTTTTCAATTACTTACATACAAAATGAGAAAAAATACTAATTCAAAGTAAAGCGTATTGATAATTGAAGTGAGCACCCCAGGGTTTTTTTTTATGAAATCTTAGGTTATGTCTCGCTTCAAAGTTAGACCCCAGGGTTTTTTTTATGAAATCTTAGGTTATGTCTCGCTTCAAAGTTAGAGGTTCAATGCGCAAATGCCTCATACCTAGTTACCAGCTGGTTAAATGACCCTCGGAGACAAGTTCCTTCAACCTTCTATTTACCAGTGAACTTTTACGAAAAGCGTTGATAAATGAAGAAAATGTAGAATGACGCGAGGAATATGGCGTTAAATATTCGTGTTAGCGAAATCCAAAACATCAAGTGTCACACGCCCACATCTCACCTAGCGTCGTCACGTGATACGAAAATCACCTGCATCCTACATTACGTGACCACAGGCGCCTCTGTCCGTCACCTGTCACGCACAGAGCGGTCCCCTCACCTTTTCACCACAATTCCATCACCAAAGCGTCACGAGTTACCAATTTTTATATTAAAGCTAAAATTGAAGCTAGACTAAACTATGTCTAGCTTTAATTTAAAAACTACTCAGTTTTGACTAAACGTTGAGTTGAGAGCTAAAAAGGTCTGTTTACAGCACCAAAATCGGTTTAAAATATTTATTCATCGATGTGTAATATCAACAGCTGACCAGCCGCAACGATCGCCATAATCTTAGGCCATAATTCACAAAACGCCTGACAAAATTTTTAGAGCAAACGCGCCGGCCTGCGTTAATTTCCGGCCATTATTAGCGTTCGACAAAACAGGCGCTTAGCAGTTTATTGTCAGCGCCATTTGGCAGGCACCGCGATTTAAGTTCCACAGTTTATGACGCTTATGGGAACACGGCCAGCTAAGTCTGGCCAGCCTGCGAATTTTACATCCTAAACAACACATTTTAGCACCACATACTGGTAAGGCCAACGATGGAAAGGTATTTTGACCTGAAATCGGAAACAGCGCCAGTGTTGAGTTGAGACCGTCGTGGCTCAGTGGTTGAGCATTATGGATCGATGTCCATGTAGCCACAAGTTAATATCTGAGTGTAACCTTATATTTCATATCATGTACTCTCCGGTTGAAGAAAACAACGATAAAAAAACCCATCTAACCCGAATAACGGCGGTAGGCACACGCCACATTGGGGTCAAAAATGAGGGCTTCTGAATGACGGCATATAGTTGAGAGTGTATGCAGGATAGGAGTAACATATCTGAGTGATCTGCTCAGGCAGATCCAACAGGATCCTTCAGGATGTAGGTACTTACGGTTCACTGGCTCGCCTCTTCATGGCTTCGCTGGTCGCCGAGGTCTGTGGCGTCGCGAAGATGTCGCTGCCATCACCACCAGACTCCAAGATCAGATGCTCATGACTTCTTATATATTGGACTGGTGTCTGTAAGGAATGACAATTAAATAAAGTTGTGTTTTTTTACTAGTGATGTACCTATTGGATTCTCATGAAGAATATTCATTTTTCTGACTAATATGTGGTTTTTCGTAATAATTATTTTTGTCACTTGACACTAGTCACTTGGTCAACTTTGTGTCTTAGCACAAAATTGCACCAAGCACTAGTTAGGTAAGGAATTACACTAAAGTAATTATTCCTTCTGGCCGTGCCTTCTGGCAATAATTTAGAAATGCTAACCGAATACTTTCTCAGATAGGACATCCTCATCCACTAACTATTCCACGTCTATGGCTACAACGTACCTGCTTGGCCCTCCTTGCCCTCGCGTGCAAGTCCCTCTGGACCAGTGGCAGAAGTGCTCTTAAGAACCCAGGAACCGACGCTCGCAGAGGGTAGTTTGTGCATTCCTGCACTCCCGCCTGGAACTCCTCAATGTTTAACGTGCCTGACTGTGGACAAAGGGTAGGTAAGTCATTTACGAGTATCACGCAGATCTTTAAATATCAGCAGTTAAACTAACAAAGACCATGGCAGTAATAAGCAGTATCACCGCAAGCCTGCAGTAGAAGGTTCACAGGACACGTGGAACGTGAGAGATTTTCTTGACCGTTGCCGACTTTGAAAACTGAGAGGAACCTACATGTAATCAGCAAGACGAACCACAACGAACCTAATGTTAGACCCCATCTGCTCTTTCATGGCAGCCTGTCTTGAGTCTTTAAGGCCAGTCCTCCCCAAAGACTTCCAGTTTGTCGCGCCCCCTGCTGCACATTGTTTTTGCCCACCACATAATTTCCAGCATTTTGTAGGCATGTCCAGCCCAATCCTTACGCCTGGCCCCAGCTTGTCCCAGCCACTTTTGTTTTGTAGCGTAGATCTGACTTAGTTTATAGCTCAATATACTTTGAAGTTTCTTACCACAAGATTATAAATAAGCTGTCTCACTCGCTCCCCCGTGTCAGCGCCGACGTCAGCCGCGAACTGCTGCAGCGCGGAGAGGAACCTGCGCAAGCGCTGCAGCGCGGGCGCCGCGCGGGACCCCTCCGGCAGCGGGGGGGACAGCGACTCGGTGAAGCCTAAGGGCGGCTTTATAACATCTGACATTTAGGTTGCTTACTAACCTTACCCCTTCAACAATCCGCACTGAGCCCGCGTGTTAGAGTATGGCTTGTTCCACCTCATAGTTGAGGTGAGGCCTGTGCCTAGCAGTAGGCCGTATACAGGCCGTTTATGTATGTACGCTGGGTACCTAGAGGCCTCACTTCCCCTTATCCATGCCTGCTTGTGTCGCGCCACCTTCAGTGGGGCCTACACTTGAGGCTGGCTGCAGCTTGTCCCACCTCAGCTACCTTGGTTTTGTAGAGTAGATCTGAGTTAGTGAATGGTTCTATCCAATGGCGACTCTATGAAGACTCACCACAAGGTTATAAATAAGCTGTCTCACTCGCTCCCCCGTGTCAGCGCCGACGTCAGCCACAAACTGCTGCAGCGCTGAGAGGAACCTGCGCAAGCGCTGCAGCGCGGGCGCCGCGCGGGACCCCTCCGGCAGCGGGGGGGACAGCGACTCGGTGAAGCCTAAGGGCGGCTTGATAACATCTGACATTAAGGTTGCTCACTTACCTTACCCCTTCAACAATCCGCACTGAGCCCGCGTGTTGGAGTATGGCTTGTTCCACCTCATAGTTGAGGTGAGGCCTGTGCCCTGCAGTAGGCCGTATACAGGCCGTTTATGTATGTACGCTGGGTACCTAGAGGCCTCACTTCCCCTTATCCATGCCTGCCTGCGTCGCGCCACCTTCAGTGGGGCCTACACTTGAGGCTGGCTGCAGCTTGTCCCACATCAGCTGCCTTGCTTTTGTAGAGTTGGTTTGAGTTAGTGAATGGTTCTATCAAATGACGACTCTATGAAGACTTACCACAAGGTTATAAATAAGCTGTCTCACTCGCTCCCCCGTGTCAGCGCCGACGTCAGCCGCGAACTGCTGCAGCGCGGAGAGAAACCTGCGCAAGCGCTGCAGCGCGGGCGCCGCGCGGGACCCCTCCGGCAGCGGGGGGGACAGCGACTCGGTGGACGAGAGGGTCGCTGGGGAGGAAGCGCTTTGTTTTATTTGGCATCCACAATTTCCGATTTTGTAACTTTACGTTTGGTTATTTTTATTTTTAGCATTAAGGATACATTATCATCTTACTAAAGATAGGAAAACCAGAAAAAGACATTTGGTCTGTTGGCATCAAGATGCGGGTTCGATTCCCGCCTGACGCCAAAACTTTACGTTAATCTTGCGGATTTTTACATTTATCTCTAACGTCTGTAATTTCTCAAAATGACATTGTTAAATGAAATGTTTCAGTTTTTGAGTGATATCTCGTCTTAAATTAAAATACAGGCTTCATGTTTTTTCTGATGATGATGAATACTCACGTACTCATTTATAAACGTTACAAGTACCTGTGGTGCCATTATTTTGTGGGCTTGGAGGCCCAGGAGTGGGCGAGGTCCTAGTCTCGTCTTGTTCTGGCGATCTCCGCTCCTTACTGACCGGATTCGCTGCAACAAAGATATACAGTTATATGATGCTCTAAATATGTAGCAGACTTTTTTTATTACTGGTGGTACCCCTTGGGGAATAAAAATGGGGGTGTGGTGTGAGGCTCGCCTGCCGTGAGGTGGCAGGCACTACTCACTCAACCCCCCGTGGACCTGCTTCAGCGCGAATCCAGAGGTCCCCGTGGTCTCTGTTCAAGAACTCTGTGCCAGTGAAGCCCTGGCGCGCTTTGCTGGCATAGCCAGCCCGCCTTGTGGGGAGTTGTAGACACACCGGCGGTGTGAGGTCACTCTTACACCGCCGTCCTCCCTCCGGGACTCTTGCAATGGAGACACACAGCCCCCGCCGTGTGCACTCCCAGTGACCCCGAAGGCCCCCTTTAGTCACCTCTGACGACAGGCGAGGGGGAACCGTAAACATGTAGCAGACTACCCTATGGTGAGTTGAATACAAGCAAACTTTATACGTCCCACTGCTGGGCACAGGCTGTAGCCTGCATGAAGTTTTGAACTGCTACGAATCACACTCCAACACGTGAGGTCATCGCGGATTTTCGAAGCGATGAATGTAAAGCATGTGTTATACGGTTGCCAACAAGCATCTCTGCAGAGGTGATTGTAGTGTTTGCATGTATCTAGACAATACGCTGTATCACACACAGGACTAGACAGCAAGTGACATTGACAGATCTGTCACTGTCAGTGGTTTGCGCCTCGGGTCGCCCATTGTTCTTCCGACCGCCAGCACAAGCAGACGTGCGTGCCTTACTTGGTGAAGCAGTGGATGTAGGTACTACATTTTGATACCCTTGCACGGTATCAGGACACTACAGTGATATTGTTGGAGTGACCGCTTGCCATGCTGGTCGAACGTCTCAGATACACAGTTTGCGACAAGCTCCCAAGGTTTGAAAAAGCTAACGGCAAGCTGTCAGCGCGCTCGCCGCTACTATGCCACTCAACTCGCAGCTCGCGTCCTTACAACTTTAGGTTCAAATTTGAATGGCAAGGATGGATTCTTGCGTGCTGGCATAATGTGCTATGAGCTTAACGCGTCTCCCGAAGCCCCTGAAAACATACACCATTCATCGTCTGCATGTACGTTTGTAGCTAAAGCCACGTGATTGAATATCTCGTTGATTTCAGAGGCGTCTCCTAAGTTCGGCTAGGGTAAACAGTTTTCTACTGTCAGACGCACTTGGCCGTAATTGTGTACGAAAGCCCCGGGCGAGGTGTCGCAGCCACGCGCGCGCCCTAACGACTAGGGCTGTGCTGACTGTCGGCTGTTGATATCGAGGTAGGGGTAAAATGCATTCGAAAATTGAGGATTGACTAACTAATAGGCTCTAGTTACATAACCAAATAATAAATAAGGATGTAAACCTACTGAATGCATTTAAAAGTTAGTACACTTGTTATAATGTAGGTACTGTTTGTAAACATACTCGTAGTATTCCACTTAAAATACGAGTGTAAAAAAGAAATATCAGTCTAGTATGTGTACTCTCAAGTTAATAGGATGCCAGTCCAGAATAAGATAAGATAAGATAAGAAATACTTTATTGCAAATGAATCAAATAAATTTACAGATGATAAAACATGTATACGTTGATGTACAATTTAGGCGGTCTTATTGCTAAAAGCTATCTCTTCCAGACAACCTACAAGCAAAGGAAATATGACAGAGCGAGTTTGAAAGTGCACAAATAATACAGGACAAAGGTGAAATTACTATTATAAATACCACAAATAAATACCTATTATTAAAATAAACGATACTATACTTTGTATACCATTGTTTGCCATTGTAACGGTCGCTTTTGGGTAGTTAGTAGATTCACAAAAACGTCGTTTACAAATTAGAAGATTTATTCGAGGTAGGTATTTAGTGCACTAGGGTCGTGGGCGTAGGGCCCGTCTGATTGGGTTCGCTTTTTGGGTAGGTAGTTTTACAAAATATTCCTAGATAAGCATTAAAGGACTAATAATTATTGATTTTAGATGCAGTTAGCTTAATTTAGTTTTAGGATTACAAAGTTATTTAGAGATTTAAATTCTAGGTACTATTTTTCAAAATAAAATTTGCACGTGTTTAGTTTTTAGTCGTTTAGTTTTAGTTTTAGCAACTTAGTTTTCAATTTAAATTAGTTTTTAGCTTAGTTTTAGAGCTTAGAAAATTTTACAAAAAAATTTTAACAATCTAGAAATTTATTTTTAGTTTTAGTGAACACTTTTTGAGGCGATTGTACTTTTGTACAATTTAGAATAGCAATCGAGAAAAATATTTGTGCAGATAGGTAAGCGTGCGAAAGGGAAGTGATGAACAGCAAGTAAGGTAAAACGGCCTATTACCGCCAGTTTAAGCTGCCTTCGAATTAAATTTAAAAAAATAGATGTAAGCTGTTACTTTAGGGACGATATTATAATTTATAATGAATCTTAATAAAGTATTCTATGGTATTCAGGGTTCAAATTTAGTATTCCATCACATGATAATTAATAAATAATTGTTAAAGCCGAAAGAGCAGTTTTTTCTATTACCGAACATGGAATGCAGTCGGAGTCTATTACCGTTTTCTCTGTTTCTATTACCGACTCATACAAAAAAATCCACTTTCCCTACACGATTATGTTTTAAAAATAGTTGTAAGAGTTATTGATTACCTGTATACAAAATTATTCATAAACAACTCCTACAGCACTTACATTTTGGCCATCTTAATTGATTAAATCTTAGTCTCAGTGAACAGTCTTCAAAGAAATTAAACTTACTTTGAACGATCTAGTACTAATTGAATCATCATCATGATCAACAGTCCCACGATCTACGATCTCTATTGGACATAGGCCTCCCACATAGATTTCTAGACGAACCAGTTGTAGGCGGCCTGCATCCACCGAAACCCTATGATCTTTATCAGGTCTTTTGGCTTCAAATGGTTTCCACTCGTGGACTTTTCGGCCCTAACGTGCCTGACCCACTGCCACATCAACCTGTTGGGTTACGTCGGCTACTTCAGATCTGCCTGTTTCTTTTCCTTACAATGTGACAATCAGAGAGTACACAAAATTAAATGGAATTTGGTCACTTAAATTAAAATAGTTCAAGTATCTATGTGAGTCGGTAATAGAATCAAGTATGAAGATTACAATATTTTATTACCGACCAAAACAATTTATAGCAAACAGTTGAAAATATCTATTTTATAGAAAGCTGTTCAATCCAATGACATGACCATGTATTTTCTTGAAATAAGAAGTAGTCATTTATTGTGATAAATGAATTTATTTAACGTATAATAACATCAAATAATAGGAATAATAGCTAACGTTGAAGCGAGTTTCACCCGAAATCGCGAAGAAAAACTATTGTCGTTAATTGATTCCAATAAGTAAAATAATGTTATGAATTGAACAAAAAAGAAACTAATCTAATAAAGTGGTTAATAGTTGCCCTTTATTCAAAAATACTAAATGTTGCCGAATTGCGAACAACGACATGATGTCGTTATTAGAATGAAATTGTGAAATTTTCATTCTATTACCGCCAACAATTAAAACATGATTTTATGTCATAAAAACCAATAATTATGGTTATATTAAGGGTTATTTAGGAAGACTAATATATAGATTACAGTTGTTATTGATAGCAACAAGATGAATCCAGTTTAAGTATGATATTTCCCCTAAGTAATATCTAGGTGTACTTTCATGAGTGGAGACGCAGCACTATGAAATGTGCGTACATTTCGGTCATGTCCAACTTAACGCTTAATTATTTTATTATCTGACTATTTAGACTCACAAACTTAATTGTTTTTGTTGGCCAACAAAATTACCTAACGAATTTTCAAGTTGCTAGTTTGGTAGAACCTACATTCAGTCCAATAATAAATGATTTAAAAATTGGTCGTTAATAGGCAGTGTTTTTAGGGGGTCGTTATTAGGCCGTTTTACCTTAGGTAGTTAGCAATGATTTTAAGAATTACTCCGTCTGTTACAAAAATATTTACGTTAAGACAATGAGTTTATATAATTTAGTTAGAAAAAATTTACGTTAGATCAATATCAGCAAAAAAAGGAAGGTAAACTAGAAAAAAAAAAAACACACTATTACACTATAAAAACCAAAATCAAAAAATTATAATAGGATAGGAATAGTAGGATTTCTTTTATTACGTGCCGGAATATTGCAACAGTAGAGTTTTACTGGTGGTTGTTTAGGGCCATACAACGTACATTAAACAAAGAGTGTATAAAGGAGTACATTTAACAATCGGTCAAGAAAGTTGGAGTGTAATAATTTTCACCATGTAGTTAAGAAGTCCAAAGCAGGTACTGAATTCGTACTACCGATCAGCAAGATTTACATTTCGAACTTTGAACTTAACTTTCTGTACCGATTAACGAACTCTATATTTTAATTTTAATCGCTGCACCTAGAGACTTTACATTATATCGATAAATCCCAAATTGTTCCCCTTGTCCCACCCCTACCGCTGCAGCGTGTCCCTGGCAGCCGCCACTTGGCACCACTAGCGTTCCGCCAAACTTTTATTTATTCTGTCACTGGCAGAGCTTAGCTTTTTGCCATTCCACGCGTCTGGAGTGGACGGCTCTATTGTGCCATTGTTATGGAATTATTGGAAATTGGAATGAGTTGGATGTGTGAGGCCTAGAGACTAATTGATGTGCTGTGTTTTATAAAGGCAGACTTGAACAAAGCAATGTAGGTCACTATACATCGTACGAGTAGGTATGACCATTTTGGAATTCGTTTTTTTTTATCCATTTGGAGCGGTGTTGAAACCTAGAAACCAGGTTGAAAGTTTCATTGTCTGTTACTGTTTCACGACTGATTTGGTGTAATGGTTGACAAGTCGTCTACTATACCAAAGGTCGCCGGTTCGATCCACGAACAGTACAAACATTTGTGTGCATGAACATGTTTTTTTGTATTTGGCTGTGTGTTTCCTATGTAATATTAAGTATGTATTTTCAAAAGAAAAGTACCGTACTTACTTAAGTATGTTTATCCGTTGTCTAGTATCTCATATTGAGAGCTTTAATTAGCTTATCTAGGGGCTAGGTGGCGATGTGCGGAATAATGTCCAGGGATATTTATTTATTTTATAGATTTAACGTTTTAATTAGAATTTGATGTCAATTCCAGTTTTTTTCTCATTTAAACCTGACTCTTGACGATCGAAAAAGAAGTTCGCTACACCATTAAAAGTCGCGGGTTCGACAGCGTCATTCGTATGTATGAAAATATCTGCTTGTACTGGGGTGGGAGTTTTCTAAATGTATATTATGTATGGCATTGCAAAAAATCTTGAGACTTCACCTTCGAGTGAAAACTTCAAGAAAGGAATGAGGTTAATCTCTGTTAAAAAATAAAAAGTTACTATCGTCACTCTGTGCTACACCCAACGTAGTTAGAAAGAAATCAACGAACGCTAGTTTCGTGGCCCCACAGTCGGACGGGTGAGCAAACGGTGTGATGGGTTTCGTGCCTCCGAATAACACGCCCGGTAATACCTCTGTGACGTGGATTTGGGCTGTGGCCGCTGTGAACGGTGATAAAACTGAGCTAGGAAATGTGGCGCTATGAGTTATGGGTAAAGAATTCAATTTAAGGTTTTTTACGAATACTTATACTTACTTCATAGTAAAAATTATTCGAATCAAACTTTTAATGAATTTTAGGAACAATAATTTTCGGCTACGTATTTCAATGCCAACACGCCCGCGACTCCGACCGCTTGGACTTTAGTTAAAAAAAAACAAAAATTGTAACCTAGGTAGGTATGTCCTATTCAGATGTAAAAGCTATATTATTGTAAAGTTTCATTAAAATCCATCCAGTAGTTTTTAAGTGAAAAAGCAACACACATCCACCAATACACACTTTCGCTTTTATAATATTAGCAGGATTCTACTTTTTTTGGCACTCGCCATATAGTATTGACGACCGTCTTGGTGTAATTGTTGAGAAGTCGGCTACTACACCAAAGGTCGCGGGTTCGATCCCCGCTCAGTACAAACATTTGTGTGCATGAACATGTCTGTTTGTATTGGTCTGGTCTGTCTGGTCTGGTCCTATGTATATTAAGTATGTATTTACAAAAGAAAAAGTATTTAAGTATGTTTATCCGTTGTCTAGTATCCATAATAACGGACTATAATTAGCCCACTTGGGACTAGATGGCGCTGTGTGGAATAATGTCCAAGGATATTTTATTTTTATATATTTTTGTTGTTACACAATACTGTAATTACAAGTACATTAATGTGTGATATTAAAATGTGTTATGAGTAGTGTTAGATAAAAAGATCGAATCTTATCTTCACTCAAAAAACCGATGTGGAAGTCCACGTCCATAACCAGTCAATTCTTATCAATGTTATAGTGTGATTTATTTAAGATATTTGAACAGAAACTGTCGTATCACAAAATATGATATTTCTATATTTTCAAAGATATTAACAGAATCAATTTTCTTCGTATTAATAAAAAAAGGCCCATTTAAGCATAACTCACAAATAGGTTTACGAACAAGCGCTAGTGGGCGGGCAGTGAAATGGCTCTTAAGTCTGTGAAATCGGAATACAATTACGTTTAAAGCGTTTTGTTTGTTTGCTTCGTTCTTAAACGAACGTTCTACCTTCTTCCTCCGAGCTAGATGTAATAAAAACCCATATGTTTTCTGAGGCTACATTGCGAAGCGACGGCTACAATGCCTTATCCTCAAAAAAATGAGTTTTGGTTAAAACAAAGTGTCTTTCATAAAGATCTGTCTTCAACTAAAACTCTCAAGGTCTCATACCTTGTTTGAGACTAACATCCTTTAGTTTAAGTTTTATCTTTGCCAGTTAACGTGTATCAAAAAGCTAAAAATCGCTGTTTTAGTGGCCCTCGACAATAGCTGATTGCTCGAGCCCGCGCGTGCCCCAGCACACCGGACCCTGCTTCATCTGGCGGCGAGGCCGTAACTTGCAGATAATGCATTTTATAATTATTATTTACGTTGCCGAAACCTGCCATTTTGAGATTTTCGAAATATTACCTACTTTTTATGAATTAGTTATTAAGTTTTACTTTTTTTTTTCAGTAACTGAATTATTACCAGCTGTAGTTTAATTGGCGTTTGATCACCCTGTTCAGTTGTTATCAATGCGCATTTTGGCAGGAAATATTAGGGCTAATTGTTAGTAGAAAGTTCGTTGAGAAACCCACTGCACCACTTTAAGTAGGTATCGCTATTAAAGCAATGTTGCATCAATGAATTAACTTTTATGAATAAGGGAGTAAGTATCTATTTAGGAATATCTTTACCTAGGTAGGTACATTTAGGTAACTGTAGCTGTCTTTCACACCGTTATTAGCCTACAAACACCGTGGTATTCACTTAATTAGTATAAATATAATCATTAAGACACTATTCGAAGCTCCACATATACACTGCCGCAAAGTAGCTTCAAATATCGTCTAACGTTGATACCAATATAGATAGATGTAATAATATTTTACGTTCAAACAGAGTTCATTAGATACTAAATAAAACATCATTAAAAGGAAACTAAAAACATCACATGTTGATGAAGTGCTTCGTGAATATTCAAGGAGCTTTAAAAAGGGGTTCTCAATGTTATTCCACGTGTCGAGCTGGTCTAACTACATGTTGGCGCGAATCTTTGGGAACCGCAGCACCTGTGGCGAGAGTGGAGTGAGATTGTTGCTAAGAGAACACTTTGTAGAAAGATAAAGCATAGCGCCCTCTGGGGGTGAGATTATTAGAAAATGATTTGGTTAAAGAACCAAGTGGTTGTGAAAATTTCTTTTAAACCAAATTCACCTCTCAGAAACCTTACGAAGAAAAAATGTTACGCCTTAAACTAATACTACCTAGCTCTAGGTTAAAATTACACTCAGCGGGCCCTCTATCAATGCCAACAAAAATATATTAGAAGCTTCCAGAACCTTCAAAAACAATGGACTGCGAGAATATTTTCATAACCAAATTAAAAGAACTTTTGATCCATAAGAAATATTACAGTTTCAAATAATATTCTGACTATAAATTTTGAAAATGTTGTAATGGTTCTTCTCTCTCCCAATATTTTTTGCAGTGCCTTTCAAGGTCTAAATGGTTGCCCTAGCTCATAAGCCTTTATAAAACCTTTTTGTATATTATAGATGCAATAAAGTATTGAGCTTACTACTTGATCGAGTCATCTTCACTATCTATCTATCTTCACGGTCTATCTTTCATTGCCGAAGTTTTAATTCTAGAAATGCATTACATCGGCTGGCAGTAAAACCATCTCGCTGAAAATGTTGGGATGCACTCATTTAGCATACACTCAAAATGCATAATTTCGTTTTTTCTTCTGACTTCTTTCGGGTTTAGGAAAAATCCTCTGTAGAACGGAAATATCTTCAAAATTAGCACTCTGAACGAGGAACCTGTGCAAAAATAGTGAAAAATTAAACCTAATAATTTCTATTTTAAACCAACCCATCAAAGGTAGGTTTACAACGGCTACGTTAAATACGCTTGATTGTAAGTCAGTTTTTGGTAGTTACCCCGCATACCGCCCGTGGCCTACTCCCTTATTCATAAAAAGTTAAACAGCTCTTCAACAACACGGTAACTTTTGTATCGCTGTGTCACTTTTATTTTTGTTGCTGCCGCCATTTGCGAGTAAGTGACACAACACGTCAATTGCTTAAACTAAGCGTTGCGTTCATTTTTATGAATAAGGGGCTCGCTACAGCAATGTTGGCCATGCCATAACGATCACCTGTCTCCCCTGGCCAACCTCGTTGAATTTCGGGGGCTCAAGTGGTTAGATTAAGCCTAGTCTCAGGTCGGATAACATCAGACAGCAAGCACAGGTGTTATCAGCACCATGTTGTATCATCTCCTAGTTGAGAGCAATACGGTCTGATGTTGCATAATTTCATACTTAGTCGAATTGTGCACGAGCACTGGGACTTACAAAGCTGGTGTTGGTTATTTTGTTATGCTCGACGTTTTTAGGTATTTTAATATGAATAAAAAATAACAGTCTTACGTGGTCTTATTACTACATAAAATAATAATGAGACAAACAGCTGGTTTTATGGCCCAACGTTCGTTCACGCGCCCAGCGGCTGCGTCCGCAACGATAAACCTTTGTTTTACACGCAAAACGTTATTAAAAAGGTCCTGTGTTGAAGTTATGGTCTTATGCTACTGGCTGCAGCGCAAGAGGTTCGGTACAATGTGTACAGTCAATAGCACACTAGGTTACTCCATTACCGTTTTTTCTCTCGCTCTTGCCAAATGTCATTTCTTTGCAATAGAGCAAGGAGGACTAACGACTGTTCATTGAGTGAGTATGAGTAAATATTATGTTGTGTATGCGTTTTTGCTGGTTCTGTCTGGTCCGTACTTTTTGATCAACATCCTGTTGTAGTATGGCCGAGTACTGCTTAGTTTGGGATCGATGATCTCGGTGTTAGATGTCCCAGGTTTTTTTTATCTTAGTTTATTTCAGATTGGAGGAGGCCAGGCTCCCGTTAAACACGAGAGAGTATTAAGTTTGTGAATCTGTCTGTCACTATGAGTTTTTCAGAAGCACACAGTAGCCGTATCGCGAGTGTTCTTACATTTCATTGTAGTCAATTGATAAAATTAAAGTCATAAGTTTTAGTTCAACCTTTCTTGGACCCAAATAGATTTGTTGAGGACACTCAATCTGTTGGGGTATCCAAAGTAACATTAATTAGACGATTATTTTTACACAGTGTCATCCTCAGAGGTTTTGCAAAACGGTATCCGCGTTTTTAATGGCCCCACGCGTTATCACGTCCGCCGAAGCACGCCACCTGACCTCCCCCCCTTGCCGTCACAAGTTGACGCGGCAGGCTTGGATAAACCTGGATGGGAGTTTAGGATATCACAGGTGAAAACAGCTATGATTTAATGATTTTTAAAATCTGGGGAAGTGTGTTTATTTCCTGTCTAAGGTCCTTTTTCTGCGTTCACTGTACTTATAGAGGAATTAGAATTGAGAACAAGTCTACTGACCATAAAACGTTAAAAGAAAGAAAGTTTTTTTTTTACGTTGGTCTCTGCACTATGCTCGAAGCTTGTGTCGCAGCAAATTAGAAATAACACAGGACGTTTTACGTTAAAACTAATTGTAGGCGCTTTAATAATAGAAATCGAAAAAGCATGAATAACAAAAAAAACCTTGGATGCGTGTTTGTATGTGGGGGTGTTGTTTTTGAATGTAGTGTCACTCTGTGTGATCAGTAAGTATAAAATACCTTAACGTCACGGCCTAGGTCTAACGTTACTCGAATAGCCCAAACCAAGTCGAGAAATAGGGTACACGCATTAGTAGTGGACCCGAGCCAGCGCCCGACATGATTGGTGGCGCCACTCGCCGAGAGGTGCTCTGTCGGACGCACTCTTCCCGACGGTTGCAAGATTGATTTCGGTGCTGGAGTAAGCCTTGATTGATTTGGAATTTGGATGGAAATCATATTGAAATTATTTAGTAATTAGCGTGTTAAAAATATCACTGACAGTGTTTGTGCGAATAAAAGGTCTGTTCTTACTCTTTTTAACAAGAAGAACCCTTTGCTTAGTTGTGTTGGGGTGTAAAGCACAAGACGGGTCTCGAACGAAATTAAGTGGTGTATGCTAAGGGCATCTCCGTGCTTCGGAAGACACGGTAATCAGTTAGTTCCGGCTGACGTCGCTAGCTGCCGGTCGTCAAGCTAAATTGTAGGCACAAAATAAATTTTGTGTAGCTTTCTTTAAAACGCCTTCGTTGTCACATGAATAGAATTAAAAAAAAGCTTTAACTATTATGACTATGCCAATAACTCGAAAATGCCAAAAACCAAACCAAGTCGAGAAATAGGGTACACGCACTAGTAGTGGACCCGAGCCAGCGCCCGACATGATTGGTGGCGCCACTCGCCGAGAGGTGCTCTGTCGGACGCACTCGTCCCGAAGGAAGCAAGATTAATTCCGGTGCTGGAGTTAGCCCTGATTGATTTGGAATTTGGATGGAATTTACATTGAAATCATTCAATAATTAGTGTGTTAAAAATTTTGTGGTGTATGCTAAGGGCATCTCCGTGCTTCGGAAGGCACGTTAATCAGTTGGTTTAGGCTGACGTCGCTAGCTGCCAGTAGTCAAGCTTAATCTTAGGCACACAAGCAACAAAAAGAAATTGTGTAGCTTCGTAAAAATGCCTTCGTTGTCACATAAACAGCTGACCATTGTGACTAGGCCCATAACTCGAAAATCGTGCCCAAACAAATGTCGAGAACTAGGGTACACGCACTAGTAGTGGACCCGAGCCAGCGCCCGACATGATTGGTGGCGCCACTCGCCGAGAGGTGCTCTGTCTGACGCACTCTTCCCGACGGTTGCAAGATTGATTTCGCTGCTGGAGTTAGCCCTGATTGATTTGGAATTTGGATGGAATTCATATTGAAATTATTTAGTAATTAGCGTGTTAAAAATATCACTGACAGTGTTTGTACGAATATAAGGTCTATTGTTACTCTTTTTAACTAGAAGAACCCTTTGCTCAGTTGTATTAGATTGTAAATTGACACACTCCGGGTCCAACGAAATTAAGAGGTGCATGCTTAGGGCATCTCCGTGCTTCGGAAGGCACGTTAATCCGGTGGGTCTGGCTGACGTCGCTAGCTGCGTCGTCAAGCTTAATCCTAGGCACACTAGAAACAAAAATAAATTGTGTAGCTTCGTAAAAATGCCTTCGTTGTCACATAAACAGCTGACCATTGTGACTAGGCCCATAACTCGAAAATCGTGCCCAAACCACGTCGAGAAATAGGGTACACGCACTAGTAGTGGACCCGAGCCAGCCCGACATGATTGGTGGCGCCACTCGCCGAGAGGTGCTCTGTCGGACGCACTCGTCCCGAAGGGTGCAAGATTAATTTCGCTGCTGGAGTTAGCCCTGATTGATTTGGAGTTTGGATGAAATTTATATTCAAAAATATTCAGTAATTAGTGTGTTCAAAAATATAGCTGACAGTGTTCGTGCGAATAAAAGTTCAATTGTTACTCTTTTTTTTAACTAGAAGAACCCTTTGCTCAGTTGTGTTGGGTTGTAAAGCGACACACGCCAGGTCCCGAAAGAAATTAAGTACAGTAAGCTTAAAACATCATAATGCTTTGGAAGGCACGTTAATCAGTTGGTTCCGGCTGACGTCGCTAGCTGCCAGTGGTCAAGCTTAATCGTAGGCACACAAGAAACAAAAATAAATTGTGTAGCTTCGTAAAAATGCCTTCGTTGTCACATAAACAGCTGACCATTGTGACTAGGCCCATAACTCGAAAATCGTGCCCAAACCAAGTCGAGAAATAGGGTACACGCACTAGTAGTGGACCCGAGCCAGCGCCCGACATGATTGGTGGCGCCACTCGCCGAGAGGTGCTCTGTCGGACGCACTCGTCCCGAAGGGTGCAAGATTAACTTCGCTGCTGGAGTTAGCCCTGATTGATTTGGAATTTGGCTGGAATTAATATTTTAAATTGTTCAGTAATTAGTGTGTTAAAATATGCCTGACAGTGTTTGTGCGAATAAAAGGTCAATTGTTACTCTTTTTAACTAGAAGAACCCCTTGCTTAGATGTGTTGGGTTGTAAAACGACACAAGACGGGTCTCGAACGAAATTAAGTGGTGTATGCTAAGGGCATCTCCGAGCTTCGGAAGGCACGTCAATCGGTTAGTTGCGGCTGACGTCGCTAGCTGCAAGTCGTCAAGCTTAATCATAGGCACACAAGAAAGGAAAATAAATTGTGTAGCTTTGTAAAAATGCCTTCGTTATCACATAAACAGCTGACCATTGTGACTATAGGCCCATAACTCGAGAATCGTGCCCAAACCAAGTCGAGAAATAAGGTACACGCACTAGTAGTGGACCCGAGCCAGCGCCCGACATGATTGGTGGCGCCACTCGCCGAGAGGTGCTCTGTCGGACGCACTCGTCCCGACGGTTGCAAGATTGATTTCGCTGCTGGAGTTAGCCCTGATTGATTTGGAATTTGGATGGAATTATTATTGAGATTATTCAGTAATTAGTGTGTTGAAATATCACTGACAGTATTTGTGCGAATCAAACTTCTATTGTTACTCTTTCTAAAAAGAGGACCCCTTTGCTCAGTTGTGTTGGGTTGTAAAGCGACACACTCCGAGTCCAACGAAATTAAGTGGTGCATGCTTAGGGTATCACAATGCTTCGGAAGGCACGTTAATCAGTTGGTTCCGGCTGACGTCGCTAGCTGCGTCGTCAAGCTTAATCGTAGGCACACAAGAAACAAAAAGAAATTGTGTAGCTTCGTAAAAATGCCTCCGTTGTCACATAAACAGAATACAAAAAAGAGCTAACCAGTGACTAGGCCCATAACTCGAAAATCGTGCCCAAACCAAGTCGCGAAATAGAGTACACGCACTAGTAGTGGACCCGAGCCAGCGCCCGACATGATTGGTGGCGCCACTCGCCGAGAGGTGCTCTTTCAGACGCACTTCGTCCCGAAGGTTGCAAGATTGATTTCGGTGCTGGAGTAAGCCTTGATTGATTTGGAATTTAGATGTAATTTATATTGAAATTATTCAGTAATTAGTGTGTTAAAACATCGCTGACAGTATAGGTATACGTTCAATAATTGTAACTCTTTTTAACTAGAGGACCCCTTTGCTCTATGCTTAGGGCATCGACACAATCCGGGTCTAACGAAATTAAAAGGTGCATTCTTAGGGCATCTCCGTGCTTCGGAAGGCGCGTTGATCAGTTGGTTCCGGCTGACGTCGCTAGCTGCGTTGTCAAGCTTGATCTTAGGCACACAAGAAACAAAAATAAATTGTTTAGCTTTGTAAAAATGCCTTCGTTGTCAAATAAACAGCTGACCATTGTGACTAGGCCCATAACTCGAAAATCGTGCCCAAACCAAGTCGAGAAATAGGGTACACGCACTAGTAGTGGACCCGAGCCAGCGCCCGACATGATTGGTGGCGCCACTCGCCGAGAGGTGCTCTGTCGGACGCACTCGTACCGAGGGCTAGTAGATTTATTTCGCCGCTCGAGTTCGCTTTGATTGATTGGGAGCTTACGAAATAGGAGGCGTTTTGGATTTAAGGATTAATATTGAAATTATTCAGTAATTAGTGTGTTGAAATATCGCTGACACTATTCCTTGGAATATCTGTTGCTTTACTGTTTTTAATCTCTTTCGTAGCACAGCCCCATGTTGGGCGCCACTGCTAAGAGGTATTCTTTCGTAAATCTTATTTTTAGCTGGTTTAAATTAGAATTTGCGATATGTTCTTTTTTCTAAAAATACAGTGTTCCATATTGATAAGAATAACTCGCCAGTCTTCCAAAAAGGCTTTATTCACTTTGTTTTTCTCTTTCACCGTTTTTTTGCCGTTCTGTTCTCTCAGACCTTCGTGGCCCAGTGGTTAAATATTGCGGGCCCAGTAGGGTCTGCGAACAGTGGGTGCCAGCGGGCCGGAGTGCGGGGGTGCTCTGAGCCCGCGTTTTCAAGAGTTTCAAATTGACCGAAACACCTACTTGCAAGTGGATTATTTAACACTGCTTTAGTTCATAAATAACCAATTTTACTTAAATATAAACTAAGTGGAAAAAAACACTTTCTTAAAGTTTTCAAAAAATAAAAGCCTATAAGATTCAGTAATAGATAATACTATTCCTAAAAATGTTATCAGTATATCCTACTACCTGTTATTATTAACGCGAAAGTTTGTTATGTGTGGATGCCGTGTTGCTCTTTCACGTGAAAACTACTGAATAGTTTTTATTGTAACTTTACAATAATGTAGCTTATACATCTGAATCGCACATAGGCTACAATTTATAAAGAAGAATTACTTTTTGTTTTTCCACTTAAATCCACGTGGACGATGTCGCGGGCGGCCGCTAGTTTTATCATTAAAGGGACAAATCCTAGACAAATGGCTCGCTTCTTATCCAAACATCGCCCCAATAGGCCTTGTTGTGTTAAATAGCAGGGCCTAATCGTTGACGCCTCTATCGGGCATATATCACGGGTGTCCGACGCAGGGGCCCACCCGTCATCCTGCCAGCTGCCAGCCGGGGGCCCAGGACATGCACTACAGATCTTCAGGGAAATTACCACATGAAGGATGGAAAAGGCATTGCCTGATTTTAAATCTTTTTTTTTCAAAATAATTCATCGAATAAATCTATATCTATAAATCCATAAATATTGTTTTCATAATTTACTTTCCGTATTAAACTTATTCAAGACAACTATATGCCTCTAAACGCTATCTGAACCTAGGTACATACACGCGTCAAAAGCTTGTATAGTGAAAACAGTTATACACTTTTTTGTTGTTGCCACATCCTACTTATATTATAAATGTGAAAGTTTGTATGGAGGTGCCGTGTTGCCTTTTCACGTAAAAACTACTGAATGGATTCTAATGAAACTTTACATCTGAAGAGAACATAGGCTACAATTTATAAATACTCATATAACTTTTTTGTGCGCTAGTGCATACTTAGGTAATTTACACAGGAGATTCCCAATACAGACACACATGTTCATTCATACACACGAATGTTTGGAATGTGCGGGGTTCGAACCTGCGACCTCATAGATAGATTAGACCTGGAAGACAGCGGGCAATACACCACACCCACCAGTTGTATTGCCTGCAAGCCATCATTAAGAAACCTGCAGTCTGTCTGTCCGTTCAGCGGCATCCATTGCAGCCTATTTATTTGGGTCTAGTCGTAAATCTAGCTTTTTATTAGCCGGTCTGCTTTTGAGTATTTACATTTGCCGCGAAAATGGTTTATTTTAGACGTTTTTATAAGAATGTGGGCTATAATGCGCCGGGTGGTACACATATTGCGCAGTTTTCAACAACAAAACTAAATCAGTTTACCATTTCCATATTAGTTGATATGATATCACTGCAACGCAATAGAAAGAGTTATTGTTATAATGAAGTATGGTTTAATATAGATCGTCCAAGCTAAAATAACGCGCCCCTCCACAGCATCTACGAATACAAGCAAGCACTCTAGTATGCACAGATGCGGTGGCGGGGCGCGTCATTTCAGCTTAGGCGATCGCTACTAACTCAATCCTAATTACTCGCTGGATATTATAGGCAAGGCATAGCCTAATTAGGAGAGGCACGTCTCACACTATATTACTATCGAATGCCCATTTTATTAGCCGAATATCTGGGATGACGTATATCTACTGTGCAACCGTATCGTTTAATTTATAATTATTTAACTAGCAACGAAACAGATTTATAAGGCAAGGCAAGGCAGACCTATAACCGACGAAGATGTTTGAGAGGACTGTAGTCCGCTCACGTTAAGAATGCAGTGATTTTGAAATTTAATTTTGTCGCACAAAAAAAAACTCAGATCCACAACCTTTGCGTTCGAAAGTATGCGTTCAGCTGGTCACTGTAGGCTTTTTTTTTTCAAATTAGGAACGATTTGGTTAGTGAGGGGGCATGCTAGGTAGAAGGACAAGTATGAAATCACTGCATTCTTAACGCGAACGGACTATACGGCGATTGGAAGACGCAAATGTTTGTCAGGATCGTAGCAAGTCCCCCTGATGGGTTCTCGCCTCGGCGTGGCGAGGGGGCCTAGTACCGGTGATAGGGGAACCACCGGGAAGCGAGAGAACCCAGGCGTGGCAGTGTGGTGGACTGGGAACCCACCCGCTGCGGCCCGCAAGGGCGACGTGGGGCTGCGGGGCCAGTGGGGCCTGCAGGCGCCTTGAGGCGCGTGGTTGGGGCCGCGGCACACAACCGGTTGGTGGGGGCCAGTAATCCGTGGCTGATCCCCCCTGTGCATCGCGGCCCGGCGGGGCCGTACCGCCGGTTACGGCAGCGAAGCCGCCCTTTGGGTGGGTCGTGGTTGCGGGCCCAGTAGGGTCTGCGAACAGTGGGTGCCAGCGGGCCGGAGTGCGGGGGTGCTCTGGCTTGCATTGCACGGCGTCCACCGAGACGGCGAAAGTGCCTGCGTATTCCAGGCGCTTTCGTGGCCTCCCCCCTTCGTTGGGGGGGGTCGCTTGGAGGGGGCCCCATTAGGGGCTAGCACTGGCGGCGGAGCAGTGCGGCATTACTTACGGTAGGATCCAGCTTCGCCGCCAAAGTGCCACAATCGTGTGCCGTGGGGTTTTACTCGGTAGGAGTCCGACATAACCTCGTCGTCCCCCCGGGCAGCGAGGTATCCATGAGGATTTCCCCACGAAAAAAAAAAAAAAAAGGATCGTAGCAAGTGGAAAAATGTGCTCTCTGCATACCCCGCGAGAAAATACGCTCGATGGTTTTTAGTATGTAAGTATATTTTATTATTCATCGATTAGTCGACCTGAATTTCAATTAAGTTCAAGTTCTCATCTACATCTTACACTAATATCATCTGTCCTGAATTAAACAGAGCTTGAGCCCTGTGGATGTCGGAGATTGCTAAAATAAAATACTTAAATATTTCTAAATACTTGAGATTAAACTCACCAAGAGGGAAACACTTTAGGTCTATTTGAGGACCTGTTGAAGAGATCGCCTCCTTGGCCAAAGCTATAGATAATATGTGAATACACAAGCCTTCCATTAAAAAATAAAAATATTTTTTCCACTCTAAAGACAATAACAACACGAAAAAGGAAACTTCCATAAACAATGTATGAATAATCGCCGCCCATCAGGCATTACTAGCATTAGTGCCCGATGACTGTCGGGGGCGGCCCGTCGACTGTCGGGGGCGGCCCGTCGTCAAACACCATGAATTAGGCACGTGGGAACGCGCGACTTGCCACAACCACCGCTCCTGGGGGGACCATGCTTCTTGCGCGGTGTAGGATAAACGCATTTATGTAAACAAAAAAAATGCCCACCCAAGAACAGGTCCAATGGGCCTGTTGGGGAATGAGCAAGACAAAAAATACAAAGGCGTGTAGAGCGACACGTTTAGCTGCATCGGAAATTATCGACACACATCGGTGATGACCATAGCTTTCGGTACAGTGTTACTTCCGCTGTCGTTTGCACTCACGTGGATTAAATCTTTCTGTCCCTGTTTGTTGGCTACACGCACACGCCACAGTGAAAATTGTAGTTGTGGTTGTGTGGGTGCGTGATTACGTGTGGTTGTGACTGTCCATTTTTCGGATTCGCGAAGATAACGTAACGTATCTTCGTCTTTTGTTTATATCAATGGACAATGGACTAAATATTGGGACACCTTAGACTGTGATCGTCTCATGAGCTTCTACTATGGGCGTCAGAGACTAATAAACCATAATAATCTCAGTGGTCTGGATGATATCGCGTCTAACGCTAAGTCAAGTTGTATGATCAACGGCACATTACGCTATCCATTTCCAATCCTTTTGGCTCCATTGCAAAGAAATGTCATTTGCCAAGAGAAAAACTGAATTAGTACTTAAATCTCTGTAAACAATCTCAGTAATTGTTTTCTTCGTGCAACAAAGTATATCTTATCTTAAAAAAGGTGACACTTTAGAACGCATACCATTTATTGACGTAATTTCATTTGCCATACATCAATTGGCATAATCATCGAAAAGCATAATTTTTATTGGCATAAATTTTAAATCGCATAATCATTTTAATGCAGAATAGTAATAAGGCATAACATCAAAAGGCATAATCATCACTATGCATACTTTCGTTGATCATAACTTCAATAAGCATACTTTAAAACGCATAATGTCAGTACGCATAACTATCAAAAGACATAATGTCACTATGCATAACTATTAATATTCATAATTTTGTTTGACATAATATTAAGAAGCCTAATTCACATAAGAGCATTTTTTCTACTTCAGGGCAAATCCGACTCAGCCAACCCCGACACCACTTGGTACTAGTTTTGCCCTACCCCAAGAGTGTAATTTAAACCCGCGTAGGCATGGAGGGGCGAGGCGGTCCCACGAGTGCTGAGGTGCTGAGCGAAAGCCATCTGTGACGATTAGCACTCGTGGGACCGCCGGAGCCCCGCAATGCCGGAGCCGTGACAGAATTCTTTTGCTGTCTACATTTCACTATGAGCAAAATAATTAATGTATGTCAATATGAGCAAATGATATATTAAAATTTTGTTAATAAACTAAATGAAGGCGGTTTTCGGACAAGTGCTCTTTGGATTTTTTACATTTACATTACATGCTGCTTGCGTTTAACATGTAATATTTGTAAGCTGCATAATAAATGTATGCTTTTTGAATTTATGGTAAATGAGTGTTATGCCTTTTGAAAATATGGATTTTGACACTTATGCTTATCAAAAGTATGCCTTTTGAGGATTATGTCTTTCGAATATTATGGCAAATAAAAATTATGCCTTTTGATACTTATGGTTAGTGAAATTATGCCTTTTGATGAGTATGCCTTACGAATTTCGGCCATGTTATGGTATGCGTTATGATGTTATGCTTTTAGGAATTATGGCAAGTGATGATTATGGCTATCAACATTATGCATTGTGATTTTATGACCAAAAATGTTATGCGTTTCATTAGGTAACCCTTAAAAAACCTAATGTGGTTTTCGAAACTTCTTTTTTAAAGAGAGATTCAATATGAATCTTACAAAAAAAGGTTTTTCAAACTTTGTATGGGGATAGATAGTAGAAGAAAATAAGTTCATAAGTTCAAGTCTCTAGGATATCGCTATATATTAACGTAAAATAGTAGTCGCACAAGTAATAGAACACATAACAACAGGGAAAAACAAAAAAATAAACAAACTGACTGACTGACACTGAGCACTTTTCCCATAATTTTTGTCCCAAATTTTCCCATATGAAGTATGGTGTCAATATTTCTAGCTGTCTAGAGGTACCAGTCTTCGTACTATGTCTACACAACCGTCATTTTAGTCAGACATTGACCTAGTTTGGAAAACTAATACAGGGTGGTTTTTGAGTACACTTGAATTTCTTTACAGGTTGTGCTCGAAAGAGTCCTAGGGGAATTTGGATAACCCCCCTTAGCTGCTAACCTACATTTTCCCTTATTTCTGTGATTCTGATTTTGATGGAACATAAAAGAAATGAGTTTTTGAGGAACTCAGCTGATAACAGCCTAACTCCGAATTCAAAGTCGTCAATCAAAAATGAAAATTAAATGACGGGTCTTCTTGTAAGCTTAGCTTGTAAGGGCTACTTAAGTAATTGTAAAGAAACCATGCTGAAAACTTCCGAATTTCTTGATGAATCCTTTTCTTGATGAATATTTTCATAAACACTTTTACACTTAACATAAAATGAGTTCCTTTGAGTTTAGTTTAGATTTAGGAACGTTCATGAATACAAACATTTCACCGGACTGTAAACCTTCAAAAACACTTAAAAGGTTTCACCCTCCAATAAAAGCGAAGTGACCGCTAATCGCTCAGGGCGTCCTATCTGTCTATCAGCCCCTAAATATTCTATGGGCGCCCCTTCTCGTCAGCCCAACCACCTTGCGCCTCCCACGCGATTTATTTACTTACAAGCGGCCGCCCGCGACTTCGTCCGAGTGGATTTAGGTTAAAAAATCTTTATTAATTGTAGCCTATGTGAGATTCAGATGCATAAGCTATATTATTGTAAAGTTTCATTAAAATCCAGCTACTGGATGGATTTTTTTCACGTGAAAGAGCAACAAGGCACATTCACACATACAAACTTTCGCATTTATAATATTAGTAGGACTTAACTAGTAAGTGCTGGGCAGACATGGTTTGGAGAATATTTAGAAGTACCAGATTTAATGACTGTACTTTTTTGACAGATTGTTCTCTGCAGAAACTGCACTTTAAGGTTATTAGAAGTACTAGATTGAATGACAGTAAATTGTTTATTGCAGAAACTGCACTTTAAGGATAATTGAGGATCACGTTGATAAATCATTTTAGCGATGGAAAATTGGCCATTTTTATATGGGTCTGATTAGCGTGTAAGTGGTTCCCAAAATTATTTTCACTATACTGAATAAACGTCATAAATGTTACAAAAGAGTCGTGCCATTTCATAGTATAGTGCGTATAGTTTTTTTTTTATACTATGTCGGTGGCAAACAAGCATGCGGGCTGCCTGATGCTGAGCAGCTACCGCAGCCTATGGACACGTGCAACACCAGGGGCATTACTCGTGCGTTGCCGACCCTGCAAGAACCTTTTCAAACCCCTCTTGATGAACTCCATGCTACAGCTCATCGGAAAAACCTCGGCAGGGAGTTCGTTCCACAATTTAAGTGTCCTGGGAAGGAAGCATCTCAGGAACCGAGCTATACGAGCCCATGGCGGCTCTAGAATATGTCGATGAACACCCTGACGATGGCGGGCGGTGCGATGGTAGAAAGTAGCCGTGGGCATCATATTAAACAGATCTTCAGAACAAAACCCGTTGTACAAGCGGTAGAAAACGCAAAGCGAGGAGAAGTAGAAGTAGTAGTAAGTTAGTTAGAACGCCTTTAATTCTGATCGACTCAAATGTCCAATCCATGCTGAAGTAAATAGCAAATGTACTTCAGCAAACGATAAGACAACGCAATTAACTGCAGCCATTCTGACGTCTTGATAGCGGGTAAACTTTAATCTATGAATTGGAATATAATATAATGGCAAAAGGCAACCAAATGTACTCGTACTTTTTCAGCTAAAGAGATTCAGTATTTAAATTTTTGGCTAGGAAGTTAAAATAGCCAGACTCACTCGCACCTTCAAACGTGTGGATGAGGCCTGCGTGCCTTCCATGAAACGATCCCGAGAAAGATGATAATGAGTTCTGTGGACTGTGTAGTCAAATAATAATAACAGTCTCAACAAAAGCATTGAAGCCCTCAACATACCAACTTACCTCATATACACCCTTCAAAAAGCCACAATCCTAAACACATGCCGTATCACCAGGAAATTCTTGTCATCTGGCTTGACATCAGTAGGACTTCATCCTGCTGCGCTTGACTGAGGTCCGCGCAGTAGGTTAATGAACCCATTCCTGGGTTTTTCCAGGGTGGAGAAATTACAATAGTAAAAATAATAAACCCGCAGGGGCGGCTCTTACGAGTTGTTGGTGCGTTACGACACCACGGGTTAACCCGACGTTACCGCAGGGCAGCTTGTGGCGAGCTGTTGGTGTGTAGCGACACCACGGACCCGAGTTCCCCCGAGAGTCGGTCAGGCCCTCCATCTCCGCTTGCCTTCACTGGCCGGCTGGAGTGGACCCCAGCGGGGGCCGCAGGACTCTCACCTCTGGCTTGCCTTAACCGGCCGTCCAGAGTGGGGCGTTAGAGCTGAATGCTCGCAGGGTGGAAGTGAAACATGCCTAAGTCGCGAGTTGGTGAGGTGGGAAACCACCGAGCAGAAAGCGGTGCACACCTCTCGACACCCTGAGCCGCTCACGGCCATGTTGCCGCCTTTGCTGACCTTACGCGTCAGCACGTATGGGTGGCCCATTTAGTGAGCGGCTAGTCACCGTCTGCCAGGAGAGTAAAAATTGAGACATTTTGCATGGCAGACGTCCGTTGTCTCAGGCAATAGCCCAGTTACCGGTAAACCAAATATTCCCCTTCATAGCCTGGTTTTTATTGCCCTTTCTACTTATTTTCACAATAGTCCTTGCATTTTCCGGGTGTTGTCTTTGGGTAGATTTTCATAATTTATCAAGAGACAAAACCGGCAGATGTACACATTGCAAATTCGAGTAAATGGTACCAAAAAGCCTCTACGTGTTGGCTTCGGCCCCACGCAAGCTTCAAAGAACCGGGTCCCCATGGAAAATAATAATAATAATCCATTTATTTCAGGCAACAAATTACATTTTTACAAATTTAAGATCTTAACAAATATAATCGGCCCATATTATAAATACCTTATAGACTAACATATATACTTAACATAAAAACTAAGATTCAAAAAACTAATTAACGCATTTCTGCGACGCTGACGTTAGACGTGGAACGGAGCTAGGTAGCCGGCCTCTAAACCGCCGGTACATTACTCCTTTCGGCCAAAGTTCCTCCTTCATGAAAGTCGACAGATGATCGGTAGGTACTCTCACCACGAAAGAATTAAAATTCACACTATGGTGAGACTACAACCGCTCGACTCTCAAAGTGAATTTGGTCTTGTTCTGCAAATACTCTACGATTTCCTCAGTCTTCGTAGAGTAATGGAGCCGGGACACGTACAGCAGCAAACAAACTGGTGGGTATCGTGTTGCTCCTCTTGGGCTGGGAGCTAACCTCTAGTTTCACGCGAAACTGACCACCGTCATGTTTTAGTTAGTAGAAATCCGACTAGAGTAGTAAAGTAGTTGCTCTGAACCTGGGGTGGCCTTGCGGCGGATATCATTTCGCATCTCGGTGCTCCACGCTTACTTCATTGTCATTAATCATTAATACGCTTCACTCTAAATTAGTACTTTCTCTCATTTTGTATGTAAATAAATAAAATAGTAAAAAAAAAATATTTGGCTTAGTTCTTTTCTCTGAAATGACCATAGGTCGCATAGAAATTGAATTTTAAAGATTCTCACCACGAGTGAAGTGAGTCTTGGCGCCCGCCGTAATACCATAGGCATGCGTAAGCATTCCCTGACGCAAAACATGCTTTCCTTCAGACATTTCGCATGCCTGTTATAAACTACTTAAATATTATTTGGACACAGTTTATCAGTAGCTACTAGAAACTTTATAGTTTAATCTGGCACAACGTTGGAGCCCCAAATACGGGCCCCGCATAATCAGAAAATGTGTAACGATGACGACAGAATTCGAATAGATTGTGGTAATTTATATTCACAAAGTATTTTACTATTAGTTGTGTGTTTTAGTTTGTTTACTTTAGGTATCAATCAATAAATATACACTGCTCAAAAGTGTCTAGGGATATCTCAAGCATTTTCATACAAAGTATAGCTATTTGGGAGGCTGTAAAAATTAAAATATTGATACCAACGTAGAAATTTTTAGAACACAGAAACTGCTATATCTGCCCTTTCAGATTATATAAAGAAATTCATTGTAGTAGCATTATTGTACAATCGTAAGGACGTTAAAAAAAGACAGATTTTTCTTTTAAAAGGTGTCAAAATTTTAGCAAAATCAAACGTTTTTTTGTGTAATATTCTAAACCTTTATCTTATGGCTCTGTCCTCGCGTTATCCTAAGATAATGCTCAACTTGTAAACAAGCGTAACTTTATGAAATATTTGAAAAATGATATCCCTATGATATCCCTAGACAGTTTTGATGTGTGTATTTAAATTTACTCATACTTGAAGAAACCCAAACAAAACCATTTGAATATAAACACATCAAAAGTGTCTAGGGATATCTCAAGCATTTTCATAGAAAGTATAGCTATTTGGGAGGCTGTAAATATTAAAATATTGATACCAACGTAGAAATTTTTAGAACACAGAAACTGCTATATCTGCCCTTTCAGATTGTTTATAGAAATTTATTGTAGTAGCATTATTGTACAATCGTAAGGACGTTAAAAAAGACAGATTTTTCTTTTAAAAGGTGTCAAAATTTTAGCAAAATCAATCTTTTTTTTTGTAATATTCCTAACCTTTATCTTATACCACTGTCCTCGCGTTATTCTGAGATAATGCTCAACTTGTAAACAAACTTAACTTTATGAAATATGTGAAAAATGATATCCCTATGATATCCCTAGACAATTTTGATGTGTGTATATTAGACTTTGACAGTGCTTTAAATTTACACACACACACAACATACATAAACGGCCTATATACGTCCCACTGCTGGGCACAGGCCTCACCTCAACTATGGGGTGGAACAAGCCACATCCAACACGCAGGCTGAGTGCGGATTGTTGGAGGGGTGTAAGGTTAGTGAGCAACCTTAATGAGGGAGGGAGGTGCCCGTGGCGCAGTTGTGACAGTGATCGGCGAAGATCGCTGTTGTGAAGCAACACACGCCGGGTCGGAAATGGGATGGGTGACCACTCCGACCGAAATTTAGTGATGTGTATTTCGGGCATCTCCGTGCTTCGGAAGGCACGGTCAGGCAGTTGGTCCCGGTTGACGTCGTTAGATGGCAGTCGTTAAGCCTAGTCAGAGGCCTTAGGGTTTTCAAACCCATTTTTAGGAACTCCTTGCTATACCTACCTACCTCGGCAAGGAACGCATTCCACAATTTAAGTGTCCTTAGAGGGAATCATCTCAAAAACCGAACTGTATGAGACCACGGCGGCTCTAGAGTTTGAGGAAAACCCTGATGAAGGCCTGATGGCGGTGCGATAGTACAGATAGTACAGTACAGTACAGTACAGTACTTCAGAACAGAACCCAGCTTAGCGCTATGTGCCTTGCCCACAGTACCCAGTCACTACAGCTTGCTCTCCTGCTAGGCCACACAGGCGTCTCCCTAGCGGCCGTGTATACGACCGTGTATACAGGATAGTATGATTATTTACTGGAGCGTAAACGAGACATACATGTAGCGCAGTGTCGTCTCAAACTGTCAATGCTTTGCTCAGGTGTTCGAAGTTCAGTTTGGAAGACAAGTAACATATCTACGTCTTTTTTACTTTAATATCATAAGTATTTACTGAACGAGGAAGGAATAGAGTGCGATTACAGGAAAATATGTTGCATTAGTGCATACTTTTCAGTGTAAATACGAGTATGAAGAGCGAAGCGCCCTCAATCTTGCAACTCTATTGGAGGCGGCCATTGCGCAGATGTGGAGTTACTGGAATGGCCGACGGCCGACCGAAAACTTCGAGTCCTACAATTAAGAAAGAAAATAAATGGACAATAGTCCGATACAGGTTCTTATGAAATCTATAAAACATTAAAAAATAAAATACAAAATTGGACAAACGGTGACGGGGCTCAGCTTATGCTGCCGCGGAAGTATAGATTCCAGGTAGCGCTGGTTTAGGCTAAAATAGAAGTTTCCGTGTAGGCCAAGAATTAGTCAAATCTGAATACGAGTATGTACTTGGACAAATGGGAATTCATTGCGTAACGAAGGTATTTTTTGTTTTGATTAAAATGTGATGGACTGGTAGATATAAAAAAACTGTAGGTGCTTACCAAGAATACAAAAACGAATACACTTTTTTGTTTAAGACGTGTTTTGGTGCTTAAAAACATAAAGGTGTCTGTGGTTCAATAATAGCCGACCGTTAGAAAGCAACAGACACTGAGGTTTTTTCAGGCATCTCCGTACTTTGCGCAATTGCTCCCGGCTGACTCATCGCTAGTTGTCAGTCAATACGCCTAATCGGAAGCTTGAGGGCGGCTTGAAAACATCTAACAGCGAGGACTTACACCCCCCATCACACACAACAATCCGTTACGCTTACGAGCCCGCGTGGTGAAGTATGGTTCGCACCACCCCATAGGTAAGATCTGCGTAAACAATGGGTATTTCTGTTGTTTGCTTGTTTAAATATTTCGCGACACGTTTAAATTTCTGTTCACCCACTTAATACCAAGAAGTATTGTCTACCAGCCATCCTTACGATCACCCTTTGAGTCTCAATCGCTAAACAGATTGTTGTAATTTCAGCCGTGTGTCGCTTCCAGCGGCCCTATGTACCGGTCGTTCGTGCCGGCGGGCGCGCTCACCAGATTACCACCAGTTGGTTCGATTCCCACGGGGTACAAGCCCACCGGGTACAACCAATGTACGATGTACAAATAATACCTACCTATAAATGCTTTTAATGTACTGCTGGTTAAATAAATGATCTGCTTGTAAATTGTAAACCATTTTAGAGATGTTTTGTACAGCGTATTTTAAATACTACCCTTCGAGGGTAGCTAAGATCCATGCGTATTTGCATCTATGTAAGGTTATTGATGTCAAACATGAAATAATGTGGTAAAGGTTGTTCCATTACCAAAGATATATTTGAGTGAGATGATGGCTAGCTCACACGTCAACTTGTGCAACTTGTACAGAGGCGCGCACATCAACCTTTACATAGGGGCACCTTATGCTGTTGACGTAAGACTCATTTTGGAACGGTTTTGTAAAGGTTGATGTGTGCGCCTCTGTACAACTGGGCCCCAAGTCTGCTAATTTTAGAACGTTTTAATTGAGTCGTAATTGAGTCTCAATCGGCTAATTTGGCACATTTTCTATGAAAAATTTGTGAAATTAGACTATTAATTGACACTCAATTACGAATCACTTTCAAGTGAAAATAAATATTTTTGATGATTCGGTCGGTGGTTCATTCGGTGAATGGTCTTCAGAAATATATTAAATTTTGAATTAAATGTGGTGACTTCATAGTTGAGGTGAGGCCTGTGCCCACCTATGGGATGTATAAAGGTTGTTTGATTACTTACGTTTCCGTCTCTCTGTTGTTGTTGGTTGGTTGTAGTCTTTGTCCGGTATCTCCTCTTTCACTTTGGCCTCCATCTGGAAAGAGACAGAAGATATTATTAGCAGGGTCTTGTAAATATTCAAAATCTCCTTTAACTCGCTTCGAATGTGTAGTTGTCGGGTTCTGTGCCATAATTTGAAAATAATAATCTTTTAGGTAGGAATTTATCTTTGAGAGCGTCGTGACCCAGTGGTTAGACCATCTGGACCGGAACCCGATGGTTCGAGATCAAATCTGGCCGGAACACACGTACTTTGTGTTCATTGTACAATCTGTGCCTAACTCTCCTCTGATGGAAAACACTGATATGAAACACAAGCAACCCAGATAACGGCGGAAGGCTCGCCTCTTACCACGTTGGGTTCAAATTCCCTCAGCGAAATGTGGGCTTCTAAATGTTACGTTCACCATGGTCGGCAACCATCAGCGTGCTTCTGACTAACCCATTACGGATATGGTCGTGAGGGTATGTTATGTTATATTTTAAACAACACCAACAAACGCAGAATCATCTACATCTCCAGGTATAGTTAAAAGCGATCTCTTGCAGCCAACCTTTAGGCAGACAAAAATCAGAAATAGATAGATCTAATATTGAATGCGCATCATACGACAAAAGGCTGTCTTAATGCTGACAACATAATCTACCAGTCAACCATTGCTAGACTCAAAAATGCCTACTGCGATATGAAAAGTATTTGTTTCCAAGAATTTCAAAGCCGAAAGTTAGATAAAAGCAGCCAAAATTTTTAATTACAACATAATGTCAACAAGAGCGGTAATAAAGGCGAGTCCAAACAATGGTAGCTCGTCTGTCCAACACCGTCGCGTGCGCAGATGGCGGCCGTAAATACTCGCCACGTGGCCGCCATATGGCGCCTATTTACGGCTGACCACTGAAACTCACTGAATACGGAGTCGGTCGACAAGAGGCGAGCGAGAAATCATCTCGCACACGCATAGCAAATTTCGCATGATGTTAAACTCATATTGTATTGATATGTATTCTAAATTAAACTGACCACAGTGAAGACAGTTATTTTACTACTAGTGTTGAAATTAATAAAACAACAACAAATTATTTCAGCCTATGTGCAAATAACCTGATGTCATGTTTGATAGGATTCGCGCACAAAGGACTGGACGCCATCATCGAGAAAATCTGCTTTAATAATTAGGATTTAAATACGGGTGATTTTTACTTCATTTATATTTTATAAGTCTTTTTAAAGGGTGATATACAACTACAATTCTGTAGAAATTTCGAGCGTCTACTTGTTACCAGTATTAATATTGAGCAAACCCCCTTATTTTCTTTAATTGCTATAATTTGGTGTTATAGCGGCCTGCTAGCTATTATGGTTTATGAGATACAGCCTGAGGATTGACAGACGTGAACGAACACGGACAGACAGCGGTGGCTTAGTAATTATAATTGGGTACTGTCCCTTTATGTGCAAACTGATCAATAAATAACAAAATTAGTAATATCCAAATTCAAATTCTCAATTTCTCTGTTTTACCATGTGGTTGACTGGTAGAGAATGCCTCCTGGCATTAAGTCCGCCATTTGTACTTTTTTATGTGCAATAAAGAATAAATAAATAAAATGAATTTCTAATTCAGCTCAAGTCTATCGATGCGGTAATCGCTCGCCTGCCAGCGGTCCATCTGTGCGTCTATTCTGTGATTGTTTACGGTCGAATGTACAAACATTTCATATTATAGAATTCTATTACATGAGATGGAAGTTTAAAATGCGCACCTGCGAATCTCATGTCGGACGTTTGTGTGGCAGATATCACCACATACATTATTATGAGTACGAGCAAGTTGCAGACGATTTTCTTTTTAGAAAAATCGGACCGTGTTTTGCTAAATAGTCGCTTAATAATACACAAAATCAAAAACTTTTTGGAAGAGATGAGTTACAAAGCATTTTAATAGTCAATTAAATTAAAGAAAATATGACATTTGAGTGGTGATATGTTCTCTAATTAAAACGATTAAATAAAAACACAATAAAAATAATACACACAAGTTTCTCAACCTGTAATTGAAATCGCTGGTCTTTTTCAATGTATATTTGATTTATTTGAAGTAATTTTATACCGTCCTACTTATTAACCCAAGAAAATATTAGTACTAAAGATCATAATGGATGCCTATAGGTACAGTCGCGGAAAGAAAGGGTTGACCACCCTAAAATCTATTTTTGCTTGCTCATTGCTGACATTGACAAGATCAAACGAATAAAAAGTATTGGTTCAACTGTCAATCGTGAAAGAACATACCTACGTCTAATCGAATTTTAATTTTACTATCAACCAACCTCCATAGGTTTTGATATACTCTTTTCGTTCTAAAACCCTGGATGTTCGATAGAGAGCGTCTTGACCAGTGGCTGGGTCGTGTCAAACATCGCCACTCGCCACATTCCCGGTGGCTGCACTTCGTCCCGAGCTTCCGGCTTCCATCGTCAGCACCTGTTCAGTATCGCGTGCTACGTATTATTCAATTTAGCTTTAATTCGATATCTGGGCTTTTTTAACGTTATTTTAATGATGCACTTTGTAAAAATGCTGTAATTCTGGTCTGCTATTAATCAAACGCATTTCGCATTTATAATTCGCTTTTTGCATTAATAATGTTGTACATCCTATTTATACCTATTATAAATGCGTAAGTTTGTATGTCTGGGTGTGCTGTGTTGCTCTTTCACGTACAAACTACTGAATGGATTGTAATGAAGCTTTACAATAATGTAGCTTATACATCTGAATCCCACGTAGGCTACAATTTAAAAGGAAATATAACTTTTTGTTTGGCAACTAAGTCCACGCGGACGAAGTCGCGGGCGGCTGCTAGTTAATTAATATAAATAATACATTTATAAACGATACAATACTACTTGCTTAAAAACCAACAATTTAACATAGGATGAAGTGAACCTAACACGCAGATTGCAAAATAAAAAACAATGTGAAATAAGTCAAACCCACACAGGTTTTACTTTTCGTTCTAAAACCATGTTTGACAGAGAGCGTCTTGACCAGTAGCTGGGTCGTGTCAAACATCGCCACTCGCCACATTCCCGGTGGCTGCACTTCGTCCCGAGCTTCCGGCTTCCATCGTCAGCACCTGTTCAGTATCGCGTGAAACGTATTATTCAATTTACCTTTAATTTGATGTCTGGGCTTTTTTAACGGTATTTAAATGCACTCTGTACGTATAGTGTAATTTTTGTTTGTTAATTAATATATTTTTGGGAAATAATTCAGAAATGCACTCTTTCATAGTAAAACAATTATTGATTTGTTACTAAATCAAAACAAAATAGTTCCCAAAACCAAGAAAATAGGAGTTCACCCGCAATGCACACAATATTTTTACAAGCTTATTTCGTGATAGATATTCCAACCTAAAGTGTGCGCCTAAATTTATGTGATTGACAGAACGCATAGATCTATGGTCGTCGTCTATGGTTCGGGTAGTGTAAATCCTCTGTAGTGTAGTGGCCCTCTACTTCTGCCAAGGAGGTTCTGCTAAAAATATTATGATAGGTATCCAATGATATTTATTCATAAATAAAAATATTTGAATGTTTAATAATTGGGTATCACTTTATTTTGTAGTTGTTATTTATGTATTACACAGAAGTACAAACTTATAACTACAACTTGTTTATTTTTAATTGGCTTATTATTATTTTACACAACGCCATCTATCTCCAAACTAAACTAAGCTTATATTATGGAATAAAAGACAACGGTTAAACATACATCATTGCATACTTACCTAAATACTTTTTTTGTAAATAGGTACCTACTTTACATAATAAAATATCTGAAGGTTGTTTGTAATGAAAAGATTATAATGTTTTTTGACGACTGCTGTTGAATAACCCGCGAATAAGTAAGTTGCATTGATAATTGTGTCTTCTCACTAAAAAAAAATGTTCAAAGACAATATTATGAATATCTCCAATCAATCACTTTCAAATCACCTAATCCTTTACCCATACTTTCATCCCTTTCAAACAAGACCTACGACACTCTTATCTCGAGAGCCTGTAACTAGCGGGTGGGGGCGGAAACCTGGGGGTCTTGGAGGGGGGCGAGGGTCGACAGGCTCGTTAGGGCAGGTGCGCTGCACACCTGTGCCCCTACATTTTTACCCTCACACTTATTGAAAAACTGAAAACCTGAAACTTGGATAAGTGCAGCTTTGAGATTTGACTAATACGAAACGGAGTTTTTTTTTCATTTGATTCATTCTAATGTTAAGTAATCCAAATTACTTATTTGAATATTCTATTCATGGTCACTTCTCAACCTCAAAATGTTATCTTATTTTTTGTTTTCTTTTTTTTAACCTGATGTGCCCCAATGCTGGCCAACGCTACGACTATGCCTGTACTCTTATTTAAACAATAAATATAAAAAATCAATAGGCATCTACCCCTCAATTGTACTTTTTTGTAATTTTGCGCAATACCTAAAGAATAAATCAATTAATATGATCACCATGGGATTGCGTTTAAATGCTCGAAAACGTGGCAAATATCGCCAAATAATATTACAGGAATCTAAAACTTACTTACTTTTTCCAACGAAAAGAGGATAGGTAAATACAATATTCGCGTTCATAAGAGCTTATATCTAATGCGGAGTGCACAGAGAGCTGTGTAACCTCACACGAGATGCTGTCCAGTCCTCCCACGACGTGACAACAATATGCGTCCCGAATATATAACGCAGTCTTTGCTGTCAAAATTAACACATGAACAGTTGGAGCGTTTGAATGGCACACATTTCTTTAATGTTTGCTAGTATTTATTAGCCCGCATATTGAAAAAAAAAAAATTAAAAACATTTTTTTACTTGACGTCCCTAGATGTCAGTCGTTAAGCCTAGTCAGAGGTCTAAGGGCGGTTCGATAACATCTGATAATGAGGTTGCTCACTAACCATACACTCCTGCAACAATCTGCACAGCCCGCGTGTTGGAGTATGGCTCGCACCACCTCATAGTTCTGTTGAGGTGAGGCCTGTGCCTAGCAGTGCGACGTAAATAGGCCGTTTATGTATGTTTTCTTTTATTTCCTAACCTAACTCCCGACAAAGTCGTTAAAGTCGACCACTTTTTTTCCTAAAGATAAGTAGAATAAATAAAATTCACTACTTTTCAAAACCTTATAATCTGAAGTTCCCCGAAATTTCGTAAGGTTCAAATGGTAGTAGCCCCCAGGCTGTTCGTTTCCGTTGCCGCCTGGTCCCACCGCAGCCCTCGACTGCGACGCTACGGTCAACTAACTCCGTAACTTAACGTTAACTGAATTGAACGAAAGTTACAGTCATCACTTGTTTAGATAATAGTGAAAACAAGATGTGAAAATATCGGTCTCCGTTTCCAGAAGGGTATGACATTGGGACATCGATCCTGAAGATTCTAGACGCCTCATGTCTGACTTGTTGTATGAAATTAAGCCTGACAAGTACCTGATGCAGGACCAGAATCACTGATTGATCAATCAATACGCTTAATGTCCAATCAGTAGCGTTGTCGCTTTCGAACTCACGGTAATGAGACACTCACTGGGTGATAGATTTCTATGATAAACGTATTAGTCTGACTTACCCCCGAATTCACAAAACTTCAATCAACGCTAAGCACGCGCTCACGCTGTCCCGTAAAATGACAATAGAACTGAAAGGGACAGCATGAGCGTCAGCGCGTGCTTAGGATTGATTGTCGTTCGTGAATTCGGGGGTTAGTGGCTATCGCCTCTCGCCTGTCATTGGGAGTCTATTGGCAATGACGTCGATGCATCGGGACCTTCAAGAATGGAGCGTACATGTTTCAGTCTCATCTTATTTCCTCCATTGCATTGTGGGGTCGAACTGACCATAATATATTTACCGGTAATAATAACTGTTACTGATCAATTAAGGTGCCCGTGGCGCAGTTGTGACAGAGATCGGCGACGATCGCTGTTGTAAAGCAACGCACGCCGGGTCGGAAATGGGATGGGTGACCACACCGACCGAAAATTTAGTGATGTGTATTTCGGGCATCTTCGTGCTTCGGAAGGCACGTTTAGCAGTTGGTCCCGGTTGACGTCGCCAGATGTCAGTCGTTAAGCCTAGTCAGAGGCCTTAGGGCGGCTTGATAACATCTGACATTAAGGTTGCTCACTAACCTTACACCCCTCCAACAATCCGCACTGAGCCCGCGTGTTGGAGTATGGCTCGTTCCACCTCATAGTTGAGGTGAGGCCTGTGCCCAGCAGTGGGACGTATATAGGCCATTTATGTAGTGATCAATTAAATCTTCAACAAACACAAAAGTCTGAGCAGTATTCTAATCAGTTAATTTCAGCGGATGCAAATACCGGATCGCCCGCCATCTGCGCGTCTCCTATATTAATACCAGTCAGCTGGCCACCCCCTACCCCTTCCGAGATATTGCCTACGTCACAAAACTCGTTATTTTTCTTTTGCGAATTGACTCAAAGAACGTTTGGATATTTATTTAGAACAGCTGTTGTTTTCTTGGCATTTTCAGTGTTCAGGATCGAGCCAGATCGAACATCTTTATACGTATAGTAGGTAAGTGATTTAAATTTTAGTATCAGATGTTGCTAAGCCGCCCGCCCTAGCCGCTCTCGACTAATGTGTATCAATGATTTTATAATCTCAAAACAGATGTTCCCCCCAGTCCTGACCACTCAAGTTGCGAACCAAAGTGTACAACCACTGAGACAAGACCCCCTTAATGCACAATTTGAGCGGTCTTATTGCTTACAGCGATCTTAACTTAACTTAAATTTCAGTAAGACTACGTCTGTGTTATTTTTCCTAACCCGTTTGTTACCTACACTCAGCCAAATCCCTAAAAATATGAATACCTAGTGTTTAAAAACCCAAACAGCTGCAATATATTCGCCGACGCGTCCACCGCTGCGCAAACAGTCAGCTCGTGGATTACGTTAGGACAGCGAATTTCGCCTAAATACCGACATAATACATTTGGCCAACAGACATGGGTTACCAATGAAATCTGGGAACAGCTGTGTACTTTGCGCTTCTATTGTTCAGTTGGCAGTAAACATTTTTCGTAATTAAATATTAAAACTGCGTTTTTAAGTAAAATCGCTTATTGGAGCATTTAACATAATGCTGGTGGCAAGAAAAGCATGCTACAATACTCAAAAGTACAACGATATTTAAAGCTTCTCCTACACGCTCAAAAATTGTCCACTGAGTACGTAACCTATACCGCACTGAGCCCGCGTGTTGGAATATAGCCTGCGCCTCCTTATAGTGGAGGTGAGACCAGTGCCCAGCGGTGGGACATATAAAGGGTGTTATTTGTTTTTTACCTTATAGATTCAAGACCTTGTGGACTCGAATTATGAAAGAAGTCTAGAGCACCTACTATGTCGTCAACAACTCGGCCTCTCTAGCCATGCTGTATTTAAAGTCACTGGGCAACAAGTAAACTTCTGAATGCTCCGTCCTCCGTGACAGCAACAGTTATTCCGCCTCTGACCCACCGTTTAGGATATAGTAATGAGCCTATAGAAATGATATCATAATAAAAAGACGTAGATGGGTTACTTGTGTAAAAAAAGTGACACCCGAAATCAGAACTTCGAACACCTGAGCAAAGCATTGACAGTTTGAGACGACACTGCGCAAAATGTATGTCTCGTTTACGATCTAGTAAATAATCATACTATCTTGTACACACGGTCAGATTACTTACCTACGCCCAGGGGCAATTTTCGACTTCGCATCACAACTGACATAACCTATCTGTTATATAATGTTTTTTCTTTCTTACTTTTCTATCTACCTCTTTTAAATATCATTGTTTATGAGCCTGTAGTATGTAATACATGTCAAAAGCCTGAGATTTATATCAATCCATCAAATCTTTATCTTTAAGCATTGTTCAGGAAAACTTGAACATATCAATTCGTTCGGAAACCTGCTCTCCTTTTATTACAACTGGGTATTTCTATTATTGAATAAATCACAACAAGATTGCTTTTGGACAATACGATTTGCACAAAACAGGATTACTTAATAAACCGGCCCTTTTCTTCGATGACCATTGGGAATTGAATCTCATGACATACTTATATGTTAACTCAATGATATTACAAAAAGGGGTATATAGGTTACTTGTGCTAAAAAAGTGGCACCCGAAATCAGAACTTTTTGCACACCTGAGCAAAGCATTGACAGTTTTAACAGTTTGAGATGACACTGAGTTGATGCTGCGTTTCCACCAAATCCTCTTTGGTGGAAACGCAGCCTAGATGTACCAATGAACCAACAGAATCGCTTCATGTTTGCGAAGCCTATTGCACACTCTGGTGGAAACGCTGCCTTATCGCTAAAAGCGATCACATCCAAGCAAGCTTCTGGTAAAGAAACAGAAAAAAGAAGATCACCGCATCTTCTTTTTGCATTTTTCTTGGTGCAAAATGGTTAGTGAATAATAAAATTAATGATGGTAATTCGACAAACGATTTTATTAAAAAGAAAGGAGTTTATTTTGAAGCCTTTTTAAACCTATCCTTCTGAATTCATTATCATTTAAAAAACCCATTACAAGGCTATGTCAACAGCCAATGCAGCTGCCCCCCTCGATGACGTCACTAATCCCGGCCAATCCTGACGCACCGTCGCTACACAAACGTTGGGAGCTGACGCCAGATGGTGCTGTTTGCAGCTAAAGCATTGTTCTTTTATTATGCTTGAGTTTTGACCAAAATCATATTATTATACAGGGCGGCTGGGGAGTTGACGTCCAAAGCTAAAATTTAGGTTCCTTATATTGAGGTGTATCCTAATCACCCTCATGTATGTTCAACGATTTGGCTAAGTTTAGGAGCTAGATTATTCTTATGAATTCGACCTTCTTTTTCCCTGCAAGGCAAGGCCTCCTCACCACTTCTCCACTGTTAGTTTGTAAACAAATGTTTCGTAATTGCAAATCGTATGAAAGACCGTAAAATATTGAAGCCTTAAAAACACAGGATATCTATATTTTAATGTTTTACGTGCAAACGCATCATTCACTCAACTGTGCATGCTTCACAGTTGAAGCCCAAGAGTGGGACTTAAAGCCAACATTCTTGGTCGCAATATACTTGATTGTGCACTGAAGAAATATCAGTTTGAACATTTTTATCAATGAAAATTCGTAGTATAATTCGTTGCCGGCCATACTGCTACAACCTTTCGTAGCCACTTGGCTACGACTTGCTACGGACAGGACTGAAAGACGTGAATGCCAATGACAAAATATTTTGAAAAGGTGGATTATATAGGAGTGATTGGACATGTTCTTGCACACGAATGTTTGTACTGCGCGGGACTCGAAACCACGACCTTTGGTGTAGTGGGTAGCTAACTTCTTAACTATTACACGGAACCGGTCATCAAAATAAATCATAAAATGTGCTTTAGAATGAATTAATCCTTCCTAACGTCATCATAGGTATTATGTACCAAATGTAGACAGGGTAAATGTGTGCATCGAACGATAATACCCCAACTCCGCGAAATAAAATTCATAAACACCATGAAATATTAAACACACAAAATTTTTCCAAACCAAACACGACCAAAAAACAAAAATGTGCTAAAACAACACAAACATGATCACAAACGATTATCCATACACGTTAGCTACTCAGTAATGGGATTGCGAGCGTCGCCAAGTGTTTGAGAAGGCTTAGTGGCCCACTGAGGGGGGGCAACCCCCCAGGGTGGAGCGATGATGAAAAATGCCGAAAGCTCAGCTGTTCGCTTCACACTGCTCGCGCGGAGATATACTACATGCATCGGTTTTGGAAATGTTGATGGAAGAATACTTGTGGCATTTTCTATAGTTCCTAATTTATTATTAAATTGTCAGTGTGTATTTACATTTTAAACATTACTGTACACTTCATAGCGCTATTTAACCCCAAATTAGGCAATTCAATGCTTTTGCTATGGGATACTAGATAACGGATAAACATACTAAACACTTTTTTTTGTAAATAACTACTCAATATACTTACATAGGAAACACCCAGACCAGTACAAACAGACTTGTTCATTTCGGTTTGGGTGAGTCTTGTTAGAGTCAAAGGAAGAATTTTGGAGGACAAATAAACTGCTGGATTTAAGTCAAAAGGAGATTTTCATTGCGTATTCACGTGTTAATTTTATCTACTGGCGCGTAAACTATTGTTTTCGTTTCAGTGTGCAATAAAGAATATTAAGTTACTAACTTAATACGGGTCACCTGTGGCCTTACTCTTGAACCTAGTCTGGATTGTATACAGGGTGATCAATCCAAGTGGGTCAGTAAAGGGAAGTCAGAAACTATGAGAGATAGCGAAATCAGTCAGTTCCTACCATGGCTTCGATTTTAAAAATAAACAGCCTGTGTGTCGTATAAATGTATATTTGTTGGTGATAAGCTCACATAAACTTAAAATATCTTTAAGCCCTTCTCTCACCTACTTTTGCTGTGCCCGACAGGGTCCGTATTGTTACTTTAATTACTCTTAAGACCAATGTATTACGTACGAGAAAGCAATAAATAAATGAAATGAAATGATTCATAAAAACAAAGTTTTTTTGACGATTCAAAAATATCTACTGTGTAATGGTCTACTTAAAAAAACTTTGAAATTCAAACGCTTATTTCTACAACACAAGCACTACCCCCGTCTCCGCAGGTCCACAGATGCAGTTTGCGGACAGATGCGTCTTCCCACGCCTCGGTCTGCTTAGACTAATCTCTCTATGTACTCTGGCGATGGGAGTTAGAGAAACATAGGGAATGAATAAATTGCTTGAGACTGTAAAGTGGCTCTCAACGCTAACCTACGACACAACGCTGATGATCTACTTAAAACTATACGTAATTCATATATGCAGTACTAATATTATTTGAAACCATTTGTCACTTACGGAAATAAGAATAAGAAGAATAAGTTATTAGGTTGATACTCGAATATCCAAACTGTATTTTTAGTTCTATTTTATAATAACTGTAAAGAAACACTTTTTGTTTGCGCCTATGAAATGACCCTGTATATTTTTGCTACGAAAAATCGTAGCGTTCTTTTCGTAGCAAAATAACCCGTAGCAAGATGGTTTCTAAAAATCAATGTTATAATTTTTGACGTCCTAGAATATTTTTTCGAGAAAAAAAAATGATATATTAAGTTATAGTATTTGAAAATAAATACGAAATGGATGGTTCGAAATTAACCAAATGCGCCCCCGGTGCAGTGGGTGTTGTGACACGTGTTTTCCGGCAGGGGGCGCCTCCGGCAATGAAAGAGCGAAATGAAAACGTTTTAGAAATATCAACCCTAGAGAATTATGCTCTGTCAGGCACAGCTAAATCAAAATCAAAAATAACTTCATTCAGATGGACCTGTCCTAAATATTTTTAAATTTTTAAAAACCAATAAAGTTGATATACTCAACAGCGAAGTTATTCTACAATATTACTTTAGTACATAAAGACCTAAAGAATAGGTAAGAATACAATAATTACAATAGTTCGGTTTGCTTTATGTTCTACTTTAAGAATCTGATTTGTTTCATTAATTCTTTTATGGTACTTTATTGTTCAATTATTTTTTATAAATTACTTAAGTATGACTCTACCAGCGGTGTTGGAAAAAAATTCTCTGTACTGAGAAGTATATAGATAGATATAGGTACACTTTTGAATCAGGTTAAGTATACCTGTAATGATAGTGTAAGAGAAAGATAAATAAATAAAGTAATGGCAAGAATGTTGTTCAAATCACCACGGTATTTAATTAATAATCGGTAACTCTTTTTCACAAACAACAACTTGCCGTCACAACCCGATACGTCAGAACCTTTGAAACCTTAAGCGTTTCAATTCGGTCACCCCCAACCCTCTGCGTTTCGATCGCTTGCAGCCGGTACATTGCGCACTTTTCTTATTCTGTACTTAGTGCAACTATCGACTGACGTCTGAGCTTAAAAAAATACATATTTGACAGCTAACAAATTTTCACAGCAATTTTCCCCATTTTTGATGTGTATTAAAACCATTAAAATCAGCTTAGCAGTGCTCGAGTTATAAATGCTCGAACAAACCCGACTTTATCATGAAGACATTGTGTATTGAGAGCGTCGTGGCTCAGTGGTTAAACACTCTAGCTCGGAACCCGATGGCCCCGAGATCAAATCTGGCCGTAACACGCCTACTTTGTGTTCATTGTATAATATGCGGCTAACTCTACGATGATGGAAAACACTGATATACAACCCAAGCACCCAGGTAACGGTGGTAGGCTCGCCCCTTGCCACGTTGTGTTCAAATTCCGAAATATAGGCATCTGGATGTTCCATTCTACATGACGGCAACAACAGTGTGCCTCTGACTAACCCATTAGGAATATGGTAGTGAAGGTATGTTATGTGAAATCGTGCACAGGTGGCCGTTTACCTAGGTACTTCTGCCATCCTGGTCCACACCGCACTCTAGCACGAAAAAGAACGAAATTATGTGTGCATGCTCCTTCTCTATAGAAAAACCCTGTCAAAGGATATTCTGTTAATCGATCCAGTTTTTCAATTCAAATGTCATATTGTAACTGAAGAAAAATAATGTACCTAAATGCGTGTACAAAGCGACAAATAGTGCGTTCTTTGCCAGGCCAAGAATTCTATCGCAAAATGAGTTCACTGCACCAGCTGGTACGAGAACACCAAAGCCTATTAGGTCCTGGCTGATGCTGTACTCGCCAGCATGTGCTGTAACAAGCACTAAGCAGGTAATGTAGTGGAGGCAGGCCGGCATGTCGCGGGTCGCGGCCGCAGGTGGCGCCGACGGCAAGGCAAGGCAAATTTTAATGAATGTTGCCACAGCTCTTGGGGTGCTAGATGTGTCTCAGAACTAATGAATGACAGATAAATATCAATAGGGTGCGCGTACACTTTATTTCATAAATTAAAATACACAACTGTATTTTAACTGTACTGGCCTCGTATCCAGTGCTACCCAAGCAATTTTCAATCCCGGTATGTTCCCCACTGCTCCTTCGTTTTTGAAAAGTATTATTATTCTTACTATTTTTGTATTTTTAAAACAAGGCAAGCATGTTGCGATTCAGTATTGTATTTCGATAGCCCGGTACCGGATCGGTACCTGGCGAATGACTGCTCTAATTGTCAGGTTTTGAAAACAATGACCTGTATACCACTGCCGCACTAAAGACCATTAATGATCATTAGTGCCAAAAAATTAAAACTTCCAGAAGAGCCTTTCTGCAATTTGCATTTCTTGAAACCGGTACTTTAATTAAATTTCCTCTTTGTCATTCAGCCTCAGTCGATATACAAAGGTACCCTTCCAAAACAAAGAGCAAGTGCGCTCCCTAACCCGTAAAATCTCCGCATACCTCTTCCATTGCCCCTACATCCTCGTCGCTGGACCATATGCCACCGGCTGCGATGTTATATGGATTTTAATTTAGGAAATCGTATAATATTACAGCAGGCGTTTAGCCGCGTTAATGCGCATTTTTGTGCTTAATTCTTTAAAATGGCCGCCATTCGGCTTTTGGCGACATTTTGTTTCGTTTAGAAATTTTGGAAGCTGTTACCTCTGCAATATGGTTGTTATACGTTGTTAATCGGAAAAAATATCTGGATTTAGGAATTTTAATAAAACCATTGAAATAAAGTTGAAAAAGGCCAAAAAATGGAATGGTCTTCATGCGATGGTAATCCTACTAGTTAGTGACAATAATCTAGAAATTAGACTAAGAGTATATTTTGCATATTTATAAATAAGAAATCCTTGATTGATCACAGCATATAAATTAACATACCAACCAGAATTTTATTTTTAACAGCTTTTAATAGAGAACCCACAACAATATCCGAGGGTAAGGGTGGAGACACCTGCTCGAAGGGGGTGTCAGCCACAGCATCTGGTGGCCTCAATTGATTCCGCCAATGTCTCATTTGAATCCTCCATCCAACTTTTTGTCTTTTTACTTCATTGTAATTGTATTTTCTACTGTAAGTATATATTTTATAAAACCACACCAATACTAAAAAAATACATACAGTTAAGAATTACAGATTTACGTGTTCATTCATTAGTAATTTGGTAGCTTTATCGTTGAAAACAATCTCTTCCAACTTAGCCATAGTTAGAGGACAAGAAAAGTGCACAAATAACTAGTTAAGTAGGTAAACGCTTAGCAATAAACATCCTACTAATATTATAAATTAATGCGAAAGTTTGTATGTGGGAATGGATGTATGTGCCGTGTTGCTCTTTCACATAAAAACTACTGGATGGATTTTAATGAAACTTTACAATAATAAAGCTTATGCATCGGAATAGGACATTGGCTTCAATTTATAGAGGTATGTTACTTTTTTTTTAACCTAAGTCCACGCGGACGTCGCGGGTGGCCGCTAAAGTTATATTTACGGTCAATTATTTTTGCTACAGCTTCTTCTTGGACAGTCTAAAAACACTAATTATAATACATACTTATAATAAATCTCTCTTCCACTGGCATCTTAAAGTTGTCCACACTGGAATGCCGTCTCTGTAATAAAAAGCCTTTGATAGCCGATCCATTGATACTGCGATCCGGGGCTACGAGGGGGCAGCACCTGCGACCGGCCCCTCGACCACAGCATCAGCTGGCTGGGATTGATTCCTCTCCACTTCGGCTTAGGAAGGACGAGGTTCAGCTGTGGTCTGTGGTTTTATCCTTTAGAACTGATTGAATGTTTAACGACGACCCTGATAGCGCAGTGGTTGCGAGTGTCTCAACTAGGACTAGTCATGACTACTTGAATGACTTCAATGGGCTTGAATTACTTATATCCTGTAATGGTAGCATAAGCTTATTAATAATAAGAGAGAAAATATAATCTTTAAAATAAACTAAAATTGAATGACTAAAAACTAAATTATCTGTTGAGGGTGGCCCCCCCTTTGTTCGTATGTGTTTTTTATTATCTATTTTATTTATTTAACAAAGTCCACAGCTCTTAATTAAAATGATTGAAATAACGGATAGGTCATACAGCCAATAAAAGATTTGTGCACCAAGTAAAGTTCGCTCTTTTGGAACAATTATTGTAGAATAATCAGGACAGAGACGTTTGGAGCACTTTGGGGGAGACCTTTGCCCAGCAGTAGGACAGAATAGGTTGATTACGATAAAAAAAATACAATTATACATACAATTTTAATTAAAATATCTTCGAAGCCATGTTTTGATAAGATCGAAGAAAGTAAACAAAATCTCTCATTTAAATTTTTAAAAACACTATGCCAAAAAGCATTACTTAATACAATAAATAAATATAATGCAATTCTACAACAGGTTCAGAATGTTCAAACTAAAATAATTCCGAATTCCTTAAAATCAAAATAATATAAAGTTGAGTAATAAATCAAACATTAAGCATACATATAACTTAAAAGCAACAAACATAGTAACAGCTCCTAAAATAAGCGATCCCATCGATAATTGTAATGCCGCCCCCGCCCCCGCCCTGCCCGCCCCCGGGGGCGCCATCTGCCGCAGCCCCCGCCCTGTCAACCGCACACCAGTTGCCAGAATTGATTTGGTTCATGTGTTTAGTTTAGTTTTTACGAAACAAGTAGATTTTTGTTTAGTTTTTGTCTTATAACAAACACGACACAGATAAATATTTTTATTGTTTATTTCATAGCTGTCCCAACAGACTTCGTTCTGTTGTCAAATATTCAGTGTCACGTGACAGGTAGGAACAGTTGCTATGAGATAACTAAATTGTTGTTTTTCACTATATTACAAGCATTTTCTCATATTTACTCACCTTTTAAACCTTCCCTGGACCATCACAAATATTTTAAAACTATAATTAGCCAAATCGGTCCTGCCGTTCCCGAGTTTTAGCGAGACTAACGAACAGCGATCCATTTTTATATATAGAGATTTTCCTTGAAATAATTTTCCAAACGGACTGTTATATATATTTTTTGTTTATTTTAGTTCTATGATTGGGTATCTTTTTGTTATCTATAAGGAACCAGGTAATACTAAATGAGGGGTTTTTTTAATTTTTAGCGGTTTCCTCTAGACAATAAGACCACTAATTGTGTACCTACTCTGTTTTTGTAAATAATACTGCAGCCTTCTGAGTTTGGTCTCGAAAGGTATCGTTATGTCTAATATCATTATATCTGAAAGAAAACTCAATATCAGTAAAGCTACGGTGACACATTAATTGCTTAGATAACCATATTTTTGTTAAGCTTCACGTACAATACAACAAATATTTGTGATTTTTATGTTGTATTTGTAAAAATAATATTATTTAAATGTTAAAACTAAAGTATGGAAAAACCGATTTGTATGAAATAAACTTTAGCGCCAAGTTTTCCCGATGAACTACAGTACAGCATGGTGTAACACGTTTCCATAGGCTGCGGTAATCGTAGTCCGCATGCTTTTCTGGCTCCGTTTTCGTGTCATAAATTAAACACCTTTTAGGTATTGCACATTTCGTACAAACTAAATTAATTTATTAATGTCTGGACCAATATCAGTTAGAGGAAAGGAGCGCGAATCCTATCTCTTAAAAAGCAATATTAAAAGACAACGCCGTTAGAAAATAAAAGGGAATAAAATTGGAATATTCATCACTGAAAAAAAGAGATCGAATTAATTAGAAAACATGTCAAGTGCGAGTCGGACGTGCAGCGAGGGGTTCCATACAAGGGCGTACCCAGGTAGGGGCAGGGGGGGGGGGCAGCTGCCCCCCCCTAGAAGTCAATTTTCCTTACAAGTGGGAATTAAAAACGTATTTCTCTCTTTACGAAAAACGAAACAGGTATGAGCTGCCCCCCCCCAGCTGAAATCCTGGGTACGCCCTTGGTTCCATACCAACTATGTGTTAATAAATAGTTCGTTCGTCAAGAGAATCAAGTTTGAATGTTTATCAATTCAATTAATTCTTATTTCATATTTGGTTTGATCTCACATAGAACTAAGGTAAAAGCACCTATTACGGAGGGATTTCGCAACATTTGAAAGTAAGACGCAAAAATAAGCATTTGTTAGTATTTTTAAAGGTGCCAAACCATTTTATCTTCAATAGTGGAATTTAAATTTTATATTGCTGTTGAGTCTTAGTTTATTTTCATGATACTTCATAATTTAAAAAAATATTTAAGTGGTCGAGTCGATTTTCCCTAATACTGAGGTATTATATTGGTCAGAGCCTATTACTGCGGTGGACGGCTCCTAATACGGAGGTTCATAAACTATATTCATTGGGATTCCGTACAAATAATATTTATTAAATAAACAAATTACTTAAGTAGTAAAGTAAATTGTAAGTTTTTCATTTATTGACCATTGATTTGATTACACATACGTTTTAAAAAGAGTTTTGGATTATTCTAATTCGGTTGATTTTGCTTTTTACATTCAGTAAGATGTAAAAATGGAGCGAAGCAACATCAGTCCGTATAGAAAGATCTTTCCGGACAGACTGACTCCGCTTCGTTTTTTAGTATTGTATTTTAACATGAGAATTGCTTAGGATTCTCTCATGTTGAAATACAATACTTCTTATTCCGGAATTCCAACAGATTCTGAAGGACTTTATGAATAAAGTATAAGCAAATCAGTTAACGCTGTACTCGCGCGTGTAAAAATACGCTAAGCCAGTACAGCGTTAACCGATTTTATAGAAATAAAAATGCAAATTTATTTAGAAATCACCTGATTATATTTTTTTTAAATAATGGCGAACAATAATAAGAATTCACAAAAAAAGGTACAAAACTTTTTATTTATTTACGAAACCCCAAAACTTGCAATGTGTTCATGTTCTATGAATAGAGTCGTAATAGGAGATCATATATAACCTAATACAGAGTTATCTAGAATAACTACCACCGTAATAGGAAAACTACTCGTGCTTTTATTAATCCTAATTCTGACCCATCAAAATTGCGATAAACAAAAGAGTGTAAATGCTTAGTCAGAGGATAGCAAGTTTTTGGGTCAGATGTGTGTAACTCAAGCCATAAGTTATACAAAATAATTCATTTGTGATAAGTTAAAGTACACCTTCCTAATTTGACCATTTCTAAGAAACCAACAATTTGTACTCAACAGTTTTCATATTTAACTAGATTTCTAATAAAGAACACATACCGCAGAATATGGTTTCTAATGTATGAGACTAATAATTAATTCAACAACACTTGGAACTAATTAATCAAGTTAATAAATTGAAAGTTATAAACAATTAAACATGCCCAGTGTTTTTCCTATTTCGGAGTTATACCACCGAATTAGGATGAAGCTATAAAATTCGTATCCTTTCACGGCGGTATTTTATTTCTTGTTTTTCAGGTAAAAAATGAGTAACAAATATGAAACAAGCTATTTAAATAGTAAGTATGACAATAGGAAAATGATATAAATAATTCATAAACAAACTTTAACGGGTTTTTTATACGAAAAACTTAGTTCATAAATATCACTGTACTTACTTTTGTCGTTGCGCGTTTGTATGAAACCACCTCTCTTGTCGACGACGTTACACAGACTGATTGATTTTGTTGTGTTGTCTATGTGTTATACTTGCAAACGTCAATTCAGTCATAGAGTGATAGATTTAGAAGAAATATTTCACATTTTGGTGTATTTTAACTGAATAAAATAGAAATAAATCTCGAAAATAAAAATACCACCGTAATAGAATACGATTTTGACTACCGCCGTATAAGGAGCCTTTACCTTAATTGGAGACTGTCCACCCCGAACGAAATTTAGTAATGTATTTTTCGGGCTTCTTCGTGCTTCGGAAGGGACGTTAAGCAGTTGGTCCCAGTTGACGGGCTTGATAACATCTACCATTAAGGTATCTCGCTAACCTTACACTCCTTCAACTCACTGAGCCCACGTGTTGTAGTATAGCTCGCGCTAACTCATTGATAAGGTGGCGCTTGTCTCTAACAGTGAGAAGTATGTAGGCAGTTTATTAATTAATATAATTACTGCTTTATACCTCCACGCATTCTAGATAAAAAATGTTTTTTTGTCATACAGATGATTTGTCAACAAAGTTACCGTATGTGCGTGATATCGTATCGATTTTTAGATTTTGTTGGGTAGCGACAAGTAATCGACTTGAAAATTGTTTTTTTGGCAAGAGATTACTGTGAAATCGCCCAAACATCCCTGGTGGAAACGAGCTTAGTAATTTCTTCGCCGAGGTGGAAAAGTGAAAAGTGCTCGTGTTGCACTCGACTGCAAGGATTTTTCATCTTGTGCTGTTTTGATTCCCTCGCTAACGCTCAGGATTCTAACTTTCACCCCATTGGTATGTAGCGTTGCGCAGCCCATCGCAATAATGCTTCCGTTTTTTCTTCTTATGCACGGAACCCCAAAAAATGCACACAAAATATAGGTAAACTGATTTCGCTTTGACCTGCTAACGCTAACATCGTTTTTGTTTTTATGAACATCCACAAAGAGCTCACCGCTGGCTCGTGTCGGCGACATGAGCTCGTTCGATTGTGGCCGTAATGGGGTTGTCGCTCGCACGCGCAAACTTTGACTACACAATCCAATCAGCGGAACAGATGCTGAGTTTGAATAATCATTTGTGGTTTAGCTTTTACATGCATACATAGCATCAGGCCTGTACGTACTCGCACATGTAGCACTACCAATGGGCACTCAAGGTGCGGCGTCGGCGCTTATCCGGCGCGTGTTAGGGCCAAACATGTACATAAAGCTGTAGGTTTTAACAATAAACTAGATTTCAACCCCCAGTACCTTGATCAGTAGCGTGAGGCTGCGCTTCTGTCAGCGGTTTCTACAAACAATACTTTATGCTGTTGTTATTCTTCCTGCTTGCATCCCGGGCAAGCTCCCTTCAATAAGTATCTATTCATACTTAGGTAGTGCTAAGGCAGTAGGGGCCTAGTGCAAAGGGACTCTAAAGAGCTAGGTTCCCTTCCTTAATATTTCTTCTCAGTGCAGGCCGGAAGGTGGAGATTCACCGCCAATTAGTTACCTGTCCGTATTGTGTCGAACTGATTTTGCTTCGACCTGTTGACTCTAACAGCGTTTTTGTTTTTATGAAAAGCTACAAAGAGCCTCACGACATGAGCTCGTTCTCTTGAAGCTGTAATGAAGTTGTCGCTCGCACGCGCAAACTTTGACTACACAATCCAATCAGGGGAACAGATGCTGAGTTTGAATAATCATTTGTGGTTTAGCTTTTACATACATACGCCTGTACGAACTCGCACATAGGTATAGCAGCAGCAGCGACGTCCAAGCCGGAGACCTATGGATCCTCAAGGTTATGCCGGCACCGCAACTCGTCCCACAACTGACGTAATCGACTTAGAGCACAGTTTTGAATAGCACAATCGCGAATACCACAAACGACGTGCACGGCTCCAACCCAGCATTTATCTTGCCATTTTTTGTACATTAGATTTTGAGATGTACAATACAATTTTGCTAACTCGAACTCTACCTTTTTATTGCAAATCTGAATGGATTTATGCTTTTATTTGATGTCAAGTTCGATCTCTAGACTCATTGGAACATTTTTCTATATATTCCTCATAGTTAAAGATCCGACCTTACACGCTCACTTAAAAAAAACATCCTGTAATGTCTGTCTGCGGTAACCGCTTACCATCAGTCAGTACTATTCTGTGCATTAAAAAAAATATCTAAGGATATTCAAAATCACACTTCAAAACATTTCATAGAATTGTGATATTCGGGAATCGACCTCTTTTCAAAATAACACCCTGGTTAGAAAATTGTAATACTAAACATTATGTATTCATAACTTCAAATTTTGTGTTTTCCAGCGTCAGGTCTAGAAGCATAGTTATTTGGTGGCTACAGAAGTGGGGGGAAGGGGGGGGCAGTAATCGAGCTGTCAGCAGCACTCAGCCGGAGTCAGCCAGCAAAGGATTAGGGAGTTAAAACATGAAGGCTTGATGCCTTGAGGCTTGCAGGTGACATTTCCATGCCAGACTTGGATGTTAGGTTAAATTATTCTAAAGATTATATAGGGAAATCAGACAAAATAATTTTAATTTTCACTTAGGCTACCTGGGATATAATATCTATAATTTAATAACCACGGACGTAAAAGAAAGACGGACGTCACCTCGTCTAATCATGAGTAAAGCATATTATCCGCTGCCAGTTTATGTGTGTGCGTGACTAGCACGTGTCTTTGGCGCTGTCACACGGAGTAAGATGGCGTAGTTTTTCGCACCTGCCGTGCTATTCCGGCGGAGCACATCGGACATCACTTCACATCTCGGTGCTTCACGCTTTCCTCAATCATCAATGCGCTTTACTTTGAATTAGTATTTTCTCCCATTTTGTATGTAAATAATTAAAAAATGTTATTTGGCTTAGTTCTTTTCTCTGTAACGACCACAGTTGCAAAGAAATTGAATTTTAAAGTTCATTCACACGAACGAAGGGAGTTTTGGCGTTCGCCGGAATAGCATAGCTGGTGTATTTGTGTGAGTGTAGCAAGTCGTGTACAACAAACGAAATTGTAGCACCTTGCGTGCTTCAATTTTTTTAGTGTGATGTTCCGTCCCTCTTTTTCTTACGTCCGTGCTAATAACGTCAAAGTTTTATTTGTTAGGTTATAGTTAACCTCTCTAAGACTCACTCTTAAAAGTTTAGTATCCTGTTTGAGCTTGGTTTACTTTGCCAATGTTGATAAGAAAAGATAAAGCCGTGTTTCCACTAAACATTTGCCGCGCGACATGTTGAACAACATGTAGCTCAGCAACGCGCAACCATCGTATGAGACAAAGTTTGAAATATAATGCCGAGCGACATGTTGCGCTAGTTGTGGAACATTGCTGTACATGTCGAGCGTCACGTGTTGCGCTTCAATTGTTGCCTAGTGGACACGCAATTTAAGTATTCTGAATAGCACAAAAATATACAAAAAACCCCCTTAGGAATTATCTTAAAAAACTCAAACAGGCAAACAGACTTATTATCTTGCCATACCTATAAACTTTTACTATTGTAACGTTTTGTGTCTTTCGTTGTTGCTGCTGTCGATATTTGTGTGTAAGTGACAGGACAGGACACTCCAATCTAATCTCTAAACGAATGCTGCAGCGTTGCTTTAGTTTCTATGTATTAAGAGGGTAAGTTTTTGATGATTCAGGCACTACATTTTGGTAAGTAATGGAGTTTTAGTGAACAATGTAGGTCTAAGAGTGCGCAGAAAGCAGTAACAATAGTCTCACTGCTTGGGGCACCTCTCCTCAACCTCAAGCTGCAAGCCGCAACAATACAACTATAACCATAGTGACTACAACTACAAATGTTGGTGCAGCAATACAACTTGGGCCTCTTCGAGAAAACAGTGAACAGCCATTTGTTATATCAGGCCGGCATGTAATACCACCTTAGGTGATCACTTACGATCAGGTGAGATTGTGGTCAAATGCGCGCCTAATTAACATATAAAAAAAAAACTCATACTCCTACACGTCGTCCTAGTTTCCTCACGATTCTAACGAGTATGTATGAATCTGATGAGATTGGAAGAAGCCAAAATGTGTCAGGACCGTAGCATTTAGATGACGTTTCTGCCACGTGGGATATTGTATGTATGTACAAAAATAATCTCTAGCCTTTTTTGTTAATAACATTGACGACGCGAACCGGCAACACGGAATCGATAAGCGAGTCGAGTGCGTCGCGTAATCGAGCTGTCACCCGCACGCGGGAACTTTGATTAAGGCCGTCCAATCAGCGGTTAGCACCTGCTTTAGTTTAAATCGGGCTTGGGTGAGCCTCACCTAGGCACAGTATAAACCATACAGTAGGCCAGTCTTTCCCAAAGTGGGCGATAACGCCCCCTTGTGGGCGCTGCAGGTCACAAGGGGGGCGGTAAGAGACCCAGAAAAAGAATGGGGGCGTTGTGTAGAGGCGGTAGGTGAAAAAATGGGGGCGCTAAAAAAATATTTATTCTCAAAGTGGGCAGTAGAGAAAATAAGTTTGGGAACCACTGCAGTAGGCTATCTAAGGCCGCACGCCGAGTTATTAGCCTAGCGTGCACACAGACACGCGGCACAGCCCGTCCGTACTGCCGCCTCCCTATTTTATGCTAGCGTGTGCGTGAAATTGCGTGTGCGTGATATCGCGACACGGCGCGCGACGCGCACGCACACATTCAAACCGAGAGTGGCACGTTTGTATGTAGATAGCTTACTGTAAGATTATACTGTGACCTAGGTGAGAGGAAGGTTGGCGGGATTAGGCGATAGAAAAGAGTTTAGTGTGGTCACTAAACTCTTTTCACCCTGGTGGGTAGCTAGAGATGCTGGCTGGTTCCGTCATGATAAAGGTCACAAAAGGGCACATTTCGCCGAGCGAGATCAACGTGGAGGCACCCGTTTTGTTTATTTATTTGTTTATGGTCACGTTAAAACGAATTGTTGATTTTAAGACAACTTACACTGGAAACAAATCAAAACATGACGCGGTAATAAAATATAAAAAAATAGAGCAGCCATGCTCTCCGTTTCATTACCCCTTAAAAAAATTCAGATGTAGCTAACCTAAAACAAAAAAGTTTATTTTCATTACTCATACTCTGAAAGTGGGTCATTACTGACCTGAGAAGCGGGCTGAAAGTAACACTTTTCATCCCTAGGGAGAATCACTTTCAACTGACAGCTGTCAAATTATTTTTTTAAAAACTGTTTTTTTTCACGTATCTATTGAACCATGTTCCAACTTTCTATACAGCCACGATGTAAAATTTGAAATAAGTTAAAGTTAAGTATTGATCAGAGGATAAGTATGTTTTAAATAACTTTATTACAATTTAGTTTCAACAATTTCTTTAAAACAACTTGGCTTTGAGCAAAATATTTACCATTTTTCCAATGATGAAAATAAAAAATAATGGCTGAATAGCGGGCCAGCCACAGAAAAAAAACAAACAAAATAGGCGGGAAAGCGGCAATTCGATCTTCATTTATTTCCCTCATTTTTTCTTTAGGTAATTCATGTTTTTATTTTTACTTTCCTCGTATTTGTAACGAAAAGCACAGTGTTTACCTCGGGTGAAAGACTTATTTAGTCCCTCGAACTATTGGCGCCCTCACTTCGTTCCGGGCGCCAAACCCCGTCTCGGGACTAAATAAGTTACTTTCACCCCTCGGCTAACAATGTACTATTTCATTACTCACACTCTGAAAGTGGGTCATTACTGACCTGAGAAGCGGGCTGAAAGTAACTCTTTTCATCCCTAGGGAGAATCACTTTCAACTGACAGCTGTCAAATTAATATTTTTTAAAACTGTTTTTTTTTCACGTATCTATTGAACCATGTTCCAACTTTCTATACAGCCACGATGTAAAATTTGAAATAACTTAAAGTTAAGTATTTAACAGAGAATATATATGTTTTAAATAACTTTATTACAATTTAGTTTCAACAATTTTTTTAAATTAACTTAGCTCTGAGCAAAATATTTACCATTTTTCCAATGATGAAAATAAAAAATAATGGCTGAATAGCGGGCCGGCCACAGAAAAAAAACAAACAAAATAGGCGGGAAAGCGGCAATTCGATCTTCATTTATTTTCCTCATTTTTTCTTTAGCTAATTCATGTTTTTATTTTTACTTTCCTCGTATTTGTAATGAAAAGCACAGTGTTTACCTCGGGTGAAAGACTTATTTAGTCCCTCGAACTATTGGCGCCCTCACTTCGTTCCGGGTGCCAAACCCCGTCTCGGGACTAAATAAGTTACTTTCACCCCTAGGATAACAATGTACTATTAAGTAATTAATTCTTTATTAAAAACCAATTAATGGTATTCAATAAGCATTCATTTCAACCTTTTTGCCAGCCTGAAGTCTAAGTTTGGCTTCGGTGTCAACCGTACAGCCAAATATTCATTTATTGAGCTGTCTTCAGTGGCTAGTTTGACTGTCGAAGTTGCCGCAGCGCAGGTGACATGTCACATGTCGTGCCCTGTGGTATGGGGCATTAGAATACTGCCAAGGTTCCCCCCCGCCTGTCGTAAAAGGCGACTAAAGGGGGGCCCCGGGGTCGCTAGGAGTGCACACGGTGGGGACTGTGTGCCTCCATTGCACAGGCGACTCCGTGGAGGGCGGCGGTGCGGGGGGGCCTCGCACTGCCGCTAACACCGGTGGGTGTAAGAGGGGAGATATAACTCCTCTCGAGTAGAGCCGGGAAGCCGGCATAGCGCGCCAGGGGTCCGCCGGTAGAGTCCCTCGCGGTGGTACTCGGGGACCTTCGGTAACGCGCGGAAGATGGCCTCCGCGGAGTTTAGTGGGTAGTCCCGTCCCCATTGGGGTGGGCGAGTCCCACACTCCCCCGCTCTCCTACCCAGGGAGCGGGATTGTGCGTAAATGCATTCTCCGCGTCAAAAAAAAAAAAAAAAAGGTGACATGTCATCGATGGCAGTGAAGCGTCGCGTATCGATACAGAAGCGTATCCGATTCATATCCGGTGCCAAAGCTATCGAGCAAAATCGAGCTATCACTCGCGCACTTGACAAGTCACCCGCACTGACAGTGCTAGTGAGAGCTGAGGGCCGATCATGAGTTTTCGTTTAGTTTTCGATGGCGTCTGCCCCTATTTTTTTGGTTGGGATATCGGCAGTTGCTTTAATATCCGTTTAAGGGGCTGTTCGAAATATTAAATAACTAATATCAAATAGTTTAAACATGGAAGACCCTACCTTAGTCATTGCATGGAACTAAAAAAAATACATTTATTTGAACTAAAAAAAATACATTTATTTATAATCACTTTTGCCAAATGATATTTCTATGCAATAGAGCCGTGGTGCCGTTAACCGTACAAGCCGGCTCAACAAATGGCTGGCTGTTCACTCTCTTCTTGAAAGAGCCTCGAGTTGTATCGCCGTAAACACTTCAGCTGGAAGCTCATTCCACTCCTTTGCTGTTCGCATTATGAACTAAATCGGTTGGTTGGTATATAAAAAGCTCGTTATATTGTCGCTGAATCGTATAATAATAAAAACAATCGTATAATAATACTAATAAAAACAATCCATGTCTAAAAACAGGCCCCTATTTAAAAACAAACATGGCAAGTCAACCACCAAAAATCAATTAAAAAGAATACCGCACAGTAGTGGTTTCGTCTATCACCTGCCAGTGACAGCGGTGACACAGCATAATCGATAATCGAATGTCGCATGCAGAGTCGAGTGCTCGCGTAATCGAGGTGTCAATCGCACTCGGTAAAGTTGGATTACAGCCGCCAATCAGAACGTTGCGGTGTCGTTCCCGAAAGTTAGGTTCAACTGTGTGGGCGTACGCTTTGACTAACTGTGTGAAGAAAAATAAAGGCACAGTTAATTAATACATGCTTACAAAAACGAGTCAAACTTTAGATTTTAAAATCATGTTGCCATTTTTTGACAAAACAGTTTTACCGACGCTACAGGATTAGTGCATTGAGAAAAGGACACCAAGAAACCTGAAAGTAGTTTAGCTAATTTGTTTTAGGTACCTATGTAGCCATAAATACAAAGACGAAGTGTATACAAAGACTTATTTATACATAATATTAATGGCCTAGAAACGTTTTTGTATAAATATAACATTAGATTTAGGCCTCAAGCTGCGTTACACGGACGCATTGCAGGCTCATACAAAACCTGCGGCGGGCCAATTTTGTATGAGCCCGTGTCCGTGTGACGCTGTTTTGGGCCTCAGGGAAATAACCGTTGAAGATAGAACTATCAATTTCAAATATCCAAAAGCAGCATGGATTTTCATAAAATGAAAATTATGGACCATTGTACGCCACGGTTTAAAAAAGTTTGATGTTTGCGCATAATCATACCTACCTTTCCAATACTTTTTAAATTGATAGTCAAGTCACGACATGCTGAAATACCTACTCGGTTAAACAAACAACAATCTAGGTCAGCAGGAGGCCTACCCTCAGTGTTATCGTATCGAAGATTCGTGAATGTAGTTCAGAATAAACGTATTCCTAAATTGCGCGATAAAAATTTAATAACAACTTGGAATTTATCTCGATTTTTGGAAAGTTAATAGGTTCGGAACCCAGTGTTCCCTAGTTCAAAACCGGCCGAAACAAATATTTTTTGTTTATTTACAATATACTTACTCTCCTGTGATGGAAAAGATGGTCAGATGATGGTGATCAAATGACTCCCCAGCTCTAAGTTATAAAAATCCTTGCAGGCCTCCCCTCAATTATGAGTTAGCGCGAGCCATAGTCCACCATGCGAGCTCAGTGCGAATTGTTAAAGGGGTTTAAGATTAATGATAAACCTACTATCCGATGAAGTCAGTCGACCTCAGCTAGGACCAACTGCTTAATGCGCCTTCCGTAGCACGAAAATTCCTAAAAAATACATCACTAAATGTCAGTCAGGGTGGCTACCCATCCCATCCCCTACCCGGCATTCGTTGCTTAACAACGTCAATCGGTGCCGATCCAGTCACAATCATAACTCATCTCATCTCAAAGTATAACGAATATTCGCAAAAATTGCACGGGAGTAAACCAACAATACTTTTTGCTGCCCACAACATCGTTAAAAATACCACGCACGTCACCTGCCAGTGACACGGTATAACCCATAATCGAGTCGCCGCCGACTCGACAACTCGAGTGCCGTAATCGAGCTGTCACTGGCAAGAAAGGAAGTTTGATTAAAAGCGCGCCAATCAGGAAAGTCAAACCACCTAGCGAGTCTGTGGTTTTGTCAACTTCAGAATTTGAAAGTAATGTTGATGGCGGGTTTGAATGAGGATTTGTGTATGAGAAGTCTTGCTTGGTAGGTTAAGGTAGGTAAGGTCAGAGTACTCTGTTTATGCGATATGCTAGAGAATGTCTAAAGTTATTTGTATTGTAGACCCCATGAACTAAGAAACAAAAGCAACATACTTAGTAGGGTATACCAAATTCTATGACTTACCTACTAAGCTTTGGCTCTTGTCCCACTGTTGGACATCGACCTCAACTTAACCATGAGATTGTACAGGCCATGATGAAATGATTTGCGGGCTCAGAGTGGTTTGTTGCAAAGATGACTGGTGAAAAACCGTAAGTTTATAAAAAAAAGATATGATTTATTAACTTTAAATTGCACGAAATAGTTACAGATAGGTACAACTTTTCTTGCTGAAGGAAAACTCTTCCAGACAACACAAGGTGTCAGTCGCAACAATCTGCTTATTGGAGATGACGGAGATGCCCTAAAATACAACAGTGAATTGCGGTCGAGGTGGTCACCCATCCCATTTTCGACCATGGCTTTACAACAGCAATCTTTGCCTATCCATTGTCACAACTGCGCCACAGGCATCTAAGCGACATTAACAACGTAATTTTCCATAAACATGTCAAACAGTTTCAAAAAAATCCACAAACGAAGGACCTCACGAAAGAACCGATTCCAGTTTAACTGTACAGAGTGTGACGCGGCCTAATGGACTGTCGCTCGCACTCTCCAACTTTGATTATACGAGTACAGCAATCAACGGAACAGATGGGAAATAACTTCAATGCGCGTATTCGTAGTTCAAGTTTAGTTTATTTTAATGAGGTTTTAAGTTTAGCTTGAGTACCTAATCTGCGGCAGTCATATTTTGTGCGGAATATCGGTGTTGCTTCTATCTCCTAGATCGATGGGTAGATAGGACGTTCCTAGAAATTATGATGTCAAAAAAATCTGTGAACTGTGGAGGCAAATGTACACACATCAATATTAACAATATTTGACAACCAACAAAATTGAATAAAATAATTTGTCATGGTTTCCAATCGTAAAAACCTTATTCGTTCTTCTAAATGACTAATTTAGCCGCTAGCCGCTTATGGATTTGACATCGGCGAGCGCAGAGGGCTAAGCCCTAACTCTGCGAAAAAAAATAGCGCGCGCTGCGTTTACGAAACAAAATGTCAAACACTACCTCTCTCCCTCTCCCACTAACCCTAAATCGTTCGACGGCGCTGACGCGCGCTCAGCAGGATTAATCGGCAAACACTATTACTCACGGGAACACCTGCGCGCCGGCTGCGAGGGGGTTGAGTTTTACAGTCGAGAATATTTCAGTTATAAGATTTAGCTTTTTATTTATTAGTGCTAATAGGGAAACGGAAAATTCACATTTTTTAATAAATTTTGTGATTGTGCGTTTAATTAAAGAATTAAAGGCAGAGTGAATGGTAAAGTTAGTTTTTACCCTAAAAGCAGACGATAGTTATTTTGACTGGCCCGTGTCGGCAATGGCTGATTAACTGATAGATTAGGTCGCTAGGTGTGTTCTGACTGGGGATCGACCCCAGTCAGAACACACATTCACGTGAAAATCATTTTGAGTTTTTTTTCATACAAACAAACAAAAACATTTAAGTATGTGATCTCAGACATGCATATTGCATATTTAAGTATGTTTATAAGTCCCTATCATCCATAGCAACAAGCTCTGCTTAATTAAGGGTCCGATAGCCACGTGTGAAAGATGTACTAGGATATTATCACATTACAATTTGTCTTTTTTGTATTTGTAACTTTACAGATTGACATTGAAATAACGAGCTATAATGGTTAAACTCTTATTAATCTCGAGTCAGCCCACCTCCAGTTTCCCTCCCATAAATGTATGTATGAGAGGCAACAGATATCCGTCCGGTAAACACGGTGAGTTATCTGCCGTGCGGGCGACTCAAACGAGCTGCGGGCGGGAGGGACAGCAACGGCAGGAGCGACAGTAAGAATTAATTTAATGATTTCAAGTCAGCAATAAAAAGAGGATTGGAAAAATAATAAAATGAAAAAAAGAAGAAAAAACATACATATTGAATAAAACATAATATTATTTATTTAGATCACACTTTACAGTAGACGTCGAAGTGTGACGCGATGTGGTGTTCAGTAACCGCCAACCGTTCGGCCAAAATTCTTCCTTCATGAAGGTCGCAAGACGTTCAGCCGGTACCCACACCACAAATAAATTGATATGCTCGTTATGACGGGATTCCAACCGTGCGATCCTCATTTTGAGGTAAAGAATGCTATACTCAGCTGGACCAAGTATGGAAAGAGTGAAGCAAATCGCTGAAACAAAGAAGCTCTACATCTTTTTATTTTTACATGGATTGGAGACGTGGACTTTAAAAAGATACACTGCTTGCGCATTAATGGTTTTAAGATGTAGAGAAGGATTCATAAAAACATCGTAGTAAATGTGAGCCTACCACCTTTCATCATTGTATTCCTTCACCGGAGAGTTAGCACACATCTTACAACGAACCAATTCGGGACGCCGCGGGATTTGAAACAGAATGTTTAACCACTGGTTGACGAGTTTTTCCCTCTCGCGTTTTACAATAAATGTCCTAAATAAGGAATAATTCAGAATGCGTTTGCGGCTATGAGAAATAAAAACTTATTTCAAACTAAACGATAACTGTCCTTTTTCTGCAATAATAATACCATGTTAATAAACTCCTAACATGGCATAAAATGTAATTTAAAATTGATGAATATGCTATCGGTCGCCCGCATGTCCGTGATAGAGCGAATGGGCGCCGGTTATCGCGCTGATACAATTATGTACGCGTCTTGTCCTACGGCCGACGACGGTACACCTTCACAAGGCTGTGATTGCTTTTTTTAAAATAAAATTAAATTCGGGTTGAATTCCGACAAAATAAAAAAACATTGGGAGCATCTCACATCGTCAAATTAACAAAATTAGACATAAAATTTTTTTGAACATATGAATATGTCACTGAAATTATTCCACACAGAGCCGTCTAGCCCATAATAAAGCAACTAAATGCTTTTGCTATGGGATACTAGACAACGAATAAACATACTTAAATACTTTTATTTTTAAATACCTTACTTAATATAAATAGAAAACACCCAGTCCAGTACAAACAGACATGTCCATGCTTGCACACGCATGTTTATTCTGTGTTGGGATCAAACCCACGACCTTTGGTGTACTAGCTTAATTCATAGCTATTACACCAATCTGGTCTTCTTAACAAAATAAACAGTAAAAAAACTGAATGTGTCGGATTGTTATTTATGTACTGCAAAGAACCGGCAAGTAACTCATCAGTTACTTTCACAAGTTTATGTTTTTTTACAAAATGGAACAAAATGCACGAAATCACTATTTGGAAAAGATTTAAAAAAAGCCTTCTTACAACTTTATAGGCTGTGCCTAAACTAGTCAAGTTTATAATAATAATAATAATCCATTTATTTCAGGCCACAAATTACATTTTAAGATCTTAACAAATATAATCGGCCCATATTATAAATACCTTATAGACTAACATATATACTTAACATAAAAACAAGGATACAAAAAACTAATTAACGCATTTCTGCGACGCTGACGTTAGACGTGGAACGGAGTTAGGTAGCCGGCCTCTAAACCGCCGGTACATTACTCCTTTCGGCCAAAGTTCCTCCTTCATGAAAGTCGACAGATGATCGGTAGGTACTCTCACCACGAAAGAATTAAAATTCACACTATGATGAGACTCCAACCGCTCGACTCTCAAAGTGAATTTGGTCTTGTTCTGCAAATACTCTACGATTTCCTCAGTCTTCGTAGAGTAATGGAGCCGGGACACGTACAGCAGCGTCGTAGGTATAGCTGGACGCAGCAGACGATTAGGTCCGATCGGTGCAGCACCACATAGATTACGGCGGGCAGGCTTCCTCTTCTTCTTTTCAACTTTTGTGAAGCCCTCCTCGTCGCAGAGATGGCTAGGTGGAGCCTCAGGTGCAGTAGCATGGATGTTATTCCGGCTACTTTTGTTCCTCTTTTGAACAGGCCGCCTCTCAGGTTGCGGAGCGTTGGCTACAGGTCGGCTGGCGGCAGCAGCTGCGTAAGCACGTTGAGGAGTCGACGTGCAGTCGCGTGACGTCTCCGGCGGGGCGGAGGGCGGGGCAGCGGGGCGCGGTGCATCGCTCACGGTGTCAGTGGCCGGTGACGCACTCATGTGCGCCGACTCCAAACTGCAGACGGATGCATTTTGCGCTCCGCGACGAGTGGTCACGTTAGACGCCTCAGGTGACCTACATACCGCGGCAGCGCTACTTAATAACTCTACCTGGGCACGTAGTTCACTGATGGTGTTGTCAGAGGCTTCCAACTTGCCCACGACTACAGCTAGGCTGGCTTTCAGGGAGTTGATGTCCTTCAACAGCCTAGTTACATCGACATGGTCGAAGTTGACGGGGGGCAGCTTGTGCAGCTCCTTCGCGACGAAAGAAGGTACATCATCCGGATCGGTCTCCTTAAGCAGGGTGATGATGTCCTGCACGCTCCTTTCGGTTCCATCCCTTCGACGAGATGGCATCTGGTCGGTCTTGCCGACGCTCCGGAAAAGCAGCGCCTTGCCACTGCAAATCTCTTCCTCCTTGAAGTTGGACTTGCAGATCTGCATGATGCTGACCTCGTCCATGGTGTCGATGGCATTTTGTATGAACGCCAACAGCTCGTTGGCTATAAGTTGTTCACTCATAGCACTCAATGACGCGCGACGGCTGTTGCCGCGCAAATCACGAAATATTATTTCTCACTGTACAGTGGCGCACGTCCGTTTCCGAGCGCGCATCGCACTGAAGTTTATCGGTACCTAGCTTAATTAAGGTTTTCTAGCTTTTACTTTGAATTTCAACAACAACTGCCACAGTAACGGCATCGCCATACTTCCTATTTCCATAACAATGTAGGTATCATACAATGAACCACAAACTGTGGATAAATCGATTTTGAGCTTTAATCTAGAGCGATAAGGTTCAAGAAATATTCTAGAAACTTTACATATTACTCCAACCTGATGTGGTGTCTACATGTGTAAAAAGCATAGCGCCAGATAGCACAGCACCTGTGCAAAGAGTCGGCGCGTGCGCACAGGTGCTATTGTTTGTTTCTAAAGTGCCAGAAAAAAGTGGCAAACGTCTGGTTGGGCTCTAGAACATATTATATTACGGCTATTTTCATATTAACTTTTGACGTAGCCGCTTGAACATATTTTTTACCATTTATTAAAAGACATCGCAAATAACATAATCTTAGATAGAAAAAGAAACATAACAACGTCTACAATTTGAATTAGAATTAGTGAGCTTTTTGGCGCCACTGTTTTTTTTTCATTAAAATTTAGTTCCATGCCTTAATCAGATATTTGTAAGTTATTTTGTCATTTATTTCTCTAAAACGTCTGTTAGAGATCATGTTAAATCGAAGAATTTGCTGCCTCAATTTGCTGTGCCTGAAAAAGGCGACTAAGTCTTAAGAGGCATAACCTATGTCTTTTAAGATCTGTACTATCACTTAGTTTGCAAATAAACATTTGACTATTGACTATTGAAAACATCACCATCCGATGTATCCGCTATCTCAAGGGATTCTTAGCCCGCATCCCGCAGTGTGACACCCGCGTCCCGTATGGCACCCGCATGGTGGGACACGACAGATATCTGAGGGTTAATTGAACTAAACGCGGATTATTTTAGTCTATGGCAATGCCGGAAGCGTTGATAAGTTTTAAAAAAAAGTTGTCAATTTTACGGACATGGAAATTGCGCTTAAGTAGGTAAATGAACGCATACTAGGTGTATGTATATTATGAGGTTTAAGTAAGTGTGTATTATTTCCCAGGATTTGAGTGAGGAGAGAGTCTTCAGGTTGAAACTTTTTTTCTTGTGGTTTTCAACAGTAGAGTGTTTCTGTAAGCTTTTTTTTAATGAATTAAATGAAATTGCAAACTCAAATGCGCCTATCGTAGAACTTTGCCAATTTCGCAAAGTTTTCAAATGCGATAAGATTTTTAAAATGAAAATCCTTATTGGCTTAGAGCAAAGATATTTATATTATCTGACGTTTATTACAAAATATAAAAGTGCTTTAGATTTGACATTATTATTAAGTGAATAACATATTTGATGTTACATTATGTTATTACCATTAATAATTTGTATGTATCTACCTTTTTTCTTGGACGAAATGAAACACACTTAACTTCTATCATAATTCCATCTATAATTATCCATCCATCCTTTTTCCTTGGATGAAATTGAACTCACGATTCGTATCTTAGTGCTAAGCAGACTCACCATTCACCAACCTTCACCACTAGGCCTACACGTTATAAATCTCCTAAGCCCATTCTACTAATTTTAGCCACTTATCCTCAGTCAGGCCTGCCCGCGCGGCCTGTGCTCAAACGTACGGCCCACCCGGCGACCGAATCTTATTTATACTTTGCAATTTTGCAGCTACCCTCTGTGTACTTTGGTAGGGGGATGAATAATAACTAGTTGGACCTTGATTTGTATGATTTTCTTCATTAACCTCTGTGGGAAGAAAGTATGAGGATTTGACGGTGGCCGGTGACGAGCCTATGGAACGCACCTCGTACGGTCAAAGACAACAGTGCCTATGCGCTTTTCAACCTTTTCCCATTACATTAACCCTTTAGGGTTAGGACAATGATATTACAAAAAAGACGTAGATAAGTTATGTCAGTACTGACGCGAAGTCAAAAATTGGTCAATTATTGACTTCGCGTCAGTACGTACGTACCTATAATTCGACCGCGTGTACAAGATAACATGATTATTTACTAGTGCGTAAACGGAAAGAAACATGTTGCGCAGTGTCGCTTCAAACTGTTAATGCTTTGCTCAGGTGGGCAAGTCCTGATTTCATTGACGTAAGGCTTTAGTAATCAGGCGGGATAACCCGGCAGATTAAGATCGCCACAAGCAAAAGTAATTACACTGATTATGAGTAGTTTACACTGTCCCACGTCTGGACAAAGGCCACCGCACTATTATCTACTCTACTGTTGCCGTCATGGGGACATTCAAAAGCCCACATTTCGCCGAGGGATTTCGAACCCGACGTGGTAAGGGGCGAGCCTACCGCTGTTATCCGGGTTGTTTTGGGTTTTACATGTCGGTGTTTTCCATCACTGGAGAGTTAGCCGTAAAATGCACAATGAACACAAAGTAGGTGTGTTCCGGCCAGATTTGATCTTGGGACCATAGGGTTCCGAGCCAGAGTTTAACCACTGGGCCACGACGCTCTCAATCAATCACTAATTTGGCCCATTTTTTATCTTAACTGGGACTGATTTGTGTACGAGCTATAGTCCAACAGACTCAGTATATGAGACTGCTTGTGATAAACTTAACTGTCTTGAATTACTTTTCGAAATCTGAGGCCTCCAGTTATTCTTATTCCTAAGTAAATTCTAAGCAAAAAAAGCAGTTCAATTCGTTCAGTATTCCGTTCAATCCTTAACTATATTAATATAAAAACCAATTTCTTATAACAATAGTTGCAAATTTACGTTCCCGTATGTATTGCCCGAAGGGGGGGAGTGGGGTCGAGGCGGCATATTGGCGCGAACATCTGATACCGCCGCCAGGTGGCGCCACCCCCAACTAATAACTTTTTATTTATTCCCAAAGCTGAGGGGCACTGGATTTTGACGTTTTTGTAAACAAAATTACTTGTATAACTGTACCTACGAACTTAAACCTAAACGTTGCTGGGAGATTATACAAACTACAGAGTTATGGTTTAATAATAATAATTACTAAAATAAATTTCTTCTGAAGGCCGCCTGTAAGCGATCGCTTTGGAGCGATAAGACTGCCTGAATAGTATATGCCTCCTTTCTGTGAAGCGACGATATCTGTTACATCAACAAACATTTGCACTGGTGCAGGAATCGAACCCGCGACCTGTTTTCCCTCAACCGCTCTTAACCACTACACTGAAGATCGTCGTATGAAGATGAAGAATTCGTTTTTTCTGTGGAACTACCAGTCTGATTTAAAAAAATCTTTTTGCATCTTATAGCTAGAGGAAGGTTATAGCCTATTTGACATTACGTCGTGATCTATAGGGGCCATGTAAAGAAAAAAGAAAATCTAGTTATAACACGGCCCGTACAAGGAGGCATCAAACGCATACAGACTGTACCACCGTATTCCCATTCAGTAAGGTCGCTATTCAACTGCATTGTTACAATTCACGTGTTTGTACTAAAAAATGGCCTCAAGTGGGAACGAACCCGTATCTCCTGCAATACGGGCAGACGTCAAGATCATTCATTTATCGTTTTTCAAGATACAGATAGTATAATGTTTTGAGTGTAATTTAAATCATTATATGCCTAATCATAAACAATTTACTAAAATAAATTAGCTGTTTAAGATAATTTACTAACTACGTTTGTACTTAAAGTAAGGTAACTATTGGTACGATCAAAAATTGTGCACTTTACGGTCAGTTGAAAATAAACTCCAAAGTGCCTACATAACATAATACCACTGGGTTTTTTATAAAACAACGGCCTTAGCTTCTTTTGTGGTTTGTAAGATAGGCAAGTGCATTCAAAAATGACTTGAATGTAAAAAAAAAAAAAGCTTTAACGTATCTCTATAAAAAGTAAAAAAACGCTCAACAGGAAGTGGCTTAGCAAAGTAAATACAACCTACAAAAAACTTATTTAAAAAAACAAATTAGAACCTGACCTAGGTTCAATGAGAACGAGAAAAAACCTGTAAGTTTTGTTTTCATCATAATCTTTCTTCTTTCACGTTATTTTTACTGGTCTAGTTATTAACGCATATAAATCACTTAGGGGAGAGGGGTACAAAATGACATACTAGTTATGAAATCAGTCATAAAATATTTATTTATTTATAATATTAAACACTTCAAGTAACTATGTATTCTTTGGTTAATTACCTAGTTATAATTATAGAGATCAATAATCTGAGTACAAAAACAATAAAGTTAAAAAAAGTTTTTAAAAACTTAGAAAAAAACCGTTTTGTCCGCCCTAGGCGGGTAAAATGACACACGTGGTGTGGACAAAATGACATACTAAATTAGTAACAAAAATCAGTCGATTACATGCAGAGTTCACACGTGAAACGTTTGTCTTTTTCGGAACATCTGCACATGATGCATGAGCCCATCTTTTACAGCTCATGCACTGGAGCCAGACCTATTTTGGCTTGGATCTTGAGTAGAGGTCATTACAGTAAATACACGGACAATCTTCGTCATCAGCCTTGGTTACTGTGTAAGCATTTAAAGAAGAAAAATCATTTTCGCTATCAGAACTAAAGTCTTAAAACTTTTGTAACCTTTCTAGTCTTTTTCTTTGGAGGAGGTGGAGGAGCGGATGCCTTCTAAGAGTCGATTGCGGGACGTTAAATATTTATATATATATTTTTCTTTATAGCCTGAATAGCACTTTCCATGGAAATTTTATCCCAACCCTGTCTGTCTGTTTTTCTAGAATAGTTGCGAGGCATGATGTTAGATTGCCTGAAAAAAAAGAGACGGGTCAAACGACATAGTATGCTATTTTACCCGAACAAAGTGTATGCCATTTTGTCCACTTTATAACGACCAATTTTAGAAATCAATAAATAAAAACGTAACAAGAATTTTGAGATTTCAAAACATTCTCAAACTTATTTAGTAATATCACAATATTTTAACACTTAGTACAAACAAATGTACGTAAAAAAAGACTTACTTTTACAATTGACAAAATCCATCAAAGCAATACTCGTGAGTGCAAAAATCAGAGAAACACGCGTGCGCACCACACGGTCGTAGGGACACTACTGGCGCCGCCACAGGTTACGACCTGTCACCAAGCGGTCCTATACAGGCCATTGCGCGAACTAATATTGGTTTCGTTTAATAAATACGAAGGTGTGCCATATTACCCGCCTATGCCATTTTGTACGCCTCTCCCCTATATGATTATTAATTTTAACTAATGTGCACACAATAAATTAATTTTCATCACTCACCTCCACCGTTTTTGACGGCTGACGGCGACCAGTCCTTGCTTTTATATCCACAATTCACAGTTTCAAAAATTCACTTTCAAAATCACCGGTGGTATAAAACCTCTGTGGTAAAATGGAATGTTTTTTAATTTTTCATCTACGCGGACTGTCAACGTGACGTTGAAAAGCGCGCGAACGCGTCCGTTCCGTTTCACGCGGGCTTGCCGACTGCGTGGTGGAGGGCGGGTGGAAAACCTCTTTTCTGTAAACACACTGGCCGGTTGGGCGGGCGGTTTTCGCAGCTAGGATTATGGGGGAGGTATTATGTTTTTAAGGCGTTTTATGGTTGACGAACATATTATTTTTATTAGCTGCAGCTATTATGGGTTGCGAATATGTTGCTGATTATTTATAGACAACCTACTAACTTAATTTTAGTATTCCTAATTTACTTGCAGCATTTTATTGGGAATTCATTGGAAATCATGTTGAAAGACTCATTCAATAATAAACAGGGTGTCGTTTTTAAAAGTTTTTGGCGCAAATCCCAGAATCGGTCCTACTCTACTTAATTTGCATATGTATAGTAAAAATATCTTAAGTTACATTGTGTTAAGAGTGAATTCACTGCGAATTCAATTCAATTCCAAAAAAAAACATTCCATTCTAAAACGTTTTTACAAAGACACGGGTTTTTCTAATGACATCTAAGTAGTCTTTTTTTTAATTACCTAAACTACAAAAATCTTTTTTGGAAAAGTTGATCGCGAGCTGAAGTTAGTAAATAAATAAATTAATTAACACGACAAAAGCCTATTAAAGTACCTAAGTCGTAGGTATTGGATGGCACGAGTATCGGCCGGGCTCAGGTGCGAAGGCGCTGTGTGGTTGGCATAATGAGCCATCTGTGGCTCACCAACACACGGCCAGTGCTGTATATTATACAGGACACATTTTAGCTGACATTACTAACAACAAATGATTGTGCTTATTGCAAACGTTTGGGGAATTTACTGGTTCGGTGGCCCAAAGATTCATAACAGGAATGTTGATATTCATTTTAAATTAATACTTTCCCGTCTATAGTCCATATATTTCGAACGTTGTAGTTAACTACGGACAGGTTGTTTCTGTCATTGGGAATAGAACACTCAGAAGACCACATTTCGCCGTTCTAATCTCAAAACCCAACGACGTGATTAGTTGCTTAGGCTTAGGCATTGGCGGGTTTCTTGGGTTTTTGTGTTTTCCATCACCAGAGAGAGTTCGCGTCGCTCAAGACGTGTTAGACGTGTTATCAAGGTTTCCTATTTGAAATCAAACGCTCTTTGCTCGAATAATAAAATCTCGCAAACCATTCCTTGAGCGACAATTCGCTACATCGATGCATCAAATCTCGAATGCTACAAACAAACTCGACGGATCGAATACTTGAAGCAGTTTTATCTCGAATGATTTCTCAAAAGATCTTTTGAACTAATTTAGAAAAAATGGCGATCTGTTCAGCGCAATGGTTAAGAGTGTTGTTTCGATTCTCGCACGAATCTAAGTGTTAGTAATTACTAAAAACGCTTTCCTAACAATTTTTATTCCGAATTTCCATGGACTTTTTCACTAACCAATGTTTTTTTTCTTTTTTCGATAATGCACAATGACCTGGCTACCAGTCAATCAATGTACAAAGACCAGCAGATCAGGTTAAATAATTTCTGCATTTTTTATTTTCATGTGTTAAAGTTCAAGACAGATTTAACGAAATATACTCTATCCCCCGAATTCCGGTTTGTTAATTTGCGTTTTCTAATCAAAGCTCACAAGTATAGCTGTCACTTTCAGTTCAACCGCTGCGGCATGAGTATGACAGCATAAAAAAAACATTGATTGAAGTTTGTGGTTCGGAGGAAGATAAGTCAGACTGGAGTCAAATGGCAAAAGAAATACATAATTGCTATCAAAATTGTGGTTTTATGCCAATCATACTAAGTGAATAACCCCACCCACATAATACTGAGACACAACTCACAAGTATTAAAATACCTACACACAAAACAACTTGTTGACTCCAAGCTCCATGTAGCAAGTCTATGGTATTGTCTTCCAATTATTGACACAGGCAGCTCTGGCACGTGGGCATTGTGTGCTATGGCAGCTGCGCAAAGATCTGCGTTTGCACAGGTGTGTGAGTGGGGGGGACGGACCTTTCAACTTTGCCAGAAAATAGGTAAATGTGTTGTTTGGTTAATAATACAAGCGGTTTGGCATAAACACATCATCATCTTCCGATCTGACGTACTTCACGGCCGATTGCCATGTCCCAGTAACGCCCTCAGCAGAGGCTCCGAGCCCCCGTGGGGGCAAGCTTAGGCACGTTACTTAAATGTGTAACGATGCCATTTCTTTTCAGCCTCGTGGACGTTACAACCTCCACGATGGCTGAAAACTTCGTAGTAGCTTAACCCTTCATCAAAATATAAAGTATCTGTCCTTTTGAAATTTGAATTTAAATTTCGTTCCGTATGTCTGCGGAGCTTTTATTTTTGGCAGTCTTACAAAAATCTTCGAAAGATCAACATCATCACAGATTTCTTGATATTTTGAAAATCCGTTTATTTCTACTCATTCATCCTTCCTAAATTATCGTGAATATCTATTGTGATACCTAAGTGTTGGATAACTAATTAAAAACAATAAGCAAGTCTCGGAATGTGATTTTTATTGAAATAACTTATACGACGAGTGCCGGCCTTCCCTGGCCCTTAGTAGGCTGAAGACGGCAGGAGGAGCCGCCACACTGGCCCCATCGACTCTCTAGCGGTACTACCCCGTTACACTGGCTCTCCGGCGAAGAAAAACTACACAGAAAACTGGAAGAGCCGTTACACTGGCTCTCCAGCGAAGAAAATCTACACTGAGGATTTCTGGAGACGCCTTTACACTGGCTCTCCGGAAGAATCTTGGACGAGGCACGGCGCACCAGCTTCATAAAGCGCGTCAACTTCATCTTCCCGTGACATAATTGACATCAAACGTCATCTCCTCTCTTCGGTTCGTGACTCCAAGAGTGGAAAACGCCTGACGTCATCTCTTCAGTTCATGACTCCAGAGTGAAGAACGCTAAACGTCTTCTCTTCTCGTCGGCTTCGGTGACTTCGAGTGAGAAACACCACATCTATTTATCCCACACCTAAAAAAGAAGATACTTTCCAGCGCCTGAAAAGGAAGAAGATAATTTAGAACTTTTCGTGTGTGTGTGTTATTGTGTGTGTATCATTTATTGTGCGTGTGTATTTTTACTTTATTCAATTTATCATTTATTGCGTTTAACCCTAACCTATTTTGTTCATCACTATTCATTACCATTTCATTACTCTATACCATACTATTTTTCACAACTAAATAATACACTACAATCATCTTACACTCATTGTACAGACAATAATACGACCGACGCTACTAAGGCTGTCTGCCTTAGCAACGGAAGCATAACATTCACAAACCAATAACCTACCATACTATTATTCCATAATACTCACAGTAACCTTTATAGTCTGGTTCACGTTTGAGCAAAAGTGCTCTAGAACTTGAATTCTATTTGCAACTCTTGTGTATAACCACGACTGGTACCAATGGATTCCTGATAGTATCGTGTATATGAATCTGTCGGTCGTAGAGTGAAAAAGTGGTGGGGGTAAGGGGGGGGCGCCGTAAATGGTGTAAAAACGACCTCTTGATTTTGGGCTGTATCTCTGTAAATACTTATTGTATTTCTTTGATTTTGGTTTCATTTGATTGGTATTTATATTTGCTATCTTTGTTTGGAAGAACTTAAATACGTAAAAGTTATATTGTAAAAGTTATTTTTAAAAAACGTCTTTTTGCAACCCATTGCATAAATGCCACTGCAGATTACAAGTAAACCATTAAGTTTAAGGTAATACATGTTATTATAAAAAATGTGGCGAATCAATTCAGCTTCAAAAAAAGGTGAGAATTATTACCATACGTTCAATAACTATTGAGTTGTAGTCAGTGGCGCACAATATCGCCGCCTGTTTCGCGCCTCAAGAGGCGACGTAAAGTGAGCCAATTTCTCCTATTTACTGCCTATAACGGTTCCTCTTATATAGATTTTAGTGTTTTAGTAGTGAATAAAACTAAGATAAACTTAATATTAACATTGTACTTGTTAAATACCGAAACTAGCACTTTGATTAAGGTTAGCCAGGCTTTTTTTACTTAAGTAGCAAAAGGTAGGCGGGTAAAAATGCAATTTAAGAAAATCATTTAAGTAGTTTAATTTGGTAAATCGCTTTGATTTACCAAATTAAACTACTTAATTGGCAATGAACAAATAGATAAAATGGAAAGTGTATGTGAAAATTCGAAGATAAAGGAACTCAACGTAGGCTAATGTTGATCATCCATGAAGAACTTACTTGTCTCCGTATTCCCATACCTTCCAGCGCGTAGCGGCCACCCGTGACTTCAGTATTTTGAACAATATCTATATGAATTGTAGTCTATGTGTTATTCTGATGTACGAGTATTAGCTATACAACTGTTGAAGTTTCATCAAAACCCGTTGAGTAGTTTGAACGTAAAAGAGGAACATACCTCCATTTTTACAAACTTTCGCATTTATAACATTAGTAAGATGCATTAGTAATCACAAATAGGTCATCGGTCATCATATCAGCCGAACGACGCCCACTGCTGGGCATAGGCCTCCCCCAAAGATCTCCACAACGATCGGTCCTGCGCTGTCCGCATCCAGCGGCTTCCCGCGACCTTAACCAGATCGTCGGTCCACCTTGTGGAGGGCCTGCCCACGGAACGTCGTCCGGTACGCGGTCGCCATTCGAGAACCTTTTCGCCCCAACGGCCATCGGTTCTCCGCACTATGTGTCCCGCCCACTGCCACTTCAACGATGCAATCCTTCGAGCGATGTCGGTTGTCTTAGTTCTCCTGCGGATCTCATCATTTCTGATTCGATCAAGCAGGGAAATACCAAGCATCGCTCTCTCCATTGCTCGCTGGGTGACTTTGAGCCTTCTTATGAGACCCATAGTAAACGACCACGTCTCACTCCATATGTCATTACTGGCAACACACACTGGTCAAAGACTTTCGTCTTGAGACACTGAAGAATTTCGGACGCGAATATATGCCGGAGCTTCCCAAACGCTGCCCATCCGAGCTGGATTCGACGAGAGATCTCTTTCTTGAAGTTGGACTTACCTAACTGGACTGCCTGTCCCAGGTAAACATAGTGGTCAACAACTTCGAGTGTAATGTTCCCAACGTTAACTGGAGCGGGTGCAACATGGGCATTGAACATGATTTTCGTCTTGTCCATGTTCATCCTAAGACTCATTCTTTGGGAAGCATTACCGAGATCTTCGAGCATTATGTTCAGGTTTTCCAAGGTCTCAGCCATAGGAACTACATCATCGGCAAATCGCAGGTGTCTTAGGTACTCCCACCTCATGGGTTCTCTCCTCGGCGTGGCGAGGGGGCCTAGTACCGGTGGTAGGGGCACCACCGGGAAGCGAAGAGAACCCAGGCGTGGCAGCGTGGTGGACTGGACACCCACCCGCTGCGGCCCCTAAGGGCGGCGTGGGGCTGCGGGGCCAGTGGGGCCTGCAGGCGCCTTGAAGCGCGTGGTTGGGGCCGCGGCGCACAACCGGTTGGTGGGGGCCAGTGATCCGAGGCTGATCCCCCCTGTGCGTCGCGGCCCGGCGAGGCCGTACCGTCGGTTACGGCAGCGGAGCCGCCCTTTGGGTGGCTCGTGGTTGCGGGCCCAGTAGGGTCGCTGCGGGGATGCGGGGCCAGTGGGGCCTGCAGGCGCCTTGAAGCGCGTGGTTGGGGCCGCGGCGCACAACCGGTTGGTGGGGGCCAGTGATCCGAGGCTGATCCCCCCTGTGCGTCGCGGCCCGGCGAGGCCGTACCGTCGGTTACGGCAGCGGAGCCGCCCTTTGGGTGGCTCGTGGTTGCGGGCCCAGTAGGGTCGCTGCGGCTCGTAAGGGCGACGCGGGGATGCGGGGCCAGTGGGACCTGCAGGCGCCTTGGGGCGCGTGGTTGGGGCCGCGGCGCACAACCGGTTGGTGGGGGCCAGTAACCCGAGGCTGATCCCCCCTGTGCCTCGCGGCCCGGCGGGGCCGTACCGAAGGTTACGGCAGCGGAGCCACCCTTGGGGTGGCTCGTGGTTGCGGGCCCAGTAGGGCCTGCGTACGGTGGCCAACTAGCGCGTGGTACGGGGGTGCCGCCGCCAGCATTGCACGGGTTTCACCGCAGCCTGGTAGGGACGGCTTGACATCCTCGGCTGTCCCTTCTGGCCTCCCCTCACGAAGGGGGGGTCGCTTCCGGCCCGCCGTGCAGGCGAGCTCCGTCCGGGGGAACGCGTAACAGGCAGGCGCTATTCACCGTGTTCCCCCACTAAAGGACGATTAGAGGGAGTAGTAGGGGTTTTAGTCGGTAGGGCCACTGGTATACCACCTTTCCAGTGGTGAGTCCGACATAACCCGTCCGTCCCCCGGTGGACGGGTATGCGTAAGGCATTTCCCCTACTTAAAAAAAAAAAAAAAAGGTGTCTTAGGTACTCGCCATTGATGTTGATGCCGCGTCCTTTCCAGTCCAGAAGCTTAAAAATATCTTCCAACGCAGCTGTGAACAATTTCGGAAAAATAACGTCTACTTGTCTCACGCCTCGCTGTAGTTGGATCGGATTAGAGTTCTGGTTCTGTAATCGGACCGACATGGTGGCGTTCTGGTATAGGTACCTTAGCACCTCAATGTACCTGTAGTCTATTTGGCACCTTTGGAGAGACTGCAATACTGCCCAGGTCTCAATCGAATCAAAGGCCTTCTCATAGTCCACGAACGCTAGGCAAAGTGGCAAGTTATACTCTTCAGGTCATCAGTAGATAAAAATAATTTCAAATATATTATGTGGCTGTAAATAGTGGTTTTAAGTATGTATGCCTACGTGGCCTACAGCTGTAACCGCCCGATGGCGTTATGAAGATCATCCTCTCCCATTCCTAAAAAAAACATGTTTTGGTTTGCTGGTTTGCCCAGTGCGGGCGTAACTCTAGTTGAGTGTGGTGCATAGTCTTTATCATCATCATCGTAACGTCGTAAAGGCGAATACTATAATAAATAAACGCATACTACAACGTACTAAGTTCACGAATGCACCACTAAACCATTAACACTGGTGAGCGGCAACATGGAGGTGGTAAACTACTGATAAAACTTTAAAAATACGGTCACTATGTGTGAGACAACTGTTTAAGTTGATTTTGATCAAGAAGAAGATAATAGCTTCACTAGCAAATGCATCGAAAAAGCAGATTGATAAGTCTAATGGCACTGCAACCTACAACCATAGCTAATACAATAACTATTTAATGTCTGGCAAACATTTGGGTTGGAAACAACCTGTACATTAATTTGTGATATAATTTAATTTTGCATAGTTAAGCACTATCCTTTGGCTGGTACTATGAGTTAATACCTTGTGCGAGTATCAGACTGCTCAGAAACGATTGCTTGTTTTGCTTTGCAAGTAAGATAGAAGTAGGTAACGACAAGTAGATCTACATTTACTTACTAATCAAGCAACGTGACAGAAATTACATCCCGGATGACTACTGAAAATTACCAAAATTTAAAATAAGCTGCACATCTATTTTGAAGCAATACGTACGATACCAGCACGCCTTCAATTTTGAGAACGGGTGGATTGATCCTTACTAGCCTTGCCAGAAACGTGACAGACAAATCCTTTTCATGTCCAAATGTAGTTCCACTAAAAATCAACAACTCAACTCCTTTTATGTCCAAGTGTAGTTTCATTGGACTCCTTTTATGTCCAAGTGTAGTTTCACTTGGACATGAAAAGGAGTTGTCTGATCGACCGAAGGAGAGGTGTTTGTTCTGCTGTTGGAACTCAGTTGGAAGATAACCATTCAAAGACTAAAATAACAGTAAAAGACTGAACACAGTACCTACTGCCTAAGACTAGGCTGTTGCCGTCGCCTGAGTAGATAGTTTTGTCTATGTGGTAATTGGTCGCAAACTTATACTTTCATAATGTTTTGATCGACAATGGTTGTGGGACTTGGACTAGATAAAACATGTACGTAAGGATTGAGGAGCCATTTTTGGAATCTTGATGAAATTAATATAATCATTCAGTAGTAACTTAAAAAATATTGTAGGTTCGATCCTCTATTTTGTAGTATAATACTTCAAAAATTATATGAACATGAAGGTGGCACCTCAATCTAAATGTTTTGATTGAGGAGCCACGTCATACCTAGGAACGTAATGGATGAATATTTATTACAATTCGGTTTGATTTTGTAGCATTTGAGAGTAAACCAAAAACAATATTTAAGCTCGGTAATATTAAAATTGAAAAAGTTAATATATATAATATGTGGCTCCTCAGACTATACTTGTAACTCGTGATTTTTTAAAGTAGCAATTTGTCCCTTAGACTTTAATGGCTAAATCATTTAGTAGGTAAGTATAATCAATTTGTATGACAAGAATCGGTAATAAAAAATAGGTAATTAAGGAGATATGGCACTTTTACACTGGCTCCTCAATTCAGATGCTTCAAAAATAGATAGCCTCGAAACTCTAAGTACTTGTGACAATATTTCAAACAAAATATATCAATATTTAGTATACATTTATACATAATGTACGTATAACCCTGCTATTAAAAAAGTATATATCTCCGAAGTTATCAACTATTCTTAAATTTTCTAACAAATTGTTTTGAAGGGTATCCATGAATAAATTATTTAAATTTTATATTTCATTATTTGTGGGTAACAAAACACAGCATTTTTAAATGGAGATCTGCGTGAAACCATTTATATGGAACAACCTCCCGGTTTTACTGTTGAGGGGCAGAAGAAAGTATGTTTACTCAACAAAAGCCTATACGGTCTCAAACAAGCCAGTAGAGCTTGGAATGAAAAAGTTCACGAAGTTCTGATCAAGAATGGATACAAGCATCTGAAGAATGAGAAATGTGTTTATCACAAAGACAAAGTGATTGTTGCACTGTATGTAGATGATTTCTTCATTTTTAGTGCTGATGAAGTACAGAAGAAGAATTTGTATGATTTGCTAAGCAAGAACTTCAGTATCAAATTTTTAGGACCTGTAAAACAAGCTTTGGGCATGTGCGTCGATCGAGATAGAGAGAAGGGCACATTGAAACTCTCTCAATCTGAATACATTAAAAACTTACTTCTTAAGTTTGGTATGCAAGATTGTTATAAAGTTGCTACACCTATGGAAGTTAACTTCAATCCACCAAAAGCTGAGAAGATTGATCAGAGATTTCCTAATCAGGAACTCATTGGAAGTCTGATGTATCTCGCTGTCTGTACTAGACCTGCCATTGCGTTTGCTTGCAGCAAGTTAAGTCAGTACAACACATGTTACAATGAAACGCACTGGATTGCTGCGAAGCGCGTGTTAAGTTATCTCTCTGGCACAATCAACTATGGACTCAATTTCAGCAAAGGAGGCAATATGGTAGAAATTTCCTCTGACGCAGATTGGGCAGGGCATGTTAGTGATAGAAAGTCCACATCTGGTTTTTTAGTTTTTTTTGGTCTTTCACCCATAAACTGGTTTACCCAAAAACAGCAAAACGTAGCATTATCGAGTACTGAAGCTGAATACTACACCCTTGGAAGCGCTGTTAGGGAGGCCAAATTTATTAAAAATTTCTTGATCAATAATGATCTTAAGCAGATCATATACGCTAATAGGCGTCATAGAATTCATTCCTGCAAAAAGTGACGCAGGTATAGGTCACTATAAATGTCACTACCCAACGAAAGATGAGATGTTTTGTTACGACGACTACGATTCTGATAGTAAAATTCGTAAAAGTCAAAACCAACCAATATTAATTCATTCTTTGACTTACGCTGAACTCGACTGCTAAATTTTTATCGAAAACGTGAACACCCCTATATTTTTATACTGTCGATTTGTTAAAAATAAAATTTAAAAAACTAGTCGTCCTGGTTTCATTCATACAACATGGTCACCCTTCAGAGCGATTTCTCAAGGAATATAAAAAGGGTATTTTTTTGAAAAAAACAAGCATATTCAATGTTGTTCCATTAAAAAGTATTGAGAAAACATCTTGTACTAAATGTTAGTTTCATTGGTTTTTGTTTACTTGGTGATTTCAGTTAGCTACAATCAATTATTTAGTATGCAGAACATCAGGATTGAGGTGCCAATTAAAAAACATTTTTTTACAAAATTTACTAAATTTTACTACTTTGTCCAAATGTTACAAATGTAAATACACTTACTACTAAATGTTTTTGAAGTGGAATGTAGAATTATTTAATTACATTCAAGAAAATTCACGATCTTATGTATAGACTGAGGAGCCACATTAAAAATATTGTACATTCTTGAATATTGCCCTAACTGAACTCTGATGTTCAGTTGGTGCTGTACCCAATTGCTACTAAACGATACTTCTTTTTCAAAAGTATTCATTCAATACTTTACATGATCCATGAGGCTCCTCAATCTAAACGTTTAGATTGAGGTGCCACCTTTATGTTCATATATTTTTTTAAGTATTATACTACAAAATCGAGGCTCGAACCTACATTATTTTTTAAGTTACTACTAAATGATATATTAATTTCATCAAGATTCCAAAAATGGCTCCTCAATCCTTACGTACATGATAAAACTACTGAGGATTCTCTGAACTCCAAAAAGATCCAAAGGGTCTTCTTACAAAAGCTTCAAACACAAGTCGCTATTCTTAAAATAAGCCCCGAGTTTTTAGACACACCCTCTCCTGCTCCTACTCTGGGCATGAATTAAGCTTAGTTATAATGCAAAGTTGGAGGAACCACATGAAGGGTTTTTCCTGAAAAACCAGCATGCATATAATTAATAAACATCGTGGACGATTACCGATTAACTAGAAAACGATCATGAGAGTTAAGAGTTTAAGTAAGCAACTGTGTCGGACTGGATTTGTTTGTTCCTGTCTAGTAGTCTGTGTTGAGTTAGTATGTCTACCATATCAAAAGAAATGTCTAAAGCGCAGTAGGCAGAATACGCCTTTGTTACTTTCATTCAGATGATTAAATTAGATATTTACCTATAACATTATTACCTTGTGCAGTTTGGTTAGAAATTTGAATAAGTGTAACTACTTAGTATAAAACAAAGTCGCTTTCTCAGTGTATCTTTAGAACTACGCAACGGATCTTGATGCGGTTTCTTTCAATAGATAGAGTTACTAAAGGGGAAGGTTTATATACTTAATAACATCCCATTGCATCGTTGCGAAGCCGGGGTGGGTCGATAGTCGAATTAATATAACAAATGCGAAAGTTTGTATGTGTGGATGTGCCGTCGTGCTCTTTCACGTAAAAACTACTGGATGGATTTTAATGAAACTTCACTATAATATAGCTTATGCATCTAAACAGGGCATAGGTTATAATTTATAAAGATATAAGTATCACTGTTTTTTTTTCACAGGCGGCCGCTGGTATTAAATAATTATTGGTGCTGTCTGAACTAAAAATACCTAAGTACTGGAACAAAAATATACTGAAGTCTCAAAAATCGAATAATAAACTAAGAATTCACTCAAACAGCTTATTCAAATTATTAAAACATAGAAAAACACGATGACCCAGGAACGCGGTCTTCCCCGCGTGAGTACTCGGTGCGCTCCTTTATAGCGCTTCTTCGACCAAAACTCAGTTGATATTAGTCCTAAATTATTAATTCATACCTTCATGTAATGCTTAATAGTTTCTCCACGTTTTTTAACAGAACAAAAAACACGAAAACGGGCTAGTTTTCTAGAAATCCAGCAAAAACTTTTTTCTTTAGATTAAAAAAATAATGTTTTCAAAAATAACTTTTGAAACATTTGATTTATGTTCAAGATGTGTATGAAAGATTCATAGACAATATTATGACCATTCTAACAAGTCTAAGAAATAAGAAATACAACAAGTATTTGCGAAGATATAGCGTAAAAACAAAAGGTCCATTTCGCCAACTTTGATCCATCCCCCCTCTCCCCCCCACCACTTTGGCACTCTACGACCGACAGATTCGTATTCAGGACATCAACACCAATCCATTGATACCAGTCGTAGGTATACACAGAAGTTGCGAATAGAAATTTTGCCTCTAGTACTACGGTGAACCGGACTATTACTAAATTTACACCACACTCCTACAGACATCACATACTTTACGGCTTGTCTAACCGACAGCTACATAAACCCTCGAGGTTTGGAGTTTAAACTCTCACGGTTATTTCAAATCTCGTTGGTTAACTCATCCTTGGCTTTGGGGAGTACCCTTATCCAAGTATCTACACGCTTAGCCCGTATTCTTTAGGCCTTCGAAGCCGACTTGAGAATACGCAAGCTAAGTACTTACAAACATCACATACATCGCACAGTATACATTTTTATTTCGCAGTTGTTACACCACTTCACAAAACTATTTTCGTACTCCATTAACTTGAATTTTGCCTACCTATATTTACTCACTTTGTACTTCTCAGATAGTCTCATTTACTAAACGTATACCTATCTAACTGACGTACAATTTCCCCGTATTGCTTAAGTTATTTTACTGTTTGCTGGGCAAATAATTGAAATTATCTCTTTATTATCGTCCATAATACGTCATTATTACTTTTTAACTGACATATTCAATCAATGTCAGTTATCGATTTTCGAATCTAGCGAACTTCTTTTTTAAGAAAACTTAGAAAAGGTTATATACCCATTTTTTCGGTTTGTAACTATTATAATACTGTTTTTACACAATGGACATTTTACATTTAAACAAACCCGAAATTATTTACGAACTCAAGTTAAGGAACGCAAATTTTCAACCGACACAAACTGCCGTTGAATTGCGTGAAATCCTTACAAATATCTTAGCAGAACCACAGTTATTATCCACCTTCCGCAATAAGCCCATATACTTTTACTCTCGATATGGACGAAATAAAAAAATGTCTAGATATTTTAGACGTAACTTTAACTTCCTATCCCAATAGAAAAGCTAAAATTATCCCCTATATTACTCACATTCGTAACCGGTTATCTTTAATTGAAATTAATACTGAAAGTCCAAACGAAGACGTACAAATTTAGAAATCTCTTTACATTATTATTTTCTTCATATTTTCCTTTATTACTATCAATTTATTCTCATTTATTAATACGTTTTTATCACTTAGATGTTTTGTATAGGTACTGTTTTTATATACATCTCCATCCTTTCGGCTAACCATCAACTACCTCATAAATGAATTATTATGTACATATAAGATTTTTTTTACATTAACGGAGCGGTTGACAACTCTTTAAAAAAGCCTCGGTTAAAGTAACTCTTTTGTATTTCGGAGCGGTTGACAACTCTTTAAATAAGCCTAGGTTATTTTTCTCTTCTAGTTGGACTACAACCAACTATTTTATTACTTTTCGAGTAATTATGTACTTCTAAAAAGTACTCATAATCGTCTCATAAGAGATTTAACTCTTATTCCCTAACCATGTTAAGGTTAGTGAACTTGTACATTTTAGGACACTTAACACATGACATTCATCACACACAAAAAAACTGAACATGATCACCAAAAGCCAGCGGGTGGTGACTGGCACTTCTAAATAAGCCTGCACTATTCTGGGTTAGTTTCTTGAGAAACATCTTCTATAATATAAGATTTCTCTTTTTGACTGGTTGCCTTAATTCAAGCTTATTGATTATCCCCCTTATTCATAAAAACGAACGCAACGCTAACGTATTGTCTAAGCTATTGACGTGTTCTGTCACTTACTCGCAAATGGCGGCAGCAACAAGAATGACAGTGACAAAGCGATACAAAAGTTATCGTGTTCTATAAGAGCTGTTTAAGTTTTTATGAATAAGGGGGTAAGACTTTGTAAGATATGACGGATGCTAGAGATATTTGAATGGAACCGAAACCAACCTAGTGTAAATTTCCCATTGTAAAAAACATTCATACATTCCAAATTCTATCATTCACCTCCATTAATTAACGAATAAGTTTGTAATTGTATTTTTTTAAGTGACCGTTTCTTTTGTAACCACTTAAATTTGATAATTGTAAAAATGACATCGTTATTGCCGTATTTTTTTTTATTTCTCCATTTAACTTCATTTTAACTTTCAACTTTAATTTTCCTTTAACTTTTCACTTTAACTTTCCACTTTAACTTTCCACTTTAACTTCCAACTTTAACTCTCCTTTAACTTTGACTAACTTTAACTTTCGACTTTACTTAACTTTTACTTAACTTCAAAAAAAAAAAACTTTAAGTTTTTTTTTTTTGCGCCGGCCGCCCCGGTATTGTAACGATGCCATTTCTTTTCAGCCTCGTGGACGTTACAACCTCCACGATGGCTGAAAACTTCGTAGTAGCTTAACCCTTCATCAAAATATAAAGTATCTGTCCTTTTGAAATTTGAATTTAAATTTCGTTCCGTATGTCTGCGGAGCTTTTATTTTTGGCAGTCTTACAAAAATCTTCGAAAGATCAACATCATCACAGATTTCTTGATATTTTGAAAATCCGTTTATTTCTACTCATTCATCCTTTCTAAATTATCGTGAATATCTATTGTGATACCTAAGTGTTGGATAACTAATTAAAAACAATAAGCAAGTCTCGGAATGTGATTTTTATTGAAATAGCTTATACGACGAGTGCTGGCCTTCCCTGGCCCTTAGTAGGCTGAAGACGGCAGGAGGAGCCGCCACACTGGCCCCATCGACTCTCTAGCGGTACTACCCCGTTACAAATGTTAGGGGTTGAGAGCCTTCAGACTAATAGCTAGTAAATTTTAAAAAAACTGACGTATTGGAAAATGCAAGGGGAAAGGCCTCGCACGCGGTGGACCGATGACCTGGTGCAGTTAGCGGGAAAATTGGTACTCTTGGATGCAGACGGCAGAAGTCGGCAAGTCGCTCGATGTGGAGGCTGCGAGGCTGATGACAATTACGACATCATCTGAAAGAAAAACGTTTATTGCTTCTGGAGATCGCAATATACAAGACAAAAACAAACAAAACAAAATTGCTACACAAAAATAAAACACCTACAGAAAAATCAACAAAACATTCCTCCAGACAGCAGTGTCACGATGTCCAAAATTAAATGGACCGCACTCAGCTAATGCATGGACCTGAATGGCTGAGGCGCTGATTTTCAGCCAGATCAGCCATTTCGGTCAGATCATCTGCCGTGTGATTCGTTGAGATTGCTGTAGAAATAAAATACCAGTAGTCTGTATTTCAAAAAAAATGGATTTTCTCCTGTCCAGCATTCCATAGATAACTAGTTCATGGGCTAGTTTAGGGCTAGGAGGCGCTGTTTATCATAATTCCCACTTTTCTGCAAATACGTCTGGCATTGCTTGGCACTGTTTAGAAACAGCTTTGTCTGCTAAACGTGTTAGCCGGTTTTAGCATAAGCGAAAGAAGGCTTTCAAGTTGTCAACCCTTACCAAGAATCGTACTAGTCAAACCACGTAAAAGGTTATTCAGCACAAAAATAAAAGCACGTTTGCTTATCTAGTTCCTCGTCGATCAACCCCTCCCTTCCCCCTTATCAAATATCCAAACGGTAACCACTGTTTTCCGCGACCATTTCCGACCATTAGTCATTAATCATTCTAGCATTCGAAGTTACTGTTATTATGCTATGAACAGGTAAATTGATGTCAGTTTTATTGTCACGACATGACACTTGAAGGGCACTGGTTTTTTAAACACTGCAATTATATGTCGTATCTTTTAAATATTTTTTTTTTACTTTATACCTAGTCTAGTTAATATTAGGGCTTAGCCGCATATGGGGTGATGATTGAGTAGCTAACGGTGCTTTGGCCCCCAAGTAAGGTTTTCCTTGTGCTATGGAAACTACAAACACCTAGTTCAAATTAACCAATGCGGGAATCAAACCCGCGACCTTTTGAGTCTCAACGATCGCTTGAACCACTGCGCTAAACGGGTCGTCAAAATTAAAAATCAATGATATTACAATAAAAAAGACGTAGATAGGTTACGTCAGTACTGACGCGAAGTCAAAAATTGTCCACGGGGTACGTAGTTAATTGTACGTTTTACGTGTGAATAAGACTGTACCTACGATTATTTACGAACGTAAACGAGACAGATACAAATTGCGAAGTGTCGTCTCCGACTGTACAGTCAACAGCACATCAGGTTACCCCATTTCCGTTTTTTCTCTCGCTCTTGCCCAATGACATTTCTTTGCAATAGAGCAAGGAGGAATGACCGGAAATGGGTAGCGTGATGTGCCGGCCACCGTACACACAGTCAGTGCTTTGCTCAGGTAAACGAATCGTTCTGATTTCTGGTGCCACTTTTCAAGCACAAGTACCTAACATAACTATTTTTATTATAAAATCATTGTTAAAAATACGTCATAACGTCAGTCAAAATGGCACCACAACGCCACTTTGGCTAGCTCAGTCACATCTCATGGCTGGTTCCATTTCCACAAGCCGGCACAATAAGCTCGCCAATTAAACCGGAATCAGCGCCGCGTGTGTCGCACGTGACGTCACGTCCGACATTTGCATTTTTTCCGCCAACCGCGGGACGGACGTGACGCGCGCTCGTTTTATTGGCGGGAAATCGTATGAATAAAGATGGCGGTTCGGGGAAGCGACCTTGTTGATGTTTAATTGGTATTTTGATTGCAATGTCGATAATGTATGATTACGGTATAAAATTGTTTAACACCATTAAAGATTTTTATTGTTTTGTTGTTCATTAACATAGTAGTTTGAGGGTAGTCAGAAGCACACTCGGTTTGCCTGCTGTCATGGTGAACGGTATATTAAGAAGCTAGCTAGAAGGCTAGCTTGCCACCGTTAAATCACTTACTTAAATTTTTTCTTTTTATTTTATTTCATCGGATGGTTAGTAGCAAGTTAGCATGAAGATTTGTACCAACTTGGCGCCACACGGCCAATTTTAGGCACTGAGAGTTCTGGCACCTACGACTTCGCCGAGCGAGTGCGTGATGCTCTGCTCATCCTATATTTTTAGCATTTAAGTAGATAGTATTTTCGAATCGAATTATGTTTTGACGCAAGTTATTATTTTCATGTCTATCCTTTAATCAAGATAAAGGCATAAAATTACACAGAAATTGATTAGTTTTCAGTGCTGAAACCGAACTGACTACGATTACATCATGCTGAAAATTACAAGTTGATCTAAGAAAATGTGCTGGTAGGAAAATATTAATTTCGTAGGTAAGTCTACTTAGATGATGACGTGTGTTACATTCAAGTAGGTATGATAGGTACATCATAGGTATTATTTGAGGCGAGCAAGCTGTTCACTTTGCTTCTGACAGTGGCTGATGGCGAGAAATAGTTCGCAACAAAGTGCTTTATGTCACGTCCCTTGACGCGCATTGACGAGCCCGTCGTAATCCGAGGAACAGCAGTTGGGCGGCAAGCGAGTTCGAAACCTTACGTGTAGTTGAGGATAGGCCTGTACCCCAGCAGTGAAACGTGAAGAATGAGGTTAATTCTATTTAACTCTTTTCATAAGTTAACTTTACTGCCTGATGAAATGGTGACGGAGGCTGTTTTCGAAAACTTTGTCTATCTGACAACGTATTTTAGTATATGCAGTAAAACAAACTAGTATTCCTGAAAAAACACCCACCACCACAAATTGTAAGAATATCTAGGTAATTAAGATTGATTGTTCTTTGTTCCAGATCATGAACTATATAATCCTGGTGATTACCCTCCCCCCAATCTTAGCCCAATACGGGCTAGAAATGAGACCTGATGTCACTTTCGGGGAAAACAACGAGAGGTTTGACATTTCAGACCTCATCCAAGAACAAAATCTACGTTATGACAATCCCAACATTGACGAAATGGACGGTTTACGAAGATATATGATCAGAAGAAAACATGAGCCAAACAGAAGGAAGAAATTTGGAAGAATCAGCAGGCGCAGCGAACTATCTGGTAACTTTGCAGACCACAACGCCATGAATAGTTATGAAGGAGGTTCGCTAGCTAGCTTTGAAGAGAATTTGAAGAAGTTTAAAGGCAGTAGACGGAACCAAAAGTTGGTAGACCATCTTCATGGAGGTTATAGACAGCCTCAAAGACGCAGTAATGTTCAAGAAGGACCAGACCCTGAGAAAGAAGTTCTAATGCATTATGCGTTGCCTATAGAAGTTTCTATAAAGGGATATTTGCAAACACCGCTAGTTGAATGACATGGAATTTATTACATACTTTGGATTTAGGTGCTGCTTTTCTTTTCTCCCTGAGAAGTTGAAATTAAAGCTTTAGAACTGGTATAAATCCAGGCACACATTTTAACATTCTTTCACTCTTATCAATCGCTTCATACATGCTGACCCTTCCTGAGAACATCTTTAACTTGTACATTGTCCGAAAAACGTTTATTTACCCATTTCGTTAAGAATTTACTTTTCATTCATTCATTCCATAAGACCCAACCACCTTAGCGCCGTGCCTTAGCATTGCCATCTCATTTTTAGTAACAACTAAAGAAAGATCCAACAGCTGGCTAATAAATCTGGTTGGAGAAAACTTTAAACACGATTTCGGCGGTTGTGGCAATAAAGTATGTAGTCCGCCCAGCGCTTACCGCAGCCGACGACTTGTGACATTAGGGGACGCGTTGCCATAGAACCCGTTCCAATTCTTCCCAAGAAGAAATGTGTAGGCAGGGAGTTCGTTCCACGAATTTGTGCTTACATCTGGAGACTTTCGGCAATTTCCCCTCTCCGTCTTTTTCTCCGGTTTTAGATTTGGACTCTTGGTCTCAATCCAAGGCAACCATGATCATCTGATGCTGGTGGCTGAGTATTAACATAACTGGCGTTTTGACTCCGGAGTCTTCAGGAGGTTCGTCAAGAGGATCTTGCATATGCTGCCAAAGGTCGTAGATTTGAGAATAGGACGAAATCCACCACCATCGAATCAGAACCAGCATTCATGTGACAAGCGTTTGTGATTTGTGTTGTTTGAGTGGTGACTGCAGTTTGAGTATGTTTAATTAATAAATATTGAAAACACCCTCTGACACCCATAATACAAGAAGCTTTTCTTAGTTTAAGTGGTTCGGGGCTCAAGGGTTCGGCCACGGTCCACCCCACCTGTCGTAAGAGGCGACCAAAATGCACACGGCGAGGGCTGTGTGCCTCCGTTGCAAGTGGCCTCATATCGCCGTATACAATGGCGAGTGTTTAGAGGAGAGAAACAACTCTCTTCGAGATTCCACTAGTTGAGCTCCTGGTTCATGTCATTGCACCAGCCTGAAAGTTGCGATGCTTTTTATGTGATCATTGACTTCGAGTTGTCAATCTTTTATATTTAAGCTTCAGTATCGAAAAAAGGCATTTCGGTATTTATTCGGATTGTGTATTGTATTGAGTTTGTTAGTTGTAAGTCTTATGAACTTTCATTGTATTAACTCGTCTAAACTGTTACAGCGGAGAAATAGCATTAACTGAAATAGCAACAGGAGATTTTAATATGCCTGATATCCAATAACACGCTTCATTAATCAAGCGGCTATGAAACGAAATAGATACTAACTCTTTCGTTTAATTTTTCCAATCACTTCCAACTGTTCTTGCTTAGAAACAGTACTTTTTGAATTATGTTGGTAAGTCTGTAAAATTTTGAAAAATGACGGTAGTATCCCAAGTCCTGTTTCTTCTCAGTTTATTCGCTGCCTCAATTCAGAGCAGCCCCAACCCTCAGGTTCAGTCATTGAACAGAAACGAACTCCAGAGACTAATAGAGCATCTCAAGACTCATGCTTTCTCCAAACCAAAAGAAAACAGAGCGAGACACGAGAAGTCGAAACACCAACATCATCCGCTTCTGAACGTGCAAACCTTGAATATGTACTTGAAATCTAGAGATGAATCGAAAAACCAACAGATTGAAAACCAAGATAAGGACAGGGCATGTAAGGCCGGCAGATGCGGAGGAGGAGATAGAGAAGACACGGTAAACGATCAAGAGGGTGAGGTTCAGCAAGTACTAGATGAACTAGAAAAGGAGTTGAGTAGAAGCACCGTAAAGTGTCCGGGAGGATATCCTTGCGGGCGCGGTTGCTGCGGAGAAGTATACCGAGCCGCCGCTGAAGATGAAGAAAGCGAAAATGATGATGATAGTAATTACACCCTTCTCCAACTACGGTGTGGATGTGGACGTCGTCCATCCAGGTTTGCCAACCGGGATGCGAAAGAAGAATACGAAAGAGAACAATTATGTTGCGGGTGCGGCCGTAGACCGAGCAGGAGTGGCGACCTGGAATCCCGACTTAAAAAGCTCGGTAAGAAGTACAAACTGAATGATGACTTAGATGCCATTGTTGTTGATATTTCTAATATAGATGCGTCTCTTGAGAATTTAGTGGAAAATCTTAATGATGTACAAGTCAAAAACAGAAAGCCAAACATAGAGGCGAATCTCGATTATGTTTTAGGAAAGGCTAGAAATGAAAATGCTAATGAAGCAGAGAGCAACGAACTAGACGCTTACGTTATAAATCTCGCCCCAGGCGAAGAGGAAAAGGACGTAGTTGATCGTGTCGTAAATGAACTTCTACTAAAAACAAACCAAAAAAGGAACGATGATCCAGTAAGGCCGAACGACTTAGCGGATTTCTATCTAAGCAAGAAACAGAAGTTAGTTGAGAATGCGTTAAATTTCGTTAAGAACAGCAGAGGCGATAAAGATATAAGCCATTTTTCAGACAATCAAAAATATCAACTACAAAAGCTAAGGTCACACATACAAAAAGTTGGTGCGGCATATAATGACAACGAAACAGAAAAACTAGTACTCAACATCGTTTTAGGCAAAGGAACTAAATCTCAAGTATTGCCACACAATGAGAACAATAACAACGTTTTCGTCCCCAAATGGGTCTATGAAGCAGTAAAGCGGTCCCGCGATGATCTGAGGAGCAAGCAATTATTCCCCTTGACCCTTAAGCAGAAACACAAAATGAGCAGAAAAAATAAACATCTCTGGAGAAGGAATGCGCAGAAACAATTGAATGAGTATGGTGTGCCATTCGAACTGCAAATTCAAGCTTTAGGGCAAGTTGAACCTTAAACTCAACTAAAACGTACACACTTCAATAAATGTTACTGTTGTCATGTATATGAATGACGATGCCTGTTTTTTTACCTTTTCCATATTAGTGAGTAACGAATTCACAAACGTCAATCAACGCTAAGCAGGCACTCATGCTCATGCTGTCCCGTAAAATGCCAATAGAACTGAAAAGGACAGCTATGCTTCTGAGGGATGCTCTACGTGGATTTGCGTTTGTGAATTTGGGGGTAAGTGTAAAGAACGTACCGATACAGACACAGATAAAATCCGCGACCGCTAACTTTATACGGGATACGCATCATTATTTGTTTTGTACCAGTACTTGTCAGTCAATCATAAAGAAAAAATATTCCATGAGATCATTATTCCATCGACTTTTTAAATTACAAAACTGCTATTGCTACCTATCATCTTTGTGAAATTTCTAGAGATTCAAACTCAAACATAATGAAATTGTAACTGAAACGGTAATAACAACAATTTTATTTTTACTATCGTTCGCCAAGGCCCAAGGCCGTGGAACCAAAATAATAAACAAAGGCCAATCTCATCACCTGTTTTTGAACGCATTCAATTGACGTTTGACAGTGACAGTGGCAGATTCGGATTTACAATTGTAGATTGCTTTGCTTTGCTCTCGGTCTTGTCTCTTGTTGTCGTTACGTTTTCGTCATAACTTTCGACAGGAAATCCAATTTTATAATCAGTAGTTAAAAATACGTAAAGTTTTTCTTACCTATCATCTAATAAATACCCATTTAAAGTGCATGTAGCCCTCAGATAGCTAAGAAGAGTTAGGTCAATGTATTGATCGACCTTCTGGAAAGCAACTAAGTTGTGAAGTCCTGAAATTGTGTTGAAAAATGGCAAACGAAACACCCGAGAGTGATTTCTCCATAGAATGCTTTCAGAACTATTCCGCGCCTGAAGTATTCGTGCAAGGATTAGCCGGAATGGTCGACCAAACCGATGTGGAGACTATCATACGCGCTCAGAAGAATATGTAAGTTTCAGCTTTTTTAATGGGAGCCAGATAATCATTCTCTTCTGGATTTCTGCCAAATTCTGCGCATAACTTAAACGAATTGTAATTCTATGTTTTGGCTTTTGTTACTTAATGTGAATTGTATTTAGGTTACAGCGTTTTGAGAAGACCACAGAAATGTTGACCAACTGTAACCAACTGTCGGCCAGCCGCTTGCGAGCTGCTTCTGTTGAGTTCAAGAAACACACAGCACTGCTCATGGAGATGAGGAAAGACCTGGAATTCATTTTCAAGAAGATAAGAGCAATAAAGACTAAGTTGAGGTAATTATTTAAGGACCTATACCTCACCTTAGTTAGACCTTAGTAGACTTGGGCCTAATTATGTCTAAGCTTATTTAATGTATGGATTAACACCCAGAACTTTAGACACCCAGATAAGACAAACAAGTGTTTCCTACACTTGTTTGTGTAGGAAACACTTGTTACCCTAAAACAATACAAACACCAAAATACAAAAAGTGATAATGCTGACTTCTAATTCAACATCAGTCTATTACTGTATCACTTATGTTGAGCTTCCCTGATGATATTATTGATAATAGAAAAAGTATCTCAAAGTTTACTCATAACAAACTGATGAATTCAGGTACCAGGCCTCACAGCCCAGCTAGACTTGTCACTCAAAGCTGTTCTTGTGAGAGAATAATTAAATAAATTATTATTAATTCCAGCACTCAATACCCTGATGCTTACAAAACAGCCATAGCAGCATCAACAGCAAACAGCAGGCCTGTAGATGAAGAAGAAGAAGAAGATGACTTCAAGGAATCAGAAACCAGGATTGAATCTAAAATGGTGGCCACAGTCTCGACAGAAACATTAAAACCTACCACAAGTGAAGGTAAAAAGAAAAGCAAGGTGGTTAAAAATGACGAAACAAACAACAATAGTCCTAAAGAAGGTCCTAATGAAGATAAGAAGAAAGAAGTTGGTAAAAAAACGAAAAGGAATAGCAGTTCTTCAGAGACGGAAAGTGCTAGTTCTGGTGATGACAGCAGTACCGATACTGGTTGAATTTCATGAAGAAAAATACTGGTCCCATCTAAATATTGATGCTGAAGACTGTAACTTAAAGTTACATTCTGTCAAACGCCTAATTTAAGAAGAATGAACTATAATGTTCCTGTGGAGCACCCTATGCTTATTTAATCCAAATAATAATAGTAACTATACATACAGCATGTATTCACGTTATTTATGTTGAGCCAAATCAATTATTGTATAATTATGATGTATTTATTGTTTGCAAATACATATAAATCTATGTTAAATACATGTGTATTTGTTTCACTCTATTAACAAGATCACTTTGTTGATTTTGGTTTGGGTGGGTGGAGGGGATAATGTTTTCAGTGCTACAAGAGAACTTCTTTAGCTGAAAATATAGCTTATAAATAATTGAACTATTGCCTCAATGCATTTGATGGTAAAATATTCAAAAAACACCTTTTTAAAGATAAATGTTTAATGATCAGTGCTTAAACTTATCTATGATCTAGGTACCATACAAAACTAGATACATGCTTACAATGTAGACTTTTGTATTTAAATGTTAATTCTATTATTTAACTATCAGTTCATACCCAAAATAACTATTTGAGACAATTGAAAGTATAGGAGAAAATCTTTAAGAGAATAAAAAATAAAATTAATAAACTTGCATATTGTTAAAACAAGTTTAACTAAGTTGAGCTTAGTATTTATTTTGATTAGAAGTAGTATGATAGTTCCAGTTCTCTATTATTTCGATGTATTTATATTGGAGTTTATAGAAATCATCACAAAAACCATTCTAACATGAAGCAGATCAATTCCATATTCTTCTTGAGTATAAAACAACATATACAAAGGGAATGTATTCATTCACTTCACCATAACACAATACATAATTTTTTATCACATTCATTGAAGGCCATATTATACACTATCCTTTAACTAAATACTATATAAGAATTTCTTACACCTAAGTGGAGAATGTTACTTAGCTTTTTTACTTAAATGTTTCAAAGGTCAAGAAGAAAATTGGGAACACTTGATGATAACCTAGTTATTTTTTTCTTAGGCTTAGGTTATTATAATTATAGACTAACAATTTAGTAACCCTTCAAGATAAGGACCTGCCAGTATGTAACATTCATAATATATGCCTAACTGTAAACAACTTAGGACTTATCCTGGTACAGCATGCTGTTCAGTGAACTTTCTAGCATTCTCCATATACTTCTCCAGGTCCTGTTTATATTCATCAGCAATGTCCATCTCTAAAGGGTCGTCTGGGTTGGGGTTTGCCAGTAAAGTCTGTAGGGAGACTAGAAGCGTCTCAAGTGTTATGGTGGGAAGCCAGCCACCATTGGGAGGCATTTTGAGCATGTCCATACAGATGCGGCCACCTAGAAACAGGAATATGTATTTATTATCTAGTATATCACATGGTTTTGCAATAAATTATTGAATTGATTTCTCCAAATTTGGTCAAGGAAAAGAAATTGTGAAACAATGTTGGTTGATACAACTGTATCTTGGCAATGTTGCATACAATTTAGCTAAACACTTAACAATATTTTGAGCTTTAGGGCAGAACAGGTTTGATATAGGTAATTAAACATTTATCCTGGCATGGGAGCCCCAAATTAATTAACAACAAATTATTGCACCACAAGTTAGTCATGAAATAGAGACAAACGCTCCTGCTATCTTAATTAAACAAACTCGTACTTACCCTTATCAATATTTGGGTGGTAAACAGGCGTCACGAACTTCAATAGAGGAGGTTCAAAAGGATACTTCGCAGGGATGGTAATAGTCAATTTAAAGGTGCCCTTCTCGAAAGGAGAGGCCTTAGGACCACGCATGGATACTAAGAGGACATCGAAGCAATCTTCCTTCTCCGGACGGCAAGAAATACCCCATGGTGATTTTGTTTCGAAGTTTTTTACTTCGCGGGCAAGACGAGCCATGCGGGCCGCTCCGATCATTGTGTTTCGTGTTCTCAAGCGGGAAATAAGAAAGGTGAAACGACAGAAGGCTACTGTCTGTCTAGTCTGTTACTTTCTAGGAGGGAAAACTACCATCGATTTGCAGAATTTAAACACACAAAGAAACTAATTCGCTTGTAAACAAACACACTGCCGTTTGACTGCGCCTGCTGGCTGTCAGTGCTGCTGTCACAGTGACATTAGCATTAGGGATGTCGACGATCATCGATGTTAAAAGAAAAAACATCGATGTTCACGGAATCGATAATCGATCATCAATGTTACTTACACGGTTTCACGTGCTTGCGCTGAAATATTTAAGTACTATTGCAACATCAACGCTGTCTGAAAGACTTTTTCCAAAGCTGGCTCTTCTCTTCATCAACAAAGAAATAGATTGAAAGGTTCTTCTTCATCAAAATTACTTTTCCTTCAGTCAGCTGACAAAAAGTTATGGAATAAACGAATTTTTTGTCGGTTTTTAATTATCAGTGCTAAAATAATCGATGTTACCCAACACCGATATTTGGTTTGTCGAAAATATCAAACATCGATGCTTTTGAATCATCGATGTCAACATCGATGTTTTTCAAATGTCGATCATCCCTAATTTGCATGCAGTTGCCAACCTTGGTTGGCTGCTAGCACATTATAACAATAGCAATTTATAGGTTGGCAAAAAAGTCCTGAAAGGGAACTAAAAAATATTATCACTGGCAATAGTCCCGCTGTCACTTGTCAATCACGTCTAGCTAGTACATGGTGTGTCAAATCTGTTTATCGGAGATCGTTTATTAGTGTATTCAGGTGTTTTCTTTATGTTAAACTAATAAAGAATCGTGTAAAATCAAGATAAATCTTCGAAAAAGATAAAAACAATCCTCGGCGCCACTAGAGAAGTCGTAATGAAGTATTCAAACGTTGTTTGGCCGAGCACGAAGCTGGGGAAGTTTTATATAAAATAAACGATGATTAGACCAGAACGGCAGAAATCACTGGTATGTAGTGGTTTTATTTAATCAACCACGCGTGTTTTAACTTAGTTATCAAGTAACTATCAACAAACGAGTGATATTTTACGTTGAAATGTGAATACCTATTTTGACGTTTGTTTACGAAAAACAATTTGTCAAGTTAGCACATCTAAGTGATTTTGATACTTTTTTATTGATTTTATTTTTTAAATTTAATTTAATTTTTTTAGGCAGCGGCTGCGCCATCTTTTGAGAATATTTCTCCCAAAGATAGGAGAAAATCATGATGACACGTTATTTAAATAGAGAAGGAATAATACCAACGTCGACAAACTTCAAATGAGCAAATCGACAAGTAATCATAAACCTGCAAGATGAAGTGACCGTACAATAGCAGCATGAGTGACTCATGGGTACAAAGTGAATGTTAGAATTTTGGAGAAGGGTCGAGCCAAGCCATGGATGAAGATTTTTTTTTTACTTTAATTAAAATTATAATATTATGATTTTGCTAGTTTCTTCTTTTATTTCTTTACTTGGTAGTAGAAAAACGTCCTGATAATGTAGTTGTATATGGTGGGGATCGACTGTATTGGTGCCACCGCCATTCCATTTTTACCACCAAACGGTTCCCCCTATTGACCTGTTGTATCCCGGTGGACAGACTACCACTCCTACCTGACCTATCAGCCCAGAGGGAAAAGCAAACCCGTTATATGAGTGTCTGTATGACTACTTTTAGAAAACGACTAAATAATGTTGAATTAAAGAAATGTAAGGCGTTTTCCTAGTAAAACGCTATAAGAATAAGAAAATACTGAACTAGATTAGGGGATCAACTGATGCATTGGCGCGACTCAAATAATTGGTATCTATTGGCGTGAACTTAGTTCATGGACCACGACTAACTAGATAGCCATTCTCTCTAAAAAATATATTTGAATAAGTCAATTATCAAAACCGTTTGTGTCGTAGTATACGGGGTGACCACATCGACGATGGTGGCGCCCCTATTAATTTCACGACTTTTTTGCCAGGCTGTAAATGGGGCGGGCAACTGTAAAATGGCGCTAGCAGAGCAAAGACCAATAACAAAGACGTTTTTGTATGAAATTTGTAGAGAAATTTTTAATTAAAGACGAATAACAGTCAAATGCCCGGGTGATGTGTACCAAATTGCAAAGAAACTGGAGGCCACTAGTGTCTCCGAGACGACCTACTTAAAAAAATGTGGCTCAAAGCAATAAGGAGAGTAAAGTTCGAGCCTAAAAGCGGGGCCAGGGTGTGTCATGAACATATCGAGGCCAGTGCTTATGAAATAATCGGTAAATACTCAGATAGGGTACATACACTATAAGTTTTGATCTTATATGACTCTAATCTGATAAATGAAAAGATTAATTGAAGTCATTCAGACTTCAATTATAACCTCAAACTCTTTAAAACTAGGTAGTATGAAGTTTCGTGTTTTCATTACTACTAAAATGATTAAAGGGATATATACTAGCTAGACTATCACAGGCAAACATTTTATGAACTTCAAAGCAACATCCAAGACCTTAAATTTAAAAAACAAGAAGGAATTCATGGAACACAAATTTCCATTTAATTAGGGCTGCTTCCCTCCCACGTAAAGAGGCGCCTCTTTTTCTTAGTTCTTCTTTCAACCCGCATGTTTTCCAAGTGGAATACATGTTTAAAGGTAGGGAATTATCAAGAAATAAAGGAATTAATATTGTTTATCACACTGTCACAGATAAACAAAGGTTCATGCTAGGGTGGCGCCATCTGAGATTAGCTTTCACTTGTAGGCCCCATTAATCCAATACACATTATCATTAAAATTAACAAGGTGATTTGATAGAATGTTCCGTACTTATGATGTTTCTCTAACATTAAAACTAAAAAAATAAAAATTTACTATGTTGAATTTAGTCATTTAATATCACCATTTCAATTATACATAAACTCTGAGTCGCTAATATGCGACCACTACATAACTAAAAAATATAAAAGCATTGATTTAATCAACGTATAAAACATTTGAAAGTTGAACTAATCCTAATGTTTTGTAAAAAGTTGTAGAAATAACTATTTTAAAGTATGTTATAACATACATTATTGTACTAAAGTATGTTTCAAATAGCTTTTTAAGAGACAGTAAACTATGGAAAAATTAGGAACAGCATGATTAGAGCATTGACTTTGAAGTCAATGAAAAAGTTCTAACCAATTAGGCAGTTCGTATAGCGATCGTTGCCAAAGTAGTCAGTTTTTTTTTGTAACATAATGATAACGATATAACGTCTAACGCTAGCATGTTAAAAACGAAATTATTGCTGTTTTAAACCGGTTCCATTTTTTGTGATTCCAGCCAAATGACTCTAACATGATATTTATTCAGTATCTATATTAAACAAAATGCATTAAGTAATGAAATTATTACCTACATAATTAGTTCATTCGACTAACCCTCGACTTCACAAACGTCAATCTTTAAGCACGCCCTCAAAGTCATTCCGTGTCGCTACAGCAGTTTCCTTACACTATTAAAGGACGGCAAGAGTTTGATGGTGGCTTAACTCTGATTGCCATTTGTGAATTCCGAGGGTAACTGTTTACAATTAAGATCATTAGCTGTTCCAAAAAAGGGAATGTGGTATCTATTGACAATATTTCTATACTTATGTTACTGACCACCGACTTGTCGTTAAGGACGGTTAACGGCATAACAGGCTACCCATTACCCGGCAGTCATCCTTGCTATTATGCAGAGAAATATCATTCTGCAAGAGCAAGATAAAAAACGGAAATAGATAGCCTGATGTGCCATTGACTGAACCTAGATAACATTGAATGAGAAATAATGTTTGGAATTGATTTAAATGCTATAAATACGTATGATTACACCATTTATTTTAATATTAATCGTGAATATGGCTTATCTCCCCTGTAACATTTACTTTAACTTACACAGAAATGAAAGACTATGTCCCTGAGTATAAAGAAGTTAACTTAATTATATTTTCTGTATAATTGTGATTTATCACACCATCAAAAACGCTTAATTTCGTAATAACGGCCTGCTGAAGCCTTAGGCTTGGCAACACTGAGTGCAATGAAATCCCTGCAAACATTGTTAAACTAAAGCCTGAGTTCTTATTAGGGATTTGAAGAGTTCTTACAGTTCGTGTTACACCTATTACGCATACACAAGAACGAATAGTTTCTGCAGCACCGCGTACACATTCATACGATACATTATTGTAGTGCAAATGCACTTGTGCTATTCAACATGCCTATAGTTCGTTCGTGTTAAGAATGCAGTGATTTTTAAATTTAATTCTGTTGCACACAAAAAAACTCAGATCAACAACCTTTGCATCCGAAAGTATGCGTTCAAGTGGTCACTGTAGACTTGACTTTCTAATTAGGAACGATTTGATTGGTTAGGAGGCGTGGATTGAAGGACAAGTATGAAATTACTGCATTCTTAACGCGAATTTGTCGACTTACTCTACACGCACAGACGTAAAAGAAAGACGGACGTCACCTCGTCTAATCATGAGTGAAGCATATTATCAGCTGCCAGTTTAGGTGTGTGCGTGACTAGCACGTGTCATTTGCGCTGTCACACGGATTAAAATGGCGTTTGTCGCACCTAGTGTGTTTGTGTGAGTGTAGCAGGTCGTGTACAACAAACGAAATTGTAGTAGCTTGCATGCTTCACATTTTTTAGTGTGATGTTCCGTCCGTCTTTCTTCTACGTTCGTGTCTACACGGTATATTATATTTTACGCCTATTATTTAGTTATTCCACTGGATCCACTGCTTCAGCAGTCACTTCCTCACAAACTCTGATTAATCCATCGCAAACCTGATCAATCGAGTGCCTCAGTATATAATCATCGATGAGGCACTTCTGTGCGAGTTCATACACCGCTTGCCCTCTAGTCCAGGGTCCCGCCACTTTATCCAGCAGCTCTGTAACATCCCCATTGACAGCTTTCTGCTTCACATAATCTTGTATGTTGATCAGTTCGCTCTTATAACGTACATTACATTGAAGACCAGTCAGTAGCTCTAGCAGAACTATTCCGAAAGAGTACACGTCAGATTTCTGGGTGATCATACCCCTGATTCGTTCAGGAGACATGTAGGGCCTAGTTCCCATTAGGGATTCCGTCATCATTGTCGTGTTGAACTGCTTGGCTAGGCCGAAGTCACACAACTGCAATGAAAAATTTGAATTATACAAAGAAATAGTCAATTTTAGTGTAATGGTTAATAAGGCTAGCGACTTCGGGGCGAGCATAATAATAACTATCTGCGCCAAAGTCCTTGCATTTTACGGGTGTTGTCTTTGGGTAGAAATTCAATACTTATCAAGAGACAAAACCCGGCAGATGCAAACATTTCAAATTGGAGTAAATGGTACCAAAAAGCCTCTACGTGTTGGACCCGGAAATACCCAAGTACCTACAAAAAAATAATAATAAATAATCATTATTATTTAATAATACCGCCGTTATCTGGGTTGCTTAGAAATTTCCTAGGAAATTTATAAATTTACGGTTCTTATTATTTTCCGGTGACAAATACATAACTTATTACACATAGGAAACACCCAGAACAGTACAAACAGACATTTTCATAAACACAAATGTTTGTAATGTGCTGGTATCGAACCCGCGACCACTGGTGTAATAGCCCACTTCTGAACCACTACACCAAATTGGTCGTCAAACAAAGTAAGCTATTATTTTAAAAGAAGAAAAGTAATTAACTCACCTTTGGCTGGTAGTTTCTCGTCAGCAATATATTAGCGGTCTTCACATCTCCGTGCAAGAACTTAACAGTATTATCTTCCTCTCCAATACTAGGGTCTGTTATCTCAGTATTATGGATATATTTCAAGCCCTTTGCTGTCCCAAGCATAATGTCTAGTCTCTGTTTCTCATTCAAGAAGCCAGCTTGAGATTTGAAGCCCTGCTTTTCGTTCAACAAGCCAGCTTGCAATTTCTGCTCAAGGGACCCACCATCTATATACTGACATACTATACATAATGACGGGAAAGACGCCGACTCCATCTGCATGCAATATCCTATAATTGGAACTATGTTCTCATGCCGTAACTGTGATAGGAACTTAACTTCTGAATTAAATGTGTGCGCAATAAAATCAGGCTTTTCATTGAACACACCTAGATTTCGGATCCTTTTCACCGCAAGCATACCATGATGCTTGTGCCATCCTGCATAAACATCACCAAAACCACCGCTTCCTATCTTACCAGTAGGCCCGTAAGGTCCTTGTATGAAATCATTAGAAAATCCACTTGTTATCTCTTTCAGTTCGTCATAATTAAAACGAATCAATGTTTTATTTTTAAGAATTGTTGGGTCAATTTTGATTAACGGTCTTGGGTACGGTATATCTTGTGGGTTTTTCTTCATTCCCTTCTGGGGTCCCATTAGAATATCAAAGTTAGGTATACTGGGTAGCCCTGCAGTGTCTTCGTTGGTATTTTCGGTCTGGATTGGCCTTGTAGACTTGCCTCCGAGGGACCGGAGCATTTTGGGGATGAAAGTACTTGAAGATGTCATGCGGGCTGTAGACTCGGTGGGGTCACGTTTCTTGTGGGATTTCGTGCTTTGCAAAAGCTCAGAAATATTGCTATCAATTCTGGCTGCTGGACCTTCCATGGGCCTGCTTGGAATCGGTTCTGCAATAATAAGTGATAAAAGGATTTACTGTCTTGTATAAAAAAGTAATAAGTAGAAAAGTAATAGTAATAGTAGGAATAATGTGGTACTGTTAAGAATGTACAATTTAGGCGGTCTTTTAGTTTTGAAATTCATTTCAATTATTTATTAATTGGTTCAACAACATAGAAATCAGTCACAATCAAAAATCAACACAAAATTTGATTAAAATAGCTAGATTAAAATAGCTTCCGAATAAATCGGAACAGTTCCAACAATTACAGGTAAACAAGAAATATTTGTACAAAATAGGGAAGGTTTGCAGGTGAGTCTTTTTGACAGAACCACATGCATGAGTCAGTAAAGCTAGTGCCAAAGAAAATTATGAAGACACTAGCGACTGCATAGCCGAAAACTCGTAGACTTATAGAAAACATCTTCTTGTCCTTAGGAGCAGGATTCGAACCTAAATTTACCCAGCTTTTAGGAATTAGGACAGGAAACCGACCCCTTCAATTGATAGATATGCAGGTTATATATAATAATAATAATAATAAAATCATTTATTTATCTTTCACAATGCAGGCTTGGCTTAAATATTATGATTCAAGATACAGCTATTGCTGAGGTCAACCTCCGCTACATTGTGAGAGACTGGTGCCTGGTATGGATTCGTAGAACCTGTGTTCAGGTCACCAGTGCCCCCCCGCAGTCGAGTCGATGTGACTTCAGTAGTATTAAAAACAAACTAAAGAAAAAGAAAATGGTAAAAGGATGTGTGGTGTGTAGTGCGTGCGAAGATGTAAGTGTGAGCGTATGAGATGACTTGTATGAGGTGGTGTGAGTGAGTGTTTGTGGGAAGTGTAGTGTGTGTGTTGGTGTCAGTAAAAGTATGTGTAGTTTGTGGGTGTAGCAAGGAATGCATGTGTCTGGTGCGAGATTGTGGGTGAAATTTAGATAGATGAGTAGTGTTACGTTGGAACAGTGAGAAGATTCTCAGTTTCCTGGTAATTTAGGGTTTTTAGGTAAGTGGTGACTTTCTTTTTGCACTGGTATTTGTTCAGGTGGTATAACCCAAGGGTTTTGTTCAGCTTGTTATAGACATAAGGCCCGAGAAAAACATGACTTCTGTGAGAGAGTGCCGTTTTATGTGATTTTGTATGGCAAACCCTATCCTTCCTTCTTTTTTTGTTCAGCGTGACTGGGTCAAAACTTGTCACAGAGTGTTGCTTCAAGACAGAGGACAGTATAAACGTCTGTCTGATAGTGAGAAGGTCCCAGTGTCTGTAGACCAGGTCAGTGGGGAAACGGAACGGAAGCCCAGCACCAACCTTGAGGATGGCTCGGTGCGCTCTTTCAGCCACAATAAGGAAAGATTTTGCTGCGCCTCCCCACGACAGGATACAGTACTGGACGATAGACTGGCAGAGGGCATCGAAAACCATTTTAATGGTACTGCGATCAGCTACATGTCTGAGGTTTCGAAAAACATAAATTAGCTTCCTCAGTCTGGTAACGAGGCTATGGACATGTAGTCTGAAGCTCAGCGTTCTATCGATGGTAACTCCCAAATACTTGATATTATCAGCTGAGGCCAGTGCTGTACACTCACAATCACGAGAATCCACACAGTCGTTAATATGAGCCTTAATGACACAATGAAACGGGGGTGTGTGGTTTGCTTTAAGTGAAAACGTTACGTACTTTGTTTTGAGGATATTCAGGGTTAGTACGTTGCGTTGAAGCCACCCACCCACCATCTGGAAGCCTGACTGGGCCAATAAGAAGACCTCCTCCCAAGTTTGGCCTTCAAAGTATAGGGCAGTGTCATCTGCAAAGGCGAAGACTTTGCCACCAGCCAGTCTCATGTTGCAGAGATCATTTATGTAGGCCAGGAATAGGGTTGGCCCTAAGATACTGCCCTGTGGGACTCCGTAGTCCACAGTGCACTCATCGCTGACCATGTCCAGAATCTTAACTCTTTGCCGCCTGTTATTGAGGTAGCTCTCAAATAATTTTAAGGGTAGGCCTCTGATCCCAAGATTTTGCAGCTTGTATAGAAGGTGGGGAGTGGAGACAGTATCGAAAGCTTTCGCGAGGTCAATAAAAATGGTCAAGCACTTTCGCTTCTGGTCAAGGGAACGGACAATGTTTGACAAGAGCTGGTATACTGCATCGTTAGTAGATTTTCCCCTACGGAACCCGTACTGAGAAGGGGCCAGAAGGTTGTTAAGCTCAAGAAAGTCCACAAGTCGGCGGTTAATGAGGCGTTCTAGTATTTTTGACATTGAGGGAAGAATAGAAATAGGTCTGTAGTTGTCGGCTTTTTCTTTATCACCCGCTTTATAGATGGGCTTAACGAGGGCTATTTTGAATCGATCTGGAAAGGTACCGCTAGAAATAGCCAGGTTACAGACGTGCGCCAGCGGCTCGCTCAGAATGTCCGCATACCTTTTCAGTATGTGAGAGGAGATCTGATCGTAGCCAGTAGCACAGCTGCTACGCAGACTGGAGATGATGGAGTAAACTTCATCTGGTGTGGTAGGCATTAAGACGAGTGATTTTGAGGAGGAGTGAGAATTGTGATTTTCGTGAGTGGTTGTCAAGAATTTGCTGTTATTGTTGTTATCAGCGAGGCTCCTACCTACATTTGAAAAGAACTCATTAACCGCATTAATGCTCGTTTGTGGCGTATCTGCACTAAGGAGCTTGGGAGAGTGGTCAGCCAACTTACTTGATCCGCTGATGTTCTTGATCGTCTCCCAAAGCCTTTTTTTGTTATTTTTATTTTTCTCTATTTCAAAACTTTCGTAGTTTCTTTTTGCTTTCTTCAGTAGGACCGAACAGAAATTCCTGTACCGTTTGTATGTGGTTTTAGCGATGTCGTTGTTTGGGTCCTTTTTAAGTTTCTTATAGAGACTATCCCTGTTTCTCATACACCTTAAGATTTGGGGAGTGATCCAAGGTTTGAAAATTCTTTTTCTAGACGAAGTTCTGACCTGCTTCGTGTTCAGTGAAATGGCGTCAATTAGTGTCTCAGCAAGTAGGTCAGTAGCTGAGTTTGTGTCAGTGCACTCAAGTATTTTCTGCCAGTCGAAAGCACTCAGGTCACTGTCTAGCCCCATAAAGTCAACGCGATTGTAGGGAAGTTTGACATAACTAAGGCGTGATTTCAAGGTCAGGGAAATGGCTACGCATTCGTGATCAGTCACAGAGGATTCAAAAATGATACAGTTAGCATCACTTTTGGTTTTTACCATCATGTGGTCTAGACTAGTTTTGCCGTGTGTGGGTACAGTATGGGCCGGGAGAATACAATGGCTAGCCATTAGGTCAAGATATTCGTGGGAGCGTTTGTCTGAGCTATGTGGAACTATGTCAATATTAATGTCACCACAGAGTATGATATATACCTTTCAACATGAGAGATATTTCATCAGATGCTTTATAAATGCCAGCTTTCTTGACAACTTCCTGCAGAGTGCCAAGTGTTGGCCGAACCCTGCCAGACGTACCCCACTCATCAAATAAGATCTCTGCACAGTGTCTGTTTGTGTGTTTTGCATAGTCTTCTATCAACCTGGAAGGTATGATGACACAACATATGATATTATATTATATTTATTAGGCTTAGTCACACATAAGCATTACATTTAAGTCATACCTAAGTAGTAGTTGACTGTGCGATATTGAACAATATTATGGGGTTTTCTGCAAACAACTTACTTTTACAGTATACATTTTTTCATCTATAGTGTTGCATAAAAACGATATGATATCATTCAATTTGTGACAAAATCATGAAAGTCTACAATGCTGTACTTTATGTTTTTGGCAGTGTCCTTACCTCATTTGTTCGCTATTGTACTTCAGGCCTGATGACTCGTCCCCAAGTTGTTTGGGTATGAGCGACATCACCTTCTTCCAATCGCCATTGGTCTCCAGGGTCTCTGTTATTCGACATAGGGCTCCAGCAGGCAATTTCCGCAATTCCACATTCTTCAACATTGTGACCATACACAAAACCTAAACTTCTTGTAAACACTTAACTTTTCAACGCCAATACTGGCTGTTAGTGTAAGTTTCTAATCTCTTTGAAGACAGAGCCCAGGATAAACTGTGAGAACTGGATTTTTTAGGTAAATTAACAATAAACTGAGGGGTTTTTCCTTGTTATCTTGGTCTTTCCAACTTTTTGATTAAACAATTTTCTTTCGAACGATACTCTTACCTTATTACAATGACATAAAGGTTATTTTTTAACAGCAACAGAACTAGTATTGATAGAGGGCTGACTTTGACACTTGACAGCTCAAAGGGTGATAAGGGTAATGTCATAAAAATTGCGTTCCGAATTTTCGCATAAAGCTACGTATTCGTTTCAGTTGCAGTGAATTTATTTTATTTTGGAAGGAGTTAAAACTTTAACATACTAAATATGCCCATGGTATTTAAAAAAAACATAACGCGTCCACAAACAGTGACATTGGGCATTCCTGGAAACCTCACTCACTAGACCTCACTCGACACTAGGTGGTGCTAGGCGGTTTGAATCAGTTTGAATTGATGATTTGAATGCACGCTCAATCTCATAACAAAGCTTTGCTATGAAATTGCAGCCGGCATAACATGCCTTTGCAAAAGATGTCACGCCTCCTACTCAAAAAAATGTCATGAGATTTTAGCACACGACAGGACACACCATGTGACTCAATTTTTTTTTAATAACTTAACTAACAGCTAAGTGCACTGTAGAGCCTTCATTCACTGGATGCCTTATTTGTTCAATGAAATTTGAAAAAATAAATCGAACAGGCTTGTTTGAGGACCCACGAAAAACCCACACAGACATTACAAATAGCTTGAATTTGAACGCAGATGTAATTAGAATGTCAAAAAACGACCTCAACGCCTCTACCGGAAACTGACGGAAGTAGTACCTTTCAAGTTCGAGTGAAGTTGTGGTGGCAAATTTTGCGAATTTTATTTATTTACTAACTCGTTTACTATCGTACAATAATCTTAACATATTATTTCAGTTCCCAGTGAGTACTTTCCATTTATCCTTAGACTGTAAGGACATGGTATCTTGTGTAGTGTAATTATTGACCCGGTAGTGTGTTGTGTTACATATTCTCAATTGTCGTCGCATAATCTGGTGAGTTAAACATTTTTCTGTATCAGCTGCGTGAAAATTGCACGTAATTCTTGTCCTGTTTAATATACTGCAGGTTGATAAGTAGTTTTTAATTGTATTTGCATTGAAGAATTGGGGAAATGTCTTTGAATCGATAACCGTACTTATGTCTGCGATCATTTATTTATACGGCAATGAACGGTGTATTATCGATCTTGGCATGCACGTGTGATGTTGTGAGTAACTTGAGAGGAAGTGGCGATGGATTCTCACAATAACCACTTGTTTTGGTTAAGGATCTGGCGACGGTGGTCGTTGATTCAGAGAAACTTCGTGTTTTCAAACATTTGAAGGTTATTGTACGCTCTTTTGACGAGTTCTTATTCAGGAACAGCTGTAAATGACAGCATTAAGTGGTTACACAACTCTTGTTGGCTTTAAAAAGTTTAATGACCAATTTCCTTCTCTTTGTAGTAGACAATAAATCGATTAAGTATTACAGAGTAATTTTAAATTACTGATCTAAGGACAATCCACAGAAAGTAGTATACAGTCCAATCGACTGAAAACACAAGCTTACTCCAAGTCAAATACATCCCCTGTAAGAAGTATTTGATTCCCATGGCATCAGGAACTTCTATGCAACAACACTCATGAATGATTTTGGATGTTTATTTTCTCTATCATAACTGAAAAATAATTGCTATGGCATAATTAGCATGAATAGCTATTATTCATGGTATTTAAAATTTCACGAAACACTGGTCTCAGTCAGGGCTCCTTCATGTTTGCCCACAGTGGTAAAATTTGAGAACCTAGAGTAAGATTTGCCAATTGTATGTGCAAATAAATTATTGATTCATTCATAAGCTAACACTCTGTTACTGTAATTCAGTTCAACAATTTAAAATTTTGCTCCTACAGATTTGCCAATAAAATGTAATTTCAATATGAATTGAAACTAAAATGAGTTATCACAGAGAGAGCCCTAAGCGCTCACCCAACAGTCCGGTAAAGCTGTCAAGGCCATCTGGGGCCACACAGCAGTAGTCCTTTAGAAGAAAAAAAAAAAGAGTTATCACAGCATCCAATCGACTCTGCACCTACTTATGCAAATTTTGTAGAATACCTATGACTTTTCAAGATAATTTATAAATTGTTGCAGGTTGATGATTTGTGTTGGGTCTGGGTGGTGATGGTTTGCGAATTGACTTTAGACTAGGATCTCACTCAGACCCAAAGTTATGTTTTCAGACTATCTTACATTAATATCTCATCAGTATAAGGCTGGCAGTTAAATTAAAACATTAACTAACACCACTATATTTTTTTGGTGAATCACCAAAGTGATCTAATAAATACCACTCAATGTTAATTCAAAACAAAAATGTTGATTATGCTTACTTACATTCATTTGAATTCATTTCTCTAATCTTCAGCTGTCGTAATCCAACCTATTTACGTCACCGCTGACGTCATAGGGGGTACATACGTCATTTATGATATTTGGCTAGGGGCCAGTGGGGCGGTGGTGGTGCGGTCCGCGGAGGGGTCCCATGATTTAGGGCGAGTCGGAACTAGTGTCGCTTGATAGTCTGCTGTTAGAATGTCGATAGTTTTGGACACTATCGATAATATCGAAAACCTTCCTGACTTTTAAATCAATGCACAGCCATAACTGATGAAGGCACAGATGCCTTCACATTACAAAAACAGACGCGCGACTTGCGTAGATTAGAGTGCATCACAAATCGCGCGACTGCCGCGCTGCTTTTTAAATATGGAAGTTAGCCGCCTGTGAACCGCGCGACTGTCGCGCTGCTTGCGACCTAATGTGAATTTCACCCATAAGAAGGTGAAAATTTTGGTTAGTGTGGGACGGCTGCTTCTGTATATTAAACAGAGCACCAATTGCTTGTAACCACTTTGCCTAAAATTTAGCGATGTACTCGTATTTACCACTCCAAACAACTCAGTGTTTCGAAAAGCACATTAAACAGTTAGTCCCGGCCCTATGACGGCTAAATGTCAGCCGTTCCTTAAGCCTAATCGGAGGCTTTCGGGCGGCTCGAAAACATTCGACAGGAAGGTTTAACCCTAACCACACCACACTCCAACAATCGGCAATCGGCACTGAGCCCGCGTGGTGTAGTATGGCTCACGCCACCTTATAGTTGAGAAAACGCCCACTTTAATTGTCTTTTCGCATTCACCTTTTAATTAGTATTCTCCCTCATTTGTATGTAAATAATTTTAAAATTGTATGCGGCTCAGTTCGTTTCACTCAAACGATCACATTAGTGTAGTTATTGAGTTCCACGGAACGCCAGAACGAAATCTAGCTTCGAACTCGCTGCTCGAACGTTCGAAGTACCTACGCATTGAGAATGGCACCCCAGGCCTGTGCCTCGCAGTGGGACATATAGAGGCTGATGTTCGTTTGTATTTATTCATTCAACGCTAATCAATTGCAGTCCGCGAACTGCAAGCTACACTGCTGGATTCTATGAATTTCTAGGAAAGTGGTTCCAAGCGCGGTGGCCGCACTGCAGCGCCGCGTTTGGCCGTACCGCCGGTTGCGGCAGCGGAGCCGCCCTTAGGGTGGTCCGTGGTTGCGAGCCCAGTAGCGTCTGCGTACGGTGGGAGCCAGCGGGCCGGAGCGAGGAGTGCTCTGGCGCTTTCGTGGTTCGGTACGAGGGGGCCCCATTAGGGGCTAGCACTGGCGGCGTAGCAGTGCGTCGTTATTTTTGGTAGGATCCAGCTTCGCCGCCGAAGTGCATTGGTTGAGTGCCGTGGGGTTTTAGTCGGTAGGAGTCCGACATAACCTCGTCGTCGTCCCGGGCCGCGAGACAACCATAAGGATTTCCTCACGAAAAAAAGAGGGACAGGAAGGCCTTTGCCCAGCCGTGGAATAGCGCAGGCTGATTATAATAATAACAATCCAACAGCTTATTCGTCATTCTTATGACCACTTTACCGACGTAAATGTGACATTGTGACAATGCTTACAGCTGTCTGTATAGTGACCTTCGGCAGACGCTATAGCACGTCACGCAGACGTTAACGAATGCGTTAGACACGGTTCAACGACGTTTAAAAACCTTCAACGACCCGTTTAGCGCAGTTTACGACCGCTGGTTGACATGCAAAGAGTCGCGGGTTCGATTCCATCATCAATGTTACGTTTCGTTAACCCAATCATATGCGAACAGCAAAGGAGTGGAATTGGAACTTGGCTGCTTCAATATGTCAGATGGCTTGAACCTTCGTTGTTTCAGATTATCACAACATTAGGGATAATTTATTTGCCCTATGGTATGGGGCATTAGAATACTGCCAAGGTTCTCCCCGCCTGTCGTAAGTGGCGGCTAAGTGGGCCCCGGGGTCGCTAGGAGTGCACACGGTGGGGACCGAGGACCGTTTCCGTGACGAAGTCGGTCGCCTGTCCGTGGAGGGCACCAGAGGGGCGCCAGGGGTCCGCTGGTAGAGTCCCTCGCGGTGCTACTCGGGGATCCCAACGCTCAGAAGGCCTCCGCGGAGGTTAGTATTCCTTCCCCCATTGGGGTGGGTGAGCCCTACACTCCCCTGCTCTCCTACCCAGGGAGCGGGATAGTGCGTAAATGCATTATAATATTAATTCCAAGATTTCAACTTAAATGTTTGAAATGATTATCTACACAATTACCATAAATCAAATAGCTGGACTTGTTTATACAACCTCCAGCAGATATGTAAGCACTATTGTATTGGGAATACAATTTACATTCATTGTACTACGAGTGATGTATTACAAACATTCCCTAGGTTCAACAAACAGCGACGTATTGATGTGAATTATATAAGTGCAACATAAGCAAGCAATGGAAGCCTAAGCGAAGATTCCAGAGTTTTTTAATATACGTATACAAGCATGTGGACCGCCTGAATGAGATCACTGGACTGGAAACATTATTACACACAGCTCCATCTAGCCCCAAATCAAGCATCTAAATGCTTTTGCCATACATTTTTTTTGTAAATACATATTAAAACCGCAAGGCGGTGACCTCATGAAGGTCGCAGGGTTTCGGTGGATGCAGGCCGCCTACAAACGGCGCTCTGGAAATCTATAGAGGAGGCTTATGTTCAGCAGTAGACATCATGTGGCTGCTGATGATGATGATGATACTGAAACACCCAGACCAGTAAAAACAGTGTTCGTACACACGAATGTTGCTTCTACGAATGAATGTATGTAATAATGAATCAGCCAAAATTTTTGAATTAGATCCGAAGGCCACACAAGCCCTTGAACACGGAAACAGGCGGCACTTATAAATGGTAATAACTATAAATTAATGACAAACAAGCCCCACCAGGCCCTTTACATCCGTATTTGTGTGACGAAAGATATCACCGTTCGCTTTTGCACGCCATTCGGAAAATTGCTGCGTAATATAAAGGTTTGTGGATAGGTACGCCTTTTTAACATTGGCCGTTGTTTTTATAACCTTGAAAAAAATGCTAAATAAAAGAACCTAAATGAAGCTGGAAGACATATCCATAAATATAGTAACGGTGGAGTGACGATTTGTGACACGATAAGAAGAGCGTATTCCTTTTTGAAAGGCAAGCAATAATGCATCTCGTGACTCCTGTGGTCTTGCAGTTGTTCATAGGTAGAGGTGATACTTTCCTACTACTTTCCATCAGGTGACCATTTGAGGCCAAACGCAGGGTAGGACACCCCGCAGGTGGACGGATGACTTCATAAAGATCTCAGGGTTTCGGTGGATGCCCCGCCTACAATCGGCCGCTCTGGAAATTTATGGTCCCCTATGTTCAGCAGTGGACGTCGTGTGGCTAATGATGATGATGATGATGAGTTGACCCTCTATCTCATTCCCCCTCTCTGGATTGGCAGATCCTGGCACTGGATACTACTGGACAGAGAACTGTGGAGCAAATTGGTTAAGAACTTTGCTTATCAGTTACCGAATCGTACGATAACTCGGTTGTGATTGTTGTGAATCACTACTCTGGTCGGACTTGAACTCGGGACTCGGGTTCCGAGCCTAAGTATTGACTAGGCATGAAAAATCTTGTTTACATCGACCACTAACGTACTACGTGACGGAAAACCCGTAGCCAGTTTAAAAAATATATGATCTATTTTAACATTTGTCCTCGTCTGCCTATGCATCCATGACCCCAATTCGTCTATTTCTAATTGTATTTCACTATCTCTGCAATTCTCGTCTTTATTCCATTCCAAATAAGAGACAATGTTCTATCGTAAAATAGTTAGTTTTTCCTGAAATTCAATTGGAAATCCGCAGTAAAACTGTTCTGAAGGCTGTAATTTTTGTTAGTGTGTTTCCTTGTTTTTGTTCTATCTAAAATTAAAATATATAGGTATGTATTAATGTACTGAATTTGTGGGAAGAGCGCAGTGTCAAATGTAAAGTAGATAAATAAATACAGACTTAACCAGCTCACCCAGACGCAGAACCTAACACAATACGCCGAATACGCGTTGGTCATGTTTGTTCCAGTTCTAAAGTCATATTACTTTCGTTGACGTCGCTAGATGTCAGTCGTTAAGCTTAGTCGGAGGCCTTAGGGCGCCTGAATAACATCCGACGTTAAGGTTGCTCACTAACCTTACACCCCTCCAATAATCCGCACTGAGCCCGCGTGTTGGAGTATGGCTCAATCCACCTCATAAGTCATAGTTGAGGTGAGGCCTGTGCCCAGCTGTGGGACGTATATAGGTAGGGCGTTTACGTGTACTTTTCGATTACCAAACCGTTAGCAGTTCGTGCTAAGCCTAAGGATTTTTATACATGGTGAAATCTACACTAAATCCGTCTGACAGACTGTCCCTTGATTTATCTTTTAGAAAAACCCTTTTCATCCCTGATGTTTTATTATTCAAGGAAACATAACAATATATTTAAAAAAAAAGTTCTTGTTGTTAATTTAACTCCCAATAGGTAGTTTAATAATTTTCATATGATTCGTATTTTAGGTGATTTTTTGACTCCGTTCTTTCCCTTCATTGAATTTTGTTGAGATTGTCATTGAGTTTTCACTATATTCTGATATTTCATAGGTATTCTAATTATTACAAACCGTATTAAAAACTCGGTATTGCGCTCCAAAACGGGAATCGCTGACGTGGGCCAAACAGCCGCCAAGCTCAAGTGGAACTGGGCTGGACACGTCTGCCGCATGCCGGCAGAGCTGTGGGCGGGGATAGCGACATACTGGGTCCCAAACGGGCAGCGGCTGCGCGGGAGGCCTAGGAGAAGGTGGCGCGACGAATTGGATTCCTGGGAGAGAGATTGGCCGACATTAGCCCTAGACCGTGTGGGATGGAGATTGGGAGGGGAGGCCTTTGCCCTGCAGTGGGACGGAACGGGCTGATTTCGATTTAGATTTAGATTCTAATTATGTATTTTTGACCTACCTTACCTCAATCTAAGCCTCCCCTCCAAATCTGCGCTCCATGCACCAGCATTGCATGTGTAAGGAAGTTCTGCGCAGATATCGAACTTGGCACTGCTCCAATACCGAATGTTACACAATCCGATTCAATCTAGCCTGGAGCAAATAGTGGGTTATTAGTTTTACGGAAAACATAAGTTGAATGTATGTATGTAAATGTCTCTTTCCACCTGTTTTTCTATGTTGCACAACCCAAAGTTGTACCTACTTGTTTTTTATATAATTAGAGGGATGAGACAGCATCAATATGATTGGATCGGCCACCATAGCCGATAGTAAGCTAAGAACACCAGGACTGGTAGTAGGTTGGGGGCCGAAACCAAATCATGTATTTTCACAAGATTTTTTAAAAATCTACGGGACGAATCCTGGCAAGGGAAAAAGTGGTTTTCAAAATTGAAGTAAGTATGCAGTTTCAGTTCTTGTCAAAATCGGCTCGAGACTATTATGAGCATTTTAGATATATTATACTTACTTACCCAAAGTACTCCAGTACTGCAGGATTTAACTAACCACGCCCAGTTGAAAGAAAAACAGCCTGTATTATCATTCTATGATAATAAAGCAAAAAAGGGTTCATACATGTAAGTTTACTTTCTTTTCTTTATTGCACATTGAAAAAAAGAAAGTACAAAAGGCAGATTTGATGCCAGTGGCAGTTTTCCACTAGTCAACCACACGGTCAGACAGTGAAATTAAGAATCGTTATGGCCCGTGAAGATATGGTCAAGACAAAACTAAACAATCGGTAAAAGTAATCATTAAAACTTCTACAATAGAAAATTCAGAATAACTAATGAATGATCCTAGTTTCAACTATACTTAACTGTAATGAATGATCCAACTATAAATCCGTACCTACATTTTAATGATTCCCAAACAAATCTTCAACATCACTCATTATAATCACCAGACGTCTGAAATAAATCGTGTTTTGATGATGATGAACATGATGATACTTGATAGGTCTGACCTTCAACTCTTTCAGCAAGTTTATTATTAGACGTCAAATATAAAATGACAAGTGTGACTTTGAATACGTGCCGGCAGTTCCTTAGTGGGCTAAAAATACACCGCAGACGATTTGAAGACAGATAAGCCAACGTAACATACATACATACATACCATCACGCCTCCTTCCCAACGGGGTAGGCAGAGACCACACTTTTTTCCACTTGATACGGTCCTGACACACACTTTGTGCCTTCTCTACTTTCATGAGTCCTTTCATACATGCTCGTCGGTTAAAGGTACTCCTGAACTGACCCTTTCTGAAAACTAACTCAACTAACTTAAGGCCCAGACTCCTCCAGAGCTGAGCGGAGATGTGCGGCGTCGAGCTGTGTTTTCAACAACCAATAGAATCACATCTCCACATCTCCATGTGTGAATAACGCAATTCCATTGGTTGTTGAAAACACAGCTCGACGCCGCACATCTCCGCTCAGCTCTGGTGGAGTCTGGGCCTTAAGTTAGTTTTTTATAATGGTGGAGAAAGTTTTTGTGGTTTTGTGCATCCAAAATTAAATTTATAAAAAACTATTATTGTAATGCTGATTTTCAAAAGCTGAAACTTTACTGTACGAAAAAAAAACCCGGGTGGTAGTCACATCTATTTATAAACTGTTTATCTATGTACACTTAGTACCTATTCATGACTTGTCTTTTTATGTTTAATTAGGCGAGCATTTACCCACAATCTCATCTGATCTTAAACGTCTTGTGTACCTCATATCGTTTAGATTTGGCTTAAGATATAATAAATATCTGATGATAATTTTGTGTAGTCAGCAAAACAGACAATGCATGCCTTTTTTTTACATTCAAAATGAGATTGAACAACCCTATGGACAGAGAGGGTCCACCCTGTGGTTCCGGGCGTAACAATACGGCTACAGTCCCCCCACCTGTACAGGCTTTCGCTAGGAGAGCACATGGTGGGGGCTTTGTGTCTCCATTGCACAAGTGACCCCGAGGAAGGGCGGCGGTGTTGGAGTGACCTCACACACATTGCCGAGCACACCGTGTGAGATTGAGGTCTCTTCGAGGATGGCCGGCACAGCGCGCCAGACGCGCCTGGTTAAATGCCTTCTAGGAGTTCTCAGAACTCCTCAATATCGCGCGGAAGAGGGTCACCCCGGGGTTTTAGTGGTTATTCTCACTACCTTCTAGAGTGGGCGAGTCCCACACTCCCCTGCTCATCACCCAGGGGGCGGGCAGTGCATAAAAGCATTTCCCTGGGAACAAAAGAATGGCCACATATCGCTGTTAAATGGTGATGCCTCCTTAATGAGTTGTTACATTCGTGGGACCCTATTTATGTATAACGACGCAGCATTTGACGCAGCAAGCACTTATTCCCAGTTGCCCCATAGGCATCGCCCCCAGCGGTGTGACGACTGAAAATTTGATGTGCCAGTTGCCTGCCATCGTCTCAAGAGGGGTAGACAGGGAATTATAATCAAAAATGAAGTTCCCAGTTGCCACTGGTCCTCCGCTCGCGGGTTTTTTACTAATTAAATTTTGGTTATTCCCAGTGGGCAACCAATACCGGTGAGGGCCAACCCCCAAGGGGTTGGTTGCCCACTGGGAATAACCTATCTAGAGACTGCATAACATATGCTCATGACTATGTCCTCGAAGATAGTCTAAAGACACGCTGACTATGGCCGTCGTGTTCACCGGAACAACCAGAAGCCTACACGTAGCTGAGCGTTTATTTAACGGGACGGCGTTGATTTTTATATCGGTGTTTTTCATCACCGGAGAGTTAGCCGCAAATGGGTGTTCCGGCGAGATCGAACTCAGGGCTACAGGTTCCAAGCCAGAGTGCCTAAGCCACTGAGCTACGACGCTTGCCTAAAGACCTTATAATTATAACCAATTTAATCCACGCGAGGGAAGAGTTAGCTTAGCGTTTGATATAGATCTACATAAGCATAGGCTAGATCTACTGCCATGACTTGCAAGTCTAGTAATGATGGATAGTGGGGGGCGTGGCGATGACGCATGCACACAAGGTCGCCGCTAAAACTAATAAAGGAGTGTGCTTACTGAAAGTTATGGCTTGCCTTGCCTTTTCAGACTTGAAAAGGAGACGTTTTCTTTTGCTAAGAAACTACTGTGGCAGACAAGCTGTAAAAGTATAGAGAAAATGTGCACACTGATGATATTTAGATACGTTATGTCAGTACTGACATAACGTATCTAAATATCTCGAAGTCAAAAATTGACTCCTGGCTGTACGTGCCTATGATTCGACCGTGCCCACGAGATAGTAGGACTATTTACTAGAGCTTAAACGAGACAGATACATGTTGCGCAGTGTTGTCTCAAACTGTCAATGCTTTGCTCAGGTGTTCGAAGTTCTGATTTCGGGTGCCACTTTTTTAGCACAGTAACCTATCTACGTCTTTTATTAAAATATCGTTGACTTAAACTGTGATACAACACCCGCCATGGACGGTTGACCGTTCTTGCGAAACTCATCTGACAGAGACGTTCCAAGTCAATGCCTCAGTATACAATCTCCTTTATATCGCCTAAGTAATATTTATATCTTCAACTAGACATAAATAATTATTTCTTCGCAGTTGACCTAACCTGCAGATAAGGCAACAATGTGATCTCTCTGTTAGCGGATTCAAATACCCTCTGTACTAGTTTATGTTTATTTAGCTGTAGATAAGCCAGAGGTAGTAATATTTCAGTACGTCAAGTATTTAGGTAGTAGGAATCAAATATCACTAGACACTATTCCACACAGCGCCATCTAGCCCGAAACTAAGCAACTAAATGCTTGTGCTATGGGAAACTAGACAACGGATAAACATACTAAAATACTACTTTTTTGTAAATACATACTTAATATACATAGGAAACACCTTGACCAGTACAAACAGACATGTTCATGCACACAAATCTTTGTACTGTGCGGGGATCGAACCCGCGACCACTGGTGTAATAGCTGTCAAAACCATTACACCAAATCGGTCGTCAAATTGAACTGCTATAGTTAGTACGTGTCTCCCCTTTTTTGCCTTCCATATTTTTAAGAGTATTTTAACGAAAACACTATTGTCTTATTAATTCAATAACCATTTTCGTTTTTCCGAATTATAAATGTTTTGATATCTTACCGGTGTTTGAACAAAACTGTTATTGTTAAATGATTCCGTTTTCAGAAATAATATTTCATTACCATCCTAATAAAATAATGCAAACAATTGGTTATTATACAATATTTGAAATTCAAAAGCACACACATACACAGACATTCGCAAGAGATAATTCTTAATCCTGGATCATTGTATCCGTGTAAGTCCTGTTGGTGACCTAATAAATAAATAACTACAAGTTCTAAACGTGATGCTAATGAAATAAGGCATTCGATATTTTTATAAACTGAAAGACAACTTACTACTCGAGGTAGTTAACAACTACTCTTTATGGCACTTTGCTAGCCACTGCAGCGATACGCTCGCTTCGCTCGCGCGCTCTGTTTAAGCCACTGTTCTCCGTGAGAAGGGTACAGGGCTTCTTGTTGAATCCCAGAGGGGTTGACCCTACCTTATGCTCTTACAATATAATGAGAAAAAACCCATCTAGTAATCAGATCGTCGTGACGTCTTACCGTTTTCAAAGAATTATAATTCGAACTGGATATTTTCGGTAGTAAGATAAGTTAACTGATGTATAGGTTTTATAGGTGTCCATAGGATGAAGTAACTACTTACTATAAGGCTGTCTGCACGTGCGTCTGCCACAGCTTAGCAACTAGGCCAATACGACATGGCGACCCCAATGCGACCTATTTTTTGCTGTATTGTTTACAATCAAGGAACTTCCTTGTAACCCACAAGTAGGCTCCATGGCGACAGCGGATTTGCAACAATCACAGATGTTAAGCTACGCATACTAAGCTAGTGGGATGGGTGACCACTACTACCAAAACTAGATCAATCTCTATTTATAAAAATAAGTTGCTGTTCGTTAGTTTCGCTAAAACTCAGGAACGGCTCGACCGATTTGGCTAATTTTGGTTTTGAAGTAAACATGAGAAAATGCTAGTAATATAGAAAAAAACACAATTTGGTTTTCTCTTGGCAACCGTTTCTACCTGACACGTGTTACTGACTGTTTGACAACAGAAGGAAGTCTGTCGGGACAGCTAGTACGAAATAACATCGTGCACGTAATGGCCCAGTGGTTATACATTATGCCTCGGGACCACGTTCAAGTTTGGGCGGAACACCTCCTTCGTGGTCAAAAGTTCAAAGCAATTTGTGGCTAACTCTTCAGTGATGGAAAACCCAAGCAACCCAGATGACAGTAGTTGGCTTGCCCCTTACCACGTTGAGTCCAAATTCGCTCGGCGAAATGTGGGCTTCTGAATGTTCCATTATTGTTACACAACTCGGACCCTGTTCGGAATAGTCGTTAGCGTATGTTATGTTGTTTTCAATAAAATCATAGTAAACAAAATAATAATAGTAAGTACTATTATTTATAATGAGTACATTGACTATTGCAGAATGGACATTGATAAATAGGTTATCATTAAAATGGAATAGGTTCTTTACATTTTTACAAGTCCATTCATTCTAAAGTTAACGATGATTTTACGAGTTAGTTTACAACATTTTCCAATGAATCATTATGTCTATATATGAAAATGGATTGCTGTGCGTTAGTCTCGCTAAAACACGGGAACGGCTGGACCGATTTGGCTAATTTTAGTTTAGAAATATTTTTGAAGGTCCAGTGAAGGTTTAAAAGGTGAGTAAACATGAGAAAAAGCTGGGAATACAGTGAAAAACAAAAAATTAGTTTTCCTTAGCAACCGTTTCAACCTGTCACGTGACACTAAATGTTTGACAACAGAACGAAGTCTGTCGGGACAGCTAGTAAAAAATAAAATAAACGGCCTATATACAGACAACTATGAGGTGGCACGAGCCCTTCTCCAACATGCGGGCTTAGAAGGGGTTGTTGGAGCGGTGTAAAGTTAGTGATCAACCATAATGTCATATGTTATCAAGTTTAGGCTTAACCACTGACATCTAGCGACGTCAACTGGGACCAACTGCTTAACGTGCCTTCCGAAGCCCGGAGATGCCCGAACAAATACCGATGGTCACCCATCCTATTTCCGACCTGGCGTGTGTTGCTTTACAACAGCGATCGTCACCGATCACTGTCACAACTGCGCCACGGGCACCTCTACCTCAATAGATATTATGACTCCACAAACCATAATTGAATACAGCTATAACCATGTGTAAGCACTCCAACCTGAGTTATTGGACTTTTATTGACGTTTCTAGGCAAACAAATTGACAAGTACATACAACATGAGTTGTTTGCCAATGGTTGCCATGGAAACGAGACAAGGGATGACTTGGCGCGATCGAAAGTCGCGATACGATGATGACATCGTATGAGACATAGGACTAATCAGATATTCATGTTAGATTGATAAACAAACAACTGCGTTTATGAAATAGCTTTTTAAACTGTCTCGTTTCCTTTTTCACAATTTGAACACTAAAATGTTAAACGCTTGAAAGCGTCGTGGCCCAGTCGTTAAACACTGGCTCGGAACCCGGTAGTCCTGAGATCAAATCTGGTCCGAACACACCTAATTTGCCGCTAACTCGCCGGTGATGGAAAACATCGATATAAAACCTATGCAACCTGGATAACGGCGGTAGGCTCGCCCCTTACCACGTTGGGTTCAAATCCCTCGGCGAAATGTGGGCTTCTGAATTTTCCGTTCACCATGACGACAACAAGCAGTGTGCCTCTGACTCACCCATTAGGGGCATGGTCAGTTATGTGTGAACACTAACCCCCTTATTCATAAAAACTAACGCAACGCTAACGCATTGTTTAAGCTATTGACGTGTTCTGTCACTTACTCGTAAATGGCGGCAGCAACAAGAATGACAGTGACAAAGCGATACAAAAGTTATCGTGTTCTATAAGAACTGTTTAAGTTTTTATGAATAAGGGGGTAAATATCGGGTTTTCTGCAATATAATAGGTAACTTAATATTGTCCCTCTGCTGGGCACAGGCCTCACCTCCAATATGAGGTGGCGCGAGCATTACTCTAACGCGCAGGCTCAATGCAGTATGTTTGAGGGGTGCATGGTTAGTGATAAACTGTCAGATGTTATCAAGCCTCCCTAAGGCTCCGACTAGGCCTCATGGCTCACATTGTGTTAACTTTCTCGATGCGTTTGTTTGAAACACACACTAAGCACTCTGAACTAATTTTAACATTTAGTACCTATACACATACTTAGAGTGGACTTTAAAAAGGACATTGCATAGTTTTCATCGCGTAAAATAGGCTTCAAAGGGGTTTCAATGAAGGCGATAATAACCGAATTCCACTCGAGTCGCGGACTTAAAGCTAGCATATTGTATAAATAGTTCAAGTCTGATGATTATCTTTTGAACTTACTGGTTAAGCGCTTTGAAGTTATTAACAGCAGTTAAAGATAAAACCGACTCATTCATTCTCGTGTCTAACTCGTGTTGAAAAAGCTAATAAAAATCAAAGAAATGACACATACCTACATGCGCACGGGCACATAATATTTCTAACAATGGGTCCGAGTTGTGTAACAATAGGTAATACGTACGCAAGTTGTATCTAAGTGTAAGTTATTTTCTATTAGCCACATGTCCGTTTTTCATTCATTATAATAACACATAGATACAATAAAACTGATACTTAAGAAATATTGCCGCATTTATAATAATAATGGCACATTATTATGATAAACCTCCAATACTGTCACACTCATCACCATCATCGTCATAGTCAGGCAAATGACGTCTACTGATGTACAGTTAAAGGCACATCAGGCTACCCATTTACGTTTTTTATCTTGCTCTTGCGGGATGAGATTTCTTCGCAATGAAGCAAGGAGGACTGACCGGAAGTGGGTAGCGTGATTTGCCGTTGACCGTACATTGGTAAGTCTGTTTATAGGTTTTCAAAGCAGCTGGTTGTAGAGGGCCTGCATCCCCCCAAAATTTGTCTCATTTTATCCACGGGAAATATGGGCTGGGCCCATTGGGCTCAACGATGTCGGGTCTTTCCGGCTTCCCTTACCTTCCCGTCTTTTGGAAAGCTTCTTACCGGGACAAAATGGAGATGAATCACCTGAACAGCTATACTCTGTAGTAGGATTTTTTGTGTGCCTCAATCAGTGGGTATTCTGACAAGAGAAGCCAACTTTTGATAAGATCTGAATAGTTGGGGCACAACAACCGTTTGTTTTACGTTCTTTGTTCTTTGCGCTTATTTCTCAAATATGGAACAGTCTCCCAGCGGCGCTATTTCATCAGGGATACAACATATTGGGACATCCAAAGAAAGAGTATATTCATGCCCAAAGAAGGCAAGCACCACAATGCTGACGCCAGTAGTGTTGCAGTTGTCCATGGAAGGTGATCACTTTTTGCCAGATGACCCTCAAGCTAGTTTGCTCCTTGTTTCATCATCATCATTGTTTCAGCCTACTTCCAGCCACTACTGAACCCTCAAGCTAGTTTACTCCCTCTTTCATCATCATCATTGTTTCAGCCCACATCCATCTACTGCTGAGTATAGGCACCTCATTTTCCCAGCCATTATCTTCCATCCCTCGCTACGTGCATCCATTGCCTAACACGGCGATGTCATCAGTCTATCGAACTGCTGGTATGCCCACCTCCTTCCTTCCTCTTCTTCTTCAATTCGGTCACGACTCACGGTCACCATATGGATCTTGGTCCATCTATCATCCTCACGACTAACTAGATGACCGGCAAACCTCCACTTCAGTTCGCAATTCGTATACACGCTTCCCAACGTCGACTGAATAAAAAACTAAATTGGGTGTGCAATCCATCAGCGACCGTCTTTTATGAATAAGGATTTAATCCACAGTACGGTTATTTTCTTATAGTACCTTATAGTCCGTTCGCGTTAAGAATGCAGTAATTTCATACTCGTCCTTCGATCTTGCACGGCCCCTAACCAATCAAATTGTACCTAATCACTACTTAGTATAAAACAAAATCGCTTTCTCTGTCCCTATGTCACTTTGAATGCTTAAATCGTTGAAACTACGCAACTGATTTTGATGCGGTTTTTTTTAATAGATAGAGTGATTCAAGAGGAAGGTTTATAGTTTATATGTATAATAACATCCTATTGCACCCGTGCGAAGCGGGGGCGGGTCGCTAGTTAGAATATAAAGTCAAGTCCACAGTGACCAGTTGAACGCATACTTTATGACAACTCTGCCAACTTTAGTTAGAGGGCGTGCTGGATCCAAGGAAAAGTATGAAATTACTGCGTTCTTAATGCGAACGGACTATAGATACAGATTCATCATGATTCTTGTAATGACTCTGTCTCGACAATTCGACGCTTTTCCACTTGCCGTCATCTGAACATAAACGGTCTGCAATTACGACGGAGACAGCAAAAAACCTCAATTGCCTCTAACTATATGGTTACTATGGCTGAGCTAAAGTATACGTTAGTGCCTCTAATGTGCTAGTACAGTTGTTGCACAGTGAGCTACTTAGTCGTAATGATTGTATATTTTCATTTCAAGTCATGACTTGATTTCCATGATAGAATTTGATCATTTTCTTGCACAGAATGTAATAAAAATAACGAATGCTGAGAACTCGTGACTATGTGTGATAACTGTTGCTATTATGGTGAACGGATGATTTAGAATCCCACATTTCGGCGTGGAAATTCCACGTTTTCCAGACCCAGTCCTCAAACCACACGGCGTCGCGAGCTACATACCAGTAGCATTATTTTAAAGTACACTGGAAGTTTTACGCTTATCCTCATTAATTAATTAACTACTATATTATTATTGTTTATGCTAGCATCTATTACTTCGAACCCGCCCCCCCTCGATCGCGGTTAAAATTAACTTATCTTTATAGAGAGACCGATGGCTTCTGGTGACTTGTGTGATTGCCATTCACGTTATGTTAGTCCGTTTGTATATCAAGATTCAAGATTCAAAGATTTATTGCGCACATGTGGTAAAAAGAGATATTGTTCACATTTTAGCATCCCAAGACGTGTAACCCTGGTAGGGCACAGCAATATACAATTTTAAATGTATGGAACTATATAAACATTAAAATTAAAGTAATAAAGACATAACAATATAAATCAAAATTAACACCTAACAAAAATATTCAACTACTTACATAAAATTAAAAGCAAAAATCTTATTCCCCTTTTAGGGATTTCAAAGGTCACAAAAAAAACTTATTATTATAGTATATTGTCTCGTGTAGTAAGAATTGCTACCCTCTCCACGATCCGTTGTTCCTGTTTTGCACCAGAGTGAAGATTTATAATTTATTATTACGTCTAAATAATATACACCATATTTATAAAAAAGAACTAAAATGAAGTATTATTTTACCACCCAAATCGGGTACTAGACAAGAGGGGTGTATGCCACAATTTCCATTCTGTATTTCCATTAATAGAAATACTGGGATTGTTAACTACTGATATTGAAACTTTGAATGCCTATCCCACCTCTGGCGCAAAGTGTGTATCATGTGAAAAACCCTCTTAAGCACCATTTGCGATTTTTGTCGCTGTTAAGGAAATGATGGGATATTATGGAGTCGTGGAAATAATGAGATATAGGTAATTAGGAAAAAGCGCTTATCCCACAATTCCTTTTTTCTATTCTCAAGGATACACTCAACAATTGCAAATCGACCATGAATTTCTACTAATCAAAAACTTAGTTGTAAACAAAAGGGTGTTATTTGATTTCATAATAACATTTTTGAACCTCGTAATTGTCGATACGCAATTACAAACTTGTAGTCGTCGCACATTATTGACAAGTGCCCTTGGCCTGTGTCAGGATTAGTTGTCAACTGTCTAGTACCGAAATATCGATGAACTCGTGTAACAGTTACCTAATTAAAAGGCCGGGTATTATCCGAGTAGTCCGGGTATTGTGAAAAAGATCTTCCAAATAGGATATTAAATCACTAATCCAAGGTGATAAAGACGGCGGCGTTCCCATTAAATACTGGAGTGTACAAAAAACAGGAAAAATATAACCAAAACAAAGATAATTCACATAATATCTTGTCTTAAGATTTATATTTATCTTTATTAATCAATAAGTATATAATGATTCAGTTTATTTTGACCCACAGATTGAAATTATCAATGCATTTAATGCCAGCAGATTTGCCATCAAAGATAAAGAAATAGTACATTCAGGTCTTGAACATTTGGTTTTGACGCAGAACGTCACTTTCGCAAATGGTCACCTCGAAAATTTTGGTCACTTTCGCAAAATGTCACTTTCGCAACTGGTCACTTTCGCAGAATGTCACATTCGCAAATGGTCACTTTCGCACAATGTCATTTTCGCAAAAGGTCACTTTCGCATTTGGTCACTTTCGCAAAACGTCATCATCATCAGAAACAAGTCGGTGTCATATTGAATTAAGAACAGGTCAATTGGAGCTGTTTTTTGTGTGACCGTATTTAGTGCGCAGCCGTATCTTCCTTTTTTGGAATACATTATATACGTTTTCCTATTTATACTGAAACTAGACTACCGAAATAAAGATTAGAGAAACCGAAATAGAGAAAAACCGAACATTGGTTTTGACGCAGAACGTCACTTTCGCAAATGGTCACCTCGAAAATTTTGGTCACTTTCGCAAAATGTCACTTTCGCAACTGGTCACTTTCGCAAAACGTCATCATCATCAGAAACAAGTCGGTGTCATATTGAATTAAGAACAGGTCAATTGGAGCTGTTTTTTGTGTGACCGCATTTAGTGCGCAGCCGTATCTTCCTTTCTTGGAATAACCGAACATTGGTTTTGACGCAGAACGTCACTTTCGCAAATGGTCACCTCGAAAATTTTGGTCACTTTCGCAACTGGTCACTTTCGCAGAATGTCACATTCGCAAAAGGTCACTTTCGCACAATGTCATTTTCGCAAAAGGTCACTTTCGCATTTGGTCACTTTCGCAAAACGTCACTTTCACAAAACGTCATCATCATCAGAAACAAGTCGGTGTCATATTGAATTAAAAACAGGTACATTGGAGCTGTTTTTCGTGTGACCGCATTTAGTACGCAGCCGTATCTTCCTTTTTTTGTAATACGTTATAGGGTTACTTAATAAAACCCTTATTGAAATAATTGTATTTTCCTATTTTTTTACTGAGACTAGACTACCGTAATAAAGATTTGATGGAATATACCTCTTTTATATTAAAACACTTAATAGAGAATTTATAAAGGAAATTCTAACAACCAATCAATAAAAAACAAATATTTAACATCAAATCTTTATTTCGGTAGTCTAGTTTCAGTATAAAAATAGGAAAACGTATATAATGTATTCCAAAAAAGGAAGATACGGCTGCGCACTAAATGCGGTCACACAAAAAACAGCTCCAATTGACCTGTTCTTAATTCAATATGACACCGACTTGTTTCTGATGATGATGACGTTTTGCGAAAGTGACCAAATGCGAAAGTGACCTTTTGCGAAAATGACATTGTGCGAAAGTGACCTTTTGCGAAAATGACATTCTGCGAAAGTGACCAAAATTTTCGAGGTGACCATTTGCGAAAGTGACGTTCTGCGTCAAAACCGAACATTTTGGGCCCACTAACATTAAATTTATTTTTATTTTAATATGTGACGCTTTTTCCTCCGCCTGTAGGTTGCCCGAAAAAGAACGCTATTAGCTGAAAGTTTTTTCTAGTACGTAGTTTTTCGTTGTGGTTATCAGTTTGATTGATGTGATGACCTGGTTCAGTAGGCTTTGAACAAATAAACAAGATCTATTATTTTCTGTGGCTTATTTTTTTTGTTCATCACTGTACATATTGGGGACTAGACATATTCCCTCTTCTTCCTCTTTTGGCGAACTTGAGTCGAAACATCCAGTCTAGACCTCTTTGGCGTCAGGTGTGCCATGGTAACTCAATTATGTCTTATTATAGTTTTTTTGAATGCGCAATGGAATGTTTTATCGTACCTACAATTCCACAAGGTCGGCGTATTATCGAATGGTATCATTATATAAGTATGATATTGCGTTCAATTATTATAGTATGACCGTGACTGCTATGCCTTTATCAGGTACGTACCTTCGAGGGGGGGAAACGTACCTACGCTCATGACTATATCGGGCTGTCAGAGGGGATAGTCAATGGGATGGTCACAGGTCCACTGACAGTTGCCGTCGTGGTGAACAGAACAGTCTGAAGCCCACACATTACTTAGTGAGTTTGAACCCAACATAGTAAGGCGATGATACCCCCGTTATCAGGGTTCTTAATCGGTGTTTTCCATCACCGGAAATTTAGACGCAAATTGTACAATGAACAGATTATACAGTATTAATTTATTACTAAGTACACAAAGTATTAGCACATAGTTAATTTTTCGCAAAGGCCTAATCGTAGGGCTTAGTTCTCGTCTATCCCATTTCAACCACCAAATTAACACACACACATATTTACATACACTTACTCATTGTCATCACTGTATTTTAAACTACTGAAGTTTTCAATAAATAATCTAAAATGGCCGAACATCACCAAAATGTGTAATGACAAGTTTTGTAAGCGTTACTCAAAAAATTTGGCATTCGCTAAAAAAATCACCCTGTATAATAAAACCGTATGAAAGGATGAACTTTAGTAAGATTAATACATAGTTCTGTATGATAGTACCTATATCTTGCGTCAAAAATATGTAACCTCACTTGCCGCACAGCGCTCGTGGTCGAATTAGTTCGATCAATCTATTCGATGGTGGACAAAGACCTTGAATAGGTGTTAAGGTTTTATTTGTGTAGATAAATATATTGAAGGGCTTTAGATTGGCGCGTGTAATTGTTTTGCCCTTTTATGTATATTTATTTATTTAACACAAGCTTTCCGCCAGGATTCGCACGCGTTGAATGCGGTTACTATCGCCTTTATGTGTATTTCTTTATTGAAGAATCCAACGCCGTTACTGATTTGATTAACAGATTACATTTTTAAGGTAAGTCTAATAACAGGTTTCTTTTACTTGAACCAAAATTACATCAATCTAACGAACATTTGTATCAAATAGTTATACATTACTTTTCTCTGTTATTTAGCAATATCAATGCTATCTATATTAAATGAGCAGTTGACAGGATGGAAAAGCTTGTCCTAGCCTATATTTCGCGATAAATACTCTATCGCTTAACCAAATTTCATTATAATGCCGCCCTAAGACCTCCGACTGGACTGACTACCTGGACATAAAAACATATTTCACTAAATATCTGTTGGGGTGGTCAGTGGTCACCCATTCCATTCCCGACTTACATACACGAATGCAGCGTGCGATACTTTACAACGAAGATCATTGCTGACCCTTAGTTGGCATAGGTTAAAATATACAAAAATTTTTTTTTTACAACATTAAAAACAAAAAAGTTTTTTTTGTTTAACTCTCGATTTCTTTGGGAAGTGTGGGCGTTCGCTCTGCGCCCCTGTTATTTATGTAGCATGGCAAGAATCTGGACAGAGTCCAATCTCAAACTGATTTGAGAAGATGGTAACCCTAGGCGCACCATAAAAACTACATTGCGCAACATTACGACATCTTGTAAGAGACTCGTCTTTATTATTTTGCTATGTCATGTTCCTGAGGTGAATGAATGTTACCTTGTTTTTGTCTTATTTTATTATTATCTTGTCTTATCAATATGTATTATCTTAACTATGATCAATATTATGGCCCATTTAACGTCACTTTAAAAAAAAGTTATTTCGAATATTTATGGAGAGCTGTTGCAGTAAATATATCAAAAGGCATATAATATTAAATACACGATTACCATAGATAATTGAAAAACTAACTTTAGCTAATTCGTACGTATATTTAAAATTTCAGCTACCTAGACCCACACTACTCAGGATTTGAATGATGTTATAGAAAAAGATTAGATTAATAATACATTTTATCCTTAGGATTTTGGTTCTCAATCAGAAGCGGAAACGAAAAAAATACCTTATCTGTTTAACAGCATACTACTCGAGAGTAATGGTCTGTCTTTTATTTACTAAGAATCTCGCACGGATGTATCATCAGAACATTTTAAAATATTATTTCAGAAGATCTCATTTCTGTATGTTATGCGAACTGATACAAGAAAATATACAATTGGCTGACACTGTTTTCAAATACAATGATTTTAAAACAGTGAGAATAAATATGTGAAACATGAAAGATTAGCCGAACAACTTTTGTTTTGTACTATGTTTCAAATAGATAAATATATTTCGTATTTCAGGCCTAAAGGAGCCTATCTGGCTTTATGGGGGGGGCCTATGTTCCGCTGTGGACGTCATGCTGTTGTTGATGATGTTTATAAGTGTGTTTCAGTAAACAAGCGGTTAATTATAATGTCTCCATTAAAAAATAACAAATTAAGTCTTAATTAGGTGAGAAATTGTAATCGAACTGCCTAGCCCTTATGATTCGTCTTATAACACTTTTTAATGAACTGGTTGTTTTTTTTCTTAATGACTACTGCTTATCAAAGTTGCTTTTATATTTTTATGTTGGCATTTGTTGTATTTAATAAGACCAGTTCAATTGTACAATTATTTTCTATTTGCTGTATGTATTTTTAATATAGTGAAGATTTTTTATCTTATCTTAAATAATGTTTACGTATATATCATATTAGAATTTATTACAACATCCTAAAAGTGATAATATTGATAGCAGCTAATAAAAATAATACTCAAAGGAATATCAACGTAATGAATCCATTCATTGGAAAAAAAAACATTCTATATTGCTACATATTCCCGAAATGTCGCATAGAGATTAAAATCTGTGTGAATTTTCATTAGCAAAATAATTATAATCAGCGACCTATTCTAAAGCCAGAATTAAATAAAATCCACAGTGCGTAATTTACCCCATCGTCAGACGGCTTTCCGAATCCACGCACCTTAACCTCAGAATTTAGGGCTAACCACTCAGACAGACACACGCCCAGTCAAAACAAATTGTTATTCCCCTATCAAACAATAATTCGTACGAACAAATGCGGGCTGACAGCGAAGCGATCAGCAAATAGAGACTAAAATGCCTTAAACCTTGTAACGTATAAAACCGCCTTAAAAAAACGCGTCTTGCGTATATTGTATCGGAAGTACCGCGAGATCCAATTCAGTACTCCAGTGACTGCCGGACCGACCGCACGTCTCAACCGCGCATTATCCTAAACTTACGAGTGTAAATATCTTGTGAAGTTAAATCGGTTTATTTCTACGGATTTTTAAAGTGTTTTCACATTGTGGTGCTGGAAAATTCGGATTTGAGGTGAATATTTTGTATTACTTTAATATACGGGGATTTTTAGGTAATTTTAATTGCATGAATCGGTGCGTTTTTGTTTTAATTGGATTATAATTTTAATTGGTCGTTTTCCGATAGCATTTAAATAGTGAATGGCAATTGTTTTCATGATTTACATTTAAAATAAACTTTATGTTACGCCTGCGAGAACTATTTTCTTCACAAATAATATACATAATTAAAAAAACGTTTTGAATATTTTTAACAAAATTACTATCATTTTATATTAAAATGGTGATTATGCCATTGTTGCAGGACGAATTAATTATTTATTGGCATGACCTCTCTTTGCACTGAAACTGGACTCCCTAAAACGACGTTTAATTAATTTGTACATCGCTAATAGGCTGAAACTGAATAAGGAGACAATTTAATTGGAAATGTTAAGTATTTCACTCTTGAAACTCTACCAAAGTGATTTTGAAAGTAGTTCAACTTTAAACTTTGTTCAATTTTTTTTTTATTATTAAATACGAGCATTACCTAATTGATGATTAAAGTTATGTGACATCAATTGCGATGTCACATAACTTTTGATTATAGTAAAAATGAAATAAACCGTCTGTGTGTTTGTATGGTGTAGCATAATTTTCATAAATAATATTTTTTACTTGGTTGACTTGTAAGGAATGCTTGACATATTACACATTTTGTACTTTAAAGAATGAATCAATACTTACTTCGAAATTTAGGTCATTCTAGGCTAGTAACGGCGGCATTTTAGATTTGTATACAGGCTGAATAGTTTCGAAGGTCAAGTCGTCGCGTATTAATTCGCCGGTAACAACTAAGTAGTTGAAGTTAAATTACGTTATAAGGAAAATTGATTGGCTGTTCAATGTATAATGTATGCGAGTCAGTCTCCACCATTAACATATATTCGTGTAAAAAGAAAGAAAAGAAAGAAAGAAAAATATTTATTTGGTACATAACAATAAAACACTATACAGGTAGAACAACAAAGAAATAAAAAGATACAATAGTTTGTCATGTAACCAAAATGGTGACCACTCAGCATATGTTAGTATTAGCATTTGTTAGTTGTTATGTATGTGTATTGTATATCAAGTAAACTATTTATTTATTAATTGGTCCTTGGGTGCAATGGTTCGATCGCCACTTAGGGCAAGATAAATATTTTTCTAAATTCAGGTATTTTTCTATTTGATGTAGGTATTTAGAAATTTTAACCATATTGATCTTGGTTTTAGTAGAAACATTCAGAAAAAAGCTAGGCTGTTTTGAAAAAAAACGACACTCAATTCGGTCTTGGCATCAGGCGGGAATCGAGCCCGCGTCTTTCGCATACCGGGCGACTGCACTGGGTTTACGAAAGACGCTATTTCTAATACGTAGGTTTAATTTTTTTTTCATTCAATCATACGATCGCGACGATCGGTATTATCTAGAGTTGACAGAACTAAATTAATTATTCCTCTTCTAATATTAAAGTACCTAATAAATGACTTTGAAATGTTTTTATTCACTTTCGTATTGAATGAACATTTTTGAGTCTAAAACTTTATATTTGAAAAGCGGTAAAATAAACATTTGTCATGGCAGAAATCAAGTATTATCCCATCAATTACATGTTTTAAATCTATGGTATAATAATATAACTATCATAGACAACGCATAATAATGACAAAATTATAAATAATATGCTGCATAACAATGCGTCATCATTTATCATCCTGACTGGCATTTTGCACATCAATGAATTTATTGCAATTAGATGTTTTTTTTGAACTGAAAGCAATTTATTCTTATTTGATGCTCGCATTATACAGGTTGGCCCAGCGACTGTGGTCCAAAATTTTTTTTTAGGTAGAGGGCATCATAACAAGTCATTTAAAAAAAACATTAGTTATTAGTACAAACAAAAGTGATCTGTCTCTGAAGTTCAACCACTTAAGCCCAAAATTTAAAAAATAATCACTTCTAAACTATTGGTTTTCTACATCTAATGTTTTTTTTAAATGAGTTGCTATGATGCCCTCTATCCGAAAAAAAATATTTTGGCTACTTTTTTTTAAATTAGGGTCAGTGCAAAAATGACCCATTCTGAGTTTTAGCGACTTACCGTACATAATGTATAATTTTGAAAGTGTTCCATTGGTTGCATCACTTCAAGTTTTTGCATAGACTATTATCATACTTATGGACAGTTTTCAAGATCATAAACAAATCATAAAGTGCACAAACATTGCAGCGGTGATTTTTTTAAAATTGTGTTAGTTTTTGAAATGGCGAAAAATTATTGTCGAAAATTAAAAAAAAAAACAAATTGTCTTAGAATAAACTCAAAACTCGCACATAATATGGATTCTACATTACAATTGTACATCTATACCAAATTTGAACTGATTCAGTGCGATAGTTTCCAAACAAGAGTGAATTAAGTGAGTTGAGAAATTTCAAAAGAAACTTGAAAAAATCATAACTTCTAAAGTATTGATTTTCGCGGAACTAATGTACTTTTTAAATGACTTGTTATGATGCCCTCTACCTGAAAAAAATTTTTGGACCACTGTCGCTGGGCCACCCTGTATGTAAAGAGGTTAACACCAGACCTATTTAAGGAACTAATGAATTTTGATGAGCATTTTTATATCCTTGTAATATTAATTGTCCAGTCATCCATATATATTTTCTGAATTTTCAAATTCTACTAGAACACCATCGACATCAATTGTTTAAGAATGCCAAATCCTAAACTACGACGTGGCCATAGCAAGAACCCCTCGACAATATGCTTTGTCTTAGATTTTGTATACAAAATGTCATAATGAGTCTCAAATATTATATGAAATGTGGGATTGGAAAACATGTCAAGTTTGAGCACAGACGGCTATACTTGTGAGAGCTGCTCAACTTTAATTTGAACTTGAATTCGGCGGTTAAACTCATATGTCACTCAGTGTTATACGTAAGTAGATAATTTGACATAGCAAATTCCAGCGATAAGAAAATATCAATGAATAGATCTAAATACGAGTATATTGATACACATCTTAGTCACAGATGACTTTCGTAAAATTCCTTGTCATGATGAACTAACCTACGCAATGAGGGGTATTAAAAACTACTTCTCATGGTTAGGACACTAAAATATTGATAAGATAAATTAAAGATAATAAGCACCTCATGTGGAGTGAAAAGTTGATTCAATATAAGAATAATCTAGATGGCATAAGACTTTGGAATGTTGTGCAATGTGATTTTCTTAAGTCGAAACCGACTCCGAAAAAATCATAAACATTAAATAGGGTTGTCCGAACATTGACCATGTTATCGATATATGGTATCGTACAGTTAGCTGTTATATTGACCCGATATATTGTAATGTAACACGTATCGAATATCGCTACATTAGTTGGATTCAGAATACCATAAGGATTCAAGATGGCGGCCGACACGTGCTAAGCTGATGTCATTTCGTTACATTTTGGGGTTTTAAAATATTTTGTTAAGATTCTTTTTTTGTGTTTCTAAATAATGTACTAAATCATCTTTACTCACCTTTTATGACAAAGTAAAAAAAGGTGGATAAGAAGGGGTAAAAAAGTATCATATTCAACGGAAGACCAGCGACGAGGTGCCAACTGGGTGCCCCGTCAATATGCTGAGTGGGGACCCTTTCAGTTCCATAATATTATGTTGTTTTAGCTTATAAGAAATTATTGTGGTGACTGAATAAACGTTTTCTATTTCTTTATTTCTATATTCAACAATAAGCTACTATACTAACTTAACACATGTATCGTATAAATCCAAACAACAGGTACATTGCATCGCGTACCACACATCCCTAATATAATATAAATAAACAACTTCGTGTTCAAGCTTGCCAAAGTCGTTTATTAACTCACGGGCTCGCTTATACTGATCTTTAGATTAATCTAAACTGTGAAAAAATATTAAAAGTCGTTAGTAGCAAAAACTGTTGTTTCTCATATTCATTTATTCTTGTTATTCACGTCAAACTCTTTAAATAGTGATAAATGCACTATATCCTTCAAAGTTGTACTGTATGTATGACTCTCATACAAAATGTATGGCACCTAATCTATTGATTACGAAATTAAATGCAAGTGGTTGCTATCAGATGACACCATGCTTATCAAACGTGATACCTAAAATAATTTATAATATACTGTCAATTACTGTCCGTCCACTATCTGGTACTTATGCAGTTCCATTCTGGGTCGTGGTCTGGTTCGAATCCCGGTCAGGACAAATATTTGTGTTTATTGCGTTTGGCTGTTAATATCTATTTCAAACTGTCTAAGTGCCAGTGTCACCATTCTGTCACCAACTCACCACCAATGCGACTAATCTTGATTAAAAAAATAACGCACAGTGTTACACTCGCTCACTTTGTAAATATGACGCAACATATTGTAAGTATAGAAAAACGCGATAATAATTTGGCTGGGCGAGCTCTGAAAAACATGTTAAGACATGTTCTGCAATCTGTGCTCGCACATGGTTGTTCTCCGTCTGATAATTCTGATAAACGGTATTCTTATTTACATAACTGTTCGTAGCATGTGCTTTATGTCGAATTTGAATATCACTGACTTATTTTTGAATATGACCGTTTAAAACGTAATTATTTATTTTTCTCATTGATGTTTTACCATCAGCGGAATAAAAAGCAAACTGTACAATTTACACAAAATGGGTAACTTACGAGCCAGTGTTCAACCACTGTGCAACTACGCTTAGCAAATTCATTAAACGTAAAAAAGTATTTTCGTTTCCAAAAACATGTTACAAACATACCGATTTCAAAAAACAAATGACTAACACAATATTTTCACCCAGTCACCAGGCAACAGCACTTCCAGCAATTCAAGTGTTTAGATACAGAAGCACTCGAGACGATTGACTTGGCATCCTGCCATTTCATCAGCTACCGGGATTCCCTTTATTATACGATCCTCGTCTGGTGGCCATAATGACGTAGTCCGTATCGACAACGTTAGAGATGTGCCGAGTCAGGCACGCGAGTGCCAAATATAGCTATTACGTAATCGCTATGCGACGTTTAGAGTTGGCTATGATTTTCTTTCAAAATTCATCAAAAAGTTAAGGCATTGTCCCAGCTCAGAGGCGATTAAGCGACTAACTTTTGGCTAAAAAAAAATAGAGTCCTTGCAAACACAACACAGAAATCACTGGATAGTGGACTATCTATTTATTTTAATCATATTATGCAATTTTCGTTTTTTTTATTTCACCATGCGAAAGATATTATTCATGTTACTTTATGAAAAAGGGAAAAAAGGAAGAAGGAAAGACATTTGATATCTCAGGACATTGCCACTTACAAAATAAAAAAAAGACACGAGCAAGTATCAGCTATTGGCCTACGCATACATGATATCCTGCATACATACCATCAGGCCTTTTTCCTCACACATAGGGCATAGGCCAAAACTGGTATACGAAAGTATTTAGTCGATACCATAAAATATCCAACGGCACATCACTGGTCGCGGCCGTATGCGGAGTCAATCAGTCAAGTGCATGACTTGCAATTATATTTTTACAAAGTCGCGTGTTCGGTTTTTAAACTTTTCAACAGATAGTGGTTTAGATCAGATTACATATTATTGCGTCATCGTTTTAAACAACTCATTGTTCAAACTGGATAAAATGCCTGACTGACTAGCGCGACTGCTGCCCCTTAAAAATCTTTGGCCTATCCCATTAATCCATAGAAATACACAATGCAAATAGTGTGACAAGCGTTTTTTCCTAATTATATCTCATTATTTCCATGACGACAGAAATAGCAAATAGTCAGGCCGTTTTTCACGTACACTCGGTGCACCAAAGGTGAGAAAGCCATTTTTAGGTATATCAGTAATAAAGAGGATATGATCACTCTGTGAACTGATGTCCTTCAAAGAGTAACTCGTAAAATAGTTCTTGTGCATATTCATAGACTAATAGAAATAGTGGGTCTAAGAATTCCACTATTTCCATCAATGGAAAAAGTGGGATACATCCAAAAACCCCATGCAAATAAAGGCCATCCCATCCCCGGGTCATTGTCACTTAACTGTTTTTAATTATTGAAATCGGAACTGGAATACACCCACTATCTAGTTTCTAGATCTAGACTATTTTGTATGACAGTCATAATGTTTCCAACATTTAGCTACGCTAACGACGCCAGCCATTTTCCTTTCAGTCTCCCACATCATTAGGAAGAGCTGCCAAGTGGAGTAGGAAAAATAAACACGGCCTAAAAAATAATGATCAATGACTTTTGCGTCTTTTCAGACGATTAATTCAGTGGTTTCTGACTTTTTTTGTGACTGGAAAGGCCTATCGGCGAGCGGCATAGCCTTCCACACAGATCGCTTTTAACGTTTGAGTTTTGTTTAAGTTGTGCTTTTTCGGGGACGCTTTTCAGTCAAGATGAAAAACCAGGACTTGACTTGGACACTCTACACATGATCATTTTTCGACCTGGCATTTCTATCCTGAATTTCCTGTAATCCGAGGATTTGATGGCAATGGCTGCCAAATCTCTTTTTGCACTAGTTTTTAAGCGGGGGTCTTTTAACTGTTATTATCTATGGTCGACTGTACTAGGTTATGTAAAGCAGATTACTGACTATAAGGCTACCGTTCCCACGAATCTATTTGTTTGCCCCATACATCAACAGTGACCTACTTAGTGTGACAAGTTCTATTTATAGACTTGGAGAACATTCAATAGATCTTAGTAAAATCACTTGTTTGTCGTTATTAAATCTTAATTGCACGTTTAGCCCAGTGTTTATACTCCTAGTGGGCTTACTTCAACCGTTTGTTATTGAATTATCAGGAACTGGTGCTGGGTGTATGTGGTATTCAAGTCGTAGTAAAGTAAATGCCTGTCTGTGTTATCATAGCTTCTAAACGGATCAACTCATTTTGATTAGCTTTTAACTGTCAATAAGTGACTTGTTCTGGAGTGTTTGCCACAATGAATCCAGATAATTGAGTTGCAGGTTTTTGGTCCGTCACATTTTTCATACTTATCGCCCATTTTCCTTGTACCTGCTTGCAGTAGCTCTGTCGCTGATAAAGGCGTGTCCAACCTCGTGACACTAGACAAACACTCACTCTCGAGTGGGGGTTAGATTAGATATTAGACTGATGACACTAGTGAAAGATTAGATATTAGACAAATGACATGAAACCGAATCTAACGGTGACGTATGAGCTCGCCTGATGATTGTGTGAGGCGATTGACGTTGCTGTGCGAATTTTCATGAATTAAACTATTTTTGGGTATTTTATCTATTACCCAGCAGACTGATCCTGTCATGTTTTTCATCTGTGTTTTCTATCACCAGCCGCAAATTGTACAATGAACACAAAGTAGGTGTTACGGCTAGTCTTGAACTCGGGACCACCGATCACCGGGCTGCGAGCCAGATTGTTTGACCACTGGGCCGCGACGCCCACATAAAAAGCATGGAAAACTGAAAAAAAGTGTTTCCTGGACCGCGATCCCAGTAACCGATCATTTGATCTGGATTAACCTCTAATCATATGAAAAGTAATCTTAATCCTACCTTAATCTTTGGCTGGCGTGCTTGCGTACCTCGTCTGGCATTTCTCATTTCGCACTCTCGCTAGTTATTTATCACTAGGGTTCACACCTAACTTTTTTATAAACCTATAGAAATAAAGACAAGACTATCGTTCTGAATCGTTTTTCACTTTCAGGGCAAGGAATTAAAAAAAAAGCTTTTAAAAAAAAGTTTAGTTAAATTCAATTCATTAAACAGTTTGTCTAGAGTTTTATTTCTTTAAAACAATTGCGTATGAAAAGCCGGCGTTTCCAACACATAATGATCGCTATTTTAAAATTATGCAGATGAAATTTGTCGAATCATCTCACAATTTTCACTGTAATGATTTACTTCGTAAACGAGATATATTTATAGTATGTTTTTTTATTTCTGAGCTTCCATTTTCACTATCAGTAAAAAAAACGAACTAAACAAGTGACAGCCCTGATCTAATCCAACAACATGCTAAACACGTCGCCCAGTGACGTCATCGGGTAATCCCGTCATACTTCAGGGAAATTACTATTTTTCCTCGTACATTTCCTGCAATGACCTGCCTGGTTTATTTTAAGTATTGATACCAGTCCGAGGCGTTTGGTATCTTCGTGTTAAACACTCGCCGCGGTTAGGTTAGGTGAATTCAAACGCTTGGGCCTGACGGGGTCCCTGCCAGGGCGGTCGCAATCGCGGTCGCCCAAATGGAGACAAAAATTCGGGGCCTTTTCGATCGCTGCCTGGCGGTAGGGAGGTTTCCCAAAATCTGGAAGCAGGGCGTACTCGTCCTACTCCAGAAGGCGGGTCGGCCGGCGGACAGTCCGTCGGCCTATAGGCCAATCGTGCTTTTAGATGAGATCGGGAAGATGCTGGAGCGCATCATTTTCTCCCGCCTCGTCCAGCACATGGTGGATGATGGGCCCGATTTATCGGAGTCCCAGTATGGGTTTAGGTCGGGGCGGTCCACGATAGACGCCCTGACCTGCCTCCGGGACAAAACCCTGGAGGCGGCAAACAGGAGGGAGGGCGTTCTGGCTGTGAGCCTTGATATTAAGAACGCCTTCAACTCCCTCCCTCACGCAGCGATTATCAGGGCGCTTGATTATTTTAGAGTGCCCCGGTACCTCCAGCTACTTGTCGGGGACTACCTCGGCGAGAGGTCGGTGTCCTTCGTGGACAAAACGGGGGTGTTGCAGCACCGACCGCGACAGGTTGAAGCGGGCGTTCCGCAGGGGTCGGTCCTTGGACCACTCTTGTGGAACATGGCCTACGACTGGGTCCTCCGCGGTGTCCTTCCCTCGGGCACGAGTGTCATCTGCTATGCCGATGATACTCTTGTCACAGCTCGGGGGAAAAGTTACAATGACGCCGCGCGTCGCGCGCAGAACAGCACGGACCAAGTCGTGGGCAGGATTGGCCTGCTCGGCCTGGAGGTGGCGACGGGTAAGACCGAGGCCATTTATTTCCCAGCGCCTCGGCAGCGTCCACCTCCCGACGCTCACATCTGCGTGGGAGGTTCCCGGGTTGAAGTCAAGGCTGAGATGCGCTATCTTGGCCTGACGTTGGATTCGCGGTGGCAGTTCGGCCCGCACTTTCGCGGGCTGCTGCCGCGTCTAACTCCGTTCGGACGACGAACCCTCGACGCGCTCGCCCCGATACTAAAACGGTGGCTTGAGCGTCCCCACGGTGCTGTCTCCTTCCGGATGGCGCAGGTGATGACTGGGCATGGTTGCTTCGGGTCATACTTGCACCGGATCCAAAGGGAGGAGACGCCTTCCTGCACGCTTGCGGCGCTGCGGAGGACACGGCACATCACACCCTTGCGGTGTGTCTGTCGTGGGCTCCGCAGCGGGACGCGCTGGTGGCGAAGGTCGGCCAGGACCTGGAAGGAGGCCTGGAAGGCATTTGCCGCCTTCTGCGAGCAGGTGATGTCAGAGAAGGAGGCGGCGGAGCGCGAGCGTGAGAACGATCCTCTCGCTAGCGCGCTTCGAAGGGCGAGGAGGGGGAGGAGACGACGAACAGTTGCCCGTGGTCTCCGCCCTCTCCGTGGAAGGGGCCTGCTGGCGCGTGGAACGGGGGTTCCCGCGCCGGCATTGCACAGGCCTCTCCCGCAGTCCGGCATGGACGGCTCGGCGTCTTCGGCCGTACCTGCCACCTCCCCTGGAAATCCAGGGAGAGGAACCGCCTGGCTCGCCGTGTAGGTGGGCCCCGCTCGGGGGTTGTTATGGTGGAGGGCCACTGGCTAGTTTCCCATGACACTCCCCCACTTAAGAGCGATGAGAGGAAGCCGTAGGGTGTTTAGTGGGTATGCCTCTGGGCGGCTTCTTGACAAGAAGTCCCCCCCAGATGGAGAGCCCCACATAACTCGTCCGCCCCCCGGTGGACGAGTATGCTTAAGGACACAGGGTCGACCCTTACCATCTCGGGTCGGCGGCATTCACCCTACGATAAAAAAAAAAAAAAAAGGTTAATTCAAACGCTTAGGATGTAACGTTTCATACAGACTTTTGTTTTAAGAACCTGCTTTTTGTGGAAAAATTCAGGATCATTATTACAAAACATTTCATTAAAATTCTGGGCACAAACTTTGATTTGATTTCCAAACTTACTTTTTATTGAATTGTTTTTCTGGCCAAAGAATGCCATGTTTTGATCTGAACACCCTGTATTTAAAAACGACTCAAAGACCATTTCAGTCAAAATTACTGAGTGAAAAGATTATGTAACAAATGTTAATGCCATCACGTCTGGCATAATTCCACGACTGATAAACACCTCTAATTCATGTCAAACGGTTTTTTCCCATTGACATCTGACATACCGACGTGCTATCTATAATTACCGCTTAGCAACTGCGGGCAACGAACCCGACACCTTAGATAACGAGTACAGGTCATTCGTTCTCATGTGGCTATTTAGAAGAGTCATTATTGGACAAGTGATAGAGACTCATTTGGCAGTTGACTATTTAGGGTTCGTTGGAGATGAGAGTGAAACAGAAGTTTCTACTCCTATTATTCATAAAAATTCATACAGCCCTGCAGCATAAAATACCGCTCAACTGAAGTGAGCTTACTGGGCTGAAAATCTATGGGTGAGAACTCGACAGCTAGATTAACACTGGACAAAGATTGGTACGCTTTGTTGAGTAAGGGTTGGGAGAGTTGGCCTTTTTTCAGCACCACGATAATAATGATAATAGAATTCAATCTAGTATTCTAGTTAGTTATTCTAGATCCGAAAGTAGTGCAACAGCACACCATTTAATTGCACTTTGTACCTATTTTATCTTGTACACGAATCTTTAAAGCGCATACACTTGACCTTTGGCCTTCTATACCTAAAGCACCTGCTGATAAATTAAAAAACAACATCTGATGTCTTATCTGTATAAATCTTGTACATTAATGCGTTTGAAGGGCGATTAAAAATTCGGCAACGGATAATCTTTAGGCAATTTGATTACGTACTTTATCAAATAATAATTATTGATTATTATAACGTCATATCACTCATAATCTTAATAAAATGAAGTTGATTGTTAGTGGTGGTCCTAGAACTAGACCTTGAAACGAGGTATTGATTTCAAAATGTGCCTAGTAATGCTTACAAAACACAACACTGAAAACTGCTAACTAAATCGATTGTTTAAGCATTCATATTTTTTTTAATATAAAATAAAATAACTTATACTTCTGTTATCTTAACAAGAAATAACTTAGAGAACCAGAATCCAGGAACGACCTAGTAATCTCTATCCAGACTAAAATTAGTCTGGTTCATTGTCCTGTTATTAGATAACAGGTAGACCATTAGCCTAAATCGATGAGTCGATGAGTCCCGGACATTAAATGTCATTTACATACATGGTATCATGCCTATTACCTCATGGGGTAGGCAGAGATCTATACACTTGCTACAATCCTAGCTAATATCTTGCGCTTCTTCCACTATCATTCATTAGTCCTTTCATTACATAAGTACTCTTGACCTGACCCTTTCTGAGAACATCTTGAACTTGTCCCAGAAACGTTCGTCTTAGGTCTTCCTTTCCAACAATTCTATTTACTCTCGCCTTATTCAGCCTTTGATAAAGCATTCCCATCCCAGTCCTAGGTACTACTCGTACATCTTCTTACAAACTACATCGTTATGTTATTACTCAACTCTTTAGTATATGATTATGTGTTACCCCAGCGATACTTCAAAAAGTAGTTAGGACACATAAAAAAGATTTATTTTATGGTATTAACCCGGGAAAACGAATAAGAAAACCAAAGGACTTCATAAAATCCATTTAATAACCTAAACAAAATCGGACTCTAATTTTTTTGTTTGTTTGTTCCAGATATCCACCAAAATCACCGCTGCCATCGAACTAAGATAAGTCCGTATGACTCAAAACTGCATGTGATATAATTTATTTATTTAATAATATTAAGGCCGCATTTTAAGTAAATACTGACAATACTCAAGAAGTCAATTACTACAGGCTGTGTAAGGTGTGAAGAAAAAGTGGTAAAAAACATTGAAGAAGTGGTAGAATACGTTGACAAAGTGATAGAAAACGTTGAAAAAGTGATAGAGAAGTTGGGAAAAGTGATTGAACGCATTGATTGTAATAAAGTATTCAAGATGAGGGACACAATGAAATCCTGCCACTCCTGCCAGCACACGCTATCAAATGACATTATGTACAAAGAAGTTGTCGTTATTGGTAAGTTGATTCATTATAAACATGTTTATTTTATAATTTTTCTGTCATTTTAGAGTTCTGGAAATTAATGGGTGGGGGCTTATATTCAAAATTGGACGTCAATTGGGAACTATGATGTTAATGATACTGCAATTGTTGAAATCTTCCTTAACTCAATGGACCAATTGAATATTAAACTTGTAGACTGATGTTATACTATGCTAATCATACAGTCATCCGATTCATAGTGGTGTTGTCATTTGGTTTCGCCCATTCGTGAAACACTAAACAATAGTAAAGTAAAAGTATGTATTGTTATTAAACAAACACAATGGTAATGTTGAGGAAACAACAATTATGTTGTATTCTCAACATTACCTATGACTGTGTTTTCGTATTAGTATTTAGCTGAGTTATGATAATGGAGGTATAAAGTAGATTGTTTTAGGCAACGAAATTGTTATAATATCTTTTAATTGAAAATAATTGCATTATAACATAATACATTTAGCAATAGAGATTGAACCATTGTACAAACCAGTATTCGTGAAAAAAGGTAATAAATTGTATGTATCCCACTAATTCCATTATGGTAACACTGGGATACATTGTCCCACTATTTCCATGGTAATAGTAGGATACACCCGAATTCTACACCAGCCGCGTTCACAGCTTGATCAATGACACAGTATAAACCATACAGTAGGCTATCTAAGGCCGACCGCCGAGTTATTAGCCTAGCGTGCACACAGACACGCGGCAGAGCCCATCCGTACTGCCGCCTCCCTATGCCTCCCTATTTTATGCTAGCGTGTGCGTGATATCGCGACACGGCGCGCGACGCGCACGCACACATTCAAACCGAGAGTGGCACGTTTGTATGTAGATGTTCTACTGTATGGTTTATACTGTGTCAATGATGTCGCAACACGTGTCGCCATATCGTATAGCAACCCGGGTCGCAGGCGCAGTTGACAGCCGAATGAGCTGCCCAATCAACGTAATTAGTCTGGCGAATGTTGACAATTGACTCTGCCCTCGGATCATTCTGGAAATGTGAGAGGATCATATTACTTTGTAATGACTCCACACTTAGTTAAGCTCTATAGAGCCTTTGTTTTTAGTTTGTTATGAGTATAATAAATACATACATACATGAACGGCCTACATACGTCCCACTGCTGGGCGCAGGCCTCACCTCAACTATGAGGTGGAACGAGCCGTACTCCCAACACGCGGGCTAAGGTTAGTGAGCAACCATGTCAGACGTTATCAAGCCTAATGCCTCTGACTAGGCTTGACGACTAACATCTAGCGACGTCAACTGAAACCAACTGCTATTTCGGGCACCTCCGTGCTTCGGAAGGCACGTTAGTGCCTATACACATTACTAAATTTTGGTCGGCGTGGTTACCCATCCCATTTCCGACCCGGCGTGTGTTGCTTTACAACAGCCATGGTCGCCTATCACTGTCACAACTGCGCCACAGGCACCTCAAACAATCTTAAGGGCGTCTATTCAATATGTAGGATTATCATTGTTTTAGGGTATGCTTTCACAGTTCCGTGAAAAAAAGGCCTTTATACAAAATACGATACCAATCACTTTAGGCTCTGGGTGATGATATCTCTTGTTCCAGGCAACGGCCCCAGTGGCATGGTGACGTCGTTCATGTTAGCTGGGAACGTGCCATACCTGAAACCAGTGCCGGAAGACTTGCCCATCGACGACATGCTCAGAGCGAGGTAATCATCAACCGGTGTCCACTGCTGGACCTAGGCCTCCTATATCACGAATCTGCAGGCCATGGCCTCATCCAGCCCCCGGAAGTCATCCACATCATCATCACCGGTCAGTTGTATCACTCAAGAAAAAACATTCAATGATTAAAAGCCAAATAATTCGCAATTAATTTGTGCTACCTATAATTAAGCTACTATTTGGGCAATTGTAGCCACAGTATAATTCGTAATCCAGTATGATCGAAATCAAACCTCTATGTTAATTTAATACCCATTTTTTTATTGCAAAACCATTAAGTACTTAGTATGTTTATGTTATGTATGTTACAAGAGTCGTGAGACCAGTAGTAGTAGGCCTTGCCTTCTGTCTTTCTATTGTTAAAAGTATTTGCCTAAGAACTTGTTGGTCAATTAATTAAGTAGCTATTGGGAGAGCAGTAGCCGACTAATGCAGGTTCGAATCCCGCTTCACCTTTAGATCAAGTTGATTTGTGATCAAGTTCTAGTTGATAGCGAATGCTTAGTAACAAAAATATCAATCAAGATCAGTACAACAAAATAAACAATCAATTCTGCTAGTTAATATACATTGCCATAAAGTTTTTGAACTCTGCTTCTTCTAAAGTGCAAATGAATGGCATAACTAAACATACTATGAACTGAACATAGATAGTATCTAAAAGTCCATATTGTTAAGCTACAACAATGAAACTCGTACCTATCGCTTAGATGAACATAGCTGCCCGAGTTGAGATACTGCTTTGGCAATATACTATGTTCAAGTACCCCAGGATTTTCAAATCATGTTTATTTGTTTATTAATACTTTTCATGCATATTCAGAACTTCACTCATTATCGTTCTCTAAAATTGGCAATTTATTAACTAAGTATTTTGCTCTTTCCAGATTATCTAACCTACCAGAAGGACAGAATTTATACGAAGTAGACTTACTGCAGCTAGCTGAAGGACTTGAAGGAAGAAGTCACAACCCAATACCTTTACTGGTGAGCATTGTAAATTTTTAAGCAACCTTTATGAAATCCATGTTTCCGTCCATGGACAGACTTAACAAAAATCTAGACAGTATATTTCGCATTGCACTACAGTTACAGCTGTAATATACAAGACTTATCAAAATTTAGGTACAGCTTAGGCGGCATTTTGGCGGAATATCTTCTCTAAAAATAAAAATAATTTATTTGCTTCAACATGGTGATACAATTATGGAAAATTCGGTTAAGTCCTAGCACATTTGAAAACCAAGATTTTGTTCGAGAGAGTAGAAGTTTAGTGCAAAATTGACAATAATACTTACAACAATACGTCTTTGGTCTGTCTGTTACAAGGTGCAAAGTTTGTATAGTTTTGGGATCACATAAACATTGTCTAAATTATCTAAATACAAGATCTGAATGGCTTGGGGTCGGGTGACCTCATGTGAATATGCCTTAAAAGATATTTCTTATCATATTTATTATTTGGATTTTATTTCATATTTTTTCCATAAATACGTTATGCAATCATGTAAGATACTGTAGCGGTATGGTCTGCGGCTGTTTCCACCACAATTAGTATCAGTGATAACGGAAATCGGTTGTTTTTGTTTAAAATTAAATATTATCACCTAGTAACATGCATTTTGTGTTATTTTTAAAAGCTCAGACACATTGACCTTTTTGATAGTGTTACAATATTATCTGGCATCTACTTTTGGGTTCCAATATTTTTAATGCTGATTAAAATAGTGAAGAAACTTGAAATACTTGCAGTATTTTAAATATCTTGATTTGCACAAAACATGGTATTTAGGATCTTACAAGTCAACAACGTATAGAGACATATTTTTTTTTGAGCTGTTAACTGATTTTAGCGTAACAGCAGTTGTCATTGAAACTGTGTTTTTATACATTATCTTATGAATAGTAAGTGTAGCGCTTAATTTTCAATTTTGTTGTAATATGCCTGATAAAAATAGAAAAAAAATTGGGAAGAATATGACGAAATTTATTGCACAAGTCGATATTTGTAGCGGACTGTACACTTATTTACAATTTGCAACCATTGTAACGTAAATAAAGGCAATTATAATATCATCGAGTACTTCCTGATGCGCTGTGAAGTGCATGAATGATTGCGCGTGTGTTGCACTTGGGCCACGCTGACTTGCACGTGACTATAGCGATGTATACTTAACTAGGTTACTATAGCGTTTGAGTGGTGTTACACTTTAATTATAACACTATCTATTGATTAATATTTAGTGTTAACTCGAACAAGTGTTTATGAAAACTCAATGAAATAAACACAACATAACATAAACGGACAATATACATCCCACTGCTGGGCATAGGCCTCACCTCAACTATGAGATGGATTAAGCCATGCCGCAACACGCGGGCTCAGTGCGGATTGTTGGACGGTGTAAGGTTAGTGAACAACCTTAATGTCAGATGTTATTAAGCCGCCTTAAAGCCTCCGACGAGGCTTAACGACTGACATCAAACGACGTCAGCCTGGACCAAATGCTCAACGTGCCTTCCTAAGCACGGTGATGCCCGAAAAATACGACTACACTATCACTACACTATCACAACTAAGCCACGATCACCTCTCAAAAAAGGCGATAAAGAAAAAACATTTTTTAAACAGACTACCGATATGACATTCAAATCGTATTTATAATCTATGCTAATGATATTCGTGTCGATAGCCCCTGTTGGTAATATTTAGCGGGTTGCCAACCGGACATAATTCACTCTCCATTTTTTATCGCTTTATCCGACTACTAAGTGCTCATTTGTCATATCTTGGCAAAGCTTGGTCGTCATGGGAACAGATTCAGGTTTACAATTCATTCATTTGAGAATTTGTGTCAAATTTGTAACTCAAAAGTGATGCTACTATGTAGGAGTCCAATTCTGGATTGGTATATTTGCTAAGTTTCACTTGGTCTTTATCCTACTAATATTATAAATGCGAAAGTTTCTATGTATGAAGGCGGCACCGTCTTGCTCTTTCACATAAAAACTACTGAATGGATTTAAATGAAACTTTACATTACGTTGCTTATACATCTGAATAACATATAAAATTAGAGCTATAATTCATATACTTATGTTCAAAAAACGCGGACAAAGTCGTGGGTGCCGCTAGTATTAACAATACTACACAACGTACGATTTTTTATTTTAAGCATTTAATTCAAAATCACATAGCTATGTTATTCCCACAACCAAGAGAATCCAGCGATACCTAATAATATGTTATATATACTTATTTGTATATAAAACTTAAAAGTACCTTCTTCTGGCGCAGTGGGGTAAAAAGAGTCTTATCTCTTGATTTATTCATGTTTTTATGATAAAACAACAGATAGCAATAATCATATTACTACGTAGCTCAGCTTAAAACGTAGTACGTGCTGGTATCTTATAGGTATTTTATATTAAAACGGACTTTGACCAAATATTTCATTTCTATTATTTTACTGAGAAAAGCCTGTGATAGTTACTAAATCATATCAAAAGCGAACTGATTTAGAAGTTCAGACGACAACCAATTAGGTATTACTGTTAACATGTATTTTTTTGGGTCAAAACCTATGCCAGAAAATTATTATCGTCTTAAATCTTAAGTGTCTAATTGTATTCTCTGAAAAAGTCTAACTAAAGGCCAAAACTGTTAACCCTATAAAATTCAGTTTACTAAACGTCATCCCAACTTGTGCAAATAGTAAAATAGTAAAAAAAGACATCATTTTACGAGAGGCAATTGGCTAAGTATCACTATAGGTACTATGAGTTTTTATACGATGACTTGCCTCAACTCGAGTTTAAATTGATGGTTGAACAGTAAAAAATATTCTAATGTATGCTAATTTAGTCTTATAACATCAGGTCATTCATAATAACCAGGCAAGACTTTGTAAGATTATGTTTCGAAGAATTGAAACTGTACGGAAACTACTAGATTATGTATTATTAATAATACATTATACTGCCTACTTTCAAAGTCCAATGTCAAAATGAACTTGATATTTAGTCATTTACTTCCTAAATTCTGCTTTAATGAGTTAAATGAGAGCGGTTGTCATTGGAAACAAATCCATGTATAAAAAACAATCTGGTTTGTTACAACACTTCAACTTGAGAACTGCATCAAAACATACATGTTTCAAGTTAACGGTTAAGTACCTATGCAACGACAAAAAATAGTACCTACCATTTCTTTACAGAAAAAGTATTTATTTATTTTGTTGGTACAGTCCAACAGTCCTTTGAGGCTTGCATGGGGCCAACCGGCCATCAAGAGGAGGCAGTTTGGTATAATTTGATCTAATATGCATCTCTCGGGTTTTTATATTATTTATTATGTTATCAATATAACAAGTAATTAAATAGTTTTACTAACGATTCGCACCAACAGTTTTGATAATACATTCGTAATGCGAACATCAAAGGAGTGGAACCTGCTGAAAAGGTTCCACAGCAATACAATTTGGGCCTCTTCAAGAAGAGAGTGAACAGCCATTAGACCACCACCTTATACCACATCATCACTCATGATATGGTGAGATTGTGGACAAATGCCTAAACAAGCTATAAAAAGTTTAAGTTACTAATTCAGAGATGCTCAGTCCTAAAAAGTTGGCAATTCCTTGCAAAATTCCCCTGTAAATGCAAAACCTAATATTGTCCGCTCAGTGTTGCCAAGGCACAAAAAGAGCAAGCGAGTTGCGCGTGCGCCGCCCCGTGGATTTATGGCGAAGGCAATAATTTATGGCGGTTCATGACCCTTGCTTTTTGCGGCGGGCCTGATGGCCGACATGGAGACTGGTTTCTTTTTCATATTATTTTTTATGGAACTTAGCTTTGAATTTCCCTAAGAATAAGTGAGCAGTTTTTTTGGTTTTCTGCTACAGCCTAAGAGTAAATAAAAAACCTGCAGTGGAATTGAGAACCTCCTCCTTTTTGAAGTCAGTTAATGAGACAACAACATTGCACCCAACGTTTCCAGCATCAGTTGGTAAATCCTCAAAATAAGATTCCAGCATAGTTTATTGTACGATTGAATACAAAAAAAAAGGCGAACTTCATGTACTCTACCAGCCAACCATTCAATTTTGAAATTCAGTAAAGTTTATTCAACAATGTGATAGATAGAGATGTGGTGTGAAGGAAGACGTTATTACAAAAAAATAGAAGGGAATACAGAGGTAGTTTGGTCTTATGGTAAGTATGGAAAGAATGGACGAAAGGCGATTAACGAAACGGATTTGTAAGGCGAGGGTGAATAGAACTGTTGGAAAGGGAAGGCCCTTTTTTTTTTTTTTTTTTTACCCGGTGAAATACATTACGTACTTTCCGCTGCTTGGGGGAAGGCAGCGGAGGAGTGTGGGACTCACCCACCCCTGAGGGGGGTGGGAGTACCCACTAAAGCACCGGGGCGGCCTTCTTCTGCGCGTGATCAGGGTTTCCCGAGAACTCTCCTGAGGAGCCACTCTACCGGTGAAACCCTGGCGCGCTGTGCCGGCAGTCCGGCTCTCCTTGAGGGAAGTGGTGCCTCCCCTCTTACTAACGTCCGTGTACGGCAGTGCGAGGCCACCCTACACTGCCGTCCTCCTCGGGGTCACTTGTGCAATGGAAGCACACAGCCCCCGTCGTGTGCTTTCCGAGCGACCCCAAGGGCCCCCTTTAGTCGCCTCTTACGACAGGCGGGGGTGGACCTTGGCTGCATTCTTACGCCCCAGACCGAAGGCCTAGACGAGCGTTTCTTGGACAAGTTCAAGATGTTATCAGAAAGAGTCAGGTCAGGAGTACCTTCAACCAACGAGCATGTATGAAAGGAGTCACGAAAGGAGAGGAGGCGGAAGGTGTGTGTCAGGAAGTGGAAAGAAGTGGTCTCTGCCTACCCCGTTGGGAAAAAGGCGTGTTGGTATTGATGTGATAGATAACCATCAGTAGTCATAATTAAATGTAACCAGATGAAACTTGTTTTGGACAACCATAAGCTTGTGAACATATGTGACTCATACCAACACCTCATCTTGTTCAAACTAGTTGGCAGATCGCTTATCAGGTCCTGTCAAGCACGGCACTTGTTATCTTCAAGTCGCAAATATCTTGGTAAATAAACTATGATTAGATTCGATGATTAAGTATTTGCTGCATGCATAGATCAATGACTTGCATTTGTATGTTCACGTGCAGATGATGACATGTGAGGTCCTCATCATGATCATCATGAGACTTCAGAAAAACTTTACATGTTTCACGCGGATTTTCATAGAAACGAAATCCATTGGACGCGGATTACATTCCTAATTAGATCAACCACAGAAAATATACTAAATATTAGTCATCACAATTATAATATGGATGTGCGACGTATAACTTCAATCATAGTACACAAACATAATGTGACTGCCACCTTGGGAATTTTGGTTTTTTGTACTGAGCGGTTCTTCTTAAGAAACTTAGCAGTTCCTATTTGCTATTTTTAAACATATTTTTTTGCTTCACAAAATTCTACTTTTGTAATAAAAACAGTTAGTCAGTTACTTACATTTTCTCCATGACAACCGTGTATTCTGACCTTCGAATTTAAAATGTTCAGTTTCATTAAAAACATGTAACACGTTCGTAAGAACTGATTAGTATGTTTCAGCGACAATTAAGATAGTAAATTATGTTGATTGTTTTTATTTCATTTGAATCAACCTAATACTCACTGAAATACAGTTTAGACCATACGACGCGCATCTTGGGGAAGTGCTATAAAGAAAAGTCTGCATGATGATCAATGGTGAATTCATCCACTAAATTATTGGTGCCTGACCAGCACTGATTGTTTAGCGATGTTTTTATTCTTATTTTTGAAAAGCTGCCCACTCGGTTGACTAATTAGATTACCACCCTGACCGTGGTAAAAAATATTGAACAATTTCCCGTGCAACCAAAAACGTATCAAGATCAAATTATGTTTATTCAAATAGACCTAATAAGTACTGAGTTACTTTCAAATTCTCAAATAAACCAAGCGAAATATACTAAATAAATAGACATAAAAAAGTATAATAAATGGATGTAAAAAGTACACAAACAAAATGTGGCTCTATCACCCGTGTCAGACAGTTATTTCTGTACTGCATTCATAAAAAACTGCAGTTACTTTTTTCAAATATGTTTTTACACCATGAGGTTGTGATGTAAGCTATGAAAGCTGAGGTGATACCTGTCTCTAGAAGCCTACGACTAAGGCTGCGTTTCCACCAGGGATGTGAATAGAATAGAATAATGTGTTGCGCGGAATGTGTGTTTGAGAACCAATAAAATCGCTTCATTGAACGGAACTAGGTGAATGGAGAGATTCTATTGGTTCTCACATCCCTTGCAACGCATCTCTTGTGGAAACGCAGCCCAAATTATGTTTTATTTTAGGGCTGGTCGTATGGTGTAAATCGTCCTTAAATCTTTGATTCATGACGTCTGGAGCGTGACCTCTAGGGCACGTTGTTAATCATGGGAACAATGGTTGCCAAGCCTCCGTTGGTTGCTTATCTCTTTGTTGAAATATTATACGGAATGACCGTTAAAAGATAACTGAGTTATTTCAACTGTAAAATCGTTATCAAGACAATTATTCGCATAGTTAAATGTCATTAAATATAATTAAGTAGTTAAAAAATAAACTGTTTTCGAAAAACAACCATAAAAAGTGGATAATATCTTTGAAAATCTTATCACTCGGATATCACACCCCTGAGGATTGTGATATGCGTAGTTTGATAATTTTAATAAATACTTTATAAGATAATACTCCCAGACAGAAAAACAACACTTTTCTTGTTGTATTGATGAGAGGTACTTAAAATATTTCCTACTAGCTGTCCCGACTGGGGTTGCCAACCATACTGTTCTAAACAGAATTATACTGTTTTTGGCCAAACTTTTAACTTACCTTTCCAATCGTCTCTGAACTCCCACACACATTTCAAATCCAAAATTAGCCAATTCGGTCCAGCCGTTCTTGAGTTTTTTCCAGACTAACGAACAGTAATTGAATTTATTTAAATAAAAGATTCTAGCCATCTCTTGTACTGTCTGTCCTCTGTATTTTCTGTAAGATAATCATGTTGATATATGCTATCCATGTATGGTCAATTTTATTGTCCTTACTGTCTTAAAAAACCCTTTTCAAATGTGTCATGATTGATAGGAGAATAAATAAATAAATATCACTGGACGTTGTAACACACAGCGCTATCTAGCCCAAACTAAGCAACTAATTGCTTGTGTTAGGGGATACTGATACGATACGGGAACGGATAAACGTAATTAAATCCTTTTTTTTTCTAAATAACCCCGAGGTGCCCCTGGCGCAGTTGTGACAGTGATCGGCGACGATCGCTGTTGTAAAGCAACACACGCTGGGTCGGAAATGGGATGGGTGACCACTCCGACCAAAATTTAGTGATGTGCATTTCGGGCATCTCCGTGCTTCGGAAGGCCCGTTAAGCAGTTGGTCCCGGTTGACGTCGCCTGACGTCAATCGTCAAGCCTAGTCAGAGGCTCTAGGGCGGCTTGATAACATCTGACATAAGGTTGCTCACTAACCTTACACCCGTCCAACAATCCGCACTGAGCCCGCGTGTTGGAGTATGGCTCATTAAACCTCATAGTTGAGGTGAGGCCTGTGCCCAGCAGTGGGACGTATATAGGCCGATTATGTTATGTTTTCTAAATACCTCCTTGATATGCATAGAAAACACCCAGACCAGTACAAACAGACACAAAAGTTTGTACTGTGTGGGCATCGAACTCGCGATCACTGGTGTAATAGCTCACTTTTGAACCATTATACCAAATCGGTCGCCAAAGAGAATAAAAAGAATAAATATTTTTAAATGATCAATTGTCAAAAAATGATTATTTTCTCAAGATGTTCCCGGTAGATAGGTACTTATTTTGCCTGTGAGACGGGACGGGATTAAGACATATTTTGTTGTCAGAGGTCAAATGTATCTTTATTGAACTGTCACAGTCCAATTACGTTTGACAGAACGACGTCTGTCGGGAATAAATGAATGTCGGACACTTTATTTCTTCTGCGTAACGGTTTTTCGAATATCTATTATTGTTTTAAGTAACCCAAATATTACTTAGTCGTAACCACTTTTTATTCGTTCGGCCTTCGTTCGAGCTAAGGTTATTGTATTGTATTCTATTGAACAATTTTACGAAGAGATCATAAAAACACTAAACCTTATTATCCTCGTTCTACATTGGAGTCGATGACTTGGTTGTAGTTTTTTGTCTAGATACTACATGAAAACTGAAATCTGGGCAACATTATTATTATTTATGACATGATTCTGTGATGACGAAATAAATCACTAATTAGAGAGATGTACCTATTTGTCTACAATATCGATCTTACAGCTACTTTTTTTTTTTTTTTTTTTTTTTTTAACCCGGTGAAATGCCTTTACGCACTTCCCGCTGCTTGGGGGGCAGCGGGGGGGTGTGGGACTCGCCCACCCCTGCAAGGGGTGAGAATACCCACTAAAACACCGGGGCGGCCTTCTTCTGCGCGTGACCAGGGTTTACCGAGGACGCTCCCAGGGAGGCACTCTACCGGTAAAACCCTGGCGCGCTGTGCCGGTTCCGGCTCACCTCGAGGGGAGTAGTACCTCCCCTCTTACACACCCGCCGGTGTTTGACAGTGCGAGGCCACCCCACACTGCCGTCCTCCTCAGGGTCGCTTGTGCAATGAAGGCACACAGCCCCCGCCGTGTACTCTCTTAGCGACCACGCCCGGGGCCCCCCTTTAGTCGCCTCTTACGACAGGATGATTACGGGGGTGACCTTGGCTGTATTCTTTCGCCCCAGACCACAGGGCGAATCTTACAGCTACTTGACTTGACTCTTGATAACAGACGAGCGAGTCTGTTATCGTATCAGACTAATACGTCTTACATCAATAAATTTCGACAACTTTCGTGAACTGTCAAGTGGTCCCCTCAAGTACTCCACCACATTCCTCAGGTTGTTGACAGACCTAATTTTATCCAGGAAATCAAACATCCGGCGTTTAATACATTGATATCTGGCAGATGTTAAAGCCACTGTTGCTATTCGATCTTGAGTTTTAATAAAGTTATTTCCTCATTTCAGATGGACAACCTACTGAGGCCATGCGCAGACCTGGGCATCCAGGGGGATCCTCTAATCGAATGGAAATACGACGTTGAGAAACAGGTACATTTTAATTCAACCATAATAATTTAACTATGAGTTGATTCGCGGGCCACACTCCACGCGGGTTTAGTGCGTATTGTTTTAATGTTCCCCCCAGTGAGTGTCTATCTAAGGCTTAGACACTCACTGCGTATGACAACACAGTTAATTATGCGCAATGAAAATATCCAATTAAAAAACCCCTTAGAACTAGAAGAGGGCATTTATAATTTTGTGAGTCGTCTCACCCCCAAATTCACAAACGTCAATCTATGTTGAGCACGCCGTCAAACTCATGCCATCCCGTAAAATGTCTATAGAAATGAAAGTAGCAGCTATACTTATGAGGGATGCTCAACTTTTATTGAAATTGAAATTGTTTATTTGCGTCAAAACATGGTAAATAAATAAGATCTTACATAGACAATAGGTAGGGTATTTAATTTTTAGCATTAGGGATAATGCATTATCATCTTACTAAAGATAGGAAAACCAGAAAAAAGCATTCGGTCTTGGCATCAGGCGGGACTCGAACCCGCATCCTTCGCAAGCCGGGCGACTGCACTACCAATTATGCTACCGAGACCATTAACAGACCGGACGAATTTCTCTGGTATATTATACCTGACAGCCAGGTTTGTTTCACCAATGTTTAGACATATTAGGTTTGCGAAAGACGCGGGTTCGACTCCCGCCTGACACCATAAGACCAAATGTCCTTTTCTGGTTTTCCTATCTTTAATAGCAAGTTGTTACCTTGTGGGAGACTTATTTTGTTATGTATTCTTTCCAGATAGACCACATAGTCCTAGGCCGGGGTCCACCCGGGGGGGCGTGGCACACATTCCCCTCGGGGGTGCGCACGCTCTCCCCCGGCGAGTGGCTGTCGCTGCCCCCCCACGCGGCCGCCGGCGTCGGACGGCTGTCGGCGCGCGCCGTCGCCAAGTACTGCCGGAGATATGTGCACGCTTGCAACCTCACTGTGAGTACTTAACATAAACGGACTACACTGCTCAAAAGTGTCTAGGAATATCTCAAGCATTTTCATACAAAGTATAGCTATTTGGGAGGCTGTAAAAATTAAAATATTGATACCAACGTAGAAATTTTTAGAACACAGAAACTGCTATGCCCTGTCAGATGTTATAAAGAAATTCATTGTAGTAGCATTATTGTACAATCGTAAGGACGTTAAAAAAAGACAGATTTTTCTTTTAAAAGGTGTCAAAATTTTAGCTGAATCAAACGTTTTTTTTTAAATATTCTTAACCTTTATCTTATGCCGCTGACCTCGCGTTATTTTAAGATAATGCTCAACTTAACTTTATGAAACATTTGAAAAATGATATCCCTAGACAGTTTTGATGTGTGTATATACGGACCCACTGCTGGATCCCTTCTTCCCATCCGTCAACTGGGCCGATCTCGTCGCTAAGAAGGTATCACTCGCTGCCCCTTTCCTTTCAGCAGCTTTGCCCAGCCCATATAAACACAAAAAAACCGGGTTTTCTGCAAAATTTCAACTAAGGTCAAGTTGGATAAGTTTGAACCCATTCCCCTCGGGGGTGCGCACGCTCTCCCCCGGCGAGTGGCTGTCGCTGCCCCCCCACGCGGCCGCCGGCGTCGGACGGCTGTCGGCGCGCGCCGTCGCCAAGTACTGCCGGAGATATGTGCACGCTTGCAACCTCACTGTAAGTGTTTTATTTATTTATTTGTAGACAAACGGATATTTACAATGGCAAACATTTAGGACAGAACAAGTACAGAGAAGCTCATCTCTAAAATATACATTTCTTGTAGCATCATTACAGGAAGTTATAAGCAAGCTAGGTAGAAATATAATAAGAAAAAAAAAGTCGGAAATTATTTTACTGACTATTAATGAACACTTGTAAAAGTTTACATGAAACAAATGCCTTTGAACTTGAACAGGCACAGCTGTGTACAGATTTTAAATAAAAAACATTACAAAATTATCTTGCTTAGCAATACAATAAAATACTAAACGAATTCATAATTATGGTACATAAAAAAACACTATACAAACAAACTGGTATGAAGTGTACTTATAGTTTCTTTTGAATAAACTCATTGCTTGGCATTTGCGAAGACAGCTAGTTTGTTCCACAGTGAAAGAATCCTATAGGCAGTGGAAGTACGGTCAACGGCACATCACGCTACCCATTTCTAGTCAGTCCTCCTTGCTCTATTGCAAAGAAATTTCATTTGGCAAGAGCAAGATAAAAAACGGAAATGGGTAGCCTGATGTGCCGTTGGCTGTACATGAAGGTGCTCTTAGGTGCAGTGAACGTACTTTAAGGCTGACTTAACGTTTTATTTATAGAATGTGTTTGTCCCTTCCAGCGCTACTTCCGCGGTGGAGTGGTAGTGTGCAGCGTGCAACGCGCGCCACGCGTGCCCGCGCCGCCCTGCGCGCCCGCGTGCCCGCGCGCAGCCAACTACTGGGTCTCGGGGTGAGCATGCACACTTATTTAGGCTACGTTAGCTCACTGCTGGGCAAACGTCTCTAAACTAAGATGTACTAATTACCTATTCTTTTGTTTGTTGTGGTCTATTATTTGTTTTCAGACAAAAACCTATTAAAAGCTAGTTATTAATATCATCAAGATGAATAATGTTCTCGGGAGTTGATTATCAGTTTCCGTTACACAACCTTTTTCATGTGTTTTTTAGTGTTAGTAGTTTGGATTTAGAATTGAAAGACCATTTCAACGTGAAGGCAGCGTGTGCTGGTGCAAAGTGAACAAATGAATAGACAAAGGTCGTAGGATTTGTACGTTAGTTACTAGCTGCTCTGGAAATCTATGTAGGAGGCCAATGTTCAACATGCGGTTGTTGCTGAAAAGATGATGAATCTCCATGCTAATGACTCTAATTATTTCCAGCTACGACATGTCAGCCGGTCGTCCATTCCGCTATGCATGCCGTCGCGTGGTGGTCGCGTGTGGAGCCGGCGACCGGCCCAACACGCTGGAGCCGCGGCTGGCTGCGCGCGCGCTGCACTCGCTCGCTGCTATACAGCGAGCTATATTAGTGCTTAGCGATGCTGGTGAGTTTGAACTACTTATGTTAGACCTTCTCCTGTGGTATGGGGCGTAAGAATCTTGCCCGTCTGTCGTTACTTACTTAGCTACGACATGTCAGCCGGTCGCCCATTCCGACCGGCCCAACACGCTGGAGCCGCGGCTGGCTGCGCGCGCGCTGCACTCGCTCGCTGCTATACAGCGAGCTATATTAGTGCTCAGCGATGCTGGTGAGTTGGAACTACTTATGTTAGACCTTCTCCTGTGGTATGGGGCGTAAGAATCTTGCCCGTCTGTCGTTACTTACTTAGCTACGACATGTCAGCCGGTCGCCCATTCCGACCGGCCCAACACGCTGGAGCCGCGGCTGGCTGCGCGCGCGCTGCACTCGCTCGCTGCTATACAGCGAGCTATATTAGTGCTCAGCGATGCTGGTGAGTTGGAACTACATATGTTAGACCTTCTTCTGTGATATGGGGCGTAAGAATCCTGCCCGTCTGTCGTTACTTACTTAGCTACGACATGTCAGCCGGTCGCCCATTCCGACCGGCCCAACACGCTGGAGCCGCGGCTGGCTGCGCGCGCGCTGCACTCGCTCGCTGCTATACAGCGCGCTATATTAGTGCTTAGCGATGCTGGTGAGTTATGGCCTTCTTTCAGCTTTCGCCCTGTGGTATGGGGCTAACACTTTCACTTTTGTATCGCCCTGTCACCGTCATTCTTGTTGCTGCCGCCATTTGCGAGTAAGTGACACAACGTCAATAGACCATTATACAATTTAGGCGGTCTTATCGCTAGGGAGCGATTTTTTCCAGACAACCTTCAGGTGAAGGCACCTTATGCGATAAAATCGCACTTTTTAATCCGGACCGGGCGAAAGTGCTGAAAGCTCTGAAATTACTTTCGGCGTAAGTACTTTTGGCGTAAGTACTTTCGGCGTTGAAAATACTTTTGGCGTAAGTACTTTCGGCGTTAAAAATACTTTCGGCGTAAGTACTTTTGGCGTAAGTACTTTCGGCGTTAAAAGTACTTTCGGCGTTAAAAATACTTTCGGCGTTAGTACTTTCGGCGTAAGTACTTTCGGCGCTAAAAGTTACATTAAAGCGACAATCGGACCTTCGCCTTAGCTAGTACATGTCAGCCGGTCGTCCATTCCGCTATGCATGCCGGCGCGTGGTGGTCGCGTGTGGAGCCGGCGACCGGCCCAACACGCTGGAGCCGCGGCTGGCTGCGCGCGCGCTGCACTCGCTCGCTGCTATACAGCGCGCTATATTAGTGCTTAGCGATACTGGTGAGTTGTGACTACTTGTGACAGGCTTAGCAGGACAAACTATGGGAAACACGCCTCCTGGCAACATAAAGGAATCGTCAAAAGCGTTTGAAATGACATTAAACTGGCTGCGCGCGCGCTGCACTCGCTCGCTGCTATACAGCGCGCTATATTAGTGCTTAGTGCTGGTGAGTTGGGATAACATTCTTCAAGTGTCGGAGACATACGAGCTGTCAGGCGCGTTATCGCCGAATCTTACTGAAATGATGGTACCTAGATCGTTGCGCGTCATTATTTGGCAATAAAATGGCCCAAATGCCAAAAAATGGCAAAATGCCAATGGTCAAAATTAGGCTGCGGTCCGAATATCGCTGAAAGTACTTTTAGCACTCATAAAAGCGTCCCGAATTGCGCCGAAAGCGCTTCGAGCGGGATTTTGAAAGATAGTGTGACGTCATTCATTCAACCTGCGTAAATGACGTCACTAACTCCGCCATCATGCACTTACGGTGCCTCTGCTTTTTAGCGTTAGCACTGTAAGCGTTAAGTCAAAGTCAATGATTTGGTGGGTAAAAGCACTTTTTAATTCGGACCGGGCGAAAGTGCTAAGCAGCCTTAGCTAGTACATGTCAGCCGGTCGTCCATTCCGTCCAGTCCACTCGCTCGCTGCTATACAGCGCGCTATTCTAGTGCTTAGTGATGCTGGTAAGTTAGCGCGCTATTCTAGTGCTTAGTGATGCTGGTGAGTTGGACCAGCCTGACTGTTCCTATCATGGCTAGCTCATGCTCATCGATTACAACGGCAACGCGTAAGAAGCCCCAAATGTATATTGAAATAACATTTTCTTTGGCCTGATTTTTCTCTCTTCCTTATTTGTGAACTACTTTTTGAACGCTATATTTTTCTTCTACCTAAAATCGATCACTGATTTTTTGGATCTAGAATCAAATAATTTTTTTACGCATTTTGCCGGGTGGCGCGTGTTGCTCTAAACTTCCACCCTAATTATTGTGAGCAGAATTCATTCAAGAAGACGAAGAAGTGACCAATTTTACACAACAAAAAAATTATCGACTTCTCATACCTTGATTGTCAGGGCAACCTGTATGTATAGGGGCACCTTGTACAGCTAACACAAGACCTATTTTGCAATGGTTTTGTACATGTTCATGTGAACGCCTTTGTACCTTCGGTGATTCTGGTTACATGGTGATATGGTCATAACACCATGAAAAATCGCTTAGGATTAGATTGAAGAATAAACTGATGTTGTTTCTTTTGTCTCCAGACCGCGCCACGACCACAGACGTCCTAGTGGTGGGTTCAGGCGTGAGCGCAGCGGATGCGGTGTGCGCGAGCCTGGCGCGCGGCGTGCGCGTGCTGCACGTGCATCGCGCGCCGCCCGCTGCGTTGGCGCGGCTCGACCCCGCAGCCTACCCGGACTACTGCCAGGTAACACATTCAACTAGACCTCTAGCTTTAGCAGCGGCCATCTTAGTAAGTTTCTAAGTGCTTGAAAGACGTCTTCGGTAATCCGAAAAAATCTTGGCAATCATACGGTCAAACACACAATTTATGCTGAAAGTCATGTTTATTCTAATAAAGGATTTAAAATAGAATTAAATTTTTAATAAATACGCGATACTTTCATTAAAATATGCGTTTCGGCGGAAACGCTAAATACTTAAACTGTTAAAACTATCATTTCGACGCCTTAGGGCAGTCTCATTGAGCGGCTCGACCCCGCCGCCTACCCGGACTACTGCCAGGTAACACGTCTAACTAGACCTTTAGCTTTAGCAGCGGCCATCTTTATTCGACCCTAAGTTTCTGAAGTTTCGTCCGTAATTCGAAAAAATCTAGGCAATCATGCGGTTAAACACACAGTTTATGCTAAAAGTCATGTTTATAATAATAAAGGATCTAGGATTGAGTTGATTTTTTAAATAAATATAGCGATACACTATCATTTCGATGCCATAAGGCAGCCTCATTGAGCGGCTCGACCCCGCCACCTACCCGGACTATGCCAGGGAACACATCTAACTAGACCTCTAGCTTTAGCAGCGGCCATCTTTATAAGTTTCTCAAGTGATAGACGTCCTCCGTAATCCGAAAAAATCTAGGCAAGCATACGGTCAAACACAAATTCTATGCTAAAATTCATGTTTATATTAAATAAGGATCAATGATAGAATTAATTTTTTAATAAATACGCGATACTTTCATTAAAATATGCGTTTTGGCAGAGACGCTAACTAAAACTGCTAAAACTATAATTTCGATGCCATAAGGTAGGTAGCCTCAGTGGCCGAGCTAGGTAGTGGCCGTTCTGCAGGGAGGCTAACTTACTTAATTACGGAACCAAATACCAGCTAATAATCCAAAAGTCCATTAATCCAAAATCACGCGAATCACATGTTAGCGTATGTCATGGATATTTTAAACTACAATTAACAAGTATTCCAGCCAAAGTTTCTAACTTACATGACCGTTTTTGTCTTCAGGTCTACAAAATGATGTGCGATGGAGCGTCCGGCAACTACCCCTACTACAAGTCCTACCCCGAGCACATAATAGTCGACATCACACCCCAAGACGACCTCGACGTCGACTACGACGCCGTCCGCCCCAAAACCGTCAAACTCCTCAACGTCAGAACAAACGAACTGTCAGAAGTGACAGTTGCAACCGTCGCTGTCCTCATAGGCTCAAAACCAGACCTATTCTTCCTTCAAACAAACTTCAACTTGAACTGCATAGAAAACGACATTTGCAAGTGTACAGACAAAAAAATTGACGATACCAAACCATGTTCGTTGCGAAACCACTGGTTGAACTTCAAAAACGCCTTAGGGCAAAGCATTCAGAGCTGCAAATCTAGATATTTGAACTATTCAGAGATAAATGGAAATACAGACACAAAATGCGCGGAGAAAGATTGCAATGAGATAGAGAAGAGATGTGAATGTGACAAAAATAAGACTGAAGATTGTAGATATGAAAACATTCCCTCGGACGAAGCTAAGTGTGAATGTGAGCCTTCAAACCCTTACTCCAGTGGAATTGGCTTCGGCATTGACCCTAAAAAGCCTGTGGATGGTCGATCTAACCCATTAGCGATCGATAAGAGCACACATGAACTGCTAAACGGCCCCAAAGGGATTTACGCTCTAGGACCAGTGACTGCGGATAACTTCGTTCGGTTCATTCCCGGAGGGGCACTGGCCATAGTCGCGGATATTCATCAAAATAACAAAACAGCTGAATAACGCCATACCTGATTCGACGATGTGATTTAATACTTAACTTTGTTTTTTTACAATAAATTATTTTTTATACCCTATTGGTGTGTTTTGATATCTTATGGGTTAAGGGTGCGGTCCGTTTTGAGCCATATAAGCTATAGCGATATAAGCCATGGTATCGCTATTGGGTCAAAACGGACCGCACCCTGATTCGGCTTTTGGAGAATTAGTTAAGAAGGGAATTTTTCTTTTTAATGCCTTTTTTGAACCTGATTTATCAATAGATCAATATTAGGCTGTTCACCATTTTGCTGTAGAAATGGTAACTACCTACATTGTAACTGTATGATTATTAGTAACTGACGACAGATTGATTTTAGTGTTTTGTTAAGATGTTGGCTACTACACCAAACGTAGCGGGTTCGATTCCCGCATATTACAAATATTCGTTTACATGAAATGTGTGTATTGGTGGGTGGTTTGCGTGAGTATTAAGTATTTAAAAAAATGCGTATCCAGGGTCTCCTGGTAGGTGCAAGCTTAGCTCAGTTTGGAGCAAGACTGCGCTAGGTGGATTAATGTTGAGAAGTTTTTTGATTGAAGTGGTTACCTACTACCATTACCATGGTTACCATTTTTACTACGAAATAAGAATCCAAAATTGTACACCAATGTATATTTTTATAACATCCAAAGTTATCTATACATACAAGTAAACAACATCGAAAGCTAAATATGGCGGTTCTTAAAATTAGTTAGATTCTTTAAATAACTAGTTTAGTACTAAACAAAAGTTAACAGTAAAAATAATCTTATTGGTAAATTCTTACACAAAATACAGAATTGAGAGTATATTTTTTTAGTAGGTATCAGGTCAATTTTATAATTATAACTTACATAGGATGAAGCCATTGGTGCGTTGCGTTGCGACGAACGGAACGTCAACCACTGCTTCGTTTTACACATCGCACTGTCATACAAGTTGAGCAACGCACCGCAACGCAAGGCAATAATTAGGCTTCACCCAAATCAATTGTCAGTTTATTTAAGATTCTACTCGAATACTGCGTTTACACTCTCTATGAGACGTTCTTTGCTCGAAAGTGAGAGTGTGAACGCACCATTAGGTAATATACAGGGAGTCTTTAAAAACTTTAGTATTTCGTTCATTCACGTCATTACATTCTCAAAACTTATTACCAGTCATGAACAAGGAAATCAAAGCAAAATTTGACTTTACTTCTTTTTCCTGTTATTACTACATATTTGTTTGATTATTTTGTAATTTAAAAAAAAACGTTTTATTCTACAATTTTGAAAATTTTCTAAAGATATTATGATCAGTCTCATTTGTTATTGAATCTCCTTACTTTATCTTTATGATTACCAAGCTCGAATTACCCCCTATCTTTTGGATCTTCGCTCCATCGTGGTTGCGGACCACAAACAATTTGGTCAATGTACCAAACCTCTCACTAACCCTTTTTGTTGATCGCGTACAAATGAATCTATCACTCTCATCATCACTATCCGAGGGCAAGAAAAGGCAATTTTATTAAAACCGGTTTTCTCAACGTGTCACCAGAGGCGCCATGCGCCACCACGAATGCGAAACAAATAATGCATGTTTAGAAACTTAATGGCTCGTTGTTTTGGCTAGCCCCCTGATCTGCTGGTGTATGTGCAAACAGCCTTACTTCAACCGTAAAATAGCAACAAGACAATTACCTTCACAGATTAATAAATAAATTATTTTTAAAGATGCATTACAAAATAGTTGACCGCGAAAAATATCTTAAGTGTTGACACAATTTAACAAATGAAAAGGACATTACATTAAATACATAGAATGGATAGAGACATACAACTCAGATTAAATCTGTCAGTTCGAACTAGAAACTGCCCCGCTGGACAATCCTTGCAGTCACCCTGTATATGCAGTGCACAGTCAACGGCACAACAGGCTACCCATTTCCCTTTTTTATCTTGCTCTTGCCAAATAGCATTCCTTTGCAATAGAGCAAGGACTGACCGGAAATGGGTAGCAGGATGTGCCGTCATGATACATCTGTGCGTGTGTGCCTGACTATTAACTGATACAGTGAACACAGAACGATATCACATTATTAAAGTAATAGTAAGTATAATACTAAGTATTACGCTCGAGTTGTGGTTAACTAAGTAATTGTTCGTTGTTCACGGCCGCAGCTCACATTTCCTAGGGAATTCACAATAACATAGAGCGCTCCTTTTAGAAGTTAAAGCTTAAAGTTGACCCTGTATTCAATACAGGGGTACAGTTCCAGAAGTTTCTTATTTAATTAAAATTAGGCCTTCTTTGAAGAATGTCATAATATTTATACAAATATTTAGAAATAATAATGTCATAATCTTTGTTTAAAAACATTAAGAGGAAGATGAGGCACCCACGTACCGCACGTGGCCCTGCAAAATCCGGTCCAATGGACCTATGTTCGAACCAATATCACAGTGACGCGTTCATGTCAACGTCATTCATCGTCAGCAAGAACGTAACTTGGCTTCCTCTTCATGTTTTGATCAAAGGTCATAAGTCAATTTCATTTTGCAAAACAGATTACGGGAATCTTTGAAAATATAGCCCCCTTTTTACTAAATACTTTGCATGCAGACCAACGTTTAAAACCTTGACCTAAGTAAGTAAGTAAGTAAACATTTTCGGAAACTCTTTCCGTCTCATATATTGACTACTGTAAATGCATTGTGTACAAAGAAATAAATACGTAAGTAATAAGTTGTAATTCTCTTTTTGTAGTCAAAATATGAAGTTGAAACTTCATGCGCAGAAAAAATTAAAGGAATAGGAATAGGGATGCATCTTCTTGAAGATTTTGCACCAAATAGTCAAAGAAAAGAAGAGTAAGCTTAAATAATGAGAAGGATGGAATAATAATTATTAAGAAGCTGTTAAGTAGTTTATAAGTTATATGACGCCCCATTGGATAGAGTATATGACATACGTGATTTAGGAATAATATTGGATACTAAATTAGACTTTCATGAACATGTGACATCAATTTGTAAACAAGCTAGTAGACTTCTTGGCTTCGTTATGAGAACTGCTGCTGATTTCGATGATGTAAGGGTGGCAAAAATAATATACAACGCGTGCGTACGCTGTACGCTTGAGTACGCTTGAGTACGCTGCTGTTGTATGGAATCCCCACGAGGATAAGTATATAATGCTCATCGAAAGAATACAGCGCAAATTTGCCAGGTGGCTATACAAAAAAAGTCAAGGGTACTATCCTTACCTGTACCCCTCGTTGTTTGTCTTGGGTATGGTGAGTATGGAAACCCTTAAATTAAGGAGAGTAATGGCAGCTATAGTCCATTACTTGTCCATTATTCATCATGCCCTGGACGCTACCCAGGTACCTGTTGCGAGACGAAGCGGGAACTGTGGCTCCACGTCGCAGGCCACGTCTCCTTCTCCAGCCCATTACTCGCACTAAAATGGCGGCTCTAGCGCCAACAAACCGTGCTCTGCGACTGATAGGAGACGTGCTCACTCAACACGATGATTTAGACTTGTTTGCTGACAGTTTGAGAAGTCTTAAACGTAATTTTCATTTAATCATAGGTGACATGCTGATAAATGGCGAAACTGTGTTGTGAATGTTTGTGTTTATTGCTGTCACTGTATTTGTAGTTTGTATTTGACATTTTCCTTCTTATTTTCTTATTTGACATTTCTATTTTCTTATTTGACATTTTTATTGTTTTAATTTTTTTATTATTGATTGCTTTTATTAAATTTTGTTAAATGTTATTTTCATGAATTAATTAATTAAGTATTTAAGTGATTGTTATAAGCTATTTAACTTGTATGCAATTTGGAATTGACATTTCTGTGAGCATGCTTGAAAACTGAATAAATAAATAAATAAATAAGTGCACTGAAATTAAATATGCTACATACCTATTCTTTGGATATTGCGGGGGTTTCTACTGTAATATTACATTTATAACTATTGCACAACATTTTCGTAAAATATACCTGTAGGTCTAGCACGAACCGCTAACGTTTTGGGTAACCGAAAAAACACTAAACGGTACTTTTTTAGGACATGGGAAAAAAAAAAGTTTATTTCGATTACTGAAACGTTAGCGGTTCGTGCTATGCCCACTGTACCTACTCGAGTCCAGAATTAGGCGACAGCCGAAAATGAGGCCTGACATAGGAAAAATAAATAGTGATGGATTCATATCGACACAAATATGTCGATAAAACCTTGTGCCTTCTTTAAATATGATTAAAATTAAAATATTAAATATTTATTATATTTAAAAAAAACGAATAACAAGTCATTGACGTCAGAACTTTCATACAGATTACATACTTGCCTAATAGGGAAGAACTACATAATTTTCTATGAAGTAACATGATCACGGCTGGGTGGCGGCACATTTATCTAAAAGGTACCTACTTACCAGACTTTTAAAACATCGAAATTAACAGCACTAGCCAATCCTGGCAACATTCGTGTATTGTACAATGAACTGTCAAGTTACTTCGCCTAATTCTGGACTCGACTATAGATAAGCATTATTAAGCTTCTACTGTAACTAAGCATTCGTTTTTGTTCACATCAAATCTAAATTCATTGTTATTTTATCATTCACAATATATTTATTTTTAAAGTTCTAGAAACAAGAGGGGCACATTTAGATGTTTTGGTCAAGGGAAAAAGGTTGGAAAAGGGGGGTACAGTCAACAGCATGATAAGCTACCCATTTCCGGTCATGCTAGCTCTATTTCAAAGAATTGACGGTCAAGAGCGAGATAAAAACGGATATGGGTAGCCTGATAGCCCTTATCGAATAATAGGGTAGACGACTATGATGCATTTTGCGTGTTATTTTATGTTTACCAAATAAAATCATTAAAATCAAATGGATTTGTGAAACCACAATCAAGATTTGATTCAGTATGAAGCCACAATAGGCCTTCAAAGTTGGGTGGGCAAGTCCATTTCAAAAGTATACATATTTTGTAAAAAAATAATACCATTTTCAAACAGAGACTATTAGGAAGCAATTTTGTTAAGATACCATTTTCATAAACGCAATATTTAATATAGCTGTCGTACAAACTTCTTACGCGCTCCTTATAACTACGTTGGTGTGACGTCATAACTTAGGACACGTTTGAATGGAGCGTTTTTGGGCAAGTCCAAAAATGTGCAATTCAAATTGTGATATCTCGGGTAGTATTGATACTATAGCAGTAATTCTTTTAGGATTGCGTTCATAAATGTAACGTCTTTCGATAGTAAACAAAAAAAAATTACAGTCGTCTAGCCTATTAGTCTTACTTATACTATTTACAACATGTAGGTCGTTATTTTACAGTTTACAAACTTAAAAATTAAATTAATTAACATAGTTATTTGAGTGTTTTGAACTAGAATAAATGCATACCTATTTCTTTTAAGAAACAGGAAGAATTAATTTATTTAATAAAGTACAGTCAACAGCAATATTGGGAGCATGATAATTTTTGACTTTGTTATACATAGTACATAATCCTACCAAATGGACGTTATAATAACAATTTAATAAAAACGTATTTTGGGTAATAAGAATAAAAATAAAGCAAGAATAAGGTAAGAAAATCTTTAAAACTTAATATCATATCACTATTTGAGATATAATCATTACGATAAAACGTGTTATCATATCCGTATATTATGTAGTTACATTAATATGTACTTAATTTTAGCTATGTGTGCCAAATAACCTTATTATTATACTTTTCTTTTCATTATTAATTGCATCTAAATAATTAACAAGCTATTTCTAAACACGCACAATAAGTGATTTTGAGCAGTGTTAGAAATCAGTTTTTAAGAAGAAACAATTTCATACTAACATTTATTTTATTATTTTTTAGTCACCTAATCATGGCATATTTTATGTGATGTGGCATATCCAGTTAAGAATACATTTAAAATCAAATCATAGAATAGACAAATTTTTATAGTTTTATGAAGGGGATAAACCTTTTCTTGTTTAATATTTTAGAGATAAATTTACAACGAATACTTACTTTCTTTAAAATTATATTATCTGATTAATATGCAAGTAACAGCCCAAATATCTTTTGATGGTAATGTAAATGCACATTAAGGTAAACTCTTAATATCAAGAATACAACCAATCCCAGTGTTAGGCCACTAGGCCCCAATGACTGATTAATTAGTTTTAATCATGCTCGTGTACAGATAGATTCATCTTTAATTACTTTCGGAATACCTAGTTTTAAATTGATTTATCCAATTTAGTTAACACATTCATCCTCTACGGAATCTTATCTAAGCTATGAGTATAGTAGTCGTTACATCTACAAAGTACCTGGCTTAGCGTCATTGCCAAACCTGTATCTTTAATTATATTACACTGAGCACAATTTAAAGACCGTTAGATTCGGCTATAAGTAGTGCATTTTGTAATTGCTAAGAAAAAATTGACAATTTGGTCCAATGAGAAGTTGATATTTTATTTTATTTTTAGCATTGGTAGTGCAGTCGCCCGGCTTGCGAAAGACGCGGGTTCGAGTCCCGCCTGATGCCAAGACCGAATGTTTTTTTCTGGTTTTCCTATCTTAAGTTGATATTTTCTTGGGTAAGACCTACACACATCAAAAGTGTCTAGGGATATCTCTAGCATTTTCATACAAAGTATAGCTATTGGGGAGGCTGTAAAAATTAAAATATTGATACCAACGTAGAAATTTTTAGGACACAGAAACTGCTATATCTGCCTTTTCAGATTGTATAAAGAAATTCATTGTGGTAGCATTATTGTACAATCGTAAGGACGTTAAAAAAAAGACAGATTTTTCTTTTAAAAGGTTTCAAAATTTTAGCAAAATCAAACGTTTTTTTGTAATATTCTTAACCTTTATCTTATGCCTGTTTCCTCGAGTTATTCTAAGATAATGCTGAGCATTATCTAATATCTTTGATTTTGCTAAAATTTTGAAACCTTTTAAAAGAAAAATCTGTCTTTTTTTTAACGTCCTTACGATTGTACAATAATGCTGTCACAATGAATTTCTTTATACAATCTGAAAGGGCAGATATAGCAGTTTCTGTGTCCTAAAAATTTCTACGTTGGTATCAATATTTTAATTTTTACAGCCTCCCCAATAGCTATACTTTGTATGAAAATGCTTGAGATATCCCTAGACACTTTTGATGTGTGTAAATGCCATGTTTTGGTCTTCATTGCCTTCCTAGACGCTTAGATTAGTGCTATCAGAATTGTCTCTGAAAAAACATAAAACCTAACGATCGAGTAATCTATCGATAGTCTTAGGGTAAGTTGCACCATAGTAGAAGTTAAAGTTAAAGTTTTTGTCAAATTTGACAATTTGACGTCATTTTTGCTTACCTGACCGGTACTTTAAATGAAATTTTGATGTTTGTTATTGTTAAAGTCAGATGGTGCAACCCAACCTTAATATTTTTTTACTATTGCTATACAACACTACCTCAAAGTCCTTTCCAAAATGTACAAGTATGATGGTAAAACTGTTTGCGTTACCTGACTCAAAATGGTATTAAGTTTTAAGCATAATTTAATAATTAAGTGCTATGTTATAGCATAACTAACACCTACTTAGTGAGTTACAACTAGTTGATACTCCTATTAAACGAACTAGACGCGCCGTTTGGTCATACTGTGCAGTTGAATCTTAGTTTAGGTTACTAACACCTGAATTCACAAACGTCAATGTTCATGCTGTCCCGTAAAATGTCAATAGAACTGAAAGGGACAGCTATACTTCTGTGGGATGCTCAACCTTGATAATGGGTTTGTGAATTTGGAGGTAAGTAGCTACGCTTAAAGGCATGACAGGCTACCCATTTCAGGTCAGTCTTCTTTGCTCTGTTTCAAATAAATGTAAATTGGCAAGAACAAAGAAGAAACGGAAATGGGTACCTACCCTGATGTGCCATTTACTAAACATTATAATGACGGTAAGCTTTCAATAATGCGAATAGTTCTCCACAACTAACTCACAATCGCTTTGCGAAAAGTCCAGTACTACTTTTGTCACCAAGCTAAGTATAACTACACAAAGTACAAGAGGATAAATAACTACATTATAATGAGGGTGAGTTGTTTACCACTTTTAAATAATTTGAAGTCTCTAGAATTAACCCACAATCGCCTTGCGAAGAACTGCGGAGTCCAGTACCAGTTTTTTCACCAATCATGCCAAATATGTCCACATAAAGAACACGAGGATGAGTAACTACATTATAATAAGGATGAGTTATTCACCACTTTAAATAATACGAAGTCTCCAGAATCAACCCACAATCGCCTTGCGAAGAACAGGATAGTCCAGCACCAATTTGGTGAACAAGCACGCCAAATATGTCCAGACAAAGTACATGATGATCACAATGATCACTTTCTCCGAGTGAACCCGAGAGGCGAAGGTGTATCAGAGCTGCGCTGGCGGCGGGGGGGTGTTGTTGATCGCGTGGATGATGCGGCGAAGGTCGGCCTCCAGCTCGCGGGGGAGGCCTAGCTCCTTGACCTTCGCTGGGTCGTTCAGATGCTGGCCGATTGCCAGAAGAGCGGTGCTGCGGAGAGACCTCATGCAGACTGTTATTATCCAGCAGGTGCGGTGGCGGACACCTGGAAATTAAAACGCGGTAGACGACTTTGAGTCATTTTGCATGTTTTTTTATGTTCACCAAAATATAATTGAGTTCCATTTTTATTGTGAAACCATAGTCGAAATTTGTTTCAAAATGAGGCCACAATAGGCCTGAAAACTTGGGTGCTCACCCAAGTCCATTTCGAATGTGTTACATTTTTGTAAAACAATATCACTTTTTTATAACCCTTACTACCCTAACTTAAGAAATATACAGAGGGGTAGTCAGAGACACACATTTTTGCCGTCATGGTACACGGAACATTTATAAGACCACATTTCGCTGAGCGAATTACCATGCCTCTGAGTACCCTGTTTGGGATATAGTTGTTGGCGAATGTGTCAATATACGGAACAGTCATAAGCTCACACTTCATCTGGGGAATTCAAACCTAACGTAGGGGGCGAGCCTGCAGCCGTTATCAGGGTTGTTTGGGTTTTTTATGTGTTTTCCATCACCCAAGAGTTAGCCGCAAATTTTAGATATGTATAATGATAACAAAGTAGGTGTCACAGCCAGAGTATAACCGCTGGACCACGACACTTTCTCGCTGGACGAAGTGTGAGCTTCTGAATGTTCCGTTCACCATGACGGCAAAAACTAGTGTGCCTCCGATCACCACGTTTCGGATATACTTAGTCGTGATGTATTTTAAACCTATGTCACGAAGATTTCAAACTTTTTAATTTAATCGCAAAGGGTGTGAACGGAACACTGAGAAGGCCACCCTCACCGTGCATATCAGAACCGCACGAGTAGGTCATACCAAGCCAGTTGGCGTTTTCAGGTTGTTTTTGTTTTTAACGTAAGTTTTTCTAGGGTTATAAGGGCAGCAAAGTAAGTAGGTCTGGCTAATGATTTTGGGTATTTGGGTATTTTGGTAAAAAAAATATGCCTATTTGTGATCCAAGTTTTCCAAATGCACAATTTTAATGTGAATACGAGCAAACGGCCCGTTTTATTAAAAGTCGTCTTTTTGTGGTACTACGCCTCGCCCTAACCCCGTAAGCCAGCAAAATTTAGGACCTTACGTCCTAAATTTTGCTGATTTCGCCACTAGAAGCGCTAGTAAGTTTCCGTTTTATTATTTTCAACACTTAACTTTACATTGGGTTAGTTATTCAAATAATAAAGTATTAGGACAAATTTTACAAAATGCAGAAAGAGAATAAAGGAAAACCTAACTAACGAATTATTTGGTACCAAAGTTATCACTCAGCTAAAATTCCATTCTATCATGTATGACACAGAGTCTTATCACTGGTTTTTAGTGGGAGTCCACAATATGGTGAAATAAGGTCGCCAGCCTATTAAAACGTGTGTGTTGGACATATTGTACGTATCGTAATAATAGATATTTATGAGCGCTGCACACGGGCCACCGCCGACATCGCTTACCGACAGAATTCTTAGCTTCCCAAATAAATGTATAGTTATAAATTAATACGAAAAGGTTCAATAACCCTTTAAATCTACCCTGACCCTTGACACAGGTTCAAAACTAATGAAATATTACAACAGGGTTTGCCTTACACTGGGTATAATAAAAACATGTAATAAAACTAAAATAGATTATAAATGCTACACAAACTCATTTCATTTTCACCAGTCCTGTTGCCAGGTGCTACTAAATTTAATATTGCATACACTACCCTTATAAAATATCTTTGAAGACAGTTTGCCGTGTGCATTACACATAACATACATACATACATACCCTCACGACCATATCCCTAATGGGTTAGTCAGAGGCGCACTGACTGTTGCCGTCATGGTGAACGGAACATTCAGGAGCCCACATTTCGCCAAGGGAATTTGAACCCAACGTGGCAAGGGGCGAGCCTACCGCCGTTATCCGGGTTGCTTGGGTTTTATATCGGTGTTTTCCATCACCGGAGAGTTAGCCGCAAATTTTTACAATGAACATAGGTGTGTTCCGGCCGGATTCGATCTCGGGACCATCGGGTTCCGAGTCGGAGTGTTAAACCACTAGGCCACGACGCTCTCATTACACATAATACATTTAAAATAAACACAAAAAATAATCAATATAGACAACAACCATTTTTTGAACTTGTGACGGAAGACCAGAATAAAAAAAAACCTGCATGCAGTCGACCCACCATCATTGAACTACTATATTATTAAAATAAAACTAATTAATTTAAACAAATTTCTATTTTCACCTTTGTTGAAGTTTTAAGTGTTTACGTCGCAGAATTTTTCTTTTTAAAAAGCAGTGCATTATTATTTACTCGCTCAGCCAAAAATTATATTTAGCAAAATATTATCTTAGTTAATTCACTTATTTTTTGTTGGTTTCTTAAAAAAAATGGAACAATAGCAATGGACCCCACTCTAAGCTTAGCCTGGCCGTTGAAACTTGGTTCAGTAAAATATTACCGCTAGAACTTCTAGAAAAGAAAAGAAAACAATATTTACTTGATTGAGACCCACTCACAAGAAATGTATCATTACTAGGACTGTGGGGCTTAACGGCCTACCTATCCCACAGCTACTTGAAGTCATCCTGTATAGTTACTTATGTGAATAAAACTTAAGACATAAAACATTTCGGTGAACACTCGCAGATTGAATACTGACCTGCCAAAGATCTTGGAGCTCTGAAAATGATCTTGTTATTGATGCGGTAGTTTTCCCTGGTGGTTGCATCGGTGAATTCCCATGGATGGGTCACATAAGTGTTTATGTCGTAAAAGTTTTTCGGCAGCAACCGTATATAATGTTGCCTCCTGCCTTCAAAGTCGCGCCACCACACATCAACAGGCCTGGACACGCGATTTATGAAGCGTATGTAAACACTTTTATTTGAGTGAATCGATCTTACCACTACTCGTTCGCCGTATTTATTAATTTCGTACACTAACCGGTTGTTTTCGTCGTTATCAACCATTTTAACGAACTCTCACAATTTAATGTTTAAATGCGCATATCACCCATTACCTGCCCATTACAAGATGCAAGGATGCAACAGTCAGAAACAAATTAATCAATACAGTATTTATGTCCAGGTTGCAATGTAATTCTGATAGTTTTTCAAAGTTTCCCGCCTTATCTCAAATATGAGTTGTGGAAAGTTGGCAGCACCGAAACACTTCCGTAAACTTTTCACTGGCAATGGCTGTTTGTGTCGCAGTTATCGGCAAAGATGTAAGTTTTTGCCACTCTCTATCAATGTATCACTTCTAATTGCGAATATTTTATCGAAAACTGGCTCTGCTATTATTCCGCAACTCAATTTATCCTCAATTTTGGGATTTTTAACGATTTAGATGTCACTTTTTGTTTTGTCATCTGGAAACCATAGACAAAACGTTGTGATTGATCGAAGGAGCTTAGAGATGTGATGGTAAATTCACAATCGACAAAACTAGACTTGACTATTAAATGACTCATCGTATTCTTAAAATAGTTTAACGCTTTATAACATGAGCCTACAGCCGCTACACGCCTGATGTTTGTTTTTGTATAAATTATATCAATCGCCAGAGGTATACAAGGTGACCTTCCTTCTATCAGTGACGTTTATTTATTGTTGTCACTTGACTTGTTAAGCAACTGAATGTTTCTTAGAGCATTGTCTAAGAACAAAAGATAACGTGATGAGATGTTTAATTCGGGTCCTTTGACAGGCCTCACTTGCCTGTTATTAGGAGTCTAGTATCTGTAAGATTTATATTTAAAACTTCTCCCTAAATTATTAGACTGTTAAAGAAATGCGACGGCTGGTTAACATCAGTGATCAGGGTCTTATATTTTGGTGTGTTTTATTTCAGAATTCCCCCTTATACATAGGAGGCATAGGCATCGAATCAGGCTCTGACAATGAGCTGTCGCGGCAATGGCTGGTACATACCGCGCTGGACGCTTTGGAGGAGCGCCTCGCCACCAGCAGCACTGGTACAGCTGCCAACGCAAGCGCTGCGCCGCCTGACATGAGGGACGCCTATCTCGGCCTGCTGTACTCCACTGATACTCATAAAATGTATGTAGGTGGATCTTAGTTCTAAGTGCTTTATTCAAAAAGAATTACATAGGGGTCTGAAAATAACACAGCTTAAATAAAAAGTGTTTTTTTAAATACAGGTAATGAAAACAAACTTTGATTGTCCATTTCGTTTAGGAATTATCTGTTTATCTTGTGTACCTCGCACTTGCTCACTCTCGGCGTCAATCACGAACATTTGACGCTTTTCAAAACTACGGGTATGACAGAAAAATCTATAGCTTTGACTCACTCTACCTACTATTTGTGTTGTTCCAGCTATGGCTACGTGACAAACACGCGCATCAAGCTGGTGCTGGTGACGTCATCGTCCTCGCCAAGCGGCAGCAACATTCGTGACGCAGAAGTGCGTACGGCGCTGCGCCGCCTTCACGCTCTCTACGCCGATGCTATTTGCAACCCATTCCATTTGCCCGGGGACACGATCTCTTCGACGTAAGATTTGATTCTTTTCTTCGCTTTTTTTCTTTGATTTTTACGAACAATAAGTTTATGTGTGTTCCTTTTTGGTGTGAAGATCAACAAAGCATCGAATAAATCTAACAACATCAAAGGCTAGACGGCCCACCACCTCATCAACGCTCTCTCAATAACAAATAGCCCATCTAGTCAAACGTCCCCTGGATCTGGCGTACTGGTTCTAAGAAAGAATTATCCGACTGGATATGGTCGACCGGTTGTGGCTAATCGGCCTCTCTCCCAGAGCTTTTTTTGCCGGTTTGACCAGATCAGGCTTTGTCCTGGCTGGGTGTGGTGCACAATCGTCATCATCAGGTCACTTTACTTGGTTTTTTTCATTAAATATTTTTAGTGCTTTAAGTGAACATTTCTTGTTTCAAATGAAAAGTAGGGGGAGTAGCATTAATATCTGATTGATTGATAATTATGATCCCTGTAATTGCAATCCTGAAATCATATCCGGTAGTAGCGGTTAAACCGATAATCTATTGACTTTTAAACTGCTATTTAGCTAATATTAACTTTTACTAAAATCACATATTTTAACTCGGCTGTTTCTTTTTGTTGCAGGAAGTTTGACAAACAAGTGAAGAATCTGATGCTCAACAATGTTTGAAATTATATTTCCTATTACTAAATTATTACACAGTTTCTTGTATTGATTAGCTTTATATTCATTAGAATAAATTAAAGTTATTATTATTTGGTAAATAAAATTCAAGTGAAATATGCTTCTTCTGTTAAGAAAACAATTTCAATAATTATCTATTAAAATTACTATGAAAGTTTCAGCTTTTTTAAATCTATCACCTAAATAACAATAAATTGAATGTTTTTTGTCATCAATGTTATATTGACATAAGCAACACAGGAGTACTAGGTAAATATACCAAAACGGGATTCGCCTTGCATACCAGTGCTTGAACTTTGCGTGCGAGGTAAAGAAACGAATCAAAAATGTTATTCCGATAAACCACACAAAATATTTCGTGGGTCAAGCATTCAGCAGTTTACTTTCTGTCATCTCTGGAATAGTTCCCCGCTGCTTTTCTTCGGGATCCCTTTCATTGGCATAATGTGTTTTGTCCTAAAATGGATTGTCATTATGAAATTGGCATAATTTATTTAGCCTAATATTAATTTGGCCGAATTTAGTTTTAGCATAATATATACTGTGGCATAATTTTTGTTTAGCATAATGCATTACAGCATAATTTTTTTTGGCACAATTTTTTTAGGCATAATGGAAAGTCGCATAATAGTATTTTGTCATAATAGGTAATAGGCTTAAATGAAAGAAAAAGTTGTGTATTTTAGTTTGTTTAATGAGTTTCATGCAAATTGTATAGTAAGTAAGTAACCAGTATTTCCTTTATTATATAGAGTAAAAGTAGGTTTAGGTGCGGCGGGGGTGGCCCTCGGGCCACCCGTAAGCCGCTTTTTAATGACCTTACATGAATGCAATTATGTTTTTATATGATAGGAGTTATTTTTCTGCGTAAAACGATTATGCCTATTTTCGTTATGGTAAAACTCCATTATGCCTTTTCAAATTTATGGTTAATTATTTTATGCTTAATCATGTTTATGCTAATTGCATTTTTGCTAAAAAAATTATGCTAAAAACTGTTGTGCTTATTAGTATTATGCGAAATTATCATTAGTAGTAATTACATAGTAAAGTAATTACATAGTTAGCATAGTAAATACATTATGCTAACTTATTTTATGCTTAAAATTTGTATGCTTCTTGACAGTGAACCCTTTTCTTCTCCTTAGGTTACCAAATGGCCAGATGGTCAGATTTTGGGCCATTTTTTGATGGCGGCCAAGGCTAAGATTCATCGCACATAATCTAAAATAATTCAGCAAGGCAACTATGTGGTCGATGTTTTATTTTATTTTATTTTATTTTATTTTATTTTATTTTATTTTATTTATTTGGGAAACAGACAGTTATTATAGATCACACAATAAACACATAAAATTTCATACATAAACCAATTAAGTTTCCACATAAATAATAAACAAAAAGTGAGCAAACTAAGGTTACCTAAACCTATCTTACTAATGGTACAGGCAAGGCAAAAAAAAAATTATGACAATAATAAAGCTACAAACTAAGTACAATAAAAATTTTAAGCTAAAAAGATGCTGATAGTTCTCTTATAAGTTTTTTGAAGCTATACAGGGATACATTAAATATATCAGCACTACTAAAATTAAGATTGTGACTACGACAAGCACGAAGCAAAAATGTGTTACAAGCATAATTCGTCCTTACTAGAGGCACATGGAAAGGATGATGTTTTGCGTAAAGACTTCTTGCACTCTTAAAATTTCTTTATTAAGTAAGATTACGCTTCTTGTTACATCACTATTTGACATTTAATTGACAAGCCGATCGCTCTATCTCTATTCTCTGTGGTCACTCTCTTTCATTTTGTGAAGTCAACCAAGCTGTTCTCCGGTTCAGCGCTGAGCAATTTTTAGATCAAAAGTTGTTTAACTCGACCGAGAAATCGCATCAATATGGTAAGAACTTCATTTGCCGTCATCTGGCGTGTCATTTTCCATAAAACTTGGTTATTTTGGTGTTGCTTTTGAGGTTATCTTTGCACGTGTCATTCGTAATTGTTGATTTCTTTCGACTTTCCCCAAGATTTTTATAATTCAAAATGTGAAATAAAATTACTTTTACGTGATAAGCAATGACCTGCAGCAAATAATAATTTCCTTTTTGTCAATAATAGTAGATCTGCCTACAACAGAGTTACGGCAGATTGCTACTAGCTTTGCTCGTCCGTTTTATAACTAAAATACTCAGTTATATTGTGTCTGCGTTTCCAGGCAGCCGCCGTCGTAGCTGGCAAGGACATCGAGAAGCCTCAGGCTGAGATCTCGCCGATCCACAGGATCCGTATCACCCTCACTTCTCGAAACGTGCGCTCGCTCGAGAAGGTGTGTTCCGACCTCATCAATGGAGCCAAGAAACAGAAGTTGCGTGTGAAGGTAAGAATATTTCTATTTTAGAACATGACAGTGCAAGACTCTAAAGGTTTTAACTCAATTAAAAATCAGAAGTAACAGTAAAAATTGTTGATACCTTTTATTTTGATAGTCAATGTGTAAAGGCATGCCCTGATTGATGTTTGCAAAATTGGTGGCTGTTGGTACGTTTTTCTTGTTCACTTCTGGTGGAAAAGAAACTAACAAAGCGTACCTGAACAAACAATGAATTATACAGTTGTGTCTGTAAATATCTTTTCATGCTTTTGATAGCATAACTACAGAATTTCATTACGCTGTAGATGGCATGGTATGGAAACTTAACACCATGCCATACAATTACATTTAGACATGTGGTAAAGTTACGCATAGCGCTGAGATGAAGACACCTCAGCTGTGTGCCGTGGTGTCCACCTAATCAGCGCAACATTACCACTTCTCAAAGTGCAGTGTGAGTCTTCTATAGTTCATTCTGCTCATAGGGGAGTAACAAACATTTCTTCACTTTATTACTAGATTTACGAATATTGAACATCAAAAGTTGTTTTTTTTTGGACTGATATGCTAATGAGTTGATAACCAGTCAAGAAAAGCAATTTTGCCATCATTTACCTTGCATTTGCAATCAAAATCAAGGAAAACTCGTGTAGGTAGTATGGTTTTGCTATCCTCTGGTAAACTTTCTTTCTTCACTTAGAGAAATGAAAATAGTAAATTGACTTCCTGTGGCATTTTTCAAAATATATTGTCCCTATACTCAGACAATAAAAGTGCAGTAATTCTAATTTTGTGTAAATCCTACTACCTACTAGTATTATAAATGCGGAAGTTTGTATGTGTGGGTGGATGTACCGTGTTTCTCTTTCACGTATAAACTACTGAATGGGTTTTAATGAAACTTTATAATGATATAGTTTTTACATTGGAATAGGACATAGGCTGCAATTTATGGAATAATATCCCCTTTTTAAAATAACTAAAGTTCACGCGGACTAAGTCGGAAGCGGCCGCTAGTTATCTCATAATTGGATAACCTGTCATTTTACTTCACATCTATTTTGGAAAACTAGTGTAACATAATTCCATCTCATTTCCAGGGCCCAGTCCGCATGCCAACCAAGATTCTCCGCATCACCACCCGTAAGACTCCTTGTGGTGAAGGTTCCAAGACTTGGGACCGCTTCCAGATGAGAATACACAAAAGAGTCATCGACCTGCACTCACCTTCCGAGATCGTGAAGCAGATCACCTCCATCAACATCGAGCCCGGTGTAGAGGTTGAGGTCACCATCGCCGACGCGTAGGCACAACTGCCAAATAAAATATTTTAACATATTTGGTGTTTGTTTGAAAGCTACCCAATTTGCGCCCACAGAAGAATATGATTAGTTTCTGCATGTTGAGCTGTAGACTTAATTTGAACACAGTCAGACTAGTTTCTCTATACATTGGCAGGCAGTTAAGGGTACCAGCAGATGGTAAGCGTTTTTTATAAGCTGATGGTAAGAGCTTTGACTTGCGTGCTGTCGACTGAAGGCTAAAGATTATTGTTTAGTCAGGTGGTCGAACTGTGGGGAACCATGTAGGGTATATCATGTTTTTTCTACAAGCCGACGCTAGCGACTGCGTAATTTTTTTATCGCTCCGTAAATCCCATTGAATGGAGCCCTTGGGTCGTAGTAAAGCAACTACCGATAATCTAAGGCTTCAGAACTGAAAAGGCTGACCAAAGTTTTTTTTTGTAAAATGAGTGCTTTGACCACAGTCTCGCCTGATGGTAAGCGATTACGAGGTCGAAGGTGTAACTCGCTTACCCAGAAAATGCCTATCTACTCTTATTCAATTTAGTGCTGCAGCATCTTAAGTGATTCGTAACTTACTCGAAACGTTGACAGCAATAAGAATATTCTTTCATATGAATGCGGGTTCATCCATTCCATCATCATCCCTATCAACCAGTAGCCACGCGACGACCATTGATGAACACAGGCCTTCCCATAGATTTCACCCAATATTTCCTTAGAATCAGTGGGAGCATCAAGTTGCCCCATCGTTCAGGTAACTAAAGGATTAGACCACTGTTCCGCAGTTTCGTGTACCCGGGTTGGTGTCCCACCTTGCGATTGGCATCAAATGGTCTCCACTCGAGAGCGTTCCGGCTCCAATGGCCATCAGTTCTAAGGGGGTTAGTCCCAAACAAATAATAAAACTGCTAGCATGCAAGTAACCCAATTGCGGTTGACAACGCCCCATTGCGTGCTCCCGCTGCCCTACTGCCTTATAGCCATTATTATTACCATGTACAAGGCCTGCTATTACCATCATAGTACCCAACATGCTGTAGATAGAGAGTATGAATCGGTATCGAGATCGAATCTGAATAACATAAACGGCCTATATACGTCCCACTGCTGGGCACAGGCCTCACCTCAACTATGAGATGGAACAAGCCATATTCCAACAGCGGGCTCAGTGCGGATTGTTGGAGGGGTGTAAGGTTAGTGTGCAACCTTAATGTCAGATGTTATCAAGCCGCTCCCAGGACTCTGACTAGGCTTAACGGCTGACATCTAGCGACGTCAACCGAGACCAACTAACGTCCCTTCCGAAGCACGGAGGTGCCCGAAAAATACATCACTAAATTTCGGTCGAGGTGTTCACCCATCCCATTTCCGACCCGGCGTGTGTTGCTTTACAACAACGATGGTCGCCGTCGATTCTGAATCTGTAGGACAAAATAGCAGACTTTTTCGACTAGCTGTTATAAAAAATGCTTTCTCTGTTTTACCTGGACAATGGGGTAAGCGGGAGGCTCTCAACCCCTAATATTAAAAAGTAACGTGCCTAAAAATGAGCCTACGCTAAGTGCGCTGTTGTGACATTGCAATCGGATATACCTGACTCACGCCCGAATTCACAAACTCAAATCAACGTTGACCATTCAGAATCATAAGTACAGCTGTCCCTTTCAGTTCTATTGACATTTTACGGGACAGCATGAGCGTGAGCGCCTGCTTGTCGTTAATTTACGTTTGTGAATTCGGGAGTCAGTCTTTTGAGAGACAACTGATAATAATCGATGGGGCAGAAATGATTGGAATGCAGACCATTTGATTGCAAACGCAGCGTGCGAAGCTTATAGGTACTGCTTAAAAATGTGTTTTACTTTGAAATTTAATTAATTATTGAATTTTATTGTCATCGTATGATATGACAATTTGTCTAATATTTATTTTATTTCACCGAAATTACAAATAAGATCTACCTATAATTGGTGGGGACTTATAATGCCTTAAGGTATTCTCTTACGGCTTAGCAGAGAATTTGATAGTGTGATGTTTTTTACAAAAAAATACAGTTTATTAGTCCCTCGTCTGCAAAGGTCATATAAGTTAATAGGTTATTTTTTATTTTAGGCATTAGGGATAATGCATTATTATCTTATTAAAGATAGGAAAACCAGAAAAAGACATTTGGTCACGATTTGGTTCGATTCCCGCCTGACGGCAACAGACCAAATGTCTTTTTGTGGTTTCCCTATCTTCATATAAGTTAAGCTTTGCAAGTCCCTTGTCCAGTGGGAGTTTATTTCATAAAGCAGCATAAATGCTTGACGACAACCAACTTTATTCTTACATTATCAGATTTCGCATACAATTCGTCGAAATAAACGCAAAAGTTAACAATGCACGCAACTATTGTGACCACAAGTAAATTAAGGAATTTGGGACAATAACACTTAAATGATGCCAAGAGGGCCAGACGACCGGCGCTATATTTGTAACAAAGCAAAATTAAATTAAAAATATATAATTAATATTATGTCGTTAATCTGTAGGTTTTTGTGGATGACGCCTGAGGGGCGTCATAAATTTCTTGTGCTGGCGTGTGACGCCTTGGAGGCGTCATCGTCAAAACTCTGCAAGAAAGTAATTTTTAGGGGTCCTGCTGAACAAGACTAGAAAGTGTATATTTGTCTCTAGAGGAAAGGTATCCTCTAACTAAAACCTGTCCTTATTGGAAAGCCTGCCATTCTCCAGAGCACTATTTTTGCAACGTGATTTTGGCCTTCCCTAAGGGAATACAATATGCAATCATCATCAAGTCATTAATACGATTCTCTTCCTGAAGATTGTCTGGAACCTCTTTTTTTAGAGAGCTATCAGCCGTGCTATTCCGGCGGTGCACATCGGACATCACTTCACATCTCGGTGCTTCACGCTTACCTCAATCATCAATACGCTTTACTTTGAATTAGTATTTTCTCTCATTTTGTATGTAAATAATTAAAAAATGTTATTTGGTTTAATTATTTTCTCTGTAACGACCACAGTTGCAAAGAAATTGAATTTTAAAGTTCACTCACTCGAGCGAAGGGAGTTTTGGCGTCCGCCGGAATAGCATAGCTGATCTCTAGCTATAAGACTTAAAAAAGAGGTTCTATATCAAATGCGGTCCACGAATAGCCGAACACATAGCCACCCTACAGGCAATAAGGAGGTACGCAATTCCATAAATAACGACCTACATAAACCATTTATTAGATCGAAAATTCGCGTTTGCGGCGCGTTATCACAATAGAAATACGGCTTATTATTCAACGACGCGCTTTTGGCGTGTTCAGCGAAGATTATTGAAGTTTTGGGGCAGTTTTTCGTTTCAGCTTATTTACGATTTGTTTTTGCTAACCTATATGAGTTAGATCATTATTCTTTGTCATGTAATATGTTGCAAGATAAATGATTGCTATTTTAGGTTTTTGGTGCCATCTCCGTCTCAACTCTGTCATAAATATATTATTCATACCTGCTGTCTAAGTAGCTACCTACTACACGGCAAATCATACAATTTCAGGGTTGGTAAATAATATATGTACGTCAGTTTATAATTTGTCGGTCTGCAACTGAAAAGATTATAAACTTTCAGTTGACAATTTATCGGCAGTTGATAATATCGCGAGCACGGATCGCGAGATCGATTGTAAGCTAACGATGATTTATGATATGGTTTCACATCACATCACATACACTGAAATCGATCTTCAATAAGGACATATTAACTATTAACCCCCTTGTGGAAGCGCGACAGTGACCCCACGACTTCGTACAACTGATGGCAACGTTGGAGCACGGTAGGGTTGAGTGGTGTCTGCCGCCTCTCGGCAGATGAGTCTCACACTCCCCCGGCCTTCCCCCTGGAGGGCGGGATGCCATAAGGAATCCTCAACTTATTTTTTTTTAACGAGGGGAGTGTCTACCTACCTTTTCGTGCTGCTTTTCTTTTGCCTTTAAATACGATCTCCAAACCAGAACTACCTTGGCCGACCATCAGTTTTTCTCGTTATGTGAGGGTCCGATCCCTACGCCCTCTATCGGGCTCTCGAGGGCCCTCGAGGCCCTCGGCGGGACGCCCTCGAATTTTAAAACTTGACTGTCCGCGACGCCCTGTGCTGCGACACTCGTTATTTTTATTTATTTGTTGCTTTCTTGACAAAGTACTGTTTGAGATTAAATCATGAGCGTCACGGGCAAACAAAATTCAAAAATCGAGGCCTTCCCAGCCGAGGGTGTAGCGTCCGGACCCTTATGTGAGCCCGCCCACCGCGTTTCAAGTCAATTTGCCTACGCTCTCGTAAGACACTTTTTCTACGGATTACCTCATTTGAAGTGTCGAGCATAGCTTACCTCTTTTCGCGTTGGATGACTAGCCTCCTAGAGCTTTCTTAAGATAAGATTCCATGCATCCATAGGGTAATGTTTAATGTGGTCAATATTGGCCAAAACCATCTACCGAACATTATTTTGACCCAATTACCAAAGCTGCCGCACAATTTATAAACGCAGTAAAGCACATGCGAACAGTTTCGAGAAAAACACGATTGAAGTTGAAATTTTATTTTTGGTTATCTACAAAAAACTAGTCGAGAATATGTAAAAAAAAATATATAGGTTTAAAGAGCAAATCTTGTAGATCATCCTGAAATTGGTTGTTTGCTATTCATTCCATATTTTGAATGTAAAAAAGGGGAAAAACTGTTTATATTTTGGCTTACCCTAGTTTCCACTGCTAGTCATACTGCGCATGAATGCAGTAAGACTGTTACTTACTGCGTTCATCAGTTGGTTACTGTACTTACTGCACATATGTTAGATAGTTGGATGTGATTTAAGATCTTACAACAAAACATATGCGCCGTATCTTTGCACATACTGCATTAATGTGTAGGAATATAAAACAACATAACTGATCAAAACTTCTAATGAGCAGTAAGATCACAATCATACTGCGTTTATGATATGTCAATGACGCGTACATGTTGAATTTTTCTGTTTGAGCTAGAGGTAAATGAAACAAAAAATGCAAATTATTGCCAAGATTTATTGATTTAATAGATAACAGAAACTATGATTTGACCATTTGGTACTAAGTGGTAAATCTGAGGTTATAATCACTCTCATAACTTAAATATTCAATTAATTAAGTTATGAACTTATAACGTATTAAAAAACACTTTATTTGTTTTACAATAACATCCACTTAACTTAAAATATCTTTAAATGAAAGCAATTTAGTAGTACTACTTCACGTATAGAAAACCTGCGTACGGATGTACCTACGTTATAGAAAAATAGCAATGGTTAACTACTTTGCACTCAACGTTTCAAAGTGACTCGTGCATAAATTAAGGTTTTACAAGTAATTGGGGCACCTTAGTTTCGTTACTTAGTTTATCTTAGCTAATCACAGCTTTGGTAATGTAATAAGTACGTAGATGGAGCACGATAAATTGAAACGTTGCTTGCTAGGTTTGGTGGTACCTCGGAAGTACTGTTGCCGTGCTGTTGACATGTCGTACCTTAAAATCTTTATACCATTGACAAGAAACATGTGATGTAACACCTTTCACAAGTGCTAGACTTCATGCGTATACTCGTCAAACCAGCCTCTTAATCTCTATAGCCCATTGTTATAGAAATGAAGGCTTTCATTAGACATCCGCTCCTTAAGCTAAGCTCTACACGCATATTCAAAATGCTTGGCATAGAAATCCAATCAAGAATTTTTCTATTAAAGTGCATCCAAAGTTCTGCCTTCTCAGTGAGCGGCATCACCGATTCGATCAGTCCATCGTTTGCCTTCAGCAACCGTATCTAACTGATACCGGAAGGGTTCCCATAATCAGTTTGGTAATCAAAAATTACCAAACATGATAGAACGATCAAGTTTCGTAATTCAATCTGAAGAGTCCCAGTATGAATCGATGAAGCTGAACCACTTCCTGATTTTACCTTCAGAATCTGGTCCAGTGGTTGGCACAACGTTGCATTTTCGATTTAGCCGGTTCTCCAGTTCATTCCATTTTCAAGTCGAGCGTCTTTTTGACCGGCTTGCTTTTCCTGCATTTGCACAGGTACAGTGGTTGAAGTACTTGCCGCCGCACCTTTCCACGAATCCGCCGTTTCGCTCCTTTACACCTGCCTTTCACTGCCTTCCCAAGGCGTAAGTAATATGTTGAATTGCCCTTCTGACACCGATGTTTTCGTAGAATACGATAATTTATTTGGAAATAGAAAAGTCTAAACACAAACAAACAACACTCATAAAACGCTGTGTGAAAACACGCACTATACACAATTACTGCACTAATCAAGTCACTGTCGCACTGATACCACTTAAAACCGTAGAGTGAAGAAAAAGATAAACTTAAGACTAACTCAAGACCGCCTCGCATCTATTTCATACAGCTGAACCCGAGATCAATCGAGCTGGTTTTTGATGTTTTCGTCTGTAAAAACGCGTGGACCGTGGATAACAACTCCAATATTCATAACATTCTCATAGATATCGGCCATAACATCGTTTTTTTAATTAAATTCTACAAAAAATATGTTTCTTAATTACATTTTGAGGTACTGAATCATATACGAGCAGGTAACATAAATGCCGTATTTGCCAGTTACTGTGTTCATAACATGTTGCACCTATATGCAACATGCTGACAAACCTAACCATGAACGCAGTATTTACTGTAGTTACTGCATTCATATTAGGTACGCATTATTTGCATGTACTATGAAAACATATTATAAAGTGTATAAAGTACACTATACTGCACATATACTATGTGCAAGGCTTAGATCGCAATTGCTGAAATATGACAAGAATGACGTATTGGCACATACTGCACTATTGTTATGTAGCAAGTCAAGCTAGAACGAGTGTTCACGTAATATTTTGTTATTAAGTGCTATTACTGCGATTATGTTATGTGAATAAAATAAAATCTGTTCTTTACTGCGTTTATGAAAATTAGTATCTCGCCTCCTGTGCCAGATAGAAGAAAACGGGTCTTTGATTCTTGTAGAGCGTGATGTCAGCATCTCAAATATATAAAACAACTATAAACACAGTAAGTGTTACTTACTGCGTTTATAAATTGTGCGGCAGAAAGTACAAGAAGCTTAATGCAACACAGTTCTGAATCAGGGAAGAGAATCGAACCCAAAACCACACGGGATACTTTAGGTACAAGTCACGATGCTTTCGAAGATGGGTAAACCGCATTTAAACATTGGTTACGGTTCTAAAAACCGAGATTAAGCAGTCAAACCATTGCATTGGTATAATATTATCTTAGTCATTATGTTCCGTGTTTGTTTCCCCATATTTATTTTTAAATGTTCGGGACGGCACTTATCTAATTAGGCGAAGCATCTCTGTTTCTCCATTTGGGAGGTGCATGCCGCATTCGCTGCAATATCGTGCGCGTTTTTTCTTCAGAGTGCTGAGTCTGCTGAGTACGACACGCAGGGACCGAACGCGGCGAGGAAGTAAACGCGGGTTTGTATGGCATAGTGGTCGAGGTCTCTGGTCTCTGGAGGCGGGTAGACGTAACCGTTTTTTTACTATAGAAGTCCGCGTTTACTTCCTCATTATTTTTGACAAAACCTAGGTACTATAGTAACCTACATAATTCGAACGTGAAATTTTAAAAGAAACTGGTTTCATGCAATCCCATTTTAATTTCTTTTGAACGTGTTGTGAAGAGTAAAATCTCCATCATGACCTTTTGCCGCCATTTTGGGGTACTGCAAAATACTTATGTTATGATTTTTTGATGTAATGATTTTTTTACTATTTCTGTTTAATTAGATTGCAAACCTAGCTCCCGTTGTTGGAACGTACATCACTTACCCCCGAATTCACAAACACCAATCAAGAACAAGCAGTACTTACAAGTAAAGCTGCCATTTCCGTTTGTGAATTCGGGTGCTAATCCTATTATTCTGAATTTTTAAACAAGATGGCAACCTTTTTTATCGAGCAGCGCGCATCGCGAACTAGACCGCCATAATGTTCCTTGGTCCGTGATGCAATCGAGTTTAAAAATAAAAAACGTTTGTCGCCGGCCGGCGCCGCGGCCCATTGCCCATAGACAATCAGAAGAAATATGGTCGCGCTTTTCGGAAGTCCTCTGTGACCTTGATACGGAGTAATTCAATAACTATGCATTCGCGGAATAGGTACCTAGTTTTTTTGAGACACTATTTGATCATTATTCTTAGTTATTATTAAGTTTAATGAGCAACCATTGTAAGAGAGAGAGACCACAGTCCTTTAATCACTGTCCATGACTCCGTCCAATTTTTTAACTTTTTTAACCCAAGTCATTTTTTTTCTCTCGGATGTTCATGTTTAAAACATTCCAGTACTTCATTAAAAAGATTCAAAACGCCTAATTATAATTACGTTTTACAGTACCTGGAAAAGCCACTGATCCATGAAGGATTATTTTTTGGGAAAGGTGACCTTTGCTTATAGGTACAGCCGAAATGTACGGTCATCGGCACATCAGGGCATCCATTTCCGGTTAGTCCTCCTTGCTCCATGGCAAAGAATGTCTTGGCAGTGCAAGATAAACGGATATGGGTAGCCTGATGTGCCGTTGACTATAAGTACCCACCGAATTATGCCCATCCTTCCTAAAAACGGCGCAGACTTGATCACTGACCGAAAGTATAATTAAGATTATGTCAAAAGCGTGGGTAGAGTGTGTTGAATTATTTAATTATTTAATTACAATAATCTAGATATTAAGCTTTTTGCATTTGCAAAAAGCTTAATATCTAGATTATTGTTCATCATTATCATCATCAGCAGCCGCAAGAAGTCCACTGCTGAGCATAGGCCTCCCCTATTGATTTGATTTCCAAAGCGCCCGTTTACGTGCGGCCTGCATCCACCGGAATCACGCGACTTCAATCAGTATTTTTTTTAAAACTGTCTTTGCTGCCGTTGATTGTAACTATTCAGAATAATTCATTTGTCTTATTTTTAATCTTGACACTTTTCATGTTCTAATTAATCACAGTTAAAGCTCAGACTTCCTTCCCTTGCAGGAAGACCGTCAACATAATTGTTATTTATAGCGTTTCGTAATCTTTCCCGAAAATCTTAGTTAATCCAACAGTAGTAATAGATTAAAATTATCCAATTTTGCGCTAAAGGGGCCATGAAAACACAATTATACAATCAATGTAACTACATATAAGTACTACCTATTCCTTTGTAGGTGTTTTACGTAGGTGGCTCAAACTATTTGTTCCTAGTATACATCCGAACCTGCAGCGAAATGTAGACTTTAACCCACTTGTTTTAAGTTTGAAATGGTGTGATGTTAAGCCGGAATGGGTCTTTGAACATAAATGTCACTTATAAGAGCTATCTGTCTCAATTTACATTCTGGTACGTATCTGGGACATCAAGGGACGCCCCAGATTGGAGTTAATGTTTTTAAGTAAACTATACAGGGACAGGCCATAAATCTTGGTTTAAAGTTACCTACGGATGAGACGAGATTGATACTTGAAGGAATTTCGGGTTCGGTAGCAAAATAGTGAAACGGAGACGTTTTCACTGCACACTGGACATTATTTCACACAGTGCCATCTAGACCCAGAATGAGCAACTAGCTTGTGCTGTGGGATACTAGACAACGGATAAACCTACTTAATTAATTTTTGAAGATACAATACAATAGGAAACACCCAGACCAGTACAAACAGTCATGTCCATGCACACAAATGGTTGTACTGTGCGGGGATCGAACTCGCGACCACTGGTGTACGGTGGACGGCACATCACTCTACCCATTTCCGCTCAGTCCTCCTTGCTCTATTGCGAAGAAATGACATTTGGCAAGAGCGAGAGAAAGAACGGAAATGGGGTAACCTGATGTGCTGTTGACTGTACCTAATAGCCCATTTCTGAACCATTACACCAAATCGGTCGGTTTTAGTGTGATTTTGACGTTTATGTGTTACAGTTCTAAACATCAATAAAAATATTTCTTTCGCAAAACACAATAGGGTATTACACCATTTTTTGAAAACTGATTAAAATCAATCTTTGGGCCGTAATTTACTACCAAAAATTTTATTTTAATTTTTAAATAGCGATAGATGGTCTAAATTTATGTTTAAAATTAGGACTTGACTTTGACGTGCGAAAACGCTAGCCGCCATGATGTTTCTCCGCGTGACGTCACTCGGATAGTAAACAAGCAAACAATACGTACAACATTAATCATTTAATCTGAAAATAATGAATTCTGGTCCATATCATTGGTGTCTGGTTAATGAATGCAAAAACACAAGTGTTAAAACGCCACATAAACTATGGATTCAAGTGCAGAGTGATATCAAACTGAGAAATACTTGGTTAAAACTGGCTAGAAGAGATCCAGAATCATTATCCACAAAGACTAGACTGTATTTCTGTGAAGACCACTTTGATGTAAGTGATAAGAACTATAAATAGTAGAGTAATAATCTAACAGGACAGACAAAGAACTAAATATGAGGCTTAACCTCTTATTTAGTGGTTTTGTCTGCACCTAGTGCATTTATAGGTTTAGTTTTTGTACATAAGTTATGTAATATTATTTCATGTTTTAGCTGGAAAATTACACAGGGTATAAATTAATGGGTTCTGTCAAACGCATTCGGATGAAACCAAACTGCGTACCATCCAGAGTTGATTGCCAAGTGGAAGGGAAACATAAGTTAACACCAAGTGAACCTCGACCTGCATTTAACAAAAGGCAATGATTTTCTACCATAATGGAAATTGAAGAAACTATGAAGAATAAGGAATGTGATATCTCATTACCTTCTTGTAGTCAAGGTACTTATTTCCTTTTGAGTTGTTTATTCAACATTGCCACTTAGACCAATATTACAAACATTGACTAAACTTTTCTATTATTTTCAGATTTTATGGTTCTTGGAATGATTAAGAATAATGGTAAAGCAGTCCGAGTAGCACCAACTCAGGAACACAAATCTATTCAAGTCTGTCGGATGACACACTCCGTTATAATAAATATTTTAACTAAGAGTAATTGTTTTATTGTTTAGTTTAATATTATTTGTATGAAACATACAATTAAGTATAATTTATGAATTTATCCATAATATTTCGGCATAAAGGTAGCAATAAAATAACATTTTTTTTATAAATTGCATATATTTTGATAAATATCTACAGAAATGGCAACTATTATCTATGAGTGCACGACGGGGTTTCGGTTCGGCGGTGTAACCACAAAAAAATTCAACACTATGTTTGCAACCACCTTCTGATCAGGCACAATCGTGGCACTTGACACTAGTCACAGATTCTTCCTCTTCATTAACAATACTGTTACTGGTGATACTGCATATGGCTTGGTACGCACTTTATGTTCAGGGCATACCGTACACTTAACCAAGCACATGTTTTGAATTCGCTTGACCTGCACATAGCCTATTGCGTCGTGTATTTAACATTTCTCAACTCAGCAAAACAAAAATCGGGATTGGACACAAAGAAGTTCGCCACCATTAACGAATCAATTTTTGGCAGATTTGTACTATCTGCTTTTACAAAACCGTCTTCCATGATGAAGTTTTGATAATTTATCCAATATAGTTTGAACAATGTAGACTAACAACCAAATAACTGAGAAAAATTAAAAATTTATCGCAGAACACAAACGAAAAGTTACTTGTTTACTATCGGAGTGACGTCATATCGGATTCCAAAATGGCGTCTGCTGTTTTTGACATATTAAGAACAGATTAAAAAGGTCGATTCTTAAAATTAAATTATTAAATTAATACATTTGATTTTGGCGAAATATCAACGTTTTTCTATTTATTTTGTTCAAAATCTATCACATGAATGCATTTTTATATTTTTTCTTTCATGGTGTAAAATACCCTATTACCAAATAGGTAGGTTATTAAAATAACTTTCTTTTTGTCAGTAACTAGGTAGGTTAATAATGTAAGCTACCCTTTTCCGGTTAGTCCTCCTTGCTCTTTTGCAAAGAAATGTCATTTAGCTAGAGCAAGTTAAAAAGCGGAAACGGATAGCCTGATGTGACATAGATATCATCAGAGGTGGCATAGATTTTGCACATAGAAATGCGATAGCCTAATTCAAATAATTAACTCGAAGTGGGATTGGATTTTGGTGTTTTGTAAAACTCAATAACTACGCGAATGTGATCGTTTGAGCGAGCGTTTCCATACAAATGAGGAAGAATACCAATTCAAGATGAAGCCAAAAGACGATTCAAGTTGGAGGTTTTTCCTAAGCGAGATCGAGATGAGATTTGTCGGTAGCCAGAATTGCATAGTGCTATGCAATTCTACCCCTCCTCAGGGGCGGCATTCAGTATTACTTGGACACATTACTTCAATCATCAATACGCTTCACTCTGAATTAGTATTTTCACTCGTCACACACATTTTGTCCTATGTAAATAATTAAATAATGTTATTTGGCTCAGTTATTTTCTCTCAAACGATCACAGTTGCGTGCAGCCTGACACGCTGTTGACTGTACCTATGTCACACCCTTACTACATCTGCTGGAGCCAGTTGAATAGGTGTCTACGTCTAGGTCTAGGATAGGTAGATCTAAAATAATCTGTGACCTAACGTTCTAAACCAGTGTAACTTGTAATAATAATACTGCTAAGCATTTCATCCCACACCCTCATCCGGTTGCCATAGCAACGCGCCAGGTACTTAGTGCCCATCGATAACCTAGTGCTCGCGCAAGAACGAGACGGGCTTATGCGGATGATTCGCTGGCTCTTTCTGGCAGCAAAAATCGAAGTCTGGAAGCTGTGCCACGCCCTGCGGTAGGCTAGCAGGTAGGTAGGAGGGACGGGTGGCACTAACTTTGGTTAAATGGTTTAGTTAAGGTTGACCGATAGTTAATGCAAACGTCAGTAGCGGTAACAGATGACTTGGTTAAAAGGGTGAAAGACTTCGTTAGATCCCACAACTGGCCTTTTTAGTCATTTATTTTGGTGGCCTATGTTCAGCAGTGGACACCGTGTGGCTGATAGATAGTGACGAAGGTGAGAACAATTTAGAATTGCGCAATAAAAATAATTTGCGAGTTAAGTCGTACTGGGTACTCACATTCTAGTGGCTGGACATTTGAATAACCTATAATAGTGCATAGTCAGCGAGAATTAACACATGTAAACCTCGAGTCTATTAGTCCAGTCACGGTAATAGTAAGTACCTATTATCCCATTACCGTGGTCCAGGTGGGTTGCTCTATTGTAAAGGAAACGCTTTGCCCTTTCTTTCTTAACCGCTTTCCGCAATATTTTTAGTTCCCTTCACCTAAAGAACGCAAGAAGAAAGACGGTGAAGGGTATAGTTATTTTTATAGAATATAATTGAAGAACCCAGAAGCCCACATTTTGCCGAGGGAATTTCATCCCGAAGTGGTAAGGGAGAGCCTAACGCCGTTATCCGGGTTGCTTGCGTACTATTATATCGATGTTTTCCATCACCGGACAGTTAGCCGCAAATTGTAAAATTAACACAAAGTACCTAAGTGTGCGGCTTTGATCTTGCGACCATCAGTTTCCGAGCCAGAGTATTTAACCACAGGGTCACGACGCTTTCAAAATAATAGAATTATTTGATCGTTAACTATTACATGGCCGACAAAAAGTGTGAATCTAACGCCAGATTAGTTAATCCAGGGTTTCTCAAACTCTTGGCACCACGTACCCCTGTTAAAATTTCCAGGTGACAGCGTACCCCTAATTAATTAATTGCTCCCCCTCCCCCCCCAAAGAAAATAATAAAATTGACTATTGAAGAAAATAAGGTTTTTATTTTAAATAAAAGGTAACAAACATAGTGCCAAAAGAAATGTCTTTTTAATATTAATGTGATGGATGTGCTTGTTTCTTGTCGCAAAGGGATTCAATTTTAGGTGTAATTTTGGTCAAGCCGCCATTACGTAAATTTTGTCGCGTACCCCTTGCCCTCGAATGGCGTACCCCTAGGGGTACGCGTACCCCTCTTTGAGAAACCCTGAGGTAATCTAACCACAGTTAAACGCACGGTGGCGCCAGCCCAGGCTGTATTGATCGCGGAGCGTCGACCGCTCGACCTAGCTCAACCAGATCCCGCAGGCTGCCTAGGCTATACACATAGCACTACAGGCTATACACATAGCCTATAGTACAGGCTATACACAGGCTACGCCGGCAACGTGATTACTGCGGCTTTTGGCAGGGAGGGAGGATTTTATGATTGCTGCTGAATAAATGGAATTAGGCATATTTCTATTCAAATTAAATTTAGTTATTCATTCAAAAAATCTGCGTGGTCGGTAACCAAAATTTGTAAATAAAGTTTTTCAAATTGTTCAACACGTCGTACAATGATCCTTCTATGAAAGAGTTCAGGCTGAAGTACCTTTGACCTGCTGGCTGCTAGGAGGCCAAGCGAGGTGGAGGGTATTGTGTTGCTTTCCTCGGGATTCTACCCCCCTAGTTTTAGAAATAAAGAAAAAAACGCTTTACTTTCCTCAAGCCCAGCTCTCAAGTCTGCTTAGTGCTTCAGTCTCTAAAGTAGGACATATGAATTTAAGTTATCCTTACCTAAGTTGTTTGCCGAGCAGCTGATTCACAGAACAAATGACGTGTCTCTGTTATTGTATTAGCAGCTCACAAATAACATAAGCATCACCATCGCGACCTATATTTGGTCTCACTTGGTGCCCACGGCCACATCTGTAGTCACTGCACAGATAGCGAAGAGACATATTGTAAATAAAGGACATACAGTACATTTATTATGGCAAAAAGCATTGGACAGAAGTAAAGAAAGGTTCTTTTTAGGGTACACTTTGTGGTAAAAGTACCTACCTAGAATAAATATTAATGTAACTTTTAAAATCCACGCCGAACTTATTCAAATCTACGGCTTAAGCTAACTATCACACTTAATTGTTCTTATTTAAAGTAGGTAAATGACTTCCGAATTTATGGGGATTTTACTAAATTAAATTATTTTGTCTCACGTGAAACTAAGTATATTGTCTGTCTTTAAAAACCTAAAGCAGGGGTTGTGTATCCAGTCGTACTTTTTCATTGTCATTTTAACTCTACCAAATCTCAATGTTCATATTCATATTCATTTATTAATTATAACATGTGGTGTATAAAGATCTTAAATACTAAAATAAGTCGCACATGGACCCTGTAAGGGCACTATAAAATAGAGTAGGTAGGAAGGTATATAAACTTTAGTAATACACTTTATTTACACATTCATAGAGCAGAGTTGTTGCTTAGTCCCTTCATACGTTGTGTTGTGACGGAAAGGCTTTTAAATTTTGCCTTCGAAGGCGTAACGGCCGGACCCCCGGTCGTCAGAGAAACAAAATGGGTTGACGGAATAAAAAAAAAACAGTGATTTTAAAAGGTGAGTTAAGACTTTGAGAGCACAACCGTTCAAGCAGCTTTAAAAGCAATATCAAAAAATTGATTACCCAGCAATACTCTACCTAGGAGAAAAAATATTTAAACTACTTAATAGAGAAAACCTGACAGTTCAGAACTGCTTAATATTATATGTACGAAAATAAATTGTCCAGATTCTTCACGGTGGATAACCGTATTTCGTAGGCAAGCGGGTTAGCGAATAACCCAGCTAAACTGCAATGACATAACACAATGATTCGTCGCACCCACACGGCAGACACGGCATTCAGGTTTTCGGCAGCCTCCTACTCACACAGTCACCAACCAGAGGATATACTGCAGGCTATAGGTAGCCTCGAGGTAAAACTTCCACAGCTAAAAATGGACCTCTATACAATATTATAAAAAGAGATAGATAGGTTACTTCTAAAAAGTGGCACCCGAAATCATAACTTTCGAACACCTGAGCAAAGCATTGACAGTTTGAGTATAATCATACTATCTTGTCCACACGGTCATATTATAGGTTTGTACGCTAGGGGACAATTTTCGACTTCGCATCGGTACTGACATAACCTATCTATCTCTTTTTTATTATAATATCTATCCTCCAGACCTCCGCATCTACAGACTTCCAGAAATGTCTCTGAAACTGGCCGGTTGTAGTACCTACGGTTGATTTGGGCACACTGAAACATTCAGCAGTCCACATTTACCGAGGGAATCTGAACGCAAGGTGGTAAGGAGCGGTCCTACCGCAGTTTTCAGGGTTGCTTAGTTAAATTTTACAATGAACATAGTGTTAAGGCCAGTCTTGAACTCGGGACCGAGCCACAGTGTTTAACCACTGGGCCACGACGCTCGCCTGTAGTCCTGTTTTAGAAATGTTATCATAGATAATTTATCCTTTTTGTAACAAACTGTACCTACATAGGATTATTAAATCTTTATTTTCTATTTTAAAAACATACCGTTTAAGTAATGAAACCCAGAAAAATACATTTGGTCTTGGGCTCAGGCGGGACTTGGACCAGCGTCTTCCCAAAACCGAATGTTTGTATCTGGGTTTCCTATATTTAGTAAGATGATAATGCATTATCCCTAATGCTGAAATAAAAATAACCTTTGCCTTTTTTTAACATAGGAGGGCGCCAAAATGAGGTCTATAACTTTCTTATAACAAACCAAAATGATACTGAAAGCATAATAATATTGATTCACGAAGCAGCTTCAAGACTCCCATTTACGGACTCCCCAAGGTTATTATAACAAGTTTGATTTCATTGAATACAATACAAGTAGGTTGTTTTCATGTAGTCATACCGAATAAGTATTCATTCACAGCTCGTTCATCGCCTTGGCGCTGTAATTCGTAACCGCTGGGTTCGAACCCGCACTGACTAACCGGCCCGCCCACTGCTCCTGCAGTAAAAGTTGCCTGTTCAATGACATTGTGGTGGAGATGTTCTTATGTATTGTAACTCAGTTGTGCTTATATAATTTGTGTTGTGTCAAAACGAGATAATACAGGGTGTCCCAAAAAGTCGTTCAAAATTTAAAATGACAATTCAAATATACTTACCAGTTACAAAGTACTTTCCAATCGTCAAATCTAACTCACAAAAAAAAGTGTCAAGCCGAAGGTTGGAGGTAGAACATTCCTAGGGCTATCCGAATCACCCTCATCACATCCCAAGTAACATTTTATTCGGGCCTAGGTTGTAAAAAATGCCTTTTGGTTTTATATTAGTCCTAAAAAGGTTAACGTTATGCTATCTGATCATTTTAAGTACTTGAGAATGATTAGTAAGTTTTACAACTAATTGTTTATTTTTGCAACCTCGGAGCCACTGACAAGAGTTTACATTAACGTTATGTTGACTTGTGTTTCAAGAGCATATAATCCTAGGGTCTTATAGTTTTCATAAACTCCTGAATAGGTTCTAAAAAGGCTAGCAAAATGCTTAAGTTAGACCTGAAGGTTTAAATTTAAACTTTGATGCAACCATAAAGTTATGAAATGTTGAAATCGCTTATAAGCAATTTTTTAAACCCACTTTTAACCTTTAGGCTTCGGCTTTTAACCGTTAGGAATTCGTAGTGAACAACCAAACCAATAAGCTATTTTCATAATTTAAAGGCATGTTTACAGTTCTACAAGAATATTTTAAAGCTTTAAAGGCATCTCTAAAAATTATCAGTTGTCTCCGTGACTTCTCCATGAACCGATACAGGGTGATATCGAAACAACGGAGCGGAAGTTTTCAACGTAAAGTACGAAAGAATCTCTGAAGCCAATAGATTCATCTAAACTAAATATTTACTGTGTCACTGCATCTACTGTCAATCAAAATGATTTAATGTCTTATGAAACTATCTTCTAATGGGGCCTACAAGTGAAAGCTAATCTTAGATGGCGGCACCATAGCATGAACCCTTGTTCATCTGTGGCAGTGCGATAAACAATAAAAATTGCCCCATTTCTTAATAATTCCCCACCTTTAAACATGTATTCCACTTGTAAAATAAGAAGCAAGTTGAAAGAAGAACTAAGAAAAAGAGGCGCCTCTTTCCGTGGAAGGAAAGCAGCCCTAATTAAATGGAAATTTGTGTTCCATGAATTCCTTCTTATTTTTTCAATTTAAGGTCTTGGAACTTGCTTTTAAGTTTATTAAATGTTAGACTAGCCAGTGTGTAACCATTTTATCATTTAGTAGTAGTAGTAGTGTCATTAGTAGTAATGAAAACACGAAACTTCATACTACCTAGTTTTAAAGAGTTTGAGGTATTATAATAGAAGGCTCGAACTTTACTCTCCTTATTGCTTTGGGCCACATTTTTTAAGTTGCTCATCACGGGGAAACTAGTGGCTTCTAGTTTCTTTGCAATTTGGAACACATCACCCGGGAATTTGTGTGTTATTCGTCCTCAATTATGAATTCTCTACAAAATTCATACAAAAACGTCTTTGTTATTGGTCTTTGCTCTACTAGCGCCACTTTGATAGTTGCACGAACCATTGTCAGACATAAAATGCAAACTGATCAGGGTTTCATGCAATGATTATACTGTGTTTATTCCACTACTTTATGCCCATAAAAATAAATTCTTTTGAAAGAATTCTCATAATCTTTTTATTCATAAATATTATCATAATAAAGCTTAATAATCACTTTAACACCACAAATACAGCCTGTATAAGCTGTTTGTGCTCGGGCGCGGCGGGGAAGTCTTGAACTACTCTTGGGAATAACCTTATAGCTAAATATTATAACGGAAAAAGCTTTGTAATCTTAATTAGCTCCGCACATTTACCTTTAGCTCTTATTTTGGACAAAATTAAGAGCTACCAGCTATTACAGTTCTGGAAAGGTTATTCTTAGGTTAGTCTAATGCTTTCTAATAATTTCTTTACGCCGGCCATATTTTTTTCACTGAAATAAAAAAAAAACTAACCAAAAAGCAATATTTTCATTCATTAAGCCAACATTAGGTATCGTGTGCTATACAGTTTAAAATAAATGTTTTTCAAATAAACTAAAGCTTTATTTCTAATGCGATTACCTAATTTCATAATTATTTTTTTCATTGAAAAATCTTCGAAATTCTAAACTTACGAAAGGCCCGTTTCGTATACAGCACTATTAACCTAAAGTTTCACGATGAAGTGCCGGCCGCACGTTTTTTTTCCATTTATCCTGACTTTACTTTTAATTTTTAACACTGCCATTTTGTAATTTGGTATAACGGTAGGATGGCGCCATTAAAAAATTGTTTCAAGTCCACAATGGATGTTTCTGTGTAAAAAAATCTTACGCAGAAACATTTTAAAACCCGAGAGTCCTGGAAAGGTATTTATTCATGTCTATGGAAAACGTTTTAGGTTGTGATAGGGTTAAATCAAGTTACTAATTGAGAGCTTAAAGGCTTCCTTACAAGGTTATATTAACGTTAAATTATAGTTGTGAAGGTTATATTTAGGTTCTGTGCAAATACTTCGAAAGGTTCTGGATTTGAGCTTCAGGTTTGGCTGTAGCTCTCCGAATGGTTCTGAAACGTGGGCCCTTTTTGCACACAGGAGGTTAATATAAGGTTAATTTAACGTTACTGAGCCTAGTAAGACTTACGAGAAAATTTCCATACAAAGGTTTTAGAACCTTTTCAAAACCTTTTTAAAACCCAAAATGTTACTTGGGATGTGTTCAGCGTGACACTACTTTTTGGGACACCCTGTATGCCTGACCTATTCGGCGCAAAAGCATGAGGGGCCCATGGCGCAGTTGTGACAGCATCGGCAACGGTTGCCCTTGTGAAGCAACACACTCTGGGTCGAGAATGGGATAGGTTGGGTGACCCCCAACGAAAGCACCTTAAGATGTTGGTCTTGGCTGATGTTTGTCGGAGGCCTTAAGGCGGCTTGAAAACATCTGTAAATCCCTGTTATCACTCCCCTCCAACAATGCGATTGCGCACTGCGATGTTGGGCTTAATACTCGTATATCTACGCTTAACGAAATATAGGCTTGACTCTCACTATCCCCTTTATTGAATACGTTCATAAAATGCTATTTACATAATCAGGAAAAAAATACCTAATCAGAACTTAGTCACATAGCAAACAAAACATGTACCTACACGAGTATTTGTTCACAAAATACTCTGCGGATTGAGTCATCCCCGTTCAACCCCTAATTCTCACCCCAGCTCCCCAGGGTGTGTCTGCATTACCGAATTGAATTCCAAACCCGAGGTGACGCAATGGCTGACTCACCCGGTATGACACACCCTCCCGTAGCGATCCTTTACTAAGGGAATAACTATTCAGTTAGTAAAAACATTATTAAGCACGAGTTAGTAGTTGTTTTGAAAAATAACATTTCAAAGTAACTTATGCTGGCATGAGTTAGCTGCGTTGTAGTGAATTGGCGGGTTAACATAACATAACATACTGCCTTTAAACGTGCCACCGCTGAGTACAGGGTGGCATTCCGGCTAACATCACTTCACATCTCGGTGCTTCACGCTTACTTCAATCATCAATACGCGTTACAAATTCGTATTTTACCTCATATTGTATGTAAATAATTTAAAAATGTTATTTGCCTTAGGTCTCTTCTCTCAAACGACTACAGTCCCAAAGAAACTGAATTCGAAAGATAATCTTTCTAAAGAAAACCAGTAAAAGACATTTGGTCATGTTGGCATCAGGCAGGACATGAACCCGCATCTTTCGCAAGCCGGGCGACTGCACTACCAATTATGCTACCGAGACCATTAACAGACCGGCCGAATCTTTCTGGTGTATTTTTCGAAAGATAACTTACCACGAGCGAAGCGTGTTTTGGCGCCAACAGGAATAGGAAGGTATCCTAGCAGGCCTCAACTCGACATCCAATTGCACCCGAGCGAAGCCGGGACGGGTCGCTAGTCTAAGTATATATTTTTACCATAAAGGTGGTGGAGAAGAAGTCCTTCTCTTTTAATTACCAGTACACTGGTTAAATCCTAATCCTTCCATTTCCTATCTGACTTCCAAGAATCTATTTTATTGGCACTAGACCATATAAGTCCACAATTGTTACCAAGTGCCGTCACCCACGCATGATCAGGATACCATATTTGGCTACCGTGGTGATTGTATACTTTCCTATCGGCAAGTTATCACTCTGGTAGATTATCTTTTCAGAATATTGCCTGGGGCATCAGTTATGTTTTTTTAATTAGATTCAAGACAGTTATTGCACAAATTTTGATGGCTAGATTAAGAGGTTATAAAGTTAGGCGAATTATTGATCGTGGGTGGGTATTTGCAACTGCTAATTATTTTCATTAGTTTTATTATTTACTGTTTTAGAGAAGTCCGTGGCGCAGTTGGAATCGGCAACGATCTCTCCAAGCTCTCACCAAGTTATAAAAAAACTAGTCTTCTGTCGCAGTGCTGAGAGACAGACGGATATTAAGCGCAAAGCTACAGTGAGTACCTACACAGTATTGATCTGGCGCCTGCTGGCCGAGTTCTTATGACACAATATGCGGGAATCTCTGAAGAAATAGCTGTATCTTTGCAGTGCCGGATTAGGCTAGCTTCATCGATCTTACAGCCATTAGACTCTTGCTACGCTATTTTGCCATTTCTGGCAACGCCAAATCTCATCTCGATCATGATCATGAAAAAAGGCTAACTAGATTGTATTTTAACGTTTTGTAGAACTCAATTACTACGTGCATATGATCGTTTGAGTGAAAAGAACTAAGCCAAATAACGTTTAAAAAATATTTTCAAGGAAAATATCAACGCAAGGTGAAGCCAAAAATCAATAAATACGATTACAGTAATCGTATTTATTTATTGTTGCTTAGTTCTTTTCACTCACACGATAATATACGCGTAGTAATTGAGTTTTACAAACCGCCAAAATACAATCCAACTTCATATTCGTTGGATGTGCAATTGCAGAATGCCACCCCTGATAAGAAACGAGCGGGGTCTGTCATAGCACGAAGAACTGATGGCCATTGGGGCCAAAAAGTTCTCGAGTGGAGACCATTTGAGGCCAAACATAGCGTGAGACGCCCACCCGCACGGATGACATCATAAAGGTCGCAGTTTCGGTAGATCCAGGCCGCAGCCGCAACTGCAGCTCTAGAAATCGATGGGGGAGGCCTATGTTCAGCAGTGGACATCATGTGGCTCTTGATGATGGGGACTGTCAACGAAGACTTCGTCGATAGAGGCGCTAGTGTAGGGGGAGGTCTCCGGAATGCACGAAAGATGAACAACATTTTAGCAAGCTTTGACAGCGTACCCACACCCACTAAGCTACGAGTATGTTTGAAATGCTGGAGAGTGGAAAGAAAAATCAGGTATTCCAAAATTAATCGACCAAGATTGCCGATTTTGGTAACCAAAGGCCTCTGCATTGATTTTGCTACGGGCCCCGCTCTCGCCTAATCCGGCCCTGGAGCTTTTGGTAGTAGGCTACGGGTTTGAATAGCTAAGACCATAACTGACAAATTCTTGAGTTCGGTCTAGGTGTTCCTTTTAGTGTGATGTGTATTTAGAGTGATGTGTTTTAGGAAATATCTGAGTACTTCTCACTCACGCGTCAATCCAGTAGATCACTATTTAAACTTTTATTAGGTAAAGAAAAACGGATAAACAGAGTTCCATGTTGTGGAAATGCCCACCTAATTTTTATTCCATTTCATGAATCACACACTACTTTACCACCCATTAAATCTACTTTCGTATATTGACATGTAAAACAATATACTAACTTGCATAACAATACAGTGTACAAGTGTTTATACAATTTGTTTGCTTGTAGATAATATGCCAAGTTTATTGTAATTTTCGCTATGCGAGGAAAATGACTAACTTAATAAGAATCAAAATAAATCCAATATTTTTCCTTCTATCGCGCTACAAGCTTCATAATTAGGTATACATTAAACTTTCAAACATAACATATCCTTACGACCATTTTAGTCGAAGACACTGACACTGATTGTTTCCGTTATGGCCTACGGATCATTCAGAAGCCAACATTTCGCCAAGGGAATTTGAACCAAACGTGGTATGGGTCGAGTCTACCGCCGTTATCCGGGTTGCTTGCGTTTCAAGTCGCTGTTTTCCATCACCAAACTAAACGAATGAAAGCAGTGAATTTACTATTTTTCTGTCACCCCTCTCTGTTACGTCAGCGGTCAAGGTTTATGGGCTCAGCCGCTATATTAATTGAATTAACAACATAACTCTTACTATGGTCGTTAACACGCGTTAAGCTGGCTATAGCCTACCTATAGACTATATTGTCCGGGGCCGGCCTAACGGTATAACAAGATGTCAAAACACCCGAAAAATAACGCCTAGAACAATTTTGGAAAACAAGATTTTCCGGTCATGGCTTAGAATTTGCCAATTATTGACATTAGGGAGAACACCCTTGTTCGGCGCCTGCAGATAAAACCCAAAAAATGGCTGTCTGTTAGATATGAACGTTCGCAAGGTGGTTTTTCTACTCATATGACGTAGATACCTATATCTACGGCGGAAAACTGGATAGCGTCAATATAATTTTTATTTTTAAATGACGTTAGTCAATCGTCCTTATGCATAAAAGTCAACAAATGCTTTATATTGTCGCATGATCCACATGCGTCATAACTTTACCACAATGATAATAGGAATACCTAAGGGGAAACAAATCGCTATATAAATACGACAAAACTACGATCAGTCCTCAATCCTTTGTGATTTGTTAGTCCTTGCACAACGATCTATAGTTATCTTTTAATTCTCATGAAACGTGGATAACCTAATAACTTTGGGAGGAAGAAGCAAGTACTAGAAAGATTGATAACTTCAAGAATAATATTGGACTTAGAGGTACACATCTTAACCGATAGGTGCCGAGGTTGGAGTAACGTAATTGGAGCCCCCTGCATCACGGTTCCTACAAGACACCGGAACAGAAAATTCAAGAAATTGAAAAATGAAGTGGCTACTAACAGTTTTATTCTTATTCGCACTCTTGATTTCTGTTTCATTTGGATTTAGTATCAGGCGTCATGATTGCCCTGAGAATTTTATCAGGATTAGAGAGAGATGTTTACCAGATCCGAGCTTAGAATATGATTATTACAATATTTAGTAAGGCACTTGATTCGTGGCGTAACAATAGGGTATCAGAATGGGTGAAATGCCGAAGGGCCCCGGCCGGAAAAGGCCCCGGCTACGACCCTGGCCCATGACAATGCTGATAGCGGCACAGTAATAGAATATACATACCTGTTACATTACCTACGTTACATTACCTGTTTCTCTACCGGAACGTTGTCTGGAAGAGATCGCTTTTAGCGATAAGACCGCCTTTATTGTTCGTCCTAAACATCGCTGTGTAATTGTTTTCTTAGTGCAATAAAGTATTATTATCTTAGATTGTGATTGTCACTTAGCAGGCCCATATTAAGTAGTAAGTAGTATAAATTCATGGTATAAGCGTAAGGTGTATAGACTTGGTAACCAATGCTTAAAAAATGTGCAAAAAATGGTGGTCAACGGCATGACAGGTTACCATCATACATCTTCGGATAATTTCACCTTACTCTATTGCAAAGAATTTTCATTTGGCAAAAACAAAGTAAAATACGGCAAGCCTACGTTCACTGTATTATTTTCCTGTATTGTTACAAATTGTTTTAAGTAAACTATTTGCAGTTTAACAAAATGCCTGTTATTTTCACCAAATTACGCCAAGTTACCGACCCAGCTCACATATCCGTTTCATCAACAAACATTTTGTGATATTGCGGTAATCGAACCCAAGACTTCGCTCCGCTGCTCATTGCCACTGAGCTAACCGGGTCGTCCCTAGTCAAAGTTCCTAACCCCCGAATTCACCAACGACAATCAACGCTAAACACGCGCTCTCGCTCATGCTGTCCCTTTCAGTTCTATTGACATTTTACGGGACAGCACGAGCGTTTGTGAATTCGGGGGTAAGTAGGCCAAAAAGTCTAGACTTTAAGTTTCCATTCTAACAATAACATAACACTCACACCTAGTTTCTTTTTAAATATTAATTCCCTTACGAATTAGCTCATAGCGTGACCATTGAAATTTACTATAATGTCCTTTGCGAGTACCATAAACAAGCCTAATGAAGGGGTACAGGGAGTGGCGACATCGGGCGTCCTAAAATAAGTGCGATTTACACCAGACGACGCTACTAATTAAAGAGCAATATGCAATAAATAATAAATAAATATTTGGGACCGCTAACAAGTAGGTATCTAGGATCATTTGACACTTTTTTAATTTTAAAGTTAAAAGGTTGCTTTCCTTTACATTCTGTACGGAAACTATGTCTATCAGAGCTATTACTTTGGAAATTGCGGACTAATCAACGTACTTAATTGTTTCTCAACATGGACAGCCGCCTTCAGGTTTAAGTGATATTTGTCGAGAAGCTGTAACTACTGAGATAGTTTACTTAAACCTGAAAACGTCCCTTCTAACTTCAGCAGTAACAACACCAGACTCATCACATGAAAGCTTTTCTTAAGCGGGATTAAAACCACGACCTTTGCTGATACATAGGCAAGATCTCAACTGACCAGTCAAAACAAACAATGAGGCATAACGCACTTAATCAGAAAGAACTCAGAATACGTTCCAACTATTTTTAATTATTGCAAAACCTAAAGTTTCGTTCAGTGTAAACCGCACTTATCGACTAAAAATACGCCGTGATCGCGTACAGCGAAAGAGAACCAGAAATAAAAAGGGTAAAAGTTGGAATATTTAAGTGCAGAAACACATCTCTGATTCAGAGACGTTTTCAGAGCGATTCGACTACTTTTTAACGTTTTTTTTTCTAAATGACTACCACGGTTTGGCCGCTGATGATTTTGACAGCTAAGGGGTGCTTCACATCTCGGTGCTTCACGCTTACTTATATCATCAATACGCTTCACTGTCAATTAGTATTTTCTCTCATTTTGTATGTTAATAATTTTAAAAAAAAAATTGGCTTAGTTCTTTTCTCTCAAACGACCACAGTTGCAAATAAATTTAATTTTAAAGTTCACTCACCGCGAGCGAAGTGAGTTTTGGCGCCCGCCGGAATACCATAGCTGCTAGACTGTATATGGTTCTCATCATAGCTAAGGGGGGGGGAGGCTTCTAAATATCACTGCAGTTCAGGATTAAATAGGTAACTAAATCAATAAACTTAACTAGGAATTAGATTCACATAACCCCCTATATAGCCCCCAACTAAGCTAAGCCGGTCAAGGTAGCGGGAAGCCGTTGGATGCAGACAGCGCAGGACCGATCGTTGTGAAGATCCTTGTGGGAGGCCTATGCTCAGCAGTGGGCGTCGTTCGGCTGATATGATGATGATGATTAAGCTGAGCTATGACTCAGGCGTTTATTCAATCGTTTTGAAAATTATTTTAGATTCTTTTAATACCATTGCTAAATAAGTTTTCTTGTGGCTTAAAAAACAGTGCATTGCATCCAGTAATACCTACAATCCCCTAAAAATGATCGCAATACAAAACTCATGTGTACAAAAGGCCATAGGTCAAATTAAGTAAAACTTTAACAGGTCATGTCACCTTGTCCTGTTGCATTTAAGATCATTTTGTAAATGCTACTTTGATAATACTATTACCGTGACTGTACTGTAGAAATGGGGTCTCATTCACAAAGGCATTATCCTTTGTGCATGCTTTTTACCTATATGAATGAAGCCATAACAACAAAGCAATGAAGGTATAACTACCATGAACTACTTATTGAGTCCTTCGCCCTTTGCAATTCACAATTTTCAATTCCCTTTATTATACAGCCAGTTGTTTGCCTGACAAATTGCAGAAGATGATTCAAAATCACGTCAACGAATTATTTTTTGGGAAAATAATATTGTAATTGTGAAAATACGCATCTTGTGAATCGCACCAAATTCCATCAACTACCAAGCCGTAGCTAAGTATTCCTCTAATAAGGTAAAACAAAATTGCATAGAACACAGTTTGAGCAATGGGATTCTCATAGAGTAGCTTTTGCATTTGCACATCGAACACATGTCGCTACTACCTACTTACCCCCTTATTCATAAAAACTTAACAGCTCTTCAACAACACGTTAACTTTTGTATCGCTTTGTCTCTTTCATTCTAGTTGCTGCAGCCATTTGCGAGTAAGTGACATAACACGTCAATTGCTTAAACTATGCTTTAGCATTGCGGTCGTTTTATGAATAAGGGGGTTAGACAATATCTAAGAACGCATATGAAGTGAGCTTGTATTTTGGCGTTTTTTGAAACTCATAGGTAACTAGGATCTAACTAGATCCGCGAATTTGATCGTTTGAGTGAAAAGAACTAAGCCAAATAACATTTTAAAATTATTCAATTAGTTTCAGGAAAACGTCTTCCCAACGTTTGTTCCCCTGTTGCAGATTGGTCTATTAGGTAGGTAGGTACTTTTGTTTCTTTATTATGTAGGCCACGATGTCCTGAGATTATCTTTCTTCCTTTATTTGACTTTAAATAGTCGCCATTCCAGAACTTTTTCTAGTTTATTTATCTTAATAATTCTGATGTCTGTTTATTGCAAGTAAAACACTTTCAGTCGAAGTTATTTCAGCCCGGACCTAGGTCAATTCATAAACTAGATCTTTGACGCCTTTACAATCACCCTTTACATGTTTTGCCAAACCGGCTTAGTCCCTGGCCCTGAATTAAGGGGTTGAAGTAGAATCGTCAAGCAGATGTATAAATGCGAAAAACCAGTTTTATAACAGTGCATCCTTTACCGATGTCATCAATGTTTACGTCTTCGCGAAAATGCAAAACTCCTTGTAGAGTTGACGATCTGTCTTGAAGTTTGTCGCCTGCGCACGCGTCAGCCAATCAGAGCCGCGCAAGCGATCGCCGCGCGGAGGCGAGCTCTCGCTCAAAACTCCCCACTGCGCCCGCGCCTGCCCAGATCACATCGAGAGTGCGGTGTAGACACGTTGTGCGAAATAATTTATTCAATCCATAAACAAAATGAGAGAAATCGTCCATCTTCAGGCCGGCCAATGCGGTAACCAGATTGGAGCTAAGGTAATTTAACTTACACAGTATTTAAAAGAATAACATACAGCTATGCGAGTAACGGTCGTAAGAGAACCGTTATTTTTATTATCTCTATGGAATTCTATGGAAATTAATCGTTGTACCGCTTCACTTGACGATAATTTACCTTGTAGTAACTTTTTACTAACTTATCTTTACATAATGTAGTCGTGAAATTAAAAGAGGCGAAATTAAAATTTCTTGGCTGTTCTTGCATAGTTCCATTCACTCGGAAATAGAAAAGGAAAGAACTATTCTGAATTTGAAATTTTCACACATTCGAACGGTCAGGGTTGTCACTTAACGAAAAAAATTAAGACGTTTTGTTTTTGCTTATTTTTCATTTTTATGCTTTTTGAAACATTATCTATAAGTCTATTCACGTTACAATTCATCAGTAGTCAGGACTTATCCTGTTAAAGTTAATCTAAAATGCCAATAAATTTGTATTCACTACGTATATGGTAATAGTAGCCTATAATTACACGAGTTGTATACCTAATGCGACTTAGTTCATTCAAATTACTCGAATATAGGAATGCTAAAGGCACAAATAAATACTAAACAGTAGTCGGTAGTCGTACAAACAATCTCAACTTTTATGTGGATGACTTGGTTGAAGGAAGAAATATATCACAACTCCAAGTTGTTATTGATCAGTGTTCTAAAACCGGCAGTGACTCATCTACAACACTATTACTTCGCGATTTTAATTTATTAGTTCCAATTGACGTATTTATTAGTTAGCCGGTCCGTTGTCAAGGTAGATTGGGCTTAAATACCAACCAGTTTACTGTACAAGCTATTACTCAGTCGGTTTTGTTAGCCATTTCATTACAATGCCAGTGGCCTGGAAAACGTTTAGAAAATCAGCATACGGCAACCGAGTAGCTCATTATGTGGCATTATCGACTTTCCTATCAAATCTATCGGTGAAACTGCCTACGGTGGTTGAGTCATATACTTACGAGTAGTTACTTGAATGTTATTATGTATTGACGAAAAGACGTGATTTCTCGGTATTACGTAGATATTTGCCTTTCACAAACTTCAATGTAGTTTTTCGGAAACTCTACATCTTCTTTCTCTCAAAATACACATTAAATAGAACATTATTATGTAGTTTACGAACTAGTTTCACAGCTTAGTAGGTATTCAGTGGAAGTCCTTAGTGTTAGTAAATGTTTGATAAAGCCAATTATACGCTTCCTGATCCTAATATTTACTTTTCTAAATCATGTGTAAGTGATGACATCATCAGTGGAAGTATTTTTCTCTTAATTTAAGCTAAGTGTAACAATAGAAATTGAAAGAGTTCTTCTCAACTTCCGCATTACATTTAATCTTACTTAAAAACTATTTAAATGAGAGCTATGAATAGCTGACAATTAGACAAAGTAATTCTAAAACAAAAGAGAAATCTGTAGACGTACTATTGTTGCAAATTGACAAAATCTCTCACGGAAAAGGAACGGAGTTGTACGCAACAAAACCGATTGTTTTGAATTAAGGCCAATAAAGTCTTCGGCAATGTTTTTTACCGTAACATTAATTGATCGATTTACACGAAAACCGAAAACTAGGGCGAGTACAAATATCAGATCAGCAAAGATAAAATTTATCCGTCCGTTATTCAATTCAACATGTTCGCTAGTTTCTCTTCTTTTATTACATTACTAAGTATTTACAGCCATACAAGTCATTCGTTAGTCAGTTCTCATCATGATTCATTTCACGCCTTGGTATTCATCGGAAGATGTACTCGGCGAAGTATTTATAAATAAATACTGTATGAGTACGAAGAATAACAAGCTGTGTCAATAGTTTTCTTAGTAAGTTTAAAAAATAGCAAGGCATCCATTAGACTGATACGAGCTGCCAGTATGAACAAAACTGTATTGCAGCCATTCTACTTATAATTTTATAAGTATTTATTACCAAAAATGGATTATGATAAAGAAGAATCGAAATAAAATAAAACAACCTATCTACCAACCGCATCTCAATGTTCTACATATCTTTAAGGAAATAATTCTGGATATGTCTCCCTAAAACCTAACACAGTACAAAGACTTTGATCATGAAAGTCCTGAAAAGATTCGAATATCCTCTCAACAGTTAGCCTCAAAATCTGCGTAGGTATATTATTAGTTTATCTTGGGAGTGCCCAATGATATTAAGTACTTTTCGATCATTGATCTTGCCTATATCCAAATTGGGAGTATGTTTTGTGAACCATACATTTTAGCAGTTTATTTTAGTAGCAGACATGGCGATACGGGTAATTTCACTGGCTGATTGCTGACCGAAACAATGCCTTTGAAAACTTGATGACCTCAACAGGGTTTCATACTCTAATGATCATGATAAATTTAACAATGATTCATATAACTGAGATTCGTTATAGGCTGAGAGTTTTCAAATTGAGCTTTTGCGGAGTCTAATGTTTTGGTGATTTTAACATATGAATTCCCGATGCAGTTAGTATGTTACTTCTTTCAAATCTAAGTTCTGTTGAAGTCTTTAAACCATCGAAGGTGTCTTTAAATATTTTACGCAAATTTGTTGCTAGTTGTCTGCCTTTGAACTTCTTGGGCTCGTTTTGTCTTATCTAGTTTCCACAAGCGATAGAAATTAAATAACGAGAGATTACCGAGGGCATCGACCCGAGAGTCGTCGGCCGAACTTTATAAATAACTACCATCGCTTCCATAGCGGAGTGCACTCTCTTCCAAAGCGCAATATTTCAGCCTCAAAAACCGTTAAGAGACTTCCGACCGAGTCCAGCTCATGAATTATTAAGTTATGCACAGCTATAGTGAAGCAGGTGGCACGCAAGAAAGTCCATTGTATCATCTGTGTAGCCAGGGTTTCCCTTGCAAGTGGTACACAGAGCGGTCACACGCACTCTCCAACCTCTTATCTAGTTACAACTTGCAACTGAAAGCAACCTTTCTCGCCACAATCGAACAGCAACCGATCGCCTTTCACTTTTTGTTATTATTAAAAATCATCATTCTGTCATGATGTTTTGAAAGTATCTTGATAGATTCTTTAGACGGATCTTTACGTAATTTTTGAGAGCACACTCGATATCACAAATTGCGAAATCTTAAAATTCGCTATTACTATGATTTTAAATGCAACTCCAGTTCGATAGTAACCGATAATGAAGACATTTTCTTGCTAGATAAAATAGAGTGAAGTTGTTAAGTAGAGGTGAAATAGGCCGCTAGTTACAAAGTCAATTCGATTAGCATAACCGTATGTTTATTCGTCGAATCTTAAAGCCCTGAGGCGAACGAGCCGTATTAGTCATTTTACCATATAAGTCTGTGTCAAGCGAGGCACGTAGCCTTACCCACACAGACGCCCACTGATGACATCATGCCGATAGCTAAACGTGTGTACCTACACCTGAATTTTAATACATTTCAAACAGTCACTAGGCGTTACGTTGACTGTGGACTGTACCTGACTGAAGCCTTTTGTTCTATCAAGGATTTCTTTTCAAATTCTTCACATAACAGCCAAAATATACCAATGATGTTTACGTAGTGAGTCACTTATTTAGGTTTCGGCTTAAAGACAATTTGACCATATGGTCCAGCTGAAAATCAGGCCACGGATTTCGAGGGGCCGAAATATTGAATGTTAATAAATCGTAAGCTGTAAGACATTCACTACTTATAAGGAGAGATAAAGCGAGCCAAGTAAGGACGAGCGTGGGCGTCACCCGTCGCCAAGGCAGTGCATTGTACACGCCCGCCATAACTCAGCCATTGTCTTGCGTAATCCTCTCAAAGCGTCATTAAAGATGTATTATGTATCCTGTCTGCCATTTACGCGATGGTTCATTGAGCTCGCCTCCGCACACAACTTTCCATTTGTGTAGCACTACTCTAAAACTTATGGTACTTGCACTCGGTACGAGATATCACTTAGGGCATGCACAAAACCGGTTTGAAAGCGAGACGCACTTACAAACGACCGTACATCCACAGCAACTCGTGTTGGAATTTTAATAGATATTGTTCGAGCTTGCTCTTACAACGGTTTCTATAGCTAGTGCTTTTTACTTTGCAGTTCTGGGAGATCATTTCTGATGAGCACGGCATCGACCCCACCGGCGCCTACCACGGCGACTCCGACCTGCAGTTGGAACGCATCAACGTCTACTACAATGAAGCTTCTGGCGGCAAATATGTTCCTCGCGCCATCCTCGTCGACCTCGAACCCGGAACCATGGACTCTGTCCGCTCCGGACCTTTCGGACAGATCTTCCGCCCGGACAACTTCGTTTTCGGACAGTCCGGCGCAGGCAACAACTGGGCCAAGGGACACTACACAGAGGGTGCCGAACTTGTCGACTCAGTTCTTGACGTAGTACGCAAAGAATCAGAATCATGCGATTGTCTACAAGGCTTCCAGCTCACACACTCACTTGGTGGTGGTACTGGGTCTGGAATGGGAACACTCCTTATCTCCAAAATCCGTGAAGAGTACCCCGACAGAATCATGAACACATACTCAGTCGTACCCTCGCCGAAAGTATCAGACACCGTCGTCGAACCCTACAACGCCACCCTCTCAGTCCACCAGCTCGTAGAAAACACAGACGAAACCTACTGTATTGACAACGAGGCTCTATACGACATCTGCTTCCGCACCCTCAAACTGTCCACACCCACTTATGGTGATCTCAACCATTTAGTCTCTCTTACAATGTCCGGTGTCACAACTTGCCTCAGGTTCCCCGGTCAGCTCAACGCTGATCTCCGTAAACTGGCTGTCAACATGGTTCCTTTCCCACGTCTTCACTTCTTCATGCCAGGATTTGCCCCTCTAACATCCCGTGGAAGCAGACAATACCGCGCCCTTACCGTCCCCGAGCTGACCCAACAGATGTTCGACGCCAAGAACATGATGGCAGCGTGCGACCCACGCCACGGCCGTTACCTCACCGTGGCCGCCATCTTCCGTGGACGCATGTCCATGAAGGAAGTCGACGAGCAGATGCTCAACATCCAGAACAAGAACTCGTCGTACTTCGTCGAATGGATCCCGAACAACGTAAAGACCGCCGTGTGCGACATCCCGCCTCGTGGTCTCAAGATGGCCGCCACCTTCATCGGAAACTCGACCGCCATCCAGGAGCTGTTCAAGCGCATCTCAGAACAGTTCACCGCTATGTTCAGGCGTAAGGCTTTCTTGCATTGGTACACCGGCGAGGGTATGGACGAGATGGAGTTCACCGAGGCTGAGAGTAACATGAACGACTTGGTGTCTGAGTACCAACAGTACCAGGAGGCGACGGCCGATGAGGACGCCGAGTTCGACGAGGAGCAGGAACAGGAGATCGAGGACCACCACTAAGCTGATCCGTAGCTCCCCGCTTACAAAGTACATGCCATTATATGTCCTGTTACTTTTTGTTTAAGTAACATTAATTGATTCCTATAAATACTGAGTATTGAATAGACATGCTTTCTAACTGTTAACAGAAGCACGACTAAAAATTTCCCGGTCATGACATTAAAACGTGAATCGAAAGCATTTGTATTGATAGATACATTCCGTATGATTCTACAAATCCTTGATAAGAGCTAGATCTGAAATTTGTAAAGGCTGATCTATAATATAGACGACTCTTTATGTATTTATATAGAGTTTAAACGCCACGCCAAAGGCCAAACGTGAATAATTATATGAAGGCTTCAATAACCGAAGTTTATTACGAATACTATGATTAAAATTGTTTTGAACAATAATTTAATGTATATAATAAAGATTTTTATTTATTAATCAGTCTTTCTATGTCCTGTTTCCTGATATCTACAATCTTTCATTAATAAACGATAACATTGACTTGATTCTAAAAATAATACTCACCTTTGAAGACCTTGATCATACAGGTAATCTGTTAATACGACTAAAATATCTTGAAAACAGTATACGACAACACATATTTATCAATAAAATATGTTATTGCTTACGTAATTCGTCAACAAGCAAAGGTTCTTTTAATTTACGTATGTCAAAGTATGTCACGGTCAGAAAAAAGGAATAAATTCCCAGCCAGTGGGCAGTCGTTCTGAGAACGCAATTTATCGTCGAAATCTTATCAATAATTGAGGCAGTAATTTCCATTGACCAATTTAGGAGATACAAGTCTTGGGCAAAGGACCTACATCGGCACGCACCTGACCTCATCTCGTTTCTATATTTAGAGATGCACTTATGTATAACAACCAGTAGACGCTGAGCTACGTCAAGTAGACTTATGACCTGTGGCCGTACAATATTGCCATTATAACTGTTGCCGTAGAGGTCCCAGTTCGCTGGATGTGATAACACCATGATGTCAGCGTCATATTCATCACAAACAACGCTTATGTCACCACAGTTTCTGCAAACAGGTTAAAATATTTAAGTCGCGATGACATGTCTATTGGACACTGTATGTAAGTGACACGGTTAATAAGTTGGATCATCGCTTTCGCGCAAATATGCAAATCAATTCACAGAAGAGGTGATAACAAATGAGAGGCAATAAAAACAATGGTCTAACACTTGTAGTGAGTGTTAAAAACGCGAAAGTCTTTTTTTGTGCATCAATCACACTTAACGAAGCGTCGCATGAAGATGTAGCAGCCATTGTTATTCTCGTAACACCGTTTAATATTATTATTTTTGCAAACGCCTGGCAGATTGAAAAGACGCAGAGCGTTCGATCCGATATTGATATCTAGGAAGTTTAATTGAATTTTAGTAGGTATATCCATAGTTTTCTGTCCAAAAGATAACTTTTAGTTGGCAATGACTACCTATCTGAAGAAGAAATAGGTATCAAAATTAAACCAATGTTACCGCCACGCCAGAGGACTTTTCTTCCGAGATTATGTCCGATAGCTCTCCTAGTAACACCCCTATCGATAAAGTAATTACTTTTTTTAACTCGAAGGAGTCTTCAGATGTTCTCATACAAACGGTCTCGCACTTCACGCCTTATTTCTACAAACAACTTCTACTTCCATAATAAACTAACGATGCATCCATTTAGCTACCAAAAAAAAACATCATAGATTGAAATAATTAAGGGTAAGTTGCACCATAGTAGAAGTTAAAGTTAAAGTTTTTGTCAAATTTGACAATTTGACGTCATTTTTGCTTACCTGACCGGTACTTTAACTGAAATTTTGATGTTTGTTATTGTTAAAGTCAGATGGTGCAACCCAACCTAAGCAAAATGGTAGAAAGAACTGTAGATCGATATCGATCCGACTAAAGACGAATTTTGATCTAATCTTACTAATATTGATATTATAAATTCGAATGGATGGATGGATGTGTGTTGCTCTTTCACGTAAAAACTACTGAATAGATTTTGATGAAATTTTACAATAATATAGGTCATAAATCAGAACAAGACATAGGCTACAATTTATAAAGATATACCTATAATTATTATTTTTCAGACCACGCGGACAAAATCGCGAAGGTCGGTAGTTGCAAATAAAAGTATAAACGTTGCGTTTACACTTTCCATATCCCATCAACATTTGATGAAAGCCACTCAGGTGTCTACTTATCTTTTGAGCAAGTTGTCGCTGTCACAAAACACATAAATAATGTTTTAAATTGCAACACTCGCCATAATAAGCAGGCACAAAAAGTTACAAAACATCTTACAGACTCAGTCAGTTCCAAAAAAAGCCGCGAGTCAAAGTGAGTCATGTTTTTACTCGCTGCTTGTAGGTATTACCAATAATTCAACAATAATAATGTAACCTCAATGTATGACCTTCATAGGAATCGTGTTATAATAATGATGACATTATTGTAATTATTGACTAATTGTTGTTTTGTTTTGTTTTTTGACAGCCCTAATTAAAAAAGCAGCTACGTGAACTTTGCGTTTTTTTAGAACTTACATTATGGCTTCTTGTTACTAAAACCTAAAGTTTATTCTCACTTAAATATTGATGATAGGTGCGTGTTGGCTGATGGATGACCCTTCACCATCACATCACACTGATGAGGTTTTTCTCATGATGAGGGAATCTTGGCTTGGTCAAAAATAAAATATAAAAACGGAACTTAGTCTTTGACACACATGGCCTAGAAACGGAGTTTTACTAACTGCAGTGCAGTGAAATGTGATGACATGTTATTTATTCTTTATTGCACATATTGGTTTAAGTGGCGGACTTAATGCCAATAAAGCATTCTCTACCAGTCAACGGTAGCGTTGAAAACTGTATTTTTCTGACATTCTACCTCACCCTCTTCAAAGCAATTTCATGTAGCACGTCCTTATGTTCACCTGGCCACTGATAGCTGGCAGATGCCTCCCTTTCGACGTTGTACGGACAATCATAGCATTTATGACTAGGTATTCAAAATGTGAACCTGCTTTGGGCTCACACATCATATTAACGTGACTTTTGAAATGAAACGCAAAATTCAGCGTCGATCTTCCACTTAAGTATTTCTCTAATAGTTAAGTACTTAACAACTAAAGGTCCAAACAAATCGTCTTTAGTTCTGTCGCGACCTGCCAGCACTTACCCTGACAGATGTTGTCTTGTTATTTCACTAGCAAAGTGGGAGTGAGCGTGAGTGAGGTCAGGCGACGGATTATCCATTTTGTGGCCGAAGGTTGTTCCTGTCAACCCACGCAGTGGCGTGTCAATCAAACCAATAGTTCTTGAATGGCCGGTTGCTACAATGGGTAGGCTAGTGATCCTGCCTACTTCTTTGTGGTAATGTCCTAGCTTCTACATATATGAATGTACGTGCAACGTGTGTATACTGAACTATCGAGTTTCTTGCTGGACTCTTCTCGATAGAGGCAACATCCGAACCGGTAGTAGAGTTATACCACGTTTACCGTGGTTATACCCACTAGATAAGTTTCCAACTTTATACAGGTTGTACCAAAAAGTGTCAAGCTGACTTTGATAAAACATAACGTTTAAAAAAAACAAAAAACTGAAAAGCATGATTATTCAAGGTTAAAGAACCTTGAATAACTTTCTTTGGCATTAATGAGGACTTCTTGGCACTTTGTTTCTACTGAAAACCCTTTCAGGTTTTTGGGTCCCTCCCTCCCTACCACAATTTAGCTCTCACGTGAATATTTTAATGTTTAATTCGACTTGGTTAAAGTTATTTTGACGCTCTTTCACGTTTGTCTTCACAAAATGCGGGTTTTCGATAAATTTACAACGTAAAAGGTGATTGAACAGAGCTCCTAATATAGGTTTGAGATCAGCGACACCCGCATTCGGCATGGTGTGATTAAGTGGTTATCTAGCCATAACTCACCAAGTAACGGTGTAACTTGATCCTGGCGAGGACCATCTTAATCATCAACGATTTCTACCATAAAACATACTCTGCTAAATAAAAATAGGGAGAAGCTTATGATCTTGCCTTGCCACGCTTTTAAAAACTTAGTCTCCAAGTAGTACAGTCAACAGCACGTCAGGTTACCGTTTTTTCTCTCGCTCTTGCCAAATGTCATTTCTTCGCAACGCAATAGAGCAAGGATTACTGACCGAAAATTTTGTAGAGTGATGTGCCGTCCACCATACATGTTTTATATTAAGTTTTAGTTCAGAACATGAACTCTGTAAGGGATCAGATATTGCTTGAGATTGGCTCTGATATCTTAAGTTGCTCGTTGCGTTCTACCCTGGCAGGTACTTCATTTTAGACCCTGACTCCAATAGCCAATAAGCTCAGGCCCAGCATGCCGAGCTCTACGTAGTTATCCTGGCATCGATCGGTTACTGGAGCCTCGTTTATCTTCAGGACGAAGATACTTCTTAGGGGTGATGTAGCCTAGCGGGTGTTATAGTTGGCTGAGGGAGAAGTGCGAAGAAGTGATGGCTGTTGGGCCAGAAACATCTGTAATGAAGAGCATTTTGATGTCAAACGTTGTGTTTAAACGCAGAGGTTAAAGATAAAACCAATTGAGCTAAAAAGACATTATATGACAGGCTTAATTGTTTAATTGTAAGCCAGCTGTAAGCTAGTGTTATTTTCCATTTATCATCATCATCACGAAAGACGGCCACCACTGGGCACAAGCCTGGCCCAAGGATCTCCACAACGATGAGACCTGTGTTGTCCGCATCCAGCGGCTTCCCGCGACCTTGACCAGATCTTCTGTCCTCCTTGTAGAGGTCTGATGGTCCATCGTCGGTCGTCGTATCCATGGATATTATAGGCACACATTGCACAAGTAATTTAAATTATTTGAAAGACTTAAGTAAGCTTTAAAGAGACTATTCCTACCAGGAAAATCTCCAGGAAAATAAAGCTTAAACTCCAATCAAACATGATCGTTTAAAAGGCAGTAGCCGTCCAAAAATGGCGCCCACGAGATAAGCGCCATTTTTGGAAGCATCGATCGAGTCGAGAAAGTCTCTGAGTCACCGTTACGACACAGTCTCGAGTGGAGATTTAGTAGTTAGGTGTACATTGCTGGCTTGAGGCTTTAAAAATAGAATATAATAGAATAAGCTTAACTTGATTTGACGACAAATTCGGAGAGGTGCCCGTGGATTGTCACGCCGGGCCGGGAATGGTGGCCATTGCGACTGAAATTTTGTGATGTATTTTTCAGGCATCTCCGTGCTTCGGAAGGCAAGATGCAGTTGGTCCCGATTGACGTCGCTAGATGTCAATCGTTAAGCCCAGTTGTAGGCCTTAGGGTGGCTTGATAAAATCTGACATTAAGATTTCTCACTGACCTTACACCCCTCCAACAAACCACACTGGGCCCTTATGTTGGAGTATGGCTCGGGCCACCTCATGGTTAAGGTGAGGACTGTGCCCAGCAGCGGCACGTATAGGTGCCGCTGCTGGGCACTGGGCGCTGCTGGGCACTGCTGGGCCTAACCGTTTATGTAACTTAATTTGACGACAAATTCTTAATAATGGTTAGGAAGTTGGCTACTTTATCTGGGGTCACGGCTTGGCACAGTACTTAAAAAAAATGTTGCGTGGCCTGTGGTCTGTTTGTATTGGTCTGGGTGTTACAGACTTGTTCTCTACTTTGTCAAGTGAATGTGTACCCAACGTGGTTGCTTGGGTTTTCAATCGATGTTTCTTATCAACAGAGAGTTAGCCTCACCTATCCTATGGCTAGTACCCAGCTGTGGGTGGGCTAGTAACACCAATTATTTAAAACATTCCTCATTCAATGTACTCGGTGCAAAGAGAAAGGTTCGCCAGACGCGCCCGGTAGGTGGCGCCACCCGGTGAAATTTGTAGGCCGCAGACCGAACAGATGGTCCCACTCTCGTACAATGTATGTACAACTCTACGCAAACATTATTACTTAAGTGCTTGTTTTGTAACACACTTAGTAAAACACCCGGAAATTAAAAAACACTATGTCATCGACTTTTAAAATAAAATAGTTGGACCTACCAACTTATTTATTTTACCTAAAGGTACAATAATTTTCCGGGCCACTCGCGTTTGTAGGTACCAGTTGAATAATACAGGGTGACTTTTTCAATTGGCCGTGGTAGGCCAAAACCTAAACACTATGAGGAATTAAGAAAAATGCTCAAAGGAATCTCGAGACCGAATTAGGCAAAAATAAAAAAACAGCATAATTAAATTACTCAGTATAAAATAATGTTTATTTTCCTTGAGGTAAAATCGGTCGTCTATGAACTCGGGACCAGAAGGTTTCCAAGCCAAAGTCTTCAACCACTGGGTTCACTGGACCACGGGAAACAAGTTCTTATAACTATAACAAAAGGATAAAAGTAACCTTTTCATTGAATAGGAAAGGCTCACTTACCCCCGAATTCACAAACGTCAATCAAAGCTCGCGCTCAAGCTCATGCTGTCCTGTAAAATGTCAATGGAACTGAAAAGGACAGCTATACTGGCTATACTTGTACCTATACTTCTGAGGGATGTTCAACCTTGATTTGCGTTTGTGAATTCAAGGGGTTACTAACCTACTCGAGTAGCAGTCTCTGATATTGGTAGGTACCAATCAATCAATAGCCGACCGTATAGGAAGGTACCTACATACGGTCGGCTATTGAACCATCAACAGGGTGCAAAAAAACCCCCGAGAAAATCCTGTGCATACAAGTAAAAAAGAACACATGTGCCTATGACGTCACAGGTCCAACAGGACTGCGGCAAGGCTAGCCAGACAGCCACGCCTGGAAAATGCGGCGTACCTAGATACCTACCTATAATACAAGCGTTATCTAGGGCTTAGAATAATGCTAATAGGTCTGAGGCAGGTAGGTACTGTTTTAGCTACCACCTAAAATTAACTTGTTAAAGGCGGTTTCACACACTTAAGATCAAGGCCATCCTCATAGTAGGTACCTAGCTAAATAGTAGAAAAGTGATCGTTTTTTCTTTGTAGGTTTAGGTAGGTCACCCTACTCCATAAAAAACGTTGGCCCGTGTCAATACCTACTCGATATTTTATTGCATTTCACCAATTTCACAGTGTAACATATACCTAAGATCTTACAATAGTTTACTGATCATCATGATAAATAGGTAGGTAGGTAAGTGCAGTAGGTACCTACCTAATTAAAAACTTGAAATCAATGGCCCATGTTCGGTTCGACCCCTTTAAAAAAAAACAATACCTAACGTAGGTATTGTTTTATTTTTTTTATCATCGCAAAGAAGTTGGGGAACCAATATTAGATACCTACCCAAGTCTCTAAAGTCAAATCAAATCCTAACTTAGTATTAATTTAAAACCATTGACATTCTGCTGTTTTCATTTTTGCCGGCCGGCAGCCGGCAAGATGCAATAATATTCGCGAAAGGCGCCAACATGACGAACACAAAACATCTGCGACTATTTTTTGTGTTAATTTACTTATTAGTAAATGTCCTTGCACTAAAATAGAAAATAAAGTTTTATACGGTCTAAGACAAATTTAATGACTGCGAAATCATGCATAAAATGCGGATTTCAGGAACTTACATAAAAAAGAGATCGATAAAATTGGGTTTGCAGTGTTGGTAGCATTGATTCAAGTATGGCGGCTCTGACCAATAGGAAAGCACCACACAATTTTGGGCTGTGACCGTATCGATAGTCACATCGATACATTTTTGTCAAAGAAATAATAATTATGTGGCGACAAGGCGCATATAAACTCCTTGTGTGTGCCTGGCCACTATTAAAATTTGACTCGCAGAAAAAAAAAAGAAAACAAGAGACTGTCAGAGACCAAAAAATTATTTGTTGGTATTATTGTTTCAAGCTTTTAATTAATGTAAATAATTCATTTTACTTAGTGTTTTTAGTTTTGTTGTACCTATATATCTGATTATGCAAGTTCTTTTTATATTGGAGGAAAATGCAGTTTGATTTTCCCCAAAGTGGTGACCCTAAGAAAAGTTGCGCCGGGTCTGTGTTGTTGGACCCCGTATTCATGGCTACATTCTGCATGCCTAATTATTCGTCCATTTGAAGAATTGCATACATCGAGCTTGTTTTGACGAATCATATTTCCTGAAGAGCTGCGATATTTTATGAAAATAATACTGAAACCCCTCAATACGACATGAAAATTCGTCGATACGCTGTGGCGGTTGTTGTAACTGTATTCAACCGCTGTGACTTCAGAATGATTAAATTACTACAAGAACACCAAGACCCGAACGTGTTTGTCATATTTGAAGTGTATGAATGCTAACGACTGGCTCGTCTTAAGAATCTACTCGTCGCACCGTGTATACCGCTCTGATCAGAATGATGTTTTCTTCGTGTGTCGTCGCTGGAGCATAGCGCCGTCTGCGCACTACTCGTCGCGAGGAGTTGAAGAAACCACCAACGCTGCATTGTTTGCTTCGCGCGCAGCGTGCGTTGTCGTGGCTATTTTTCTAACCATAGAGCGTGTGTACGTGTGTACGTTTGCCGAGATGGACTTCTCTTTTAGGTATTTCTTGTTTGCAAAAGTCTCAAGCTTTACCTATTTTTTTTTACTCCGTGTCCTGACGGCATTGAAGGACGATTTAAGTCATCTTCAGCCGACCTTCTGTACGGAAAGACATTGCGCTTACCAGGCGAGCTAGTTTATGTTATGTTCTACCACCTTTGTTGACTCCGTAGGGGGGTAGTGTGGCGACAAGGCGCATATAAACTCCTTGTGTGTGCCTGGCCACTATTAAAATTTGACGCGCGAAAAAAAAAAAAGAAAACAACAGACTGTCAGAGACCAAAAAATTATTTGTTGGTATTATTGTTTCAAGCTTTTAATTAATGTAAATAATTCATTTTACTTAGTGTTTTTAGTTTATATATTTGATTATACAAGTTTTTTTATATTGGAGGAAAATGCAGTTTGATTTTCCCCAAAATTATTTTATAAAATCTATTGCACAAAATAACAAAAAGTTGAGTTAGATAAGTTACAAGTTTCGAAATTCCGAGGCGAAACATTTGTTACCGGATTCTGCTGCAGTAGTGACTAGCTGTCAATCAATTGCTTGGCAAGGCAACAGTGCGTCAAAATATTGTTTTTTTTAATTTAAAAACATGACTAAAGGAAACGATGTCAAAAGATAATCGTAAATACCGAATGTCCGTTTTCCTTTTCTTGTCGCACTTAGTGATCGCAGCGATTAGTGATAGCATCTTGACATGTCTTTTCAGCATTCAAATAAAACAAACAATCAGAAAATCCAAAAATGTTTTTATAATAAATCGAAAACCAATATCATCACGCCGTGGCTTATTTTTATTAAAGATTAAAAAAACCTGACAAGGTTGTTTACTTTTTATAGTTTGTGAGTGCATTTAACAATTGGGCGTGAAGATTTTAAAAAAGGAACATAAAAAAAAATATTATTACCCAGCTTTTTCATTATTATAAAAAAAAACATATTTTAACTGATTGATTAGTCAAATATTTCTATTTAGGAGGCATGGGTTTTAAGTGGGTGGGGGATGATAACTGATAATACTTTGTTCCAAGTTTGTGTTTGTTTGTTTTGTAATACTTAAATCGTATTTCTGTAAATGTAACAAGAAATGAAACAACACGTGGTCTTCATATCATTCCTTTTATAATTTTTAGATTTATATCAATACTAGCGGGCGCCCGCAACGTCGTCCACATGAACTTTAGTTTAAAAAATAAATAAATATGTCGGCGCGAGGTAGGCCGAGCGGTAGGCAACTCGTCACCGGCATCTTGTATGGGGGCTTCCTTGTAGGGAAGCAACTCAGAGAAACTCAAATAGCAATCCACTCTAACTAATTTGGAATCACACACTTAGGTAGGAGAGTACGGTGAACATGACAGGTTCGATAATAAACAAAGCAAAAGTATTGAGCGTTTCGGAATCCATTGTTCGACTCTGTCCTCGTGAAAGCGCGCCAAAAACTGCTAAATCGATACTAGCGCCACCACACTGTGTTCACTGCACTTTGCCACCAAAATCGACCAATCAGAAAAGAGTGCCGTGTCATCCAGAGACTAAAGCAGTCTATTACTCTACTCTATGGACTTAAGTGTGAAAAAACGTAATGTTGCCAGGTGTGCGCGCGAATTGACAATGTTGCCAAATATGCGCGTGACGACAAATATAAATTGCAGCCTATGTCTTATTCTGATTTACAAGTTATATAATTTTACAATTATATACGTATAATTAAAATCCATCCAAACATTTACAGGATTTACTACAGAAAAGGTTAAAAGATAGATAAAACATTTGAATTCATAAAATCTTGTTTTCTTGTTCGTGTCAATGGCATAAAATATCATCAGAATATGAATCATATTCAGGGTTTTGGTTCGAATAATGCTCTTGTTGCCTATTTGGGTTGAATTAATATTCTTAAATGTTGCTTCAGTGTCCAGCTAGCTGACTAAAATGAATTGGGCATTTAATAAAAAGTGTTGGCCGAATAATACAAATTCTAAATGAACACGAAAGGACTTAAAAATCACTATTAAATGACGCAATGCGACAAATTCTATCGATAGCCCAAACGAGGCGCGTCCCCATCACTATAAAATACGCCGTTTGGTTCCTCGCACAGAACGGAACGCGATTATTCTTCAACCAACCACGGTACGTGGTGCGTGCGGAGCAGAAAAATTTTATAGTGATTTAGGTAATTTATAAAAGTTCACAACAAAATGAGGGAAATCGTGCACATCCAGGCCGGACAGTGCGGAAACCAGATCGGAGCTAAGGTATGTAGACGTTCTTTTGTTTGTGTTAGCGAGAAATTCCATTTTCAAACGTGAAAGACTCGGCCGCCGGCATTTTGTGACGCCCCAGTGGTCTCACAAAATTGCTTACGAATACCATTTTTGAGCGTTTATGCTCTCAATAACTCAAATTCTAGTATTTCTTTTGTTATTTAGACCTGATTAGTATTGATTTTCTGTAGTTTTTCGACTTGGATGTATTGGGCGTGGTCATTCACTCTGTACAGATTTGCAAATAATGATGGCCCCATTTTACCGTTATGCGACGGTTCTTTCACGTTAATTTTACTGTCTTTGTAGTCTCTAAAGTAGTGTAGGATGTGAATTTATGGTGCCCCACCTACGATTCGGTATTGATCGGTGGCAAGTAGGTTGCCGGGTGGCCAGACTGCGATCTTCCACGTGTTTCGTTACCATTTGTCGCTCGTTTCAACCATCTCACGACTTGGTGACGCGTTTTTCTGGATTGACGTACGTAGGTAACTTTTATGATGATCCGGGCACAGCAAAGGTCTTCAAAAACAATGGATCTTCAAACAAAGGATGACACTACCTAATTTAGCCGGCTAGCTAACTCGCTTTGTAATAGGTACCTGGCTAGTTAGGTTATCATCATCACAATTGTAATTAGCATGAGATTATCTGTTTCATATTATGCGAAGTATCCCGCCATAGAATGACCGTTACAAATAGGGACGCTCCATTGAGCGCGATTCAAGGTTGCGCCCGCGTCCTGTGATAAGGGCAACCAATCAACGCGCGAGTTTTGTAACGTTCGAAATATGAACCGGTAAAAAAAGCAAGCAGCGAGTTATCCAGGTGTTGATCAACGTAAAAATATGTTTTTTTGACAAATTGTAAAAAAAATGATTGAAAAATCATATCCATAAAATTAAGATCAGTTGTAGAAATTCATAAATGCTGTATGCTAAATCGTTTTTAGAATACCTACTATAAATTAATAAATATTCAAATACAGCGTGTAAACAAGATTTTCTACTTTTGACGACAAAAAATAATAATATGAATAGGACCAGTTATGTAAGTAAGTAGGTAGTCCATTTGTTGTTTTAGGCAAAGATAAGTGATAGTTGTCTTTTCAAAAATCCTTATTAGAATTCCAGATTTGACATATGTTTTAAAGGCAATATTACTTGTGATGTGATTGACCCACTAGCACGACACGACAAATGCATAATCAGCGAGGTACATACCTGCTACGTATACCTACTGTCGTAGTTTTTGTTCTAAACATGCAAAGCACTTACGCTGGCTGCACACAGTCTGCAAAAACCAAATTTGTTAGGAAGGAACACACTAGGTTCGTCGACCGCGCTTCCGCGTGCTGAAATAGCGCGCTTATATGACTGACAGCTTTGAACAGAACTGGCCAGTTGTAAAATGTTTAGCTTTTTTGTCTTTTTAGTGGCTTTCATCTAGCCAGAATTCATTTAAAATAAAATTATAGATGCGTTCCAAAACGTTGCACAACTGTTTAAGTTGGTGATCTTTGCCTTCTGGCTATCATAGTATTCGTGGGTCCGATTCCTACTAAAGACAATAGGTATGCTTTTTTCTAGGAAATAAGCTTAGGAACTTGTTTAGTTGTACGAATACGAATTATCTTGTGCAAGACCACCCTGATTTTTATCCAGTTTGATCAAAACTGACACATACTGGTGCAGTATAGGATATCATTATTCACTCTCATCAATGACGTCACAGCATTGGGTCATCTTCCTATGCTCTTCCGCGTACCAAAATAACTGACACATTCCCCATTTTACAACGGGAAAGAACTCTGCATGCCAGGCCCCTCGAACGATGCAGTTGGTTTATGGCTCTTTGAACTTGCATGATTTTAATAGCTTGACGTAATGGTTTCCTAGTTGTGACTATTTATCAAGAAAGCTGCTAGGTATATTGATTCGCAAGCTGATGATTTATGTCATAAAATGACCCAAGATCTCCTGAGCTCGACCTAAGCAGAGCTTTCACTATGGGTGTTAACTTAGGTATTTTGGTGGCTTGATAGCATCTGACAGCACGGTTTATCACTAGCCTTACCAACAATGCGCACGTTTTGGATAGTTTGCATAGTTTTGGAGCCTGTGCCCAGTTGTGGGACGTCCCCATAAAGGATGTTGATCGCTGGTTAACTTTCTTAACATTCTTCACACAGACCAACTCAAATATTAGTCTTTAGTTTAGCTTAGGTGGAAAATAAACCCGTAACCTTCAGTGCAATAGACATGACAATCCATTGCACCAACGGGGTCATTACAAACATGTAGACTTAATTTGTGCCGTACCTCGAAAATAAAACAATGCTAATAAAAGAAGCTCTCTCGTGAAAAACTCCATAAATAGTAGACGAAGTAAGCTACATTAATCGGTATAATTGGATAAAAACTAAGCCAATTACTGTTGTTAATTAACAGCCGTAGTTAGGCGTTTACTACGTCCACCCACTTCTTGAAGTTGAATAATTGGACGTTGCTAACGCAGCTAATAGTGTGTAGGTTCCCAAAACGCCCTATAACAAAACATCTTGTATATTAACCCTTATGGGCAGAGCATGTTAAAAAAATCATTTGTTTTGGACCTTATATCAAGCGGAAAAAGATAAAAATATGGTGTCCCAACATATCGACAGTGCCCTACGAAGGGTTAACATATGAATTTGTCATTTGATAACCAGAAGCAGCTGGTTGAGTGTAAAAGGGTCGCGGGTTCTATTTCAGCATTGAATTTATTGATGAAACAGATATTGTTGCTGCCTGGGTCTGGGTGTTAGTGGGACCTTGTTGTTTTTGGATTCTTATTTGTTGTATTGAGGACATTATTGATTTTAGATCAATCTATAACTTTATCACGTTCTTCAGAGAATTTACACTTAAATTTTTAATTTATAAAATTATTCTGCCAATCTTTAGTCTGTGTAATGAATGTGATTTTTCCTAGAATATTATTATAAGCTTGATAGATAAAGTTGTTTTGCGTCTTTTCCTTGAAATAAAATTACTTTCAGTAATAGAAGCCGAGTTGAGTCACGTAGTTTTGAAGAAAGCCAAACAAACAAAGCTAGGTACAGTCAGCCAAGAAAGTGGTCTACCACTTTTGACAAAAGTTTCTGCGAGATATAACGATCGCTAAGGTTGACTTTTCTAACGAGAGTATAACACAATGCACAATATGTTATGACGTTTTGTCTGTTAACTGAGATGCCTGACATTTGACGTCATGGGGTGACTTAGTTTAACCTCATTAAATGCGATAATCTATTTTGCTCAACTAAAACCATGTCGATCTTTTTGAAGATAAACTTATTGCTACTGAAAAAGAAAGTATCACTGACAATTCTACTGTCAAGTATTTCTGTCAATGAGATAATAATATCAATAATTCAAAATTGACACTTGGCATGACGTTTTATCATAAATGACAAAGAGAGCAATAGTCACTGACACAAACTTATTGCCAGGGAAAATTGATCTTGTTGTTTCATGACGTTCAAACGAATCTCAACCGTAGGGTGGTAGACCACATTTTTGGCTGACTGTACCTACATCACAGCTTGATAACGCAAGCGATAAGATTAACTATGATAAGAGTGAAAAGTGCATGGAAACCGCGATTATTAAGTGAAATTCTCCATTTGCAGTTTTATTGTAGACTTCAACCTGGTTTGACCTTATAGCGACCTGCTTAGCGAAGTAGGTAGGACTCCGGTTAAGACTCTAAAATGCGGGTTCAAATCCCACAGAAGAAAACCTTACTTTTGCATTTGACTCAGAGCAACTTAGTAATTTTGGCTCAGTTTTTGACTGTGTAGGTTTGTTCGACACACGTTAGACCACATTTGCAACTAAGGTCGGTGAGTTCGATTAACATTCAGCTCAAACATCCAGATTTTTCATAAAGGAACATTCCAAATTTTGCCAGTTGCTTGCAGTTGCAAGCGACATTGGTTCCCAAGCGTGGCGCTGCAGTGCGGAATCACTTTCATAGAGATTCATAGAAACCATTAGTGTCGCTTGCAGTTCACGGACTGAGGTCCGACTTGAAATCGTACGTTAAGAATTGCGATAGCTATTATTGCGTTTCGTTGTCATCAACCTCCGTTATCCACTGGACACAAGGCTCCCATCCATATCATATTATGCAACTGTTATTCCATTAGTTAACCAGTTAACAGTTTAACCAACAGTTGTGTTAAACGTTAACATCAAACGCGGTCGTTGGCTCCAATTGTTGCCATTCGGCGGATGGTCCCAATTCTCCTAATTCGAGCATTCTTCACATTTTTCCAGCTGTTGGCAGCGGTCCCACTTGCAAACATCCAATTTGGATGCTGATATCATTGAAAAAGTGGTTACTTAGGTGCGTTGAACTAAATGCGTCCGTTATTAGGATTTTAAAAATCCTTATTTTACAAACAAACTTTAACTTTTTGACTTGAAAGCGTAGAAGATGGCGAATTAACGGTTAAAAGCGATAGAGAAATTACACCGATATAGTTCAACACTAAGTTGTTTGAATTTTGTACGTTGTTTAACTAATAGACTTACCAACCTACATAGTTCGCCTGGCAAAAAAGTCGTGAAATTAATAGGGGCGCCACCATCGTCGATGTGGTCACCCCGTAAACTACGACACAAACGGTTTTGATAATTGACTTATTCAAATATTTTTTTTAGAGAGAATGGCTATCTAGTTGGTCGTGGTCCATGAACTAAGTTCACGCCAATAGATACCAATTATTTGAGTCGTGCCAATGCATCACGTGATCCCCTAATCTAGTTCAGTATTTACTTATTGTTATAGCGTTTTACTAGGAAAATGCCTTACATTTCTTTAATTCCACATTATTTAGTCGTTTTCTAAAAGTAGTTATACAGACACTCATATAACGGGTTTGCTTTTCCCTCTAGGCTGATAGGTCAGATAGGAGTGGTAGTCTGTCCACCGGGATACAACAGGTCAATAGGGGGAACCGTTTGGTGGTAAAAATGGAATGGCGGTGACACCAATACAGTCGATCCCCACCACATACAACCACAACAGGACGTCTTTCTACTACCAAGTAAAGAAATAAAAGAAGAAACTAGCAAAATCATAATATTTTTTTTAATTAAAGTAAAAAAAATCTTCATCCATGGCTTGGCTCGACCCTTCTCCAAAATTCTAACATTCACTTTGTTCCCATGAGTCACTCATGCTGCTATTGTACGGTCACTTCATCTTGCAGGTTTATGATTACCTGTCGATTTTCTCATTTGAAGTTTGTCCGCGTTGGTATTATTCCTTCTCTATTTAAATAACGTGTCATCATGATTTTCTCCTATCTTTGGGAGAAATATTCTCAAAAGCTGGCGCAGCCGCTGCCTAAAAAATTGAAATTAAATTAAAAAAATAAAATCAATGAAAAAGTATCAAAATCACTTAGATGTGCTAACTTGACAAATTATTTTTCGTAAACAAACGTCAAAATAGGTATTCACATTTCAACGTAAAATATCACTAGTTTGTTGATACCTAGTTACTTGACAACTAAGTTAAAACACGCGTGGTTGATTAAATTAAACCACTACATACCAGTGATTTCTGCCGTTCTGGTCTAATCATCGTTTATTTTATATAAAACTTCCCAAGCTTCGTGCTCGGCTAAACAACGTTTGAATACTTCATTACGACTTCTCTAGTGGCGCTGAGGATTGTTTTTCTCTTTTTCGAAGATTTATCTTGATATTACACGATTCTTTATTAGTTTAACATAAAGAAAACACCTGAATACACTAATAAACGATCTCCGATAAACAGATTTGACACACCATGTACTAACTAGACGTGATTGACAAGTGACAGCGGGACTATTGCCAGTGATAATATTTTTTAGTTCCCTTTCAGGACTTTTTTGCCAACCTATACATGACAGGAACTAGAGTTAGTGAACAATCATTTACTTACAAAAGGATGGGCGTTCACAATGATACACTCGCTAGTCAAGATTGCCAAGGTCATTTGAATGACAGCATACCTGACTAAAAACTTAACCTTTTTTATCAGGGACGTTGGTACTTCCAGACCATCTGACCTCAATGAAGCAGAAATTCTAACTCTAGTGTCAGTGTGGAACATACACAATTTTGCTTTCATACTTCTTGTATAGGTACATATTTTCACGCTTCTACACTGTGACGCTTTGCTTGTAACATTAAAAAAACTATGTGCGAAGCTAAGTAGGTATAATTACGTAGCTAAATATACAGTTAAAACGCTCCATGTGTTACACGGTTCATGTACCTCTTCACAACTACAGATGTTTATCACGTGTGAAGTTTTTGGCATTTACTTGACGCAAACAGTTCGTTCATTCAATTTTTGTTAAAACTACTGGTTTCTAGAGCAGTCAATAACTTTTTTATTGAAGAAAAATGTGATAGTATCTTGATCACTAAAGATAACCTACCGCATGAACTTACTTATCAAGAAAGCTATGTGTAAAGAAGCTTCGCGGAGACCAGACCCAAAGATTTCTAAAGTAGTCTAATTAATATTTTATAGAGAGAACCACCAGCGTCACACTTAATCAATATTTTATTAATTTGCCTATCCCGTCCATAACTTAATATTTTTCTAAATGAATCATAAAACGCTTGACTAGGTCAATCACCCCGCATCTAGATTAGTCAATTATTTCTGGAATCTAGATTTATCGTCCGCAATCTGATTGAGACATTCTTCACGATGCTCTGATAAAATATGCTTTCTAAAAATTCCTATTATCCATGCATGATGAGGCGGTATTATCAGATAATCTATTCATCGGTTGTAGACTGCATGAGAAGCGCAATTTCATTTTAAATTATCAGGTTACTGTTAACGTTAATGTATTATTGATATTGTATAAAGGATTATGTATATTTTGCCCCAAAAACGTAACTGGCTTCACGATACATACTTATTTGTACAGACAACTATCGAAATAAGAAACTTGCCTCGCGCTCTCTGCATATATGGTGCCGTTATGGACCGAAAGTAGGCGATGGCCGTACTGTTAACTTTTTGTTGCAATTATGTTTATTCATTGCCTTAAACCGACTTGAGTTAAGTAGGCGTAGTACTGTGGATCGATCGCAGTGCGGCCTCATGAATTTATTGTAATATCGCGTAGGACTGTTTGTTGCGAACCCCGTCGTCTTGGCGACCGGTGAGTCATCCGTCCGTGCCGGCTGGCGAAGTCGCGCCATCGTCCTTCCCCTCCCCTTCCCCATAATAAACGGGAAGTTGGCTTGCACAGCTGCCACGGCTATATGAACATAGATAATCGTCTTGAATACAGATCGATATATCCTCGTGGCATGCGGTGCTTACAATATCCTACTCTCGTAATAAACGGGAAGTTAACGATGCCAATCTCTTATGATGATCAGAATGAGTAGTCTTGTTCACGAATCAAGATCAATCATCGTCTGCCTACTCAAGTCAATTGTCGTAGTTTAGATAGGCATCAGACATTCAGTGACATTAGCCAGTTAGCCAATAGAAATCTAATCTTTGTCACATCTTTATAACTCGTTTAGTTAGGCATATTATTATGAAAGCTCAAACTTTAAAACTTTGATTTTAACATTGTTTTCTTTTTGTTACAGTTCTGGGAAATCATCTCCGACGAGCATGGCATCGACCCCACTGGCGCCTACCATGGCGACTCTGACTTGCAGCTGGAGCGCATCAACGTTTACTACAACGAGGCCTCCGGCGGCAAATACGTCCCAAGGGCCATCCTAGTCGACCTCGAGCCCGGCACCATGGACTCTGTCCGCTCCGGACCTTTCGGACAGATCTTCCGCCCGGACAACTTCGTCTTCGGACAGTCCGGCGCCGGCAACAACTGGGCCAAGGGACACTACACCGAGGGCGCTGAACTCGTCGACTCAGTCTTAGACGTCGTAAGGAAAGAAGCAGAGTCATGCGATTGCCTCCAGGGATTCCAACTCACACACTCACTCGGTGGCGGCACCGGATCCGGAATGGGCACACTTCTAATTTCCAAAATCAGAGAAGAGTACCCCGACAGAATAATGAACACATACTCAGTTGTACCATCTCCCAAAGTGTCAGATACAGTAGTAGAACCTTACAATGCCACACTCTCGGTCCATCAATTAGTAGAAAACACAGACGAAACCTATTGTATCGACAACGAGGCTCTCTATGACATCTGCTTCCGCACGCTCAAACTCTCCACACCCACGTACGGCGACCTCAACCACCTGGTGTCGCTCACCATGTCCGGCGTGACCACGTGTCTGCGGTTCCCCGGTCAGCTAAATGCGGATCTCCGCAAGCTGGCCGTGAACATGGTTCCCTTCCCACGTCTGCACTTCTTCATGCCCGGCTTCGCGCCCCTCACATCCCGCGGCAGCCAGCAGTACCGCGCGCTCACAGTCCCCGAGCTGACCCAACAGATGTTCGACGCTAAGAACATGATGGCGGCATGCGATCCTCGCCACGGCCGTTACCTCACCGTGGCCGCCATCTTCCGTGGACGCATGTCCATGAAGGAAGTCGACGAGCAGATGCTCAACATCCAGAACAAGAACTCGTCGTACTTCGTCGAATGGATCCCGAACAACGTAAAGACCGCCGTGTGCGACATCCCGCCTCGTGGTCTCAAGATGGCCGCCACCTTCATCGGAAACTCGACCGCCATCCAGGAGCTGTTCAAGCGCATCTCAGAACAGTTCACCGCTATGTTCAGGCGTAAGGCTTTCTTGCATTGGTACACCGGCGAGGGTATGGACGAGATGGAGTTCACCGAGGCTGAGAGTAACATGAACGACTTGGTGTCTGAGTACCAACAGTACCAGGAGGCGACGGCCGATGAGGACGCCGAGTTCGACGAAGAGGCAGAGCAGGAGATCGAGGACAACTAAACATCTATTCCCGTCTCCGTCACACTCATACCACCCTCCCCCCGTCTTTAGGGACGTCTGCATTTCTTTGCTTAGTATTTTTACTGTAACTTAAAGTTCTGGACGCGTTTTGTTTACTCGGGAGTACACGTCGTTACAAGAAGTTGCGTTAACATTCCCCAGTTTTCCTTACCGAAGGGCGGCTCTGGCGTGTTTACGCTGTAAACACCTCTGCCGACGCCGACGTGGTCCCTTCCTCCACCTGGTGCTGTGAACACACGATGACACAAAAGGAAATGATCTTTTTTTTGATAAGGCTGAAGTTGATTTTTTATTACCTAAGTTAATTTTTAATTGTAACCAGTGTGATGAGTTTACATTGGCTTTTTTGGTAAACGGAAGCTAATAACGTACAATTTTCGATGTCGATCAAAGTTTTTAATTATTGTATTCCAGCTGGTGAATAATAAACTACAGTGATTTAATTCTATTGTTTTATTTTGATAATTTTACAATTTAAATTAAACTAAATTAAATGTACAAATAATTTGATCTACTTCTTCATAGACATTTCAATTTGATTAGCACCTTTCACTGACTCTTGATTGAAACAACATAATTCAATGATTGGTAGAGATAAGATTAATTTAATTCCTTAATTAATTCTGAAGGCGTTGTTTTATAACGACAGTATCTATTTAAAACTTGAAAATTCGATTGCAAGTAGGTAGGTACACTTGATCAATACCAAAATAGGATTAATAGATTCAAATCAGTAAATCAAATTGGGCACCTACTAATAATGACTGTTTTTCAACCAACTAGTTTGTTTTCTAGGTCTAAAAGGGGGTTAGACGTAAAATAAACTTGTCAAAATGCTCACTTTTTAAAATTTAACAAATAGATGTGTACAAATTAGGTCCCAAAATGAAATAAAAACTTAGTTACTTATCAAACTAGAAATGAATTTAAAGAATAAAAAATTTAAGTACTTCATCTAACGAGTCTTAAGACCCAATAACGAAAGTAGGGGTAGGTATAGATGGTGCAACGAATTTTCACGGCAATTAGGTAGGTAGCTAACTGTCTTAACTTGCAGCTCGTTCGTACAGTCAACGGCAGATCAAGCTACCCATTTCCATTTTTATCTTGCGCTGGCCAAATGTCATTTTGTTATAGCCTGACCGAAAATGGGTAGCCTGTCCTGTCTTCGGCCGTAAGTGTTATGCCCCTGCTGCAATGTGCCTGCCTGCATTGCATTACAGGAGCGTAACACTTACGGACAGTGTTGGGTATTGAGCTGTGGTTGATTTTACTAGATAGGTACTTAGCCAGACCACCTAGGTCCTAGATATACCTACATCATCATCATCATCATCATGTCAGCCGAACGACGCCCACTGCTGGGCATAGGCCTCCCCCAAAGATCTCCACCGTGCCATCATTTTGCGGGGGGATTTGCCATAATCGCCACGCTTGGCAGGCGGGTTGGCGATCGCAGTATGGCCTGCTGTGTGTGGAGACGCTGCTGCCCATCTCCTGGTGGCTGTTTTCCCTCAGTCGGCTCTTACGACACCCACGGGAAGAGAGGGGGTAGTGCTATTCTATTAACGTGCCGGCACTACACGGCACGATATACCTACATACATATGTAAATGTATATTAATACCCACTTGAGATAGTGATACCGGTGATAATTGATAGATAATACAAATAATCTTATCACCAATAGTTAAATACATAGGTACCTACAAAGTCTAGGCTATACCAGTTAGGAGGTATATTCTTGGGAAAATTAATGTACGTAAGGATTGAGGAGCCATTTTTGGTATCTTGATGAAATTAATATATCATTTAGTAGTAACTTAAAAAATATTGTAGGTTCGATCCTCGATTTTGTAGTATAATACTTCAAAAGTTATATGAACATAAAAGTGGCTCCTCAATCCTGATGTTGTGCATTCTAAATAATTGACTGTAGCTACCTGAAATCACAAAGTAAACAAAAACCAATGACACTAACATTTAGTACAAGATGTTTACTCAATACTTTTACACAGAACAACATTCAGGAAGCTTGTTGTTTAAAAAAAATACGTTTTTTTATATTCCTTGAGAAATCGCTCTGAGGGGTGACCATGTTGTATGAATGAAACCAGGACGACTGGTTTTTTAAAAATTTTTTTCAACAAATCGTCAATATATATAAAATATATTTCACCGGAAAATAACAAAAACCGTAAATTTATAAATTTCCTAGGAAATTTATCAACTTTCGTAGGATTCTAAACGAGTGATAAATTGTATTATTTTACACCCACATTTCCGGAAATTTATAAATTTGCGACGACTCGTGGTAAATTTATCAACTTACGGATATCTATCCGTAAGATTCTAAACGGTTCGACTAATCAGAGAAGAGCTTTTAATTTTACGCTTTTATAAATTACGGAAAATAACACACTGCTCTCTGATTGGTCGATGTTGACAGTAGCAATGCTTGTGTTCGTAGATTATGGTACAATCACACTTGCCAAACTGTACATTTATCAGTTTCGAATACATACCTGTCTGGACTTTTACTTTAAAACTGGGTAGGTTTAACGGGTTACTTTTTACAATGAATAGGCTGACAACCCCTACTTAATCAAAATAAGACAGCAGAAATCGTGTTTTACGATATCAAAAAGTTTATAAAAAATGAAATACCATTATAAAATATAACATACAAAACATGGCATAAATAAATAAATATTATAAATATTAACTTTTTTAATTTTAATATTACCGAGCTTAAATATTGTTTTTGGTTTACTCTCAAATGCTACTAAATCAAACCGAATTGTAATAAATATTAATCCATTATGTTCCTAGATATGACGTGGCTCCTCAATCCAAACATTTAGATTGAGGAGCCACCTTTATGTTCATATAATTTTTGAAGTATTATACTACAAAATCGAGGATCGAACCTACAATATTTTTTTAGTTACTACTAAATGATATATTAATTTCATCAAGATTCCAAAAATGGCTCCTCAATCCTGACGTACATGAAAATTACCATGCTTACCCCCAAATTCACAAACGTCAATCAACGCTAAGCACGCGCTCACGCTCATGCTGTCCCGTAACATGTCAATAAAACTGAAAGGGACAGGCATACTTCTGAGGGATGCTCAACGTTGATTTGCGTTTGTGAACTCGAGGGTATGACACAATTACCACCAATTATTTTATGGTGTGGCTCGCGCCATCTTTTAGTTTGGGGCGAGGCCTTTTCCCAGCAGTGGGACTTACATAGACAGTTGTTATGTTATCCCTGTCGAAGCTATTTTTAATTAGCTATGCATTTATGCCGGATGCGTGCACGTCGCATTTCCTCGCCATTGAAGTAACGGCGCTGATTAGCAGTAAACTGCATGAAGGTACAGTCGACTACAGCTAGCTAAATCTTAACACAGCCTACTCTAGTGCTCGTGGTCGCAAGTACAGTCAACCACAGTTAGCTAGATTGTAACACTGACAAATGCCCAGTAGTAAGTACAGTCAACGGCTCATCATTCTACTATTTCCTTTTTTGCCTCTCTACAATTAAGCCAGTAGGCCTAGCACGAACCGATAACGTTTTGGTAATCGAAAAGTAAACGATAGGTAGGTACTTTTTTTCTTAAAGGCAGGAAAAAGGAAAAAAATATCATATAAAATAAGAGTAGGTACACAGGACTTGATGTAGGATTTTTGTTTATATCAATGAACAAAATAAATAGGATTATGAATTAATGAAAGAAATCATAATCATAATCATAAATATTTATTGCAACATGTGGTTTCACAAGGTCTTAAATCTAAAAAATGTACATCACATGACCCTGTTAGGGCATTGCAACATTAAAACTAACATTATGTTACGAGTATCACCTAACATACAATATTTACACTAAATAAAACATTATCAATTTATTACTTCTAAAAATAATTTCTAAATATCAAGAACAACTTATGCATTAAATTAAACTAAACAACATGTTCTTCACTAGTTCACTAGGCTTATTCGTCCTAGTTAACTTGTGAAGAATTCCTTAAGACTATAAAAGCATTTATTTATTAGGAACTCTTTCAGCATTCTGTTAAATTCCACGTCTTTGTCTATCTCTTGAATATGTTTTGGTAAATGGTTAAAGATCTTAATTGACATATGAAAGGGGCCTGAACTAACTAAATGTAATTTGGTGAATGGTGCTGCTAATCTATTTTTATGTCTAAGGTTCCGTTCTTTGGTGTGAAGGTCCTTAGCCTGTTTATATAAATGTTTGTTTTTTCTTAGCAATTTACATATTTCCAATATATATATAGACGTAAGAGTGAGTATTTTCAGTTTAGCAAAATGGGGTCTGCAACTTTCCTCATTTGTTATGTTCACCAATATTCGTATACATCGTTTCTGCAAAATGAATAATTGATCGGCACCAGTACTGTTCCCCCATACAATGATCCCATACGTCAGCCATGCATTTGCATAGGCATAGTATGCAGTTTTTGCTGTTTTTAAATCCGTACATTTTTTTAACTCGTAGAGTGCGTATGTAAATTTTGAAAGTCTAGTGGTTATTTTCTCTGTGTGTGCTTTCCAATTTAGGCCTGAATCCAAATCGACTCCTAAGAGTGTGGCTGTATTGACATAATCAAAATTATTATTTTGGAATTTAATATTGTCTTTTAAATGTATTTTTTGCCTGGGTTTGAATTGCATCAGTTTTGTTTTTGGTATATTTAGTTCTAAATTGTGGTCCCCTAACCATTCTAACAATTTGCTAAGAGTGGTATTAATTTTTTCCTGTAAATGTTCGCTGCTTGTACATGGCAAGACTATTGATATGTCATCAGCGTAAAGGACACATCTCTCATTGAAACATTTTGCCACGTCATTTATGTATATTAAAAATAAGATACATGCCAAAACACTTCCTTGAGGGATGGACCGCTGTACAGTTAATTTTTGAGATGTAATATGGTGTAAAAGGTTTTTTTCGGTATCATAATGTTCGATTTGTACCATTTGCTTGCGATTATTTAAGTATGATGCCAGCCAACTATATGCTATGCCTCTTACACCTATTCCATATAGCTTTGTCAGCAGTATCTCATGAGAAACGCGATCATAGGCCTTGCTCATATCTAACAATATGCCTATAGCATATTGGCGGTTATCTATCATTTCCAAAATATCGGTCACGAATTTATAAAGAGCAGTTGAGGTTGATCTATTTTTTCGGAATCCATGTTGATTCTCATTAAAGACATTATACTTTTCACAGAAAGATTTTAATCGCGAGGCTACTGCAAATTCAAAAATCTTTGAGAAGGTTGATAACAGGGCTATTGGTCTAAATTGATTGGTTTCATTTGCATTCTTTTTTTTGGGAATTGGTTTAACAACTGTTATTTTGAGTATTTCTGGGAATGTTGCTTCGTTGAAAGACTGGTTTATTAAATATGTTAGAGGTTAGATAAGCTCATCTCTACAAAACTTTATTAAAACAGGTGGGAACTCATCAAAACCATAACTAGACTTATTTTTAATTTTTTTGATTATGTTGTTTATCTCTGGGACTGTGACCGGACTAAGGTACATGGTATTCTCTGTCTTTTGTAATACGGGTTGGCCTACAGGTGTTCTCGTTTTAAGACTAGCTCCTACGGACACAAAGTAGTTGTTTAATGTATTTGCAACCATAAGGGGATCCTTCAAATTTGTGTTATTTGATTTTAGATGTATATTATGATGTGTTTTTTTATTGATTTTATTCGTGCGTTCCTTTATGATTTGCCACATAGTTTTAGATATGTTTTTCGTAGTTTTCATTCTCTTTATGTAATGATGTTTTTTAGATACATTCACTGCTGTTTTTAACATTTTAACATATTTTTTATAGTAATCATTTAAAACGCCGCTATTTACTTGTGTTTTAAGTATTTTGAGTTGCCTTTTATTTATACATGATGTTTTTATACCTTTAGTTAACCAAGTTTTATTCTTAGTTTTAATAATACCTTTAACTTTTGGTATGTAGCAATTTAGTAAAATTGTTAGTTGTTGATGAAATGCATTATAATTTTGATTTAAGTTTCTTTCATCTGTGATGATTTTACCCCAATTTACACATTGTAATTCCTCCTTAAATAATGTCATGTTACTTAAATTGAATCTTCTTTTTTCTACATAGTATGACTGTTTGATATTCATATTTTGTTTGTTAAGAGTTATCGAGGTTCCTTTGTGGTCTGATATACCAAACTCGTGGACATTTACAGTTACAATTTGCTTGTCGAAATTGGTAAATATTACATCCAAGCAAGTAGAGCTTGTAGGAGTAATTCTAGTAGGCTCATTTATTAATTGGTGAAAATTATAGCTTTTACATAGATTGAGAAAGGTCTTTGCCTGAGTAGATTTTCCTAAAAAATCAGTATTAAGATCACCTCCTATAATTACATTTTTTTTTACATATTTTGTGGTTAGTAACTTTAATAATTTCTCACATTGCACATTGAATATATCTACTTGTCTATTGCCATCTGGCCAATAAATTACTATTAGTATGATATTTAGACTAGTTATTTCTATTGCACACATTTCAATTATGTACTCAACTGATAGATCCACAACATCTTCAAGCTCGATAAAGTGTATTTGTTCTTTTACAAATATGCACACACCCCCGCCCTCCCTATTTGTTCTAGTGAACAGACTAGCAAGGGTGTATCCTTCTAGACATAATAAATCTACTTTATTTTTAGTAATCCAGGTTTCAGTGAAACACAGTGCTGCTAGATTGTGTTCCTCAGTAAGTGCCTCTATCAGGTGTATTTTATTTTTTATGCTTCTAGCATTTTGATATAAAAAGGTAGGATCATTAATCACGAAAGGGCTGCATCTTTCGCTTTTGTGTTTCATCCTGCGGTGATTGTATTTGGTGCTGTTGAGTTGATTGTGGATGCGGTGTGTTTGTTTGTATTCTGCCATTGTTTGCTTTCTTCTCGTTTGTAGAGCCATTCAGCTTAGGATAATTCTGGTGCGGCAATGTTTTATTGTAGTACTGTTTTGACTTTCGCCGATTTTCTCTATCCTCCTTCCTTTGCCGTAAACCGATCTCATCTAAATATTCTGAAAGCCACAAAACCAGTATTTCTGAAATTCTTGACGCATTTCAAAAGACATTTTGTCGTGTTTTTACTCAGGAGTTCAACTTTCAGTGGTCGCCGCATGCCGTGCCTCCCTATGCGACTTACTTCCTCGATATAACCAGTCAAGTCTACTCCTGTTATGTCGTAGAAAACATTGATTACTCTATCCTCCAATTCATATTCAGACTCGTGCCTTGATTCTGTAAGCCCATACATGACTATAGTTTTATTATTTGTCGTCGTATTTTTGTACTGTTGTCTCTCAATATCTTTGTTACGTTGTTCTTCTCCTGTATTAACGTTGCATTGTTGTTGTGAGGTTGCACTTGCATATGTAGCTGAGGCATTGGCGTTGGTTTCATCTTTAGTCTTATCTTCTATGAATTTCTTTAATTGTGCCTTAAGTTTTCTGTTTTCCTCTTCTAAATCGCTTATTCTTTTGGTATTATTAAATGTTGCAGTTTTAACTAATTTCAATTCCTCTTCAGATAATGTGCTTTGTTTGGTTATGTTGGCTATAGTAGCTTGTAGCAGTTTTATGGTTGTTGAGAGCTCTCGGTCACGTTCTTCTTGTTGTTTAGATTGAATGGTAATCTGTGCGCGTAGTTCTCTTAGTTCTGACAGCAAAGTCCCTTCTGTATTTGTAGTAGAATTAAGTGACGCTGTGTTTCCCTCAGGTGGCGAATCACCCAGAATCAACGAGTCATCGTTTGGCTTAAGCGTTACTTTATGTCTATGGGTTATATTACTCAGACGCATTTGTTGTTCTAATTCATCATCCGAGTCACTGGTTGCTTGCTGTCTGATAGGTGTGTTCATGTTATCACGTTTTGGTTTATTCGACATACATTCTGGACACATCCATGACAATTTGTTTTCAGCGCTCATCAAGTAGAAACGCTTCTCAGCAACATTTACGCAATCTAAGTCGTATTTTTTCAGGCATGATGAACAGGTCAAAAATCTTCTATCCGGAATATGTTCATGACAACCTGCGCATTTGTTGGCCATTTTACAAACTTGGTTGTATACACTTTCGTTTCGTATCATTCAAAAATGTTCTTCCGTAAAATAAAATAGTCTCTTTTCAAAAAAAATTCATTTTTAATAATGCAGTGCCATCGTGTTGTTAAATAATTCAGTTTTAGTTAATTAAAAAATTAAAAAAAGGAAAAGAAAACAATAAAAAATCACAAAAAGAATCCTTAGCTGATAATCGAGCTACAAAATCACAAAAATGGATTCCACCATTGAGAATCGAACCGGGGTCTTATTGATTACTATGATATCTCAGACCATGTTATTGTTCACCAGTCTGTTAACTCTCATATAAAACTGGCGAAATAGGTGCTTATGTCTCCATTTTCAATAGACGCTACTTGCGGGATTTCGTTAAAGTTTTGAATTCGAAGCAACGGGGACGCTAACATTTGTTTTTCACTAAATTTGAAAATAATCACTTTCTGAGGCTACAATTCGTTTTTTATTAACACAATAAGTTCACTTTAGTTATAATAATAGCTTTTTAGCTGTTTTCTCACTGCTTTTGCACTGTTTTTCGTCGTTTGTCTATCACTGTTATGGCACGAAATTCTTTTTCAAATTACAGAAACAAGCAAAGAAAGTAGGTATTTATTTTAAGGGGTAGATACATACTCAGGTAGGTAGTTTATTGATCGTTTTTTGAATGTAGAAACCCTCTGTTACAAACTATATCTTTGGAGCCTACTTCTGAAATTAAACTCATAAAACAATCAATTTATTTTTACATAGCACTCTCTTAAAGGAACTCAGTTCAATTGTTAGGTATCTCTTTAGATTAGCAAGAAGATCTTATAACAAGATTACTATGGGTTTAATAATCTTTATTGCACAAAAATATTAATTAGGCGGTCTTGTCGCTACAGAGCGATCTCTTCCAGACAACCTTAGATACAGGATTTTCGACAGGAAAAAGAGATGAGTACTCCTATCCTGAAGATATTGTGAATGTGTTTGACATTGATTAAGTATTGTATACCTACCTACATATTCATGTAATGATCACAGTAGATAATTATGATAGTCACTCACCACCTACATGTTAAGATCCTGATAAGGTACGGCTAAGATTTATTTATTTTAGACTTCACTTGTGTTGACGCCTAAGGCCAATATTATTTATGGTGGACAAGCATACGGCACGCGAGACAAGCGGCCCCCGCCTGCACTGCAGGGCAGTTTTTATAGAAAGGTAGACCTACTTTACTTCTAGGCAACAGTTTTAATAGTGGAACCTTTCATTGTTAGTTAGCTACAATATAAGTAGCTAGTATTGCATCAGGGCACTAGAGCACAGCACTGTAAGTCTTATATAAATACCTACCTACTTCATTAAAATACTAAGTTAGCTCGACATAGTAGGGTCATTACGCTGGTTCGCGGCCCTGCGTTGTTTCGCGGCCTTTCTAAGTACCAACCGCATAAAAATTAGAATAACAAGAATTCTATCTCACCCTTCCGAACGTGTTGTAGGACTTTAAAAAGTAGGATAGTTGCGAAACGTAATGCCTTTTCAAGTTGGTCGGTCAACCTTAACCACGTGCTGGAAATAAATCATCAATTTTGCCTGCCGCGCTCTCAGCGCATACACGTAGGCAAAGCTGCCCAAAAAATAGTGAATAGGTTTCGCTTCGAAAGTAAGTATTTCAAATTTACTATTACTTATTACTATTTTGTTTGTTTATGGATGATCATAGTTATTTTACTTACGTCATTTTGCATTTATTTTGAAAGTAAATTACTTTAATAACGGTTTTATTTGGTGGCCGCCAACCAACACTTTATTTTTTTACTAAAGTTGGTATACGGCCGGGTGGCCGCGGCACTAACTCATTGAGTGAAATAAATTTTCCTCTTTCTTATTATTAATGTATTTAAAGTCTCGTTTTGTGCAACAGTTTTTTCATTGTTGGGATTGATTTGAATGCTATGGTTAGTTCACGGCCGCCAAAATATAATTTTAAATGTATCTTTAGCTATTATATGGCCGCCAACTAAGACAGCCGGTGCAGACAAATCTGGTTCGCGGCCGTCCTTAAATTCATATGAAAAATAGACGGCCGTTAACTGACTGTATGGTCAGTTTACGGCCACTTCTATCACTCTCAGTATTTGGTTGGTGTTTAGCTAAAATTTTTGATTACAGATGTCTACCAAAAAATAGAAAAAAAAGACTGTGACTAATACGCCTGAATCTCTACAGCAAGCACTAAAGGAAATTCGCGAAGACGAAATTCCGATCAGAGAAGCATCTCGTAAAATTGGGTTTAGAGATGCACAATTCAAGATCGATTAAGTGGCAGAAGGGCTGAGGAACTGAAAAAAAAACAAGGCCTAGAACTGGTTCAAGGAGAAAAATCATCATCATGTCAGCCTAACGACGCCCACTGCTGGGCATAGACCTCACGCAAGGATCTCGACAACGATCGGTCCTGCGCTGTCAGCATCCAGCAGCTTCCCACGACATTGACAAGATCGTCGGTCCACCTTGTGGCGGGCCTGCCCACGGAACGTCGTCCGGTAAGCGGTCGCCATTCCAGAACCTTTCCCCAACGGCCATCGGTTCTACGCGCTATGTGTCCCGCCCCCTGCCACTTCAACGATACACTCTTTCGAGCGATGTCGGTTACCTTAGTTCTCCTGCGAATCCCATCATTTCTGATTCGATCAAGCAGGGAAATACCAAGCATCGCTCTCTCCATTGCTCGCTGGGTAACCTTGAGCCTTCTTATGAGAACCATATTGAACGACCACGTCTCACTCCCATATGTCATTACTGGCAACACACACTGGTCTAAGATTTTCGTCTTGAGACATTGAGGTATTTCGGAGCTTCCCGAACGCTGCCCATCCGAGCTAGATTCGACGAGAGATCTCTTTCTCGAAGTTGGACTTACCCCCAACTGGACTGGACTGCCTGTCCCAGGCGGGTGCAACATGGGCATTGAACATTATTTTCGACTTGACCATGTTCATCCTAAGACTCACTCTTTTTGAAGCATTACCGAGATCTTCGAGCATTATGTTCAGGTCTTCCAACGTCTCAGCCATAAGAACTACATCATCAGCGAATCGTAGGTGTTTTAGGTACTAGCCATTGATGTTGATGTCGCGTCTTTTCCAGTCCAGAAGCTTGAAAATATCATCCAACGCAGCTGTGAACAATTTCGGGGAAATAACGTCTCCTTGTCTCACGCCCTGCTGCAGTTGGATCGGATTAGAGCTCTGGTTCTATAATCGGACCGACATGGTGGCGTTTTGGTATAGGTACCTAAGAACCTCGATGTACCTGTAGTCTATTTGGCACCTTTGGAGAGACTGCAATACTGCCCAGGTCTCAATCGAATCAAAGGCTTTCACATAGTCCACGAACGCTAGGCACAGTGGCAAGTTATTCTCTTCGGTCTTCTGTATAACTTGCCGAAGTGTATGAATGTGGTCTATGGTACTATAGCCTTTTCGGAATCCGGCTTGTTCGGAAGGTTGAATTGAAAGTCGTCAAACCTGCGGGCGAGACGATTCGTAATGACTCTCGAAAACAACTTATAGATATGGCTCAGAAGCGGGATGGGTCTGTAGTTCTACAAAAGAGTTTTGTCACCCTTCTTGAAAAACAGCATCACATCGCTTCTGCCCCACGCCTTTGGCGTTCTGCCCACGAGGATGACAAAACTGAAGAGCATCTTGAGGACCTGAGTATCGGCCGACCCCCCGCTCTCAGGAGCTCAGTTGTTATTCCGTCATCACCCGGGGCCTTGTTGTTTTGAAGCTGCTTGAGAGCCATCCTAATCTCGTACAGGCTGACGTCCGAGATATCTTCGGTATAGTGTCAAGTAAGCTTGGCTCTATGGTCTTTAGCCTTGCTTTCAACAGGTGTTTGCGTAGAATACGCATGCGTCCATGGAACTCTCAATCTCCCTCGGGATTTCAGGTAGGACATGAAGTAAAGAGAACAAAGGGAAAATTTACTGCAGTAATTAAAGACCAGGGTATGTTAGGAAGGCAAATGTGCTGTGGAGATTAGAGATACGATGTTGAATTGCTTGACCACATATTATAAGTAGCGTACCTGTGAAAACGTGAAATGTTGGAATAGATGTAAACTTTACACTAGGTGCACACTTGCAAAGGTTATGATGACAAAAAAGAGATGAAAATTGAGGGGAAACATGATTTTTAGGATTTAAGTCATCTAGTCATAATCGGGATCCAATACCCAATGATGTTAAATTCAGGATCAGACCAAATACTGTAAAGAGGCTACGAAAACATTATAAAAGTCTGAACCAGTCGCAAGTCAATATTGTATGTAAAACAGACGGCCGCGAACTGATCTCAACGTGGCCGCCAACTGAAAAAAATGGCCGCCAACCGGCATTTTGGGTAACATTTAGTTATTTATTTTTTAAAAAAAAATCCAGCAAAATATCCCTTTAATGATCATGTCAACAAAAAAGTTGACTATATCTGCAACGCCTACATAATCAATTGGAAGTTGAATTATGGACTTATCAGACCGATTTCGTGGAGCGAAGTTGGGAAGGCGACTCGACATAGGTACATAATTTTCTTAAACTTAACAACAGAATTTTATTTTGTCTAACCCAGAGCCTGTAGCAAGCAAATGCTAGTCAACGCTGTCTTTGATTCCAAACTGGCTAACTTTTATGTGATCAGAAATAATTTCCACTGTATCATCTGATAACCGTCCAGCATTCCTAAGTATTTGCACTAAATTCTTGAGCGTGAACAATGACCTCACTTCGACGCCATTTGCGTTGAGTACACCAACGCCACCTTGTTCCCTATCTAGAACTACGACAGCGTGGGTGACGTTTAGCTGCTCGCCGCGCAGCGTGCGAATAGTTTCGAGTAGGCTGCCGCCAGATGTCACTACGTCTTCTACAACGAGGCAAGTTTGATTTTTGTGGTAGACGCCTTCGATGATTTTTCTGGTGGCGTATAGTTTGGTTTCCTTTCTCTTCATGATCATGGGGGTGTCGGTGTTGACGGACATGATGGCTGCGAAGGGCAGGGCTGCGTACGGGACGCCACACAGGAGGTCGTGGGTTATTTCTGCCGCAAGACGTTGGAGATGATCCGCTACTGCTGACTGGAAGATGTAAAACAAACTAATTTTAAATCGGATTTTCATAAATATTCACCATTAGAAAAAAACTGACTGCAATGTACTAACTAAGAGCAGGAAATTGTACGGAATGGTGCTTTCTTGCCCCTGAATTCCCAAACGCAAATCAACGTCTGTGTCATGTCAACGTTGAGCATCCCTCAGAAGTTTAGCTGTCCCTTTCAGTTCTATTGACATTTTACGGGACAGCTTGAGTGTGCGAGCGTGCTTATCGTTGATTGTCGTTTGTCAATTCGGGGGTTAGTGTCTCAGGACAGCTACCTGTACCTACCTACCTAAATTAAAACATAGTGTTTAAAACTGCTTTCTAAAAAAGTAAAAGTATTGGATTAATAACACTTTATTCGGTACAATTCTTAAAATTCCTCAGTTGAGCATACTTATTGCCTATCATTTATTTATAGTACCTAATTTCAAACACCTCGATAGCCGAGTGGTTAGTTAGGATAATTAAAACTAAATCATGGGTCCCCGGATTCTACACCCTGGTCAATCTGAGGAATCCACAAGCAAACTGCGCTCCTTGGCTTAGTGTGTTACTGGAGGTAAGTCAGTTTTATAAGCAGTTCCTCTCACCATGATCCTAGGATGCGAGACCACGACCCTCAGGTCGAAGTAGACCGGCGTGCGTCTCCCGATCTTCGCCTCGATGTCGCCGAGCCGCACGGCGCCTGCGTCGAACAGCTGGACGGCCAGGTGTTCCAGGGTACACATCTGGAAGAGATTTAGGTGAAGAACTGAAAACCAGAAAAAGACATTTGGGTCATGTTGGCATCAGGCAGAAATCGAACCCGCATCTTTCGCAAACCGGGAGACTGCCCTAACCACTGCGCTTACCGAGACCATTAACAGACCGGCCGAATCTTTCCTTTTTATTTCCTGCCTGATGCCAACATGACCAAATGTCTTTTTCTGGTTTTCAGATCTTTAGTAAAGATACTGCATGGAAAATGCTAAAATAATAATAAAAAACAGAGATTTAGGTATCATCAGTCATTCGGCAACTACCGGGTCTATAGTCCGTTCGCGTTAAGAATGCAATGATTTTTAACTTTAATTCAGTCGCACACAAAAAAACTCAGATCCACAACCTTTGCATTCGAAAGTATGCGTTCAGCTGGTCAATTTGGTTGGACTTGGATTTCTAATTAGGAACGATTTCATTGGTTAGGGGGTGTGCTAGGTCGAAGGACAAGTATGAAATCACTACATTCTTAACGCGAACGGTCTATAGGATCGGTGGCCCCTACCGAAGTTAAGTGATGTATTTTCGAGTATGTGCTTCAGACTTGCTGTTCAGCAGCCGATTTTTTGACCGCTCGGACTATATGTTAAGAGCGCATTGCAGATTGCTATCAACCCTTAAATTTTAAGTAACTTACCCCCGAATTCACAAACGTCAATCAACGCTAAGCACGCGCTCACGCTCAAGCTGTCCCGTAAAATGCCAATAGAACCGAAAGAGACAGCTGTACTTCGAGGGCTGCTCAACGTTGATTTGCGTTTGTGAATTCGTTGGTTAGCCACGATATTTAAAATTTTAAGGCACCCGAGAGGGGGCACGGACCTCGGCCTAGAACGATATTTGCAGGGAAATAGGACAATGTCTGGAGCCCAGTCAGACGCTTTTTTTATTTTATTTTTAATAGTGGTCTTCAAGATGAACTTGAACTTTGTGTTTATTGTAAAATTGGCGGCTAACTCTCCGGTGATGGAAAATACCGATATAAAACCCAAGCAACCCGGATAACGGCGGTAGGCTCGCCCCTTGCCACGTTGGGTTCTAATTCCCTCGGCGAAATGTGGGCTCCTGAATGTTCCGTTCACCATGACGGCAACAATCAGTACGCCTCTGACTAACCCATTAGGGATATAGTCGTGAGGGTATGTATGTATGTATGTAAGATGAAGCCTCACCTCACTCCACCTGATGGGAAGCAGCCGCGAGGTCCAGATATGGTGTTGACAAGCACAGATAGGGAGAACTACTTTGCTGGTCAATCTCATTCTAAAGGCCTGCATAATTGCCTTTTCACGCTCAAAAAACCCGGGATTTTAGGAGGAAGGACACATGCGGTGGAAGAGCGTTACACGTCTGAGCCCCTATTACAGTCTCTTATAACCTGACAGTTTTAGTCACAAGCTCAGCTTTTGAGCTGCATATTTACCGTCACAAGTCATGTTTTGTGTGGTAAATAGTGTCAAAAAACCTTAATTTTTCGTCATTGCTGTAATAACTCATTTTGCATGTTTTAGTCAAATTTCAATGAATGAAAAGACGTAAACTGAGCTAAAACTGAGCTGTAAAAAGATCGTAATAAGGCCCCTGGATAGCACGACACAGGAACGAATCATTAATCCCACTGCAGTCACTTTTAAGCCTGTCTAGAGTAGATCTTACGCAATATATCTAATTAGCTGCCCCCCTGACCCCCTACTGGTTATAACCGTTTACTGCGATGTTTTTACTGATCAACTGACCGCTAGGGGTCGTTTAAGAGCTCATTAAGATAAGGGTAAGTAGGTATTTTTCTGGTCTACAGTTTCCATTGCTTGTAATCTGTCGGTGTTTTTAAAACGACGCTATTATGTAGATTTTAACTCAAGCATGGCTTTACATGCATGCATGCATCCTTCGAGCATGGCTCGAAGTGGCAGTGGGCGGGGCACATAGCGCGGAGAACCGATGGCCGTTGGGGCGGAAAGGTTCTCGAATGGCGACCGCGTACCGGACGACGTTCCGTGGGCAGGCCCTCCACAAAGTGGACCGACGATCTTGTCAGGGTCGCGGAAAGCTGCTGGATGCGGACAACGCAGGACCGATCGTTGTGGAGATCCTTGGGGGAGGCCTATGCCCAGCAGTGGGCGTCCTTCGGCTGACATGATGATGATAATGGCTTCACAATTCATTTTGAAGCCCAGTCTATGATAGCTATCAATATTTAATTCAGTGCAGTATATAAAAATACAGGTTATTTGATAGAAAATCTGACATTCCCAAAAACTTCCAGGGACACAAAATTCTGACTGACTGGTTTATTTAGATTGCTCACTCCAATTAACTCAAATCTCTGTGCACATAAGTAGGTATTACTTAAACAACCTTAGAGTCATTGAGTCAGAATACAAGTGGCAAGTCCAAAAACCTGTAATAACATTGAATGATAGCAAAAAACTCTATCAAAATCAACTTGCAACAGTTTTTGTTGTGGCAATATATTTTTTGTTTTTGCATTACAACCAGCAATTCAATATCTAGGTACATCTACATACCAGACAAGCAAAAACTAGACTTAGGTGAGGAAGTAGACAAAAAGCTAGGTTAATAGTCACCTAACATATTGTGAATTTGCACTATAGCACACTACAGTCAAAAATATAAGCCTAATTACAGACATAATGAAAACATACCCCCTCATTGCCATATCCTTATGATGGGTTAGTCAGAGGCACTCCCCAAGCAGCAACCAAGCGTAATGAACACCTAAAAAGCAGCCAATATAGCTCTTAACGCTGTTTAACTGCTGTATAAGAACGTTGAAAAGATATTGTAGTGTTATAATGTCGGTTTAGGAGTAAATATTCAGCTCTAACAGTATTAAGTCTGTATTAAGGAGTCAAAGTACGCTTAAAGTTCTATTTCAGTGTGTGAAAACTGTCATTTACAGGTTTAAGTTTCCTGTAACGCTTTAATCCTCATTTTAGTTTTAATGCTGTACAACAGCTGTATTTTGCATACCGTCACTTACTTAATACAGCTTAGAGCTGTATTATGGTGGTCCTCAAATCTTATATCTGTATTATGAAGTAGGCAAACTCTCTTCTACAGCTTCTTTTTATGGTGTAATAGTACACCCTTTTACAGACTATGGCTGTATAATTTCTGTCTTTGAGAGTAATAAACAGCAATAAACACAAATGACGCCTATAGTACAGCCTTAATCTGTATAAGTGACAGAGTCGCCATTTTGAATTATTGTGCATTTGTATGCTATATTTTGTGATTGTTTTATAAATATGTGGCAAAAGCAAAAAAGACTTGGTACTATTAGAAGGAAGATTAAACAGGAATATTTAAATATTACTAATTATCAACTAAATATTGCAACAGATTAGATCACCTACAGTCAAGTGTCAAAACCGTCGACATCTAATGAAAGAGGTTCCGTAGAAAATATTGTGAATGATCATAGTTATATCGCTAGTTAATAAACTACATAATTATGTTGAGCCCGTTTATTTGTGTTAAATAAAAAAAAATATCACAGATGTAACTTTTTAGCTTTAACTTTTGCAGTTGATGACGACATTTCATCATGCAGCAGTTCAATTGACGGTGCAAGTGAATATGAAGAAAAAATATTATTTCGCCAACAAATACAGAATTGCGCCAGGGAAAGAAACATAAGTAGGATCGAATGATTTATGGGTACTTCATTTAATGAGGTTTTTTATACAATTTTAAAATTAGAATGAAATGCTATTTTTCTTGAAAAAAATACAATTTAAAGTTAGTTGATGAGCAAAATTGAGACAGATATATGGGCGTATCGTATTGTGAGTCTGGGCTTTTGTGGGCTTCCCCACAAGAAGCGACAAGGGGTATTTCCACGTCACGCCCAAGAGTGGGCTATCTTAGTCCACGCGTGGGTTTGTGTGGTCTACACCAGAAGTGACATTAGATAAGTTACACGTCACGCCCGAGAATCTTCCATCTTAGTTCACGCGTGGGCTTGTGTGGACTTCACCGGAAGTGAGATCAGATAAGTTTCACATCACGCATGACAGTGGGCTATCTTAGTTCACGCGTGGGCTTGTATGGGCTTCACCAGAAGTGACATTACATGAGTTCCTCGTCACGCCCAAGAGTCGGCCATCATAGTCCACACGTGGGCTTGAGTGGACTTCACCAGAAACGACTAAGTTCCACGTCGCGCCCGATTACTAGTTGCATTAGATTGATGGTCATAATAATTGCAGATTTTGTTTTGAAATGTTGCGCATCTCTAGTTGCAGGCGTCCAGTTTGGCCATTTCTAAATGCTATTTGTTTCCCATAAACTGGTTACAATGGAAAGTGAACTTTTCCCTTTCTCCATTGTCTCCACAATCTCGAACGTCATTTTTCCTGAAAAATAAATAAAAATGTAAGTGCTATTAATTTTTACCAAAGGGGTTAATTTTTCAATTTTAAAATACCTATTTTTCGAAGACGTGATATGATCTCACAGTGCATTTTAGTTTTTTACTTAATATTACGTATCCCTAAAAAGAGTTACAGGTTATGTTCGAAACACTGCTATGCAGCATTAACAGTAAATTTATTCGTTTATACAGCCCATTAACAGCTAAAAGCTGCATACAAGTATACATTACTTACATAGTACAGCTATTGGTGCTATAAAACCATTAAAATAGAATTCAGGCTGCTTAGCAAATTGTCGCCATTTTATCAATTACAAATCAAAGATTACGAACATGAGTACATAAAAACTAGACTAATGATTTTATGTTAATCAATATTTTCAGTTTGCCCAATAACTTACTATGCACCAATGAGGATCTAAGTCCATTAATTCAAACATTTTTAACTTCTAACCTATAAAAAATATATTTACTTACCTTATTTAATATCTCTTCCTTAGTTATTTAGCTGGCGCGTTTATTTTTAATCACAAAACATATATATCTTCACAATAAATTCACTTTTGCACGATAATGAACTGTATCCTGCGCCTATCGAAACTCCATGCAAATCTTTTATCACAATAAGCATTTAAATAAATGTCACTTTGATCAACACTGTTAAATATAAACGCCATCTTTAAAATATCGTCTTCATTTCGTTATATTCTTTTGCAACTCTGTTCAACAGACTTTTTACACCGTAAAACTTGACAAGTGAGTTACAATGTAGTAATTGGAGTGTATTAGTTTCGTCGTACACCATAGTACAGCCGCAAAACAGCTAATATGCAGCCTATTTTATGCTTATACAGCTACTGTACAGCTTATATACAGCAACAGGCTGTATAATTTGTGCCCATTTCGGAGGTATAAGGGCTGTATAAGCGCTTATACAGCCTTTATGCAGCCAAGAAATACAGCCTTAGGAGTAAAACCGAACTTTAATACAGTTGTTATACAGCTTGTGATGCTGCTTGGGTCTGATTGCTGCTGTCATGGTGAACCGAACATTCAGAAGCCCACATTTCAGCGATGGAATCAAAAATCCAACGTGGTAAGGGGCGAGTCTTCAGCCGTTAGGTATTCGGGTTGGTTTTATATCGGTGTCTTGAATAACCGGAGAGATAGCCGTAAATTATACAATGAACACAAAGTAGGTGTGTTCCGGCCAGATTTGATCTCGGGACCACCGGGTTCCGAACCAGATCGAGTGTTTAACCACTGGGCGATAATACGAAAACTCTCTTTTAGTGATCTTTATTTTGAGGGGCCAATTTTTTTTGTCTCTTCTGGATGGGCTTCTGAATGTTCCGTCCACTATGGCGACAGCAATCAGTATGCTTCTGACTAACCGATTTGCGATATGGTCGTGAAAGTGTGTTATGTTATGTTTAAATGCTATCGGTAAATCGTACATGATTGTAATAAGCAGTGGCGCTATCAATAGTACAGGACCTAACATGAGAGAAAGTTCAGGGTCGCAGGTCACAGATAGCGACAAGTCTGCCTGGACAGACAGACCCTAGGAATTTACACACATCAAAACTGTCAAGGGATATCATAGGGATATCAATTTTCAAATATTTCATAGAGTTAAGTTTGTTTACAAGTTGAGCATTATCTTAGAATAACGCGAGGACACAGGCATAAGATAAAGGTTAAGAATATTACAGAAAAAAACGTTTGATTTTGCTAAAATTTTGACACCTTTTAAAAGAAAAATCTGTCTTTTTTTAACGTCCTTACGATTATACAATAATGCTACCACAATGAATTTCTTTATACAATCTAAAAGGGCAGATATAGCAGTTTCTGTGTTCTAAAAATTTCTACGTTGGTATCAATATTTTAATTTTTACAGCCTCCCAAATAGCTATACTTTGTATGAAAATGCTTGAGATATCCCTAGACACTTTTGATGTGTGTAGAATTACCTATATACAATCTAGCAATTCTGGTGATAACATTATGTCAGTAAGTTTTATCACTTCTCTCTCTCTAATTTCTGTCTGACCATGTGGCTGACTGGTAGAGAATGCCTCTAGACATTAAGTACACCATTTGTAAGTACTTTGCCTTTGTGCGATGAAGAAAAAAAAATCTCAGAACCCTCTAACAAATTGTGGATTGTAAACGGTATTGGAATTTATCAACCTAACTAGCTTAAAACGAGTTGCTAAAAATTGCTAATGGGGTAAATGTTCCAAACATCGGACAGTCCACCGGTTATGGACACTAGAACAGTTTGTCCACCCAAACGACAAAATTAGGACATAAAAATCGATTTACGACCACACGTTATCTCCCCTAAAAGGTTACTGGTTTTACTTTTTCATCGATTGCAAAATGTCATAGATATAATATGGTAATTTTTGCTATTCTCATAAGGATTTAGTATTATAAATCTATTAGAAGTTGTCATTATTGTTAAAAAATATTAAGAGTAAGAACTAGTACCTAAGTAGGTATTCCCGTGAAATTCAAGCATTAGCTGAGTGGAATTGATTTTATTTTAGATGGTCGCAGCACCGGTGTCTTTCAGCATTTCTTTATTATTGTACTCTTTAATTGTTTGCTTTAAAACTATCTTTCGAATTATTAAGAATGTAGGTTCAATATTCCACATAGGTATGAAAGCTATTCTTCTTTTGCTTTAATTTATCCTAGTAATATTATAAACGTGTAAGTTTGTATGTGTGGATAGATGTGCCGTGTTATTCTTTCATGTAAAAACTACCGAATGGATTTGAATTAACCTTTACAATAAATGGCTTATACATTTGAATAAAACATAGGCTCAAATTTATAAAAAAAAAGGTTTTTTCTTACTTCATCCACGCAGAGGAAGTCGCGGGGGTCCGCTACTTTGAAATAAATGATAACTCCCCAGTCACCGAGTAGTTTAAACGATCGGTACGCAATTTCATCCTTGGTTGGGTAAAAGCCGCTTCTTGACACAGCCTTGGTTTGTGATGATCACCAGAACTCAAATCAATCAATTGTAGCGTGTCTTGACTTCAATGATGGACAAAGGCCCAGCAGCGGGACAGTGCAGGCATAGATAAGTCTACCGTAAAATACTGCTCACCTATTAAGGCACAGGTACTTTACTTTTTCATAGCTATTAAGAATAGTTATAAATAATATTAACAACAAACCTCATCCAATGAAATCCACACACAGCTTCACTAAATTTCGTACAAAACCGCACAGAATTATCCAAGAATTTCAAATGCTTGAAGAAACACTAAATAAATTGATATATTATACAATATAAGTTGTAAGATACAGACAGAGCGACTCTCGAACTGCAAATGAGTCAGATTCATAAACATGAAGTATATAAGTGTCTGAGGAGATAAATAGCAAGTTTTTAGTGATAGAATAATTAAATCAATCTGATGATGTTCCGGCTAAATATAGACTTTAGAACAACATACTTCTGATTCTAGAAAGCCGAAAGAAACAGGTTTATTGTATTTATTGTTAGCATTCGCTAAGATGGGAGGGGTAACTTTGATATTAAAACCCGTAAATACATTGCATCACATTTTTCAATCCCGGACCACAGACGGACGGACGGATACAAGGACAGTACATAGATATAACATATAAAACAAACACGACCTATACATGATGTTACAAAAATACCCCTTATAACTGGATAACCTAATAACGGGATTATACAAACTCCCTTGGTAATTTCTTAGAGTCGTAGCTCATAATTTGAACCTCCCACAGCTGGGCACAGGCCTCACCTCAAGTATGAGGTGGAACGAGCCCTTCTCCAACACGCGGGCTTAGTGCGGATTGTTGGAAGGGGTGTAAAGTGAGTGAACAACCTTAATGTCAGATGTTATCAAGCCGCCCTTAGGTCTCTGACTAGGCTTAACGACTGACATCTAGCGACGTCACCCGGGACCATTTGCTTAACGTGGCTCAGGGTGGCTACCCATCCCATTTCCGACCCGGCGTGTGTTGTTTTACCACAGCGATCGTCGCCGGTCACTGTCACAACTGCGCCACGGGCACCTATATGGGCGTATAGTTTCATTTAGGTCAATAAATATTTTTTGTATTGTAAAACCACTGAGGATCTGTGCAATACAAAACCTTAGCATTTAAAATAGAAAACTGATTGTACTCAGACCGCGCTCAATCTCCGCTAAGATTGGATTGAAACTTGTCATTTTGTCATCCGCGTACCAAAATACACCCCGGGAAGACTGGAATGCAGCGTACCAAACGCCAAACTATGCTTACATGTTAAAAACTTCGAATGCAACTTAGTACGATCTTATATCCTGAGCCTGAAGGTTGAGAATGAGAATTATATCATTTTTGTCCATGTTATAAACATGTGGAACCCAGTATTCGTTGTTTTATTTAGCTTTTTGCCCAAGACAGGGATTTGTTGCTATTTTAAAGAGTTCTGAACGGCGACAAACGTTAGTTTTTAAGTTAGTATCAACATTTCAATTTGTAGGGTTTCCTTTCTGGTTAAAAATACTTGAGTAAAGTATTTAAATATTTACAATGGAAAACACCAATATAAAATCCATGTATCCCGGATAACGGATCCCGGATCCCGGGTTCAAATTCCCTCGGTTAAATGTGGGCTTCTGAATGTTTCGTTGACCATGACGGCGACCATTAGTGTTCCTCTGAATAACCCATAAGGGATATGGACTTGAGGGGATGTTATTTAAATATATTTCGTAAATACTTACTAGTACTGCCGGAAAATAAAGTCTTGTAAGACCTATCTATATGTTTTTATAAGTAATAATAAATAAAAACGACGAGATAAAATACCTTTGCACATTACCACACATTACCACTTAGCCTGAAACTAAGCAAAGTTTAAGAGTAAGTACCTAAGTACTGTCTCAGACAGAATACCAGACCTAGGAAAACATACTTATAATATAGTTTGCGTAAATAAAATACATACGTAATATACCTATGTAGGGGTTAGGGGTGAGGGGGTTTTTCTAATACAAGTTAATGCTAGAGCATTCGCCATTATTAAATTTACTCGAACCGCTCGTCGAACACGACCCGCGATGTTTAGTTACAGCCTTTTGATGATTTTATTTGGCAATGCTTAGGCTAAGCTAACTTGAGCTTTTGCCTCTATTGTACAATTCGTAAGACAGTTACATTACACCGAAACGCTGGAGGAAATGCTCAAGTTTACACGCAAGCAAATGTTACTGTGCGGGGAATGTGCCCGCGGACTCTGGTGTAACTTTTTATCCATTACAACTAATCTACCTACTAACATCTACTATTGGCAAACCGAACAATAAAATGTTAGTTTGTTTGTTCATGTAAGTACATATCTATTTTATTAGCAAGGAAGCGACTTAAAATAGCAATGAGTTCAAAACTTCTCATCAATTCAGGAAAGCACGTCATACTATCTTCTTTCGGATCAAAACTACAAAATTTTAACCATCAAGCTATTAATTATTTATAGCCCGAATAAATTGGGGTAACCGACCGTATCGCGTAAACACTAGTTATAGTCAGGAAAACAAACGTGTCGAAGATAGGTTTACTGCCCGATACCCAATTTGCAAGCGTTCACCTTATTTTTATGGTTTTCTAACTGCAGCAACTTTACTTCAGAACGAAGAGGATAGATGTTTAGGATGTTTTTATTAAGTGATTAGGTCCAGTCTGTTCTAAATATTGTTAATTGCAATTGCAATGGTTTGGCAGAGGCAGGCCGCCTACCCACAACCGGCCGCTGTGGAAATCTATGTGGCGATTGATGGTGATGATGTGACATACATATTTTAGGAAAACAGTCATTCGTTGTTTCTTTTACTCAAAGTTTTACAACCACTTTTAGCTTAGCTTATGCCAGCCCAGATATAAATTTTAAAGATTTCTTACTAGAATTAAAGTTTGCAACGTTGTAAGTTGTGAACCTACCCGAATGCGCTACCCGGGGTGTTATGTTTTCGAGTGTATGTATGTATTATAATAGTGTTTGGTGCGCTTTGCAGCCTGAACAGCTCGATGGAATTTAGCTTTGGTGATTAGTGAGGTGATTCGTAATTACTACGAAAGTGACACTGGGTAGATAGGCATATAGATCAAAATAAAAAAAAACATAAGAATTTATTGAAGAAACTTTTTATTGGTGTTTTACACCACCAAGGAGTTAGCCACAAAATTACATGATACCTAAATGTAACGCAAAAAACACTGTTTTGCCAGATTTTTAACTTGGGTCCCGTGCTTTTCACTCTGTTAAGATTCGGTGTGGAAAACTCTTAATCTCATTTAATATAACAAACAAGTTTACCAAATATGGAAAGTTCCCGACAGATCGGAGGTAAACAACTGACTAATAGTTTATGGTAATGGACCTGTCTTATTAAGTAAACTAAAGTAAAGCTCATAGCCCATTATAGGTACCGGCACCACAATTGCACTGTGACCCATGAATATTTTGCCTGCCTCTGAAATAAAAATGTAAATGGTACCTACAATCATGCATAGTCACTACATAGTATAAAACAAAGTCGCTTTCTCTGTCCCTATGTCCCTTTGTATGCTTAAATCTTTGAAACTACGCAACGGATTTTGATGCGGTTTTTTTAAATAGATAGAGTGATTTAAGAGGAAGGTTTATATGTAGATATAATAACATCCTATTGCACCCGTGCGAAACGGGGCGGGTCGCTAGTATTGAAACAAAGTCGTTTCCTCTGTCCCTATTTAGGCTAAATTCATTAAAACTGCACAACGGAGTTTTTTTTAACAGATGTAGTGATTGAGTAGGAAAGTTTCTAGGAAGGTAGGCAACATCCCATTGCACCCCGTGCGAAGCCGGGGCGGGTCGCTAGTTATCTTATAAAATAGAGAATTTACGGCAGTAAATGGTTATATTATAGGAAGGTTATAGGTAATTAAGATTTCAACCAACCGAACTGTGCCAACCACGTTTTGTTTGAAAACAATCTCAGTGTTTCAAGAACCAAACTATACTTAGTGACCAAACAGTAGATTATTTTTGTATTACCTAGTTTATTCAGTAAAGTTCCTGACTTGCTGTGGTTTTAGTGTTTTTTTATTAGCATCGTACGGCTGGTGGATTTTGCCAGCGTCGAGTGAGTTAGTTATGGGTCTTGAAGGACCAAGGAGGAGGGATTTCAAATTACGGCTTTTGTGCCAAATCTCCAATCTACTACTAAAAGCAGGAAGTAGAACTAAACCTAGCAAAAAAGTCTAACCTAAAACAGTTAATAGAATGATCTTTTGCCTAAACCGCGACCCTGGCGCCGCGCCAGCGGTCATTGACTGCGGGGGTTCGCGAAACTGGCGCCAGGGACTTGCATTTTCTATGCGTTTCGTGACAGACAGCTTTTCAAATTATTATTTTTCAGCATTAGTTAAAAAAACATATCTCAATATAAATAGGAAAACCAGAAAAAGATTCGGTCTTGGCTTCAGGCGGGACTTTGGCTTTGGGTTTTATAGTATGATGATATTGCATTATCTGTAATGCTTAGATAAAAATCATCTATATCTCAATATAGCTGTCTATTTTAGGGACATGCAGGACAATAGGTGCTGCAAAGTAAAGTAAAATACTTTCCGTGCTAAGTGCACTATAAATAGTCCGTTTGTGCACCGATGGTCGACAGGAGCTTACCCATTTTGGACAAAGCCTCCTCCGCTGAGCAACCAGGATCATTCTGGGATTTTTTTTCACTGAGAAATAAGTATTTTTAAAGTAAGGCAGTGGGTGTGTAAAAGCGTTGGTTTCGATATCATCATTAGTAATGATTGTAGAGTAAAATGAATGAAACACTCAACTCTCAGAGGAAACATCAGTGTCTCTCTGTCGTAGGTAGGCACTTTGAATGCTAAACAACGCCACAAATGGTTTTTTTTAACTGGGTATCTACAAGACATAATCCTACTTTTTTACAACATTGTGGTTTTGCAAAGAAAAATTGAATTTAAAATTGTAATAATTGAATTGATTGACTACAGGGACCACTGGGCAGGAAACGAGCGCAGCTATGGTAGGTAGGTATTTAAGGTGCGAATCTTTAGAATTGAATTTTTATTTGCCGCTGTGGTCGTTCCTTTCGAACTAAGCCGAATATCATTTTCCAATTATATACATACAAAATAAGAGAAAATGCTAATTCAGGTGTATTGATGATTGAAGTAAGCGTGAAGCACCGATGTGAAATGATGTTAGCCGGAATGCCACCCCAGTACCAAACGCCACTACTTCATCCTACACAAAATAAAGAAAATCTATATATCTACTTAAAGCCATGATTTGATAAATAATTCAGGCCAATCATTCTAGGCACATTAGCCCAGACAAAGCCAGATGTAACTGTACACTGTCTGCAATTTCAGCTGAACCATAGATTAGGCGGACATAATGGCGGCCGCAATGAATGCGATTCCCGCCGTTTTCACTGTCAATTTGACGTTTACCACAGTCTGCTCTGTGGTAATTATTTCAGGGTTGTCGAGGTCAGTATTCAAATGCAATTTCTTATTTTGATACATTTATTTGATTTTAATTTAGTTTCGTTTCGTAACTTTCTTCAAAGATAATAATATTCTGCAAACTCCTTTAGATCCCAAATTCGAATTTCCCGATCAGAGGATTCACTAGGTACGCGTTTTTTTCAAAAATATGATTATATTATTACAAATTATTAAATATTGGATTACGAATGTTCTGAGTTATTTATAAGCCTAGTATTCACTTGATATTGGTACAGCCATTCATTCAAGTTATTTAAAAGTCTAGGGTTCGATTCCCATTAAACCGAAGGAGAAAGTTCCATGGCTTTGCATGGTAATTGGGAGCTAATGGTATTAACAAACAATCATTGCGAATTAGATGTTTCAGGCGCTGCATGTGGAAACTAAGGGGGCTGCGCTGACCATGGAGTTAGAATTCTTTCCAGGACAGAGAGAAAAATTTCACACCGATAATCTGAATTTAATATTCATTCATGTCATATCAATGAGGCAGGTACAGAAGACCATGTTTGTCATCATCATCCCCATGTCAGCCAGTCGACGCCCACAGCTGGGCATAGGCCTCCCCCAAGGATCTCCACAACGAGCGGTCCTGCGCTGACCGCATCCAGCGGTCACCAGTCTACAACCCTTCCGCCCCAACTGCCATCGGTTGTCCGCGCTATGTGTCTTGCCATTCAACGTTGCAATCCTTCGATGGATGTCAGTTATCTTAATTCTTCGGCGGATCTCATTATTTCAGACTTGATAGAGCAAGAAAATACCAAGCATCGCCCTTTCCATTGCTCGCTGGGTGATCTTGAGCTTTCTTTCTCCTGTGAAAAAAACACGCAACCACCGCAAGTTTACCTCTTTATCCGGCTAAGGCCCGGCGCCCACTATCGGCATCGGCACGCTTCAGGATTTTAAGGTGGCAAATAGCTATATACTTTAACATTATGGCAATAAAGTAGAAATTTCCATGATGTGTTCTCGTAAAAACAAAAATACCGCTTCGGTATGCTTGAGGCTACTGTTTCGGCATTTTCTACTTTATTGCCATTATGTTAGAGTATATTACTATTTGCCACCTTAAAATCCTGAAGCGTGCCGATGCCGATAGTGGGCGCTGGGCCTAAGTCCGACCAGGTTCAGCCGCGTGGTCGCCCTACGAGCGCATCGTCCGCGTTGCAATTAGCGCGGGAATTAATTTATGGTTTCGTCGTCGCGACTCGCGGTGAATCATCGCAGTGTTGCCAGTACTGGCTTGAGGTTTACCCACTTAAACGATTTCATGGATAGAGGAATCTTTATTTTACTGTGGTAAGACACTGTAATTAAACAAAGTTAGGGATTGATGTATTTATTAATTTGAAAACAAAACCAGCACATGTTTAAAATAAAATATTTTTTTATATCATAAAACAAATAGCTACGAAACAGTACCTTTTTAAAAAAATACCAATTAAGCAATGCGCATTGTTTTAAAAGTATAAATAAGAACTCTGCCTTGTTTGTTGAATAGGTATAAATAAGTTCTACCTAATTATTCTACAACAAGATCATCTGGAATTCAAACATAGCTTTTATTATGGAAAGTAGGTACGAAATAATGAAGTACTGAGTAATAATCAAAGTACACCTAGACACAGAAAAAAACAAATTCACAAATACAAAACCTGTGCTAACTTACGCAGATAAGGAAGCCCATGTTTGTGTTTGACTGTGCAAATACCACAATTTGTTAACATAGACTTCATCAATCTCCCCAAAACGGGGTAACCTCCCCCAAGCATCCCCACACCGAGCGGCACTCCGCCGGCCATTCCTTCGCTCCCGTCGCCATCGCGTGCAGGCAGTAGGCAGGCAGCCCACAGCCCGCTAGTCCAATCTCGACCTCCGCGCCGCTCACACATAGACATAGTTCAACAAACCACAAGATGAGGGAAATAGTGCATCTGCAAGCCGGCCAGTGCGGGAACCAGATCGGCGCCAAAGTGAGTTCTTTTTTTGAATTTTGAATTAGTTTTTAAATTTTTGACGTTTTGTTTGACAGCTGAAGTTAGGTTTGATTTTAAATCAGACTTCGGATCTCCTTGATAAACCTTGGATTAATTTCATGGGTTGACAGTATTTTGTTTAAAGATAAGGTTTTAAGACTTATGAAATAACAAACCCCGCCTAAAAGGTGATTGAGACTGATTTTATCAACATCACACAATATTACTGATTTACTGTAAATTTTACCTACTAAAGCTAAATATGTTAATATTTGAACAAATGTAACTCAAAGGATAATTATGACAAATGATAATTCTAAATTAAAAATAAATATTGTCTCGTTTGCCACTACAGCAATAAAATAAGCAGTGAGTAACATGCATCTAACTTAAGTTAATATACTTTTATATTCTGCCCGAGTACATTTACTACGAAGCCGACTTTCATTTGTTGTTAGTTAAGTAGGATCTCAAGATTGTCTTAACTTTCAAATACCTATCTAATTAAGTAACGTCTCGTTAGGTTCTCAAACAATGTACTATTTTAGAAAAGCAATTAAGACGGGGGAGGTACTTCTTCGCCAACATAATGTCTTTCGAGAGAGACGATGGCGAACGCATAAGGTAATTATTCTAATAATTAAACAAGAAAAGCAAACATTCGGCGCAGATCGCCAATAGGGTAGTGCTTCTGAAACGCGGTTGGGAACGAAATACATCGCAGGTTCGATCCCGGCACCCGCGTAAATATTTGTTGATGAAACAGATATTTGTTCTGGCTCTGTGTGTTTATGGTACATCTGCTGTTAGTAGTTTCCATAACACATTATAATACACACGTATTTATATTATGAATAAACTAAAGTGGTGCACATGGATTCTACAAAAGAAAGAACAAGATAATTAAGATCATTAATCAAGAGAACCAACAAAAACTAGAACATGACTAGCATTTAATAAAAAACAATCTCTGATTGTAAAAAAAAAATGGCTTTTTTGTCAACCAACAATAAGTAGAAAGGAGGCCTGACTTCATTCCTTGTCAAATTCGGCCTTCTTCTAGCATAGCAATTTCCATAGACAATCAACTTTTTTAATTTGTTAGGCATTTGAGTTATTTGTTAGCAAAGAGTTGTTTTAGTTGTGTACGCACGCTTGCATTTGGCCTCATTACCTATTGTTAAATACCTTTACGGCAAATTGCTTATGTACACATGAAATTGTGCATTACTTCCTTAATAATATTGTTTCCAACTAAACATTAATTATTAATTGTCATGTAAACATACTGTGTTGGCATTATTGAAGGTTAAATAATATTACTTATTTTAAACATAATAGTATTTATTTAACATAGAAGTACCTACGAAAGACACAAAGTGAAACTGAGACAACACTCTGGCCTCACAGTATGGTTGTTGTACAACGTGAACCAAAGATACCACAAACACTCACCCTAGCACAAATATCTGTTTCACCTACAAACATTGTGTACTGGTACGGTAATCGAACCAGCAACCCTTTGCATTTCAACCGGCGCTTGTAACCACAGCGCTGAATGGGCTGCTGGCAGAAACTGTTACAGAGCTTTGAGCATCTGCAAGAGACATCTGACAAAATCATTGAGCAGTACCCTGCTGCTGAGTTGGTGGTTCTTGGGGACTTCAACGCTCACCACGTTGAGTGGCTGGGGTCGTCAATGCCTACTGACTACGCAGGAAGGTCTGCTTATGAATTTGCTTTGGCCTATGGTCTGTCTCAACTAGTACCATCTCCCACGAGAGTACCTGACGTCGACAGCCATCGAGCTAATTTACTGGACCTCCTACTGACTTCGCGTCCGGACGGGTACACTGTGTCAGTGGACGCGCCTCTGGGTTCGTCCGACCACTGTGTCGTCCGGAGCCAAGTGCCTTGCGCTGCGCCTGAGAAGCGTAAGCCTATCGGACGTCGTCGTGTATGGCACTACAAGTCAGCGGACTGGGACGGGTTGCGTGAGTTTTACTCATCATACCCATGGAGGCAGCTTTGCTTTGCATCTGACGATCCTGACATCTGCGCAGCAGCTGTCACTGAGACGATCCTGGCGGGGATGGAATGTTATATTCCTCACCCGCTAGTAGCTGTCGGAGGAAGAAGCCAGCCGTGGTTTAACTGGCCTAGCCGAGAGGCAGTGCGCCTCAAGCAGGCTGCATTCAAGGCTTGGACCACGGCCTGCGCCAACGGGGATCCCACCGCTTCGGATGCAAAGCGAAAGCTGAATACTGCTTCCAGGTCCAGTAAAAAAGCCATTGCTAAAGCCAAGTTCGACTTCGTCAGCCGCATTGGACAGCGTCTCGTTGGCCATCCTTCTGGGAGTCGCGCCTTCTGGTCGCTGGCCAAGGCCGCCGAAGGAAACTTTTGCCAGTCGTCTCTGCCGCCACTGCAAAAACCAGATGGCAGTCTGGCTCACAGTGCAAAGGAGAAAGCCGACCTCCTGGGCAATCTCTTTGCCTCAAACTCGACTTTGGACGCTGGGAGCTCCGCTCCACCCACCATCCCGTGGTGCGGTCACTTTATGCCTGAGATCCGCATAACCCAGCAGGCGGTCCGGCGGGAGTTGCAATCCCTGGACGTCCATAAGTCGAGTGGGCCGGACGACATACCAGCAGTGGTCCTCAAAGTGTGCGCTCCCGAGTTGTGCCCGGTATTGACGCGCCTTTTCGAACTCTCCTACACAAAAAGGCAGGTTCCGTCTTTGTGGAAGACCGCCCACGTGCACCCAGTGCCGAAAAAGGGTGATAGATCTGACCCGGCGAATTACAGGCCTATAGCTATAACCTCCCTTCTTTCCAAGGTGATGGAGCGCGTCCTTAATGGAAGGCTCCTGGGGTACCTAGAGGATCACGGTCTGATTAGCGACCACCAATACGGCTTTCGTAACGGGCGGTCGACCGGTGATCTTCTCGTGTACCTTACACACCGATGGGCGCAAGCGATTGAAAGTCAAGGCGAGGCACTGGCTGTTAGCCTGGATATAGCTAAGGCGTTCGACCGGGTCTGGCATCGAGGTCTTTTATCAAAATTACCATCTTACGGACTGCCCGAGGGTCTATGCGGTTGGATTGCCAGCTTTTTGACCAGCAGACGCATCACGGCCGTCGTTGACGGTAGTTGCTCCGATAGCATGGACATTAATGCTGGCGTCCCACAAGGTTCTGTGCTATCTCCAACGTTGTTCCTTCTGCATATTAATGATATGCTGTCAATCAACGGCATCCATTGCTATGCAGATGACAGCACCGGAGATGCCTATTATACAGGCCGAGCTGGCATCCCTCGTACCGTTGTGGAGGAGGGTCGAACTAAACTTGTGTCGGAAATCGAGAGTACCCTCGCTAGGGTCTCCGAATGGGGTGGACTTAACTTGGTCCAATTTAACCCCACAAAGACACAAGTTTGCGCGTTTACCGCTAAGAAATCTCCATTTGCTATAGCTCCTCAGTTTCAGAACACTACCCTCACAATTTCCAACAGTATTGGGATCCTTGGTGTCGATATATCCAGTGACGTCCAGTTCCGTAGTCACCTTGAAAACAAGGCGAAGTTGGTATCTAAAAAGCTCGGTGTGCTGAATAGAGCGAAGCGGTACTTCACCCCAAGGCAGAGACTCCTGCTGTACAAAGCGCAAGTCAGGCCACACGTGGAGTACTGCTCTCATCTATGGGCAGGAGCGCCTGGATACCAACTGAGTCCTTTTGACTCGGTGCAGAGGCGTGCTATTAGGATTGTCGACGATCCCAAGCTCACCCGCGACCTGGAACCGCTAAGTTTGAGGAGAGACTTCTCCTCGCTTTGCGTTTTCTACCGCTTGTATAACGGGTTTTGTTCTGAAGAGCTGTTTGATATGATGCCCACGGCTACTTTCTACTATCGCACCGCCCGCCATCGTCAGGGTGTTCATCCACATACTCTGGAGCCGCCATGGTCTCGTACAGCTCGGTTCCTGAGATGCTTCCTTCCCAGGACACTTAAATTGTGGAACGAACTCCCTGCCGAGGTTTTCCCGATGAGCTATAGCATGGAGTTCTTCAAGAGGGGTTTGAAAAGGTTCTTGCAGGGTCGGCAACGCACGAGTAACGCCCCTGGTGTTGCACGTGTCCATAGGCTGCGGTAGCTGCTCACCATCAGGCGGCCCGCATGCTTGTTTGCCACCGTCGTAGTATAAAAAAAAAAAAAAAAAAAAAACAGAGATCTTAATAATACAGGATGACTTTGTACTGTAATAAGTACTTGCATTTAAAGAACAATAATAAAACTAGGTCTTCATAGCATTTTTTGTGAAAGGTAGGTTTTTTAAATGTATTGAAATATCCTAAAAAGTGAGTCAACAAAGGATTGGGCTTATTTTTACGTACAAAAATGACTTCCACTGGCGTTTTTATCCAAGTATAAAAAAATTAACTAAGTTTAAATAAAAATATTAAGGAAAAAAAACGAAAGATTTTATTAAGTTTTTTATAAAATTTTGAGTACTTGCAAAATCACCCTGTAGGACATCATATTCATAATGATATGGCCCGATGTCCTTTTTTAATAACACACGTCGCAGACACAGCACTTAGTCATTTGTTAACCAAATGTAAGGAGTCGGTTATTATTAACTGTGAGCAAGTCGCTTTATTTACTTTTTATTTCTGCTTTGCGTATTATCAAAAAATAACGGTCGTTCCATATAACAACGCGATAAAAAATACGTTGGATGTTATGAGTTTGCTAAAATACCTATCGTATCTAAAAAATTGTTCATTATGTTTTCGAAATTGTGAAAACGGTGATAACAAATTATTAAGTAGATATTTTAATTTTAATTGTTTTTTTAGGTGACAAAAAACGAATAGTAGAAAAGGGCGACCGTTTCCCCTTAAGAGACTTACTTAAGAGACTTTTTGATTAGAGTCCATCAGGCACTCAGTAGATTTACACAAATAAAATTAATGCATTTTGGTAATTTTTTAACACACAACTACCTACATGAATATTTATTTTAATGGCTCTTATGATTAAAGTGTTTCAAGAAAATAATCGTCTAAGTCAGCTCTGTAAATCTAATAATCTATTCGACTAGTTGGTAACCCTAGGTGGTAACCCGCACATACTTTTATTTAACTAAAATAGTCCTACAAAACTATTTACATAGTTGTCCGTGGGATTACTATCACAATAGGTAATTTATCTATGCGGTCTATTTTATTTATGCGGTGGTGCTAGATAGTTATTGAATGTTATCATTCAATAACTATCTAGCACCACCGCATCCACTCATATTTTGCTATTTAGCTTCTCGAGGGCTCTTAGGATCGATAAGTCCTCCTAAATCTTAAGTATCTTAAATTAGTTATTCCGGTATCTGTCAGTACCACTATGAGAACTTTTAGCCTAAATCATAGACAAACTTTTTTCCCAAATCATAGACAAACTTTTTGTCCGTTGCTTTTGTAGAAATGCGCACTTTCGAGCCGCATGCGCAGCTCGCTTTTCGCCTTCTTATTGGAGCAAAGCCGTTGGACATGCTTTCTAATGTCGGAAGCTACAATTTTCGGCCACAGCTCGAGTTCCACACGGCATTCTTGAAGATCGGATTGCTGAAGACAAAAAAACATAAATTTGACCGTGTTTTTTTGTGGATACCTATGAGATGGATGATTTGGACTCTCGTTATCAAGTGATTTAAGCTGAGAACGGTGTACTTAGTGTAAAGGTTTAGGCACGGGTTTAAGTGTAGTGAGTTGTTAAACTTGGAATTATCTTTGTAGGTAAGTAGTCAAAGTTGCGAAAAGTATTCCCACAAAAAAAAAAGCAGCCTAACCCATTCTGAATTCAACGACAGTTATTTTTAAAGCTGAATGTTTATCTCCAAACGAAAAAACGACATTTCTGAAAATACACAAAGATGTTTTTTGAAACTTTAAGAATCCACTTCTGGACAAAGGTTTCGACCTAACTTTGCCACTGGTCTCTAAGCCAGATCATTGCACCGAAATTTCATCATTACGTCTTTCAGCGATATCTGTTCATAGAATATGTCCATAGGTGTAATTATTTTTCAATTATTTTTTTTACTTAGACAGAAACGTATTATTTTGTTACCTATGTTTGCGGGACGAGAGATCGCCAATGTAAGGTCACAAATACTTTACGCTTTCTAGTACCGCAAATGGTCATAATAATAGCTAACCATCATTTGAAATAAAGTATGAAAATCGCTCATCTAGGTCGCACCGCTTAAATCCTATTTAGCCGAAATGCATTAGAAGATAGACCAGACAATGTCTAGGACAGGGCTGTCTACTTTCCGGTCTGTTGAGTAAAAAAAAATTAAATGCTCTATGGTTTTTAATTTTTTCTGACACGGATTGTTAAAGAACTTACAGGCTCTGCCGCACAATTTATAAACGCAGTAAAGCACATGCGAACAGTTTCGAGAAAAACACGATTGAAGTTGAAATTGTATTTTTGGTTGTCTACAAAAAACTAGTCGAGAATATGTAAAAAAAATATATAGGTTTAAAGAGCAAATCTTGTAGATCATCCTGAAATTGGTTGTTTGCTATTCATTCCATATTTTGAATGTAAAAAAGGGGAAAAACTGTTTATATTTTGGCTTACCCTAGTTTCCACTGCTAGTCATACTGCGCATGAATGCAGTAAGACTGTTACTTACTGCGTTCATCAGTTGGTTACTGTACTTACGGCACATATGTTAGATAGTTGGATGTGATTTAAGATCTTACAACAAAACATATGCGCCGTATCTTTGCACATACTGCATTAATGTGTAGGAATATAAAACAACATAACTGATCAAAACTTTTAATGAGCAGTAAGATCACAATCATACTGCGTTTATGATATGTCAATGACGCGTACATGTTGATTTTTTCTGTTTGAGCTAAAGGTAAATGAAACAAAAAATGCAAATTATTGCCAAGATTTATTGATTTAATAGATAACAGAAACTATGATTTGACCATTTGGTACTAAGTGATAAATCTGAGGTTATAATCACTCTCATAACTTAAATATTTAATTAATTAAGTTATGAACTTATAACGTATTAAAAAACACTTTACTTGTTTTACAATAACATCCACTTATCTTAAAATATCTTTAAATGAAAGCAATTTAGTAGTACTACTTCACGTACAGAGTACCTGCGTACGGATGTACCTGCGTTATAGAAAAATAGTATTGCACTCAACATTTCAAATTGACTCGTGCATAAATTAAGGTTTTACTAGTAATAATAATAATAATATTCATTTATTGCACAATACAAACAACAATAAAATACAAACATTTAAAAGTAAAGAATGAGTGCATTTGAATAATGCGTCATGTTAGGCATTAAGACAGAGGTCACCAAACTAGGCTATGCCTGTATCTTGGACAACCAGTTGTGAGTTAGTTAAAAATTACAATTTAAAACTAGATCTAACTATAAAAACAAATAAAAGGATGTAGTAAATTTAATGAACAGGATTTTCATAAACAATTAAAGGGGCAAAACATCAATTAACCAGACCTTCCGTACTTTCATAATCGGTGGTCAGTAACCACTTACCTATGGTGGATTTGGCTTCATAAACTGAACAGCTTTTTATGTTACAAAACTTAAGGACAGCATTGTAAACGCGAGCCCTAATTGAGTCACCAAACCTTTTAGCAAAATGGGAGTTTACTGAGGGGAGAGGGATTCTAAAAACTCGTTTTTTTAAAAGACTTTTATAATTAACGGAGCAGATCAGACGTTTGTGTGCAATTAGGCAAGTTCTTAGGACAAAAAGCTGGCGAACCGTCAGAACTTGGGCCTCTTTGTAAAGGTCAGTAGTAGGGTGTCGGTACGGTTTTCGGAGCATAACCTTAAGTAGTGACCTATTAGCGCGCTCTGCCATTAAGAGCGTAGTCTTGGCAGCACTACCCCACACTGAAATACAGTATCCAGTAACGGATTCACACAGAGCCTTGTATATTATTCTCAGAAGGTGTTTATTTGCCGAGTCTCTTAATTTTCTGAAGACACCAGATATCTTTCTAATCCTTTTTGCCAGGCATTGAATTTGGTGTTTGAAGTTAAGATGTTCGTCGACCATGACACCCAGGTATTTGATAACATTAGTTCGACGAATGAAAACACAAGAGCAATTTTGAGTTGAAGCTGGGTTGCATGAGTGTATTTTAACTTTATCTGCATGGGTAGGACCAGAAGCTGCGGTTTTATGAAAACAAATGAAGCTAGATTTTGAGTAATTTAGAGAAAGTAAGTTATTTTTCAGCCAATTACTGATGGACGACATTCCGTATTCTGCGGCGCGAAGGGCGTCTTCCCAGTTTTCGCCTTTAAAGAGGACAACGGTGTCATCAGCGTAGCAGATTATTTCAGTATTTGGTAACAACAGGTCGTGGAGATTGTTCATGTAAATGAGGAAGAGGGTGGGACCAAGTATGCTTCCTTGTGGGACACCAAAACAAATCGGATGGAGATCACTTTTATGCTGACCAACTCTCGTAAGCTGCTGCCTGTCAGAGAGATAGCTTCTGAACCAGTCGAGTGCCAGACCTCTTACACCCATACACTCCAGCTTGTGGTATAATATTTTAGATGATACAGTGTCGAAGGCCTTAGCCAAGTCCAGGAACACACCGACACACTTATGGCCCTTATCAAGGTTTTCTGAAACAAGATCAGTCAGAAGAGTTACGGCATCCTCCGTAGACTTGTGGCGCCTAAAGCCGAATTGTCTAGGTGCTAGTAAGCCGTTTAGTTCAACAAATTTGGTCAGACGTTTATTAACTAGTTTCTCTAACATCTTAGAAAAAGTGCTGAGCAGCGATATAGGTCTATAGTTTCCCGGTATATTCTTGGGCCCATTTTTATATATCGGGGTCACCAGTGCAGTCTTCCAAGATTTTGGAAAACACCCAGAAGCTAAACTGAGGTTGAACAGGTATACCAGCGGTTGGCATAAAATATTTCTAGCAAACTTAACGAGTGCTGTGGTGACACCGTCTACTCCGGGCGCACTGTCTGGTTTTAGTTGGTCTATTATATTGAAAACTTCCTCTTGATCTGTTGGTTCCATAAAAAAAGAATGAGTAGGGGAATTCATGCAACGAACTTTGGACGCCAAATCATTTTCTGAGTCATTCAATTGTGACAATATCTGGTCGGCTAAATTTCGACCAACTGTGGAAAAGAAAGCGTTACATTCATTGAGCGAGGTGGAAGGGGAATCTGCAGCAGACAGTAATTCGGTAGGCTGGCTGGTTTTGGTGTTTGTGTAGCAAATTTTCTTGATTGTTTTCCAGAGTTGCTTGGAGTCTCCGCTGTTGTTTTCTAGTTCTTCCTTTTCGTAAGCAACCTTAGCCTTTCTGATTATGTCCACGTAGAAATTTCGGTACCGTCGGTAAGAAATCTTGGTAATTTCATCGTTTGGATTTTGTTTTAATTTAGCATGTAGTCTGTCTTTATGTCGAGAACATCTTAGCAATCCTGGTGTCATCCAGGGTTTTATAGCATACTTTGATCTAGAAATCTTCACGGTTTTGGAATGATGGTCCATGGCATTACCAACTAAGTCCATGAACGCTTTTACAGAATCATCAATGTGAGAAAACGAAGTGATAGTGTTCCAATCCACTGTTTCTAGCTCACTGCACACTTCCTTATAGTCTATTGTAGTTTTAATCTTGAATGTACTATCCCTGTGGAGTTTTGTTTTAAGTGTGAGGCCCACTGCTGCAATCCTGTGGTCTGTAATATCAGTATCACAAACGACTCCAACAGCTACATTTTTTGATTTAAGGAATATGTGGTCTAAGCAGGCGTTTGACCGGGTAGGTTTTGTGATGGCAGGCTCAAGCCCGTGCTCTGCATTCAAGCAAAGGTACTCAGAAGACTCCGGTTCCAGAATATCAATGTTAATGTCGCCAGCAACAATGATGCACTGCCTGTTTCTTAAAGTTTTGAGGTTATCATCCAGAGACACGAGGAAGTTATTTAAATTTCTAAACGATGGGGATCTGTAAATTCCTAGAACTGTTATGTTATTTGCGATAGTTAGTAATAGACAACATGCTTCATTAATAATAGGCTCTTTCACCGTGACTGACCACGAAGTGCTAACGTAGGCGACTACCCCACCATTTTGGTTTATGTTGCGTTCGGTTGAGAAAGAATTGTATCCCGGTATATCTTCAATGATAGTGGAGTCACTTAACCTGCACTCCGTCAGTATGAGAACGTCAAAAGAGATGTTTAATTTGTGTAGACAAACCAGAAAAGCATCTAGTAATTGGGGCACCTTAGTTTCGTTACTTAGTTTATCTTAGCTAATCACAGCTTTGGTAATGTAATAAGTAAGTAGATGGAGCACGATAAATTGAAACGTTGCTTGCTGGGTTTGGTGGTACCTCGGAAGTACTGTTGCCGTGCTGTTGACATGTCGTACCTTCAAATCTTTATACCATTGACACGAAACATGTGGTGTAACACCTTTTACAAGAGCTAGACTTCATGCGTATACTCGTCAAACCAGCCTCTTAATTTCTATAGCCCATTGTTATAGAAATGAAGGCTTTCATTAGACATCCGCTCCCTAAGCTAAGCTCTACACGCATATTCAAAATGCTTGGCATAGAAATCCAATCCAAGAACTTTTCTATTGAAGTGCATCCAAAGTTCTGCCTTCTGAGTGAGCGGCATCACCGATTCGATCAGTCCGTCGTTTGCCTTCAGCAAACGTATCTAACTGATACCGGAAGGGTTCCCATAATCAGTTTGGTAATCAAAAATTACCAAACATGATAGAACGATCAAGTTTCGTAATTCAATCTGAAGAGTCCCAGTATGCATCGATGAAGCTGAACCACTTCCTGATTTTACCTTCAGAATCTGGTCCAGTAGTTGGCACAACGTTGCATTTTCGATTTAGCCGGTTCTCCAGTTCATTCCATTTTCAAGTCGAGCGTCTTTTTGACCGGCTTGCTTTTCCTGCGTTTGCACAGGTCCAGTGGTTGAAGTACTTGCCGCCGCACCTTTCCACAAATCCGCCGTTGCCCTCCTTTACACCTGCCTTTCACTGCCTTCCCAAGGAGTAAGTAATATGTTGAATTGCCCTTCTGACACCGATGTTTTCGTAGAATACGATAATTTATTTGGAAATAAAATAACAAAGTCTAATCACAAACAAACAAAATTCATAAAACGCTGTGTGAAAACACACACTATACACAATTACTGCACTAATCAAGTCACTGTCGCACTGATACCTCTTAAAACCGTAGAGTGAAGAAAAAGAGAAACTTAAGACTAACTCGAGAGCCGCCTCGCATATCTTTCATACAGCCGAACCCGAGATCAATCGAACTGGTTTTTGATGTTTTCGTCTGTAAAAACGCGTGAAACGTGGATAACAACTCCAATATTCATAACATTCTCATAGATATCGGCCTTAACATCGTTTTTTTAAACTAAATTCTACAAAAAATATGTTTCTTAATTACATTTTGAGGTACTGAATCATATACGAGCAGGTAACATAAATGCCGTATTTGCCAGTTACTGTGTTCATTACATGTTGCACCTATATGCAACATGCTGACAAACCTAACCATGAACGCAGTATTTACTGTAGTTACTGCATTCATATTAGGTACGCATTATTTGCATGTACTATGAAAACATATTATAAAGTGTTTAAAGTACACTATTCTGCGCATATACTATGTGCAAGGTTTAAATCGCAGTTGCTGAAATATGACAAGAATAACGTATTGGCACATACTGCACTATTGTTATGTAGCAAGTCAAGCTAGAACGAGTGTTCACGTAATATTTTGTTATTAAGTGCTATTACTGCGATTATGTTATGTGAATAAAATAAAATCTGTTCTTTACTGCGTTTATGAGAATTAGTATCTCGCCTCCTGTGCCAGATAGAAGAAAACGGGTCTTTGATTCTTGTAGAGCGTGATGTCAGCATCTCAAATATATAAAACAACTATAAACACAGTAAGTGTTACTTACTGCGTTTATAAATTGTGCGGCAGGGCTGATAGGTCATTGTTTATAAGGCTCATGTATTTTAAATAGAAATAAAAGTCACCTAAGGCTTTATGATTCGTTAGGCGTTCTGGGTGTTCCATAGTTTCGATGTTTCTGACCCCGCCATACAGATTAAAACCTCACCTTGGGGTTGTTTTCTATGTAGAATTAATTCATTTGCTTCTTTGTAATGCCGATGTAGATAAATTTGTTTGTCACCCGCGACCTCCATGGTGCTTAAGGTGTTTGTATGCCTTTTCTGTAAGCTGTTTAGCTTGCTTCAATAAGCATATTTTACCTAGTTTTAACTAATCCGTTTTATCAGCAGACAATCCATAATTTGTAAGACCAAACTTTCTTTGAAACTTCATATAGGTAATAACCTTAACCTGTGGCTTGTGTTTAAGAAAACAACTGTCACTACTACATCCGTCCGTCAACCCTACACGTTCGGATAATCGCAGCGCCACCGCCTCTCGGTGTCATTACAACGGTGACCGTTAACTGCCGTTATTTGGCGAATTACTGCGAATCCGACCAAGGTTATAATTACGCATAGCGCGGGCTAGAAGCAGCTGGCAAGGTGTAAAAAGAAAATTAAGCGGTTTTTTATTTTTATGGCTTTCTTCGCGATGTGCCACATCGCACATGACTCTTAGAGTAAGTTCTCTAAATATGGACTACCATAAGGATTTCTTTAAATAAAACTCAAATAATACGAGCTATCAAAGTCTTTATTATTTCAAACAGTCAAGAAACTATTATGTAACTGTAAACTAGAAAAAAAAGTAACATAAGAGGAACTTCTCTTGAATTATCTTAAGTTTTTTAAAATATGGCAAACATAACCTTCTTAAAAAAGGTAATTCAATATGGACCACTAGGTTTTTAATATGGACCTAGGGTGTCTAATATGGACTAAACAATTAACAATGCGCTAGATCTATAAACAAAAGAAGAACAATTTCTGATACGAACGCTTCTTAACTATTTTAATTTAAACATTTAAATTATTCAACCTGGAATATCAAAAATTGTTTATTTGAAGTCCAAATCGCTATAGTTATCGTCTTCAGAAGTAGAGGCTGACCTACGTCTTTTGTGCAGTTTTTCTTTTCTTCTTAGCTTTTCCTGTCGCTTTTCTCCCGGGTTTGATATTGGTTACTTCCTGCAAAAGTCTATCTCTGTTCTGGCATTAACGAATCAGAGTGGTTTTAGGCACACCATAGGTTTTGGAAGCTTTTAAAACCCATTTTTTTTTCTTTTATAGCAAGTGCAATATTGCTATAAAAGAAAAAAAAATGGGTCATTGGCATGGAATCTTTGTCCCATTGTTGTCTTTTTCCTTTTGCACTTGTAGATGCCATATTCTGTAATAAAAATCAATTGGGTTTATTATATGGACCACATCATTATAATATGGACCACCGGTCTATATTTGAAATCGCTGACGAGGTCCATATTAGAAACTGAGGCCACGGCCTAAGGTTATAATTTTAAAAAAATAAAAATACGTTAGATACAGCAAATAGATAAAGGAACAAAATTTGCTAGGACAATAATGCTTTCAGAATATAAATAATTACAAAACAACTAGTATTAATATAGCTGCAATAATCTTACAAAACTTACCGAAAAATGACATCGAACCGCGTTGAAAACTTAAAATTACTCCCACCGACAACACCGTAGTCAAAGACTCGCTGTGAATCTCTGGCGAGGTCCCGCCCCGCATGCTAAGCGCATCATTTGTGGCTATGTTCACTCTGCTAGCAATCCTAACAAGTGAAATATTAACGTGGTCCATATTGAGCGACTAGTCCATATTTAGAGAACTTACCTATATTTTTTATTCGAATCTTATTTCAAATTCCGAGCTAGAGCATGTTTTATAGATGCATTAATAATATAATCGTCTATATTATTAGGCACTTAGAAGATAAGAATAATTTAAAATAATATCTAACATTTTTTTTGTTAATTTTCCCTCTTCATTCGTTCAGTATTCCTACCTATAATGATACATGACTCACCCTCGTTCAATGGTTGGTTTGTTTGTTTTTGAACAGGCCAGCCCAAGGGTTACAGTCATGTCTCAACAAGTCAGTGCATGTTGAAACATGTGTGGTTCTTGATCCTGTTGAAAAGTTATTTAAAGCCGATAGGAAGAGATTTATGTGAACTTACTATATCGTATAGGTCCCAATACAATTACCGTTGCATTTTGCGTTTCTACTTAGGTAAATTTTATTTTAATGGTCACAAAACTGTAAAATTCTCTGTTTGAATGTAATGCTTATTAGTGGGCATAAAGCCGTAATGCATCTATAAATACAAACACAGTTTATTTATAAAAAATGGGTTAATTATTAAAACTCTCGAGGGTCACTAATTCTTTACTCACTCTTGAAATTACAATAATAATTCGCCTGACAGTTATGTATATTGATTGAGGTGGAGTGAGGTCATCTTGAAGACCACTATTAAAAAAAAAAATTGAGTCAGTTGACTTGCTTATTCAGAATACCTACCCGTGCAAATCATGAAACGTTTCCATTTTGTAAAACGTAAGTAATAACCATAGAAGTAGATAAGTGAACATTCGAATCATCTTTTTGACTTGTACGTAAAACTTGTTGAAGTACATAAAGCATAAAAATTATTAACTTTCCAACGCGGAATGCGATTTCGAATGCCAACCGCTATCAGAAGAACAGTAATTGATCGGCGCAATTTCAAATTTTTGAATTTAGAACGCTCGGAATTGATTGACAGATAAATGTAGCACACACAGGGTCATCATCAACAATTTTGTGGTACTACCTAAGCCACCATTTTTATTGGCTAAATAAAATACACAAGATTTCACACAATTATAAATAATAGGAACCTACCTACAGATGTCCCTATCAAAAGATATAAATTATTTTTCTTTATCAACAGCCTTACGACGTGAAAATAGGTCTACCCCATAGATTTCTAGAGCGGTCGGTAGGGGTAAAATGCGGCCTGCATTTTGAAGCGGCGTTCATAAAATAGTTCACTAACAAAGAAATTAGGTAACAGCATCACTACATTAAAAACAAAGCACAATTTAGGCGGAAGCCTTATCGCTACGGTACGATAACAGTTAAAATGCAGATACTAATGTGGCTAAACACATGATACTATAATAAAAAGACGTAGATATAGGTTACTTCTGCTAAAAAAATGGCACTCGAAATCAGGACCACCTGAGCAAAGTATTGACAGTTAGAGACAACACTGCGCAACATGTACCTACATATCTGTCTCGTTTACGCTCTAGTAAATAATCATGCTATCTTGTACACGCGGTCAAATCATAAGTAGGTACGCCAGGGGTAAATTTTCGACTTCACGACCTTACTGACATAACGTATCTATACCTATTTTGAATATCATTGGGGTAAACCTATTATTAATGTAATATCAAAAGCGCGCCAACCCTAGCGGCGCGCTTCTGAGTATCCCGGACAAAGACGCTATTGTCTTAGCTTTAATTGGAAGGAGGACGCATTACTTGTTTTATTTTTATCATTAACTAAGAACTGTACTTACTTGCTTACTGGGTACCTCTTCTTCCGTCTATAAAATTGGACTATACTGTAGGGTAATAATGATTTAATGCAAATTAAAAAATCCATGTCCAAAAAAGTCAAATAATTTAATTTAAAATTAAAAATAACCTAATGTCAAACAAAACGGTACTCTGCAATCCCAAACTACCAAAATGTTGCCAAATACCTAATAGGACTCAAGAATATTATAGTGCAATGTACCTATGCAGTTTATGCAATGTCCTGTCAGACAAATAAATTTATTAACAAGTGATCTGTCTATTTACTCACCATATCATATAAGTTGTTATACGAGCATAACTCGTATGTACAATACTTACATATAATCAATTTGTAGGATGGATAACATGCTTAACTATTTATCTTTGATAATCTTGATTTCCTGTTTAGTAACATCTACATCACAAACAATAACTCATTGTAAGAGTAACTGTATTAATGCGTGATCTAATAATACTAATCTACTGCAAACACATTATTAATAATGTTTTCGCAAGCATTGTCGTGACACATGAGATAAAGATGTTTACGCGAAAAAATAAATTAGGTCGATTATACTAAACTTGTTTAGACTTGTTTTGTTGTAGAGATAAACTCATCAAAAAGTATTTAATAACATATTAAACTCTATTCAAGCCTGATGATATTTCATATCGTCGTTAAGGTTCTCACACCAAGTATGTCTTTTTTAGCAACTTTTCAGGAGAGCCAAAAAGCCGAATTGACTTACATACATACTTACTGTTTTCATAGGATAGTGGCTATCATGCTGTTACTTTTTCGTTATTTTAAGGGATTCTATTGGTCGTACCAAAATTACGTGGTGTTAGAACTTAAACGACGATATTCACCTGATGTGCTGTTGACTGTACCTATTTTTATATTAATTTATCAAAACTCAGAATGTAGGTATAACGTTTTCTATTAATTTACTTAAGGTTCGTAACACGTTAAGTATATTTTTTAAAGTAAGTATTTAATTAAATGTTATTATTCAAATATAAAAGGGATTTGCAGTCCTTGAGACAAATATCCGTTGCCGAATAAAGTCAAATTATTTCCGTTACATGCAACGAAACGAATAAGCATAAACACAATGCGCGCCAACTGCCAAGAAACGCGACGCGAAATTCAAATTCAAAATCCGAACGCTCGTGATTCATCCGTGGAAGTGGCCAGTGCGTGGACCGCATACGAGATTAAAAGGAGGAAAAAAACAGACCATGACTCCATGTTATAAGAGGTTTTAAGAAAATTCGATTGTTGAAAAGGAATAATTCTCCTATTCCATCAGGTGATAGCTGAGTCTAAAAACTTCATCAATCTTATTCTAGTGAAAGAGTACCCACTAATCGTGTAGAGTTACAAAAGTTGGTGGTTGTTCAGTCAAAGCCACATCAGCCTATGCATTTCCGTTTTTTATCTTAAATTTAGCAAGGACTGACCGAAAATGGGTAGCTTGTCATGCCGTTGACCGTGCGTTTTGACACGATAATATCGACAACCTAAGCACCTGGAAACTGGAGGAATAGAGAAAGGAAGGCGAAACTACTTAAATTCATTAATAAGTTTTTTCTCCAACGTTTGTTGGCTGGCTCTTAGCGACCAGCTCTTTCAAACAGTTAAATCAAAAGGTTCTGGGGTTTTCACCTTTCTAACTGTTATATCTTCCGACTATCAAGCAAATACTCCGACATTTCTAGTATTCAGCCAGGCTAACCACAGTGCTATTATAGTGACAGGGTCAGACAGGGTATACCTATTAGCCGTCAAAGTACTCGAACTAGACGAATGGCAGACTAGAGCCATAGTGAATGAACCTGCCCTGAACTGACCTAATCGTCACAGGTCTTTGACACGCGGCTTAACGACCCTCTAATGATGGCACCGGTAGCGGGCACCGGCCACTCAGCCTAAATAATTCAAGCTCGGACATTAGGTTATTACGTGACGCATGGCATCGCATGCCTCGCAACACGACACGAACAATGCCCGATACCATAATCGACATTATTCGACGCCATTGTCCGTAGGACAACACCACAGCACAGCTGACGAAACGAACGCCCGCCATTTTTGCAGTTTCTGTCTATGGTCAAATGGTCCAAAAGCGCGCGCTTTTGGGCATTTGACGCAAAGAAAATGAGCTTTGAGATCTTTAAAAGGAGTTGTATAAGCAATGTACAAGATTGAGACATTTAGGGTTAGTTGCACCATAGTAGAAGTTAAAGTTAAAGTTAAAGTTTTTGTCAAATTTGACAATTTTGCGACCAAAATTGACGTCGCATTGTCAAATTTAACAAAAAAAAATACCTTTAACTTTAACTTCTACTATGGTGCAACTTACCCTTAATTTTAACAGGCTAGACTTGACTTTATTATCACTGGCCAGTAATAAAATGTTCTGCTTAGGACATTACCTTCTGTAGAATGTGATTGATGAGATAGGTAACTCGTATCTTGAGAAGTTATGGCCAATTAATACAGCCAGCTGTGTTGTCCCCCTCATGGGTTCTCGCCTCGGCGTGGCGAGGGGGCCTAGTACCGGTGGTAGGGGCACCACCGGGAAGCGAAGAGAACCCAGGCGTGGCAGCGTGGTGGACTGGACACCCACCCGCTGCGGCCCGTAAGGGCGGCGTGGGGCTGCGGGGCCGGTGGGGCCTGCAGGCGCCTTGAGGCGCGTGGTTGGGGCCGCGGCGCACAACCGGTTGGTGGGGGCCAGTGATCCGAGGCTGATCCCCCCTGTGCGTCGCGGCCCGGCGAGGCCGTACCGTCGGTTACGGCAGCGGAGCCGCCCTTTGGGTGGCTCGTGGTTGCGGGCCCAGTAGGGTCGCTGCGGCCCGTAAGGGCGACGCGGGGATGCGGGGCCGGTGGGGCCTGCAGGCGCCTTGAGGCGCGTGGTTGGGGCCGCGGCGCACAACCGGTTGGTGGGGGCCAGTGATCCGAGGCTGATCCCCCCTGTGCGTCGCGGCCCGGTGGGGCCGTACCGAGGGTTACGGCAGCGGAGCCGCCCTTTGGGTGGCTCGTGGTTGCGGGCCCAGTAGGGTCTGCGTACGGTGGCCGGCTAGCGCGTGGTACGGGGGTGCCGCCGCCAGCATTGCACGGGTTTCACCGCTGCCTGGTAGGGATGGCTTGACATCCTCGGCTGTCCCTTCTGGCCGGAATGGGGAGAAATGTCAAGGGACAAAGGACGAGATAGAATTTGTAGGGGATTCAAGCATTGCGCGCGGCTGTAGTGCACGCTGCCTAGCAGAAGCAAGTTCCGCGCGCATATCCCCAAGATTCGGCCCGTATAACCGCGAGGTTGGTAGGGCCATGGGAGGTGGTGGGTTTGTCCCTTCTGGCCTCCCCTCACGCGGGGGGGGTCGCTTCCGGCCCGCCGTGCAGGCGGGCTCCGTCCGGGGGAACGCGTAACAGGCAGGCGCTATTCACCGTGTTCCCCCACTAACGGACGATTAGAGGGAGTAGTAGGGGTTTTAGTCGGTAGGGCCACTGGTATGCCATCTGTCCAGTGGTGAGTCCGACATAACCCGTCCGTCCCCCGGTGGACGGGTATGCGTAAGGCATTTCCCCTACTTAAAAAAAAAAAAAAAAAAAAAAGCCAGCTGTGTTGTTTCAAATTGTTTCCTCCGTTTTCGGAACATTTTTAATTGTTGCTCTGCTCCTATTGGTCCTTAGCGTGATGTTAAATAGCCTTTTTAATTCGAACCAGCTAAGTCCCAGCTGACGTCGCTAGATGTCAGTCGTCAAGCCTAGGCGGTATTACTCTGCCAACAAAGTTCTCCTGAGCGAATACAATCCGCACTGAGCCCGCGTGTTGGAGTATGGCTCGTACCACCTCATAGTTGAAGTGTGGCCTGTCCTGTACCCAGCTGTGGGACGTTGAAATGCTGTTGTTTGTTTGTTCAATTAATTAGAATACTGCTAGTTGCTTAGTAAAATCGTAATTGCGAGTCAAAACACGAAGCATCTGCAAGATTGTAACTTTTACTCCCAGCCCACGTTTCCCTCAGATCTAAAGTTAACCGGCCTTCGGCCACGCATATTTATTTATCGCCTGTACGGTCAGGAAGCTCAGTGGTTGTAAGGCACCGCATCCCGGCCGCACAGATAAGGGAAATAAGATTAGGAAGGGAACTAACTCCCTAGAAAGCCTAGAGCTCCTTTGTGCCGAGACGCTAGGTCACTAGAGCCCTAGCCCTACCTAACTATAAATACATAAATAGGTAGTAAGGGGAAGGAGCTTGCTCCCGGGGTGCCCGGGGTGCAGGCGGGAAGAGATAGGACAGTAGGTAGGGTTGTTGGAACCGCTGCCAGTAGAGCAGGCTCACTCTACTGATCATGATACTGACGGCTAAAGGTGTCTTGGCCGCAGCGGTGGGGAAATGAGAAGTCAACACGGTCGGTTGAAATCTAGTTTATTTGTAAATGGTAATTGGTTTATATACATGGTTTAGGCAATGCACACTACTATTGCTATTTGAATGTGAGTCGTCGGTGTAGAGTGCCGACGCTGCACGTTGAGGGTCCATCGGTCGCCGGTGTAAGTAGGCCGCTGCTGACGGCTGCTGAATGTGCGACGTAGCTCGTACATATTGGCCACTCAGAAGAAGAAGAAGAAGGCGGCAAGGGGGACCCATAGACAGGCCCATAGGGGTTCCCTGGATGTGGTTACTATTCCTCTGCTCTGGTTCCAAGTGATGTATGCAGCAGCGATGTGATAACCTTGCTGGCCCGATGGATGCTGGTAGTCGTTGCTTAGAGTAATCTGGTTTCTGGTTACTGCTGGTTGTTACAATTCTTGTAAAGTTTGTTAACACAGCTCCTCAGTACACTGGTGAGACCCGCTTGTGGGAGGCCAGTGACCGGTCTGTTTGTGTGATCTTCGTTGGTCATGGTCATCTTGTAGTGCGTTGGTCGTCCGCTGATGGGGATAGCTCGAAGCTCGGCAGCTCATGGTGATGGCTCGTTGATCGGTAGCTCACGGATTGTGATTGGTGCCATCTTTGGTTGCTCTTCGATAGGAAGGCTGGTGACTGACCAGCATGTGCGACTTCTCAGTACACTGGTGAGACCCGCTTGTGGGAGGCCAGTGACCGATCCGCTACTGACAGTCTCTTGGTGTTGGTTGTGGTTATTCCTGGTGGAAAAGTTGTAAGTTCAGCCTGCTTATAAAGAGAATGGCAAGTAAAACTTGGTCATTGAAGATTACTTGACAGCTGCCTTCCCCACAAGAAAGGTGAAAAAATAAGTATGTTTGGTAAACTAAGAAATGGTAAACTAAGTTAACTGTGGGATCTTCTGGGAACTAAAATTCATTTTCTAGTTGTCTTTCTCACAAGAAAAAATAATGAAAAATGTCTAAATGGTTGGTTTAATATCAAATGTGGTAAAATTATTGGCTGAGATTATTCTTAATTCTCATTTGCCAATATACGGTGTTGGTTGTTCATAGTAGAGAGCCTTCTACTTGAATAACTATATTTTATTATGGTAGTTAGGTCTTGTCTGATTGGATATAGTTTGGTAAATGAACCGGGACCTTTAGTTAGCCCGACTCAGGATGTTTGGTTTTACTCCTCATGGTAATGGAGTTGTAGGGAAATGGTACGGTGGTAATGGTATGGTTGGTTATGGTGGACGGGACTCTTGGTTTGCCCGGCCCGGAATGATTACTCATTAGGGGAATTGTATGGTAGAGGACGGGACGCATGGTTTGCCCGACCCGGAATGTTTGGTTTTACTCCAAATGGTGATGGAGTACTAGGGAAATGGTATGGTGGTGGACGGGACTCTTGATTTGCCCGACCCAGAATGGTTACTACAAATGGTGATGAAATATAAGGGAAATGGTAATGGTCTGGTGGTGGACGGGATTCTTGGTTTGCCCGACCAGGAATGGTTACTCCAAATGGTGATGAAGTATGAGAGAATTGGTAAATGGTAAATAGTGGGACATGGTAAAGGCATGATTGTTATAAGGAAGGGATATAAAGAGACGGGACTCTTGGTTTGCCCGACCGGAATGGTAACTCCAAATGGTGATGGAGTTTAAGGGAAATGGTGAATGGTAATGGTTACGTCTTGGTAATAAAGAAAAGATATATGAGAACGGGACCTTTGGTTTGGTGTTACTCCAAATGGTGATGGAGTATAAGGGAATGGTAAATGGTTGAGTACGAGATGATAGGTCTGTCCGATCATTAATATCTTGAATCAAATAAGTTAAATATTATCTACGATTTAATTTCCCCGCCTACCTACTGTTAAGATACAAAAAATAACGTTCATTCATAATAAACTATGTTGATATTACTTGGTGTTTATAAATAGAAAATGCAACGTATGGTATTTGAACGCAACGCGTGAACTGCTTGCTTGCATCCGAAAAGGTTAAGGTAAATTGTATTGTTGCAATGCAATTGCATGGATGCAAGGTTCAAAATTGGTTACAGAGCCAATAACTATGGTTAATATTTTGCTTTACATAATAATGGTGAAGAATCAAAATTAAGTGGTACTTATAATTGGTAAAATAATGTTGATCAATTATCTACTCGTTGTCGGGCGTAACTCCGATCCTAAAGCAAGATAATATTATCTGAATTAAATATTATAATATTGGTTAGATCATGAGAGCAAGATTTAAAAACTCTATACAATCTAAAATATAATCTGGTAGGAAAGATCGACTGTGTAGGGTCCACAAGTCGCTGGAAGAAGATTGGTAGACCTTAATGGACATGACTGGATACTGGTAGATGCTCGAAGGAACATTATGTTATGGTTCCATAGGGAGCTGGTTGAGGAACGAAGGACCACTATGTACGGTCAGGAAGCTCAGTGGTTGTAAGGCACCGCATCCCGGCCGCACAGATAAGGGAAATAAGATTAGGAAGGGAACTAACTCCCTAGAAAGCCTAGAGCTCCTTTGCGCCGAGACGCTAGGTCACTAGAGCCCTAGCCCTACCTAACTATAAATACATAAATAGGTAGTAAGGGGAAGGAGCTTGCTCCCGGGGTGCCCGGGGTGCAGGCGGGAAGAGATAGGACAGTAGGTAGGGTTGTTGGAACCGCTGCCAGTAGAGCAGGCTCACTCTACTGATCATGATACTGACGGCTAAAGGTGTCTTGGCCGCAGCGGTGGGGAAATGAGAAGTCAACACGGTCGGTTGAAATCTAGTTTATTTGTAAATGGTAATTGGTTTATATACATGGTTTAGGCAATGCACACTACTATTGCTATTTGAATGTGAGTCGTCGGTGTAGAGTGCCGACGCTGCACGTTGAGGGTCCATCGGTCGCCGGTGTAAGTAGGCCACTGCTGACGGCTGCTGAATGTGCGACGTAGCTCGTACATCGCCTTTACAACAACATGCACATAGCATACAACTTCTTTCCGTTTAGTTTAGTTAGTGACGAGTCTGTGTGTTCCCGAAGCAGACGTGTGCGAGCATATCTGCCTGTTTTCCTGTGAGTAAACATTGTTCATTTTGTATTTACCTGTCAAACTAACATCGTGTTGTTTGCGCAATACTTTCAATCAGCACGTCATGCGTCATCTTCAAACGTACATACCAATTCCATGCCACCAAAGTAGCTTTAATGAATCTTTCTTCTACGGTCTTCTTCACCCCATATTCATAAGAAAACGATCGCCAGAGATTTCGTCGAGCGGTAAAAATAGACAAATCAAAGTACAGTCCAGCAGTGTGTCAATTTAAGTAGTGGTTAATCTTTAACTCTGTTTGTGCTGTCTGGCCAATCACCAGTTGCCAAAAGCTCACCCAAAACGCCAGCGAACACGATTTGCTGTCAAACATAAAAAAAGCTATCGCATCATTAAACTTTCGGTTTTTAAGTTCTTCGTGATTCTTGTTAATAAAGTTCCTGCAACAAAAATAGTTTTACATCATGCAGTTTCTATAGTATTTAATGATGCTTTTTTCTTGTCTTTCTTCGTAGACTGCATGGCATCATCGTTTGATTGCAACTTTGCCACCCACATCCACCCACAAGGGGTAAATTTTTTTTTTTAACACGTCCTTTCCTTTGCCAATGATTCAACTTGTTCTATAATAATATTCCTTTAACTAAAACTAAGTCAATCAATAGTAAGTAGTGCTTACCCATAGGGTCTCAACTAAACTTAACACGTCACTGCAAGTCAAGTGCATCATAGCTTTTGTTTACCATAAACCTTTCATTATTCTGTGCTTCATGCAAGATTTCACCATCATGAGCAAACTTTGGACATTGAACATCATTCCACATAGCACCGTCTAGCCCCAAAAAAGTTTAAAAACAAAGTTGAAAGTTAACCTAGCGGGTTTTTTTTCATTTGACAGTTAACAATCAAATGTTTTTTTATCTATAGAGCACCTTGGGCGCGAAAATTGGTTTTAACATTTTCTAACCTCAAAATAGGGAAAACAAATGACTGCTGGAGATTTTGCCGAGGTTTTTCCGATCGTATATTTCCCAAGGGTCGTTGCTTTTGCTTCGTTCGTCATAGCAAAAGTAATGCTTTAATTCACCGGCTGTTTATTGAATCGAGATGGTGAGGTCATCGCTTTTGGGTAGTCGGAGCAATATGTTTTGACTTCTAAACGTGCTGTTTCGCTCAAGAATCTTTATTTGAAAGTCAGTATGACATTTCAATTTGTGGTTTTCTAAGATTTTAAAGAACTAATTCTAGCCTAAAATAGCTCTGAGAGTCCTGGGACCCAGTGTCACATACTCAGGACTACGGTCTTATAGCTTGGTCCATATTTTGAGTGAATGGCTTGAAGCACCTTATTAAAAGTTTGAGGAGAGACCCAAGCGGAGCTAAGCTGAAATGAAACGACCAGTCAGATATTCGGTAGTCAGGTAAGTAACGTATTATCAAAGAGACTCAGTTCAAACAATAACCGTACAGTTAAAGAATACTTTTTCCCCGATTTCAGTATGCTATAGGTGTGACACCACAAACTGACAAATTTACTCGACCTGCTTTGAACCATAAGCCTTTGATTTAAAGATCAAAACAAATTGAAGAAAAACAGTTTGTCTGTATATTATTTTTGCATTCAAGTTTGAAATGCAATACCTAAGCATTGAAGATACTGCACTTTCATATATCGTGTCCCGGATAACGTTTCTTTGGTTTAGTTACATGCATAATTAATTAGCTTAGTTAAAATTCAGTGCATTGAAATTAACTACATATGAATACTCATTTTAATACGTCTACTCGTATTAAAATGAGGACTCGGGGATATTCGGCGGTACTCGTGAGAGAAACAGTGTTTTGAATTGCTCCATACAAATTTATTGTAAACAATAGGAAAAAGTGTGTAAATCGACCTGAAACATATACCAAGGGCGAGATAAAGAAACGAGCTACCTTTAAGGTGTATTTTTTCACATAAATCGCGCGTAATAAGAGTGAAAAACGTAAAAAAGTCTTGTTGTGTTCCAGTTTTGTGACTAAAGTGTGCGGTACTTGGAGATACTTTACTTTGGCTATAAAAAACAATAGGCTCGGCTGGTCAGTGATCCAAAAGTTATACACAAACTGGTATCGTTATTTCACCTATAACGATAAGTGTGAAACAGCCTATATTTTGAAACGGCACTTCTCAGCCAGAGGTCGCAGGTTCAGTCCTGGATATTGTGCGTCTTTTTGTGTTTCTTACAACTTTGTTTGTTTGCTTTGAAACACACATAATGCAGTGTTTAGCTTGCAGCGGCTCCGCCAAACTGGTTGAGATACTGAGATGTATGGCTTGTGGCGGGACATATCACTTTAAATGTCTAAATATGTCGGCCGAATTCTACAATGGACACCTCGCTGACCTCAAAAGATCGTGGCTGTGCCCGGGCTGCTCAAGCGCCAAGCGCCGGCCTAGGTTGGACGAGACGCCAGCGCGCAGGCAACATGACTTCAGAGGCGACACTGATCACATTAATATGTCGTGTGATGAACTGCCGACCGATGCGCGCCTTGACGACGTGGAGGCGTCTCGGAACGAAGGTGTTTTCCGGACTCCATCACCTATGTCTCTCCCTGCCGCCGTTTCAGTAAATGCACCAATGATAAACTTTCGGGAGGAGTTCCTTGAGGGATTGGCGGAGATGCGCGCGTTTCGTCAGGAGATGGCGCGACTTGGCTCGTCTATTGCAGCCGTGGCGTTGCGACTTGATGGCGTCGAGCAGAGGCTGGAGACTGTGGAGCGCGCCCAAGCAGAGGCGGGATCAGAGCTTCGGGCTGAGACGGCGGAGTTGGAGCGCGCAATTGCCGACCTGAAGCAGGACCTCCACGACAGGGACCAGGAGGCCCTGCTAGCGGACCTAGATATCGGCAATTTACCGGAGTGTAAGGGTGAGAACTCCATACACGCCGTGACCGTGCTCGCGGGCCGCTTGGGGGTGACACTGGAGGAGCGCGATGTGGTTTTTGCCGAGCGCGTGGGCGCGCCGCCGGGGGACTCGGGCCCGTCGGGTGCGGCGGGCAGGCCGCGCGTGCGCCGCCTCGTGGTGCGTCTGACGCGCCGCCACCTGCGCGACGAGCTGCTGCAGGCCGCGCGCGTGCGCCGCTCCGTCGCCGCCGAGGGCGGGGGCCGAGTTTACATCAACGAGCGCCTGACTCGCCCAAACCGCCAGCTCTTCCACCGTGTCCGAGAGGAGTGTCGCAGGCTTCAGTGGCGGTACTCCTGGACGAAGCGAGGCCGCATTTACGCTCGCCAGGGGGATGGCAAACCGGCCTTCCTTATCCGATCGGAGAGCGACATTGGCCGAGTCTTCGGGCCATCGGTTCCTGGAACCCAATAGACAATTTAATACCTGTGTTCTTGTTGTTTTTATATTGTATAATTCATTTTTATTTCATCATCATTCCTAATCAATTACTTTTAATTTGTGTCATTGTTTCTGTATGCATGTATTGGATTGTACCCTACTTAAGCTATTTATACGGTGTTGTCTTGTTGGCGTCGCGAGCCTCTCCCTGTTTACATTTTAAAGGGATTTCTCCAGGTTTTCAAAGTTCACACTCACAACAGTATATTGTCACATTATTTATTACATTATTCATTTTCAGCATCTTTTTTATCACACCTTGTAAACATTCAATCAACCTACAGACACACTATGCACATTACAATTTCGTTTTTACTATACAATCTTATTATTTACAATATCAGCTTGTCTTCTATATAATATGCAATGACTAACTCTAGTAACCTGACAGTTGGTCTTTTTAATGCTGGTTCGCTAGGCACTAGACACGAGGAATTCATTGTGGCAGTGGAACAACTGGCACCAGACGTGCTGGCAGTGAATGAGACCTGGCTGCGGTTGGGCAGGAGCGATGAGGCTCCGAAACTGTCTGACTATTGGTTGCATTTGGCTCCCAGGCCTGATCATATGAGAGGAGGTCGGGGTGGGGGCGTAGGCTTTTACATTAGAAAGGGAATCAATGCTCGCATAATACATCCCCCTGTTACAACAGCAGTCATTGAACAGATGTGGGTGATGGTGCGCATACATAATATTAATATTCTTATAGGCACTGCATATAGGCCGCAGTGGTTGGATGTGGATACTTTCTTGGATGCTGCCACAGACTCCATAACTTCATTTATAAAAAGAGATGCACTCATATTTGTTGGCGATTTCAACATTAACCTTAATGATGTCGCTGGTGGCAAGACCAGACAGCTCTTGCAGTTTCTCCACAGTTTTGGGCTTCAACAATTGGTAAATGAGTCTACACACTTCACTGACCACAGTAGTACCCTCATCGATCTGATCTGTGCAGACATCCAGGCGCTCAAGGTTGTGGTCAAGCATTCCCCAGACCTGGGAGGACACGCTATGGTCACTAGTAAGTTTAAGATAAGGAAAGAGAAGCCTTGTCCTCAGTGGGTAACTTTTAGACCTTACAAGAGTATTCTACAAGACCAACTGATTGCAGACCTTAACAGTATTGATTGGAGTTTCTTCGACAAGGGTCAAGGGGTCGAAGCCCTAGTCGCAGCTCTAACTACCTGCATTGTGGGACTTTTCGACCTCCATGCTCCAATCAAGACAAAGAAATTTAAACACCCCCCGCACCCTTGGATTACTGACACTATCAAGGCGATGATGCAAATCAGAGATAGTTACCATAGCAAGTTCAGGCTTCATGGTTTGGATGCTGACAAACAGTGCTATAAAACGATGAAACGTTTGGTGGTGGAAGCAATTGAGCGGGAGAAGAAATGTTTTTTCAATCGTGACATAAACTCAAATATTAAATATCCTAAAAAGCTGTGGCGAAATCTTAAGAGCACGGTATTGCTGAACCCGAAATCTGAGGCCGTTCTTCCACCATCTTTTAATAACCCTGACGTGATTAACGCGCATTTCTTGAATGTACCTGGTGACGATGGGGTATCAATTTCCCAGCTTACCTACTTTGAGTACCACAGGCACAATGACAACGCTACTTTTACACTAGGGACTGTCAGCACTGACGTGGTGCTCAAAACTATTAAAAAACTTAAATCGAATGCCCAGGGAAACGATGGCATGTGTCTGGACATGCTGATTTTAACCCTACCACATTCACTAAATGCTATAACTGCTATAATTAATCAGTCAATATCTGAAAGTATTTTTCCCACTGATTGGAAGACGGCTGTTGTGAAACCATTGCCAAAAACTAGTCAGCCCACTCTGATGCAGGATCTCCGTCCCATAAGCCTCCTTCCCTGCTTATCAAAGGTCTTGGAAAGAATAGTGTGTGACCAACTTACAAGCTACCTCGAAGCTCATAGCATACTGCCTAAATACCAGTCGGGTTTCCGAAGGGGATTTGGAACGGCAACTGCTCTCGCGGATGTTGTAGATGGCTTGTTGAACGCCCAGGACCTAGGAATGGTGAACTTCTTACTGCTGCTTGATTTTTCCCGGGCTTTCGATTCCATTAATATTTCTTTACTTCTTGCGAAGCTGGCTTTTTACGGTCTTGACCACCGGGCCGTCCAATGGTTTAATAGTTATTTGACAGGTAGGCAGCAGCTTGTAGAACTGAAAAAAACAGACGGTTCAAAGTTACAGTCAGTACCCCAGCCTGTCACGCGTGGCGTTCCTCAGGGTTCGATTTTGGGCCCTGTCCTCTACATTTTGTATAGTGCAGACATCATTAGTGCTATACGACACTGCCAGTATCACTTATACGCTGATGACTTGCAGCTCTATCTGCCATTTCGACCTGAGAATTTAGCACAAGCAGTTGCTGCAATTAACGAGGATCTGGTACATATATCTTCCTGGTGTGCAACCAACAGCCTTGTCCTCAACCCCAGGAAATCCAAATTGATGATAGTAGGCTCTAAAGGAAATATTAACAAAGTCAGCGACAACATGCCATTAAATATTGCCATCAATGGGGAACCTGTAGAGGTTGTTGACAGGGTAAGGAACCTTGGACTTATCTTTGATAGCAGTCTTAATTTTGGGAGTCATATTGCTGAATGTGCTAGAAACTGTTTTTACAGGTTAAGGCTGCTGTACAGGATAAGGCCATACCTTACTGAAGAGCTGAGAATCACGCTGTGCGAGTCATTGGTGCTGTCCAAATTTAACTATTGTGACACAGTTTATGGTCCATGTCTATTGGCTTCTGCGGCGAGACTCATACAGCGTGTTCAAAATGCTTGCGCACGATTCTGCTTCAAGATACCCCCACGTGAGCATGTCACTCCCTTCCTTAATGCGGCAAATATGATCAAGATGGAGGCACGTAGAAAGGTTCATCTTGCCACTTTGTTATTTGGCGTGATTAGCACTGGTAAGCCCATATACCTCTGGGAAAAGCTGGTGCGGGCTCAGGGGCGAGACGGTGGTCCTAGGAGGGCATGCATGCACACCTTTGCAACCCCAAAACACCGCACTATGGCTTTTCGTGGGTCCTTTAAATTTGCCGCTTCGCGGTGCTGGAATGACCTCCCCCCACCGGTGCGCGACCTAAAAACCATAAACACGTTTAGGAAAACTTTGAAACGACATTTACTTTCATCACAAAAGGCAGATCCACAGTACAGCAAACTCACCTCCGGTTTGTCCGCGACGCGTGTGCAACCGCTGGGGGGCTCACTACACTGACGCGCGTCATCAAGTAATGGTGACGGTTTTTTTTTCCACTTTGACTTTGTCTTTCATTATTAATGAGCTCAAATCAATACTACAAACTCTTCTCTTATTTTTTTCCTTCTCAATTGTATTACGATAAGTGTTTTTATACTTCCCTACGTGGCAGAACGTGGAACGTGACAGCAGCTGTCATTGTCATTTGCGATATGCTTTTTTTTTTTTTTTTTATAAAAACACTACACTGAACCTCATTTAACACACGCACTATACATTCACACAAGGTTTCACACTCACACACACTTTTTTCTTTTTTTCCCCTTTGTTTCTATTTATTCTTTGTATGTTTAGGATTTATTATTTCTATTTACACACTCAATTCAAACTTCCAGTCATTTGTCTCTCTGGACGTACACTAAACCTACAGGCCCTGCCAGAATACCAGCGTCGCTGCAGTGCCAGTTGTACTGTTTACTGCAGCGGCATTTGCTGAGGTAGGGTCCTGATTGGCCCATAACCTGACGTTTTGCTTTATTTTCTTTACTCTTGTTTTTTTATTTTGTTCCTCATGTATTTTTTGTTTTTTTTCTTTATTATTGTTTCTGTTGGGCCAATAAATGTTTTTTCTTTCTTTCTTTCTTACTCTCGTTTGTAACTTAGTATCGTTCATTGTTATGTATTGAACAACCTGCTCTAATAAAGATAGGAAAACCAGAAAGAGACATTAGGTCTTAGCATCAGGCGGGAATCGAACCCGCGTCTTTCGCAAACCGGGCGACTGCACTAACCATTGTGCTATCGAGACCATTAACAGACCGGCCGATTTTTTCTGGTATATTATACCTGGCAGCCATGTTTGTTTCACCAATGTTTAGGCATATACCTTAAACACTCGAATATTTAACTTTCGATCAAGATGAAACGACGGCACTAACCATTGTGTGATTTTTTCTGGTATAACCACATATAAAAAATGAAAATAACCAACCGGCTCTAATTTGTATTTCTATTCCATTAAACTAATTTAGTCCAAAACGTTCGATTGCCATCTATCCATAACGCCCTAATAGGGGGCTTCGGTCGAAGTTCGGCCCCCGTTGGGGCACCCTTAAGCACGTTACTTAAATATTATTGATAGTCGTTCAACCCAATTGTCCGAAAGCTGGGAAAGCCACAACTTGGATTAACCTGCTTTTTATCTTATCATTATAAAATAGATTGTGGGAATTCGACAGTTGTGATAACCTGATCAATATGCCTTTGTCTGTACTAAACAGTGATAACTTAACATTACATACCTTCACGACCATATCCCCAATGGGTTAGTTAGAGGCACACTGATTGTTGCCGTCATGGTAAACGGAACATTCATAAGCCCACATTTGGCCGAGGGAATTTGAACTCAACGTGGTAAGGAGCACGCCTACCCCGTAATTCGGGTTGCTTGGGTTTTCATATCTTTTTTTTCCATCACCGGAGAGTTAGCCACAAATTGTACAATGAACACAAAGTAGGTGTGTTCCGGCCAGATTTGATTCAAGCCAGAGTGTTTAATCACTGGGCCAAGACGCCCTTACAAACAGTAATATTTACTTGAAAATATATTGAAATTAAATTTATTATTAAATACATAAGTAGCTAAGATATTTTAGTATATTAGTTCGAGGATAAATGACAGGAAAATAAGTGCACTCGATTATTTTGTCTATATTTATTATGAGTGACATTGTGGTTATTATTATTGTATTAAATATTAAATGTAGTTTGCAGTAAATGTACCTAATGGTTATTTATGAAATCACTGGAAAAGTTAATAATTCTGCTTCATATCTCTTATTTCTGTATTTTTTTCAGAAAATAGAAGTACTGAAATAAAATACGCTTATTCACACAGTGTTTTTTCTTCGAACCTAAATCCGCAGTGACTAAGTGATAGGTAGTTAGTTTTATTTAGTTCAGCAAATTCAGGGAAAAGTTTATCTGGAGTGAATCAGGGCATGGCGAATCAGATGACTCAATCTGATAGTTGCGAGTCTGTGTCATAGAGTTTTCGTCTATAGATGCCTTTCTTATCCTTGTTTTGCTTTTTACAACCGTAGGAAGTTTGTTTTTGGCGCCACCGCTGCACGGTGTTAGATACTTCATTACCGTGTCTGTCGTGTTCATCTAGCAGTTTTCACGGTATAGTATGCTGTGACTATGTACAGTCAACGGCACATCATGCTACTGGCAAAATGACATTACTTTGCAAAAGATCAAGATGGACTGACCAGAAATGGGTAGTGTGATGTGCCGTTCACCGTACATATTCTCAGCTGTTATAGGAAGTCATTTTGTTGCGTTTATTTATTTTAAAATCAACAGATAATTAATTTGTTTTTAGACACAGCGCCACCTAGCCCCACGTTATAGTAAGTAATAAATAATTGTTAAGAAACGTGAAGAAAACTCATGATTTGACAGCTTAAAATCATCTGTTAAAATTATTGCAAAACTACTTAAATAATTCAAATAGGCCAATCGTTATCTTTTGCAAACTGTATTTTTGGAGGTCACGTGGGTTTTAGTTTAAGTTTCCAGCGCATTAGCCATTGGTTGGCGTGGATTATGTACCTACATACCAAAAATTAGTATGAGGTTAGGCTCCGAAAGAGACGAACCAGGACACGATATAATTGGACAATTCCACTAATTCGGAGGTCGTGTCACTAAATGTGTCCAATTGCCTATCCCCTTCCCCTATTTAGGCTTTAAGTGGCAAACAACGATTGTAGGTCACCTAAAGGCCTACCAGAGGTATTAATGTAATGACTTGACTAACGCGATGATAATGATAGTTCTAGAGATACGTGGGAGGTCGGACCCCCGAATTCACAAACGTCAATCAACGCTAAGCACGCGGTCAAGCTCATGCTGTCCCGTGAAACGTCAATAGACCTGAAAGGGACCGCTATACTTCTGAGGGATGCTCAACCTTAATTTGCGTTTGTGAATTAGGGGGTAAGTGAACATGAGTTTTTTCGAACGATGTTTTTCCGACTCGAACATGAGTGTCGCTAAAATTGCTATTTTCATTAGTTGCTTAGATTCTGAAGTTTATTGTAACTAAAGTAGTACAGTCCCACTGATTTAAGATATACACTTTGACAGCTACCAGTGTCAATAGAAATTGAACTTTGTTCAACTTATTAGAAATACGATTCATGAGCTGTGGCTTGACATAAACATTAATTAGTGTTGAGCAAGCCTTCAATTCAATTCATTCACTTTCAGACACTTGTCTCAGCATGACTTTGACAGCTATACCTAGCTAGGTACTTTAATCTTCTTGTGAGTGAGGCTCAATTTTGATTCGCGTTTCTAAATTCGGCGGCTAAAACTCCTAAATAAACTAAGTATCACTCAACACGAAACCTCAACCCCATCTCCGCTCTTAGTTACGGCCAATTAATTTCAGCGCAGCTTTTTCTGCGCGAGCGCAGGTCAGCGACCCCGCAGACACGTGCGCAGTGCCTTTGCGCTGTCTGATGCAGTTTTCCTGCTTCGATGCTTCGGCTTGTGGCCGTGTAGTGATCACTTAGTTTCAGTAAATGTTTCTTAAACCTCACATGGTCCCATTCCGAGTTAAGATTGTTGCTAAAAACGTTTTTTTTAATTGAACTGAAATTATTAACTTTGTTTGTAGTAGGTAAAACCCAAGACAATACAATAAAGTCTTAAAAATAATAAATGAAAAAATATATCAAACATAGGTACCTAATTAGTTAATTAAATTAAGACCAAAAACTGTCTACAATAATGCATATGAAGCAGCAGAAATGGCATGGGAAAAAAATGTAGGATATCAAGAAATAGGTACAATTTGGCAGATGTGTTATTGGAAATGGTACTTCAATCCAATAGGACAACGCTTCATGAGCAGTACCCAAGTAACATTTTATTCGGGCCTAGGTTGTAAAAAATGCCTTTTGGTTTTATATTAGTCCTAAAAAGGTTAACGTTATGCTGTCTGATCATTTTAAGTACTTGAGAATGATTAATAAGTATTAAAACTAATTGTTTATTTTTGCAACCTCGGAGCCGCTGACAAGAGTTTACATTATCGTTATGTTGACTTGTGTTTCAAGAGCATATAATCCTAGGGTCTTGTAGTTTTCATAAACTCCTGAATAGGTTCTAAAAAAGCTAGCAAAATGCTTAAGTTAGACCTGAAGGTTTCAATTTAAACTTTGATGCAACCATAAAGTTATGAAATGTTGAAATCGCTTATAAGCAATTTTTTAAACCCACTTTTAACCTTTAGGCTTTATGAGAGTTGCCTAAATAAACAAATTAGGAATTCGTAGTGAACAACCAAACCAATAAGCTATTTTCATAAGTTAAAGGCATGTTTACAGTTCTACAAGAATATTTTAAAGCTTTAAGGGCATCTCTAAAAATTATCAGTTGTCTCCGTGACTTCTCCATGAACCGATACAGGTGATATCGAAACAACGGAGCGGAAGTTTTCAACGTAAAGTACGTAAGAATCTCTGAAGCCAATAGATTCATCTAAACTAAATATTTACTGTGTCACTGCATCTACTGTCAATTCAAATGATTTAATGTCTTATGAAACTATCTTCTAATGGGGCCTACAAGTGAAAGCTAATCTTAGATGGCGCCACCATAGCATGAACCCTTGTTCATCTGTGGCAGTGCGATAAACAATAAAAATTGCCCCATTTCTTGTTAATTCCCCACCTTTAAACATGTATTCCACTTGAAAAACAAGAAGTAAGTTGAAAGAAGAACTAAGAAAAAGAGGCGCCTCTTTCCGTGGAAGGAAAGCAGCCCTAAATAAATGGAAATTTGTGTTCCATGAATTCCTTCTTATTTCTTCAATTTAGGATCTTGGAACTTGCTTTTAAGTTTATTAAATGTTAACCTATGATAGACTAGCCAGTGTGTGACCATTTTATCCGGTCATTCTCAGCAGGCCTGGTTTTGGTGCGTCCGTGCAAATATCTGACTAGTTTGTTATATTTTGAAGCTGTCAATTTTTTACTAACTAGATCTAGCATTCATCTTTTAGGAATTTGAATTTGAGAAACATCCTCTTGTAAAAAAGCACTTAATTATTTTTTCTAAGGTCGTTCTCCTAAGTTCCGTTCGCTGTCCAGAACCCCGATTCAAGTACAAAACCTTCAATAGTGTCAAAATAAGTTACGATTGGTTCATTCCAGTTAATACAATTTTAAGATTAATAATTAAGCATTATTATTCACTAAAAATATTCTGTTTAACTTGTGTATTTTCTTAGACAGACCGAAAAATATGTTTGTCCTGTCATCATGCCTAATTTCAGTCACGAGTATAAAAGTAGCGAATATCTTGCTCGCAGAGTAAGTAATTCCTTTCCTTAGCGCAATGTCGTGTTTGATATGTTGCGCCGCGGCAGGCAACCGAAGCGTTCCCGTGTCACTTGCTCCGTTGGCGAACTACGACCGTAAGTACCTAATTTCTATTCGCTTGGTTCACCTCTTTTCTAATTTCCGTTCACACTTCTAATTAATATTTTAAAATGGATACAAACTGGTCTGTGATAATATTATATGCAGGCATTTGTTGGCTACCTCATACCTGTAGCAATATACTGTATTGTTTACCATTTAATTAATATCTCATAAAAACCGTCGTGTTCCTAATTTCCATCACCCTATTCCGTCACGCTAAACGTGACGGAAATTATATAATACCTGAAAGCATTTGCTTTCTTAATGTTTTTACCTTAAAACAGGTGCCTATTTAAAGTTTTTTGGTAGGTATACGTAGCTTAAACGATAATGTGTATTCTTATTTTACAGAAAACATGGGTAAGCCAAAACAAAGTCGAGAGGAGATTTTGGAGCAACAAAGGCTTACCCCCTTATTCATAAAAACGAACGCAACGCTAAAGCATTGTTTAAGCTATTGACGTGTTCTCTCACTTACTCGCAAATGGCGGCAGCAACAAGAATGAAAGTGACAAAGCGATACAAAACTTATCGTGTTATTGTAGAGCTGTTTAAGTTTTTATGAATAAGGGGGTTAGACAGCAAGGAAGAAGAGAAAGAATCAAGAATGATCCCGATCTATACGCTGTGTATAAAGAAATAGACCGTTGTTTATCGGTTGTTTATGGTTCGAGTTTCTAATAAATAGACAGCCAAAATGGTTCATTTGCATAACTATAATATAATTATATATAATGTTGGTTTTTTTAAATTATCAGTTATCGGTAGGCTACCGAGCAATTTTTTTGTTATTTATAGACTGTACAATAACTGGTGAGGTTAACTTTTCATTAAATTCTGTTTATTTCCTATTTGAGTTTTATTTCAATACAAAAAAAAATTAAGTAAGCTATTTTCTAATTTCCGTCACACCCAAAACTTTGTCACCTCATAACTCCATCACCAGTCGGCACATTGAAGTGCCAAATACATAATTCTGTTTATTTTATCGTCTTTTCTTAATTGAATTGCCAATTAAACGAATTTCTTGCGAAATAAAAATCGTGACGGAAATTATCCGAAGAACACCTTATCGTGAGAATGACCGTATCATTTTAGTAGTAATGAAAACACGAAACTTCATACTAACTAGTTTTAAAGAGTTTGAGGTATAATAATAGAAGGCTCGAACTTTACTCTCCTTATTACTTTGGGCCACATTTTTTTAAGTTGCTCATCTCGGGGAAACTAGTGGCTTCTAGTTTCTTTGCAGTTTGGAACACATCAACCCGGAATTTGTGTGTTATTCGTCCTCAATTATGAATTCTTTACAAAATTCATACAAAAACGTCTTTGTTATTGGTCTTTGCTCTACTAGCGCCACTTGGCAGTTGCACGAACCATTGTCAGACATAAAATGCAAACTGGTCAGGGTTTCATGCAATGATTATACTGTGTTTATTCCACTACTACAAACTTATGCCCATGAAAATAAATTCTTTTGAAAGTATTCTCATAATCTTTTTATTCATAAATATTATCATAATAAAGCTTAATAATCACTTTAACACAACAAATACAGCCTGTATGAGCTGTTTGTGCTCGGGCGCGGCGGGGAAGTCTTGAACTACTCTTGGTAATAACCTTATAGCTAAATATTATAACGGAAAAAGCTTTGTAATCTTAATTAGCTCCGCACATTTACCTTTAGCTCTTATTTTGGACAAAATTAAGAGCTACCAGCTATCACAGTTCTAGAAAGGTTATTCTTAGGTTAGTCTAATGCTTTCTAATAATTTCTTTACGCCGGTCATGTTTTTTTCACTGAAATAAAAAAAAACTAACCAAAAAGCAATATTTTCATTCATTAAGCCAACATTAAGTATCGTGTGCTATACAATTTAAAATAAATGTTTTTAAATAAACTAAAGCTTTATTTCTAATGCAATTACCTAATTTCATCTTTTTTTTTTTCATTGAAAAATCTTCGAATTTCTAAACTTACGAAAGGCCCGTTTCGTATACAGCACTATTAACCTAAAGTTTCACGATGAAGTGCCGGCCGCACGTTTTTTTTCCATTTATCCTGACTCTACTTTTAATTTTTAAGACTGCCATTTTGTAATTTGGTATAGCGGTAGGATGGCGCCATTAAAAATATGTTTCAAGTCCACAATGGATGTTTCTGTGTAAAATAATCTTAAGCAGAAACATTTTAAAACCCGAGAGTCCTGGAAAGGCATTTATTCATGTCTATGAAAAACGTTTTAGGTTGTGATAGGGTTAAATCAAGTTACTAATTGAGAACTTAAAGGCTTCCTTACAAGGTTATATTAACGTTAAATTATAGTTGTGAAGGTTATACAGGGTGGCCCAGCGACAGTGGTCCAAAAATTTTTTTCAGGTAGAGGGCATCATAATAAGTCATTTAAAAACAACTTTAGTTCCGCGAAAATCAATACTTTAGAAGTTATGATTTTTTCAAGTTTCTTTCGAAATTTCTCAACTCCAATCACTTAATTCACTCTTGTTTGGAAACTATCTCACTGAATCAGTTCAAATTTGGTATGAATGTACAATAGTAATGTAGAAACCATATTATGTGCGAGTTTTGAGTTTATTCTAAGACAATTTGTTTTTTTTTAAATTTACGTCAATAATTTTTCACCATTTCAAAAACTAATACAATTTTCAAAAAATCATAGCTGCAATGTTTGTGCACTTGATGATTTGTTTATGATCTTAAAAACTGTCCATAAGTATGGTGATAGTCTATGCAAAAACTTGAAGTGATGCTGCCAATGGAACACTTTCAAAATTAACATCATGTACGGTAAGTCGCTAAAACTTAGAATGGGTCATTTCTGCACTGACCCTAATTTAAAAAAAAAAGTAGCCATAATATTTTTTTTCGGATAGAGGGCGTCATAGCAACTCATTTTAATAAAACATTAGATAATCTAAAACCAATAGTTTAGAAGTTATAATTTTTTTAATTTTGCGCCTAAGTGGTTGAACTTCAGAGACACAGCTCACTTGTGTTTGTAAACTATCCGACTGAGGAACTTCAAAATGAGTAAGAATAGAAGAAAGTGAAAAAGCATTGATCTCATTTATTCATTACAATACAATGAGTGATACAAAAGGCGGACTTAATGCTATTAAGGCATTATCTGCCAGTCAACATAAAATAAAGCGAAGCAAATTAAAGTTTGGGATTAATAATTAAGTCATCCCATATTTAAAGTTCCTTAGTCGGATAGTTTACAAACAAAAGTGAGCTGTGTCTCTGAAGTTCAACCAAATAAGGCGCAAAATTAAAAAAAATTATAACTTCTAAACTATTGGTTTAAGACTATCTACTGTTTTATTAAAATGAGTTGCTACGATGCCCTCTATCCGAAAAAAAATATTATCGATACTTTTTTTTTTTAATTAGGGTCAGTGCAGAAATGACCCATTCTGAGTTTTAGCGACCTACCGTACATGATGTTAATTTTGAAAGTGTTCCATTGGCAGCATCACTTCAAGTTTTTGCATAGACTATTATCATACTTATGGACAGTTTTTGAAATCATAAACAAATCATCAAGTGCACAAACATTGCAGTTATGATTTTTTGAAAATTGTATTAGTTTTTGAAATGGCGAAAAAATATTGAGGAAAATTTAAAAAAAAACAAATTGTCTCAGAATAAACTCAAAACTCGCACATAATATGGTTTCTACATTACTATTGTACATTTATACCAAATTTGAACTGATTCAGTGAGATAGTTTCCAAACAAGAGTGAATTAAGTGATTGGAGTTGAGAAATTTCGAAAGAAACTTGAAAAAATCATAACTTCTAAAGTATTGATTTTCGCGGAACTAAAGTTGTTTTTAAATGACTTGTTATGATGCCTTCTACCTAAAAAAAATTTTTGGACCACTGTCGCTGGGCCACCCTGTATTTAGGTTCTGTGCAAATACTTGGAAAGGTTCTGGATTTGAGCTTCAGGTTTGGCTGTAGCTCTCCGAATGGTTCTGAAACGTGGGCCCTTTTTGCACACAGGAGGTGAATACAAGGTTAATTTAACGTTACTGAGCCTAGTAAGACTTACGAGAAAATTTCCATACAAAGGTTTTAGAACCTTTTCAAAACCTTTTTAAAACCCAAAATGTTACTTGGGTAGCTTGACTTTTGAGCCTGACAACTTGAACCCTTTTTGCATTGCTTAAAGTTCACTTTCAATATCCCTGGCAGCTGTCAAAATGTATTTCTTAGATTCGCTCGATGTCAAAGGATCGTTCCCGCTGCGGAACTATGAACGTGTGGCTTGATTACTTTGCTCATTTCTATCTCAATAACAGAAGAAATAGCTAAGTATTTTCATGCACAAAATCAAAAACTACTGTCCAGTATGACTTATGAAACATTTCACTTGGTTGATAGCGGTTCATGTTTTGCTGTTTTGCGGGTCATCGTTTAGTTTGATTGAATATGTAAGTTTTGTTGTTTATAATAAATGAAGATTTACGCAGAGTGTTTAAGACGAGTTAACTTAAACAGTTACAATCTTAAGAATAAATAATGTTTAAAATAAATATGACACTGGTTTATAGTAACGTTAAGATTATCAGTCTGGTAAGACTTCGATATTGCATTTTTTTCTCAATTATTTAACGCTTTAAAATGTTTTTCAACTAATAAAAAACATACTGTTCTTAATATTTTGTACAGTAATCCCTTTTAAGAAATCTCTCTACTTTTACGACTCAACCTCATACATTATTTCATGAGTTTCCTGTGCCATATACGGAACATACACGGCGAGACATAAATTACTTTCATCCTTACCCATATTTCGACGCTAAACTTTAGTTATTCTTGTCATCTCCCACAATTTTAGCTGCCCTATTTAACCCCGCTCCAAACGTGGATGGCTTCCGTTCTTTTTCTCTAAACTAACGGTAAGTGGCCAAGGAATGTTTACAGAATGCCAGAGAGAGCTATAACACACCGCTCTTGCTTGTTTTTATTTGATGTTTTAAAAATATGAACACTCCGCTTGTGAAGGAACGTATCGTACGCGATCGACAATTGTTATTTCAACAACAACGGCTGTCGGTTTTTTGCTTTTTTACCGCTTGCACTCGAATGCGGTGAAAGCATATAGTAATATGTTGAAAAGTATACCTACTACTTCATGATATAGCCTAGTTTTATTATTTGAATGTAGCACTCACGTCGATGTACTCTTTGCAAGATTTTCCTAGATACTCTAAACTTTTTTGTTAACTGCGTATTATGTTTATTAGTTAATCGACATAAATATTCCAAAGATTAGACTAGATCAGTAGACCAAAATAAGCACAAATCGGTTTGGTAACTCAGCAAGGGACAAGGGAATTTCCTTGTTAAGGGTTTCCGAATTAAATTAGATTTCTTGCATAAAATGGTGACACTGCCGAATAACGAAGTCCCGCCTAGTAGCAACCTAGTAGTTTCCTCGTCCGATAAGAACAGACGAGATGTGATAGATATGTCGGCTTTTGACATAGTTGTTAGGCCTGATGCTGTGCGATACAACTCGGGCCACTTCAAAATGAGAGTGAACCACTATTAGTCAGGCTGACATGTATCATATCATCACTAAGGATCAGAGTTTGTGGTCAAATGCCTGCTTACTTGAACAAAAACAAAATAATGACAAGAGAAAGTTAAATAACCTAGAGCGATACGAGACAGATATACATACTGCTATTGTACAGTAGAACTTTTTTTGTCGTGCTCACGAAAATCTTGAATGCTAGAGTTTGAAGTACTTAATATCTCAAATTCATTTCAATGTCCTTCACCACTATGAAAAACGATGACAAACCAGTATAACCTTTTACACTCATGATACCTAGTATGCTAACTCAAAATAACTGATATTAACTCTAAATATTTTAAGTGCACTATTAGATACAACTAGACAAATGAACGGAAATGTATTTCATACAGTACTGTTTACTTCAAATAGGTGTTAAGAGCAATATATTTTACGATGCCTCTATCTTGTGCCATCCTGTTCCCTTCGCCTGTTGTTAACAGTCTTAAGTGAACTTTATACGTGAATCATTTACGACTTTTGTATGAATCTATAAAAAGTCAACGATGACAGATTATAATATCCTGCATCCTTCTTAACCTGTAAACGCAGTGATGCAGAGGCTCAATTGTTTTGACATTGTTTTTATCTTCACGGTTTTCTTTGCTTGCACGTATTTTGAAATTGCATTCACAGTTGAGCACCTCTTGCAATTTAGTATAGCTATCACTTTCAGTTCTGTAGACAATCAACGTGATGGCGCATGTTTGAAGAAGTGCTTAACCTTGATTGACGTTTGTGAATTCGGGGGTATAGCGGATGGTGACAGATGAGATACCTTTATAAGAGCTGCTCAACTTTAAGTGAGATTGAGGGCAAAGTCCCAACCTAGATTATTTTTCTAACAAGGTTAAACTTATTTAAATGTTTCATGCACATGTCCCATCCAACTCACCAACTGAAAATACATATGAAGACAAAAGGTTTTACAAAATTAGATTTAAATTAAATTTAGGTTAGCTTTCTCTCCCTGTATCTTTCCACTCATAAGAAACAAAAAAGGCTTCAGCATTTGTATCTACCAACTGTCTCTCCCGAAATACCGACGACAACAAAAAGACCTTTTTTGTCGGTGAATGCTCCGAAACGGAAATAGTCTCCAGTCTCCTTTCTCGTTGCATCGGCCCGTTGGTCGGCCAACCAACTGCATCTTATTTTTGGAGACTCCTGCTGCATCTATTAATGGTGTAATGTGACACTCTGGCTTTATAAGACGAAGAAAGGGAATTATGAGCTTGTATCATTGACATAAGTACGGCTTGGAAGATATGTAAATGTTTGGACAAAGCGTTAACCAAGCCGAGGCTGATTTTATGCGCTTTTTGCTGTCTTGGGTAGACCGAGCGGCTTATTATCGTCATTTTACATCGTAATTGGTTACTTGTTCCCAATTTCCATCATTTCCGACGTTTTCTTTGCTATAGAGTAAGAAGGACTGGCTGAAAATGTGTAGCTTCTCATGCCGCATTATTAAAATGAGTGATTAAAATAACCTGAATTAAATCCTTTTTTTGTTTTTGATTGTCGTCGAAGAGGAAACCACAGATTATCCGCTTCGCGCCTTTTTCTATTTTAACGGTGCCGCCATATCAGTCATGCTCTCACGTAAAAATGTTATGGTATTTTTGCGCAGATCAAGTATCAAGGTTGCCAGAACACCATTGCGACTCTCACAGATACGTTACCATTTTTTTTATTCCAGCACCCTCTTTTGTCTGTCTAGGGTATTTTGGCAGTGTTAAGTCGTTGTATGCGTTAACATGACATGTGAACAATTATACATCATGTAACATACACTTCTTATTATTTCGTATTAACGCGGCTGCAATCTCATAGCTTGCTTATGGCATTAAGAGAATGCGTCTTATTATAGACTACGTAAAACGATATCAAATGGTATTTTTTTTTAAAATCGTAACTTACACCACTACAGAACTAAACTGAATGCAGTCATACCCAATTTATTAGAAACCACTTAGTATTCATTAAAAGTCGAAAGATCGATTATCGAGCGTCAATGTTCAGCCGTGCTATTCCGGCGGTGCACATCGGACATCACTTCACATCTCGGTGCTTCACGCTTACCTCAATCATCAATACGCTTTACTTTGAATTAGTAAGTATTTTCTCTCATTTTGTATGTAAATAATTAAAAAAATATTTTTGGCTTAGTTCTTTTCTCTCAAACGACGACTGTCGCGAAGGAATGGAATTTTGAAGTTAACTCGCACAAGCGAAGTGAGTGTCGGTGACCACCGGAATAGCATAGCAGGTTGTAGACGTGAAACGTTTCCATGTGAACACGATCTGTTCGCCTGCACAGTATCGGCTTACACAGCCATAAAGAGGGCTGTCTTGAATGTGCACAGGAGTTGCAATTTATCACTAGATAGGTATCTATTACTGCTGAGTTTCATGGCAGATTTCCTCAGTATGTACAGCCAGTGGCACATCAGATTAACCATTTTCGTTAATCTTGCTCTTGCCAAAATGATGTTTATTTGCAATAGAGCAAGGACTGACCGGAAATGGGTATTCGTATGTGCTGTTGGCTGTACGATGGTAAAAATGTAAATACAATGTATACACATGTGTAAATACAATGAACACACATGTTCGGTGGCCGGCACATCACGCTACCCATTTCCGGTCAGTCCTCCTTGCTCTATTGCAAAGAAATGTCATTTGACAAGAGCGAGAGACAAAACGGAAATGGGGTAACCTGATGTGCTGTTGACTGTACTTGTAAACAATTGAAAGCTGGATGTGTCCAGCTTATTTTCGAAAATCTAAAATAAATATCTAAGCGTGCAACATTTATGAATTCATGATAAATTCATGGCATATCTTGGAATTACTCCTTTAAAAATTGAAATTTGAAAAAATGCTACATTATTATTAATAATAAGGAAACATTGATTTCAAATGGACAATAACTTTCAAGTGGCAACCCTGTTTGTAATTGTGCTGTACCGCTTCACTTTCACCTCTCAGATTTCTGATGATTGACGGTTTGCTTCAGTCCACAATCGAACTGCAGACACATTGTAACCGTTCTGATGTGAACACAATACGAATTTTAAGTAAAAAGCTTTTCAAAATTACGGTTATCCAAATGTGAAAGCCATTAAGATGTTTCGGAGATTTTTACAGCTATCGTTTGCTTCATTAATCCATTCTATATATATTTTACACCAAGAACAGTTTTGTAGATCAAAATATTATTAAAAATAAAATGAGAGAAAATTATTAACTTCATTCAATTCAATTATGTCAAGCATAATCAAGTCACGTCAAGACAAAAACCAAATAAAGTGACTCTACCACCGGTTTAGACTATGCCCCTATCAAGAAACGCGATAGATCTACTCTCTTCAATATTGTTTGATTGCAACATTTGTATTCGAAAATAAGTGAGCATCTAGTGAAAATCAGTCACAACTGTTGTTCTTTTAAATTTTCTGAAGAAAAACGTAGCTTACGAAAAACGTCATTTAGCCTTTAAAATACAAAAGCTAGAGAATTACCACGAATGGGTACCCAATAAATGTACTTGTATTCTAAGTACTCATCGACCCCCTTCCTAGTAGCCGGTAGCTGGGTCGGATTACCGGAATTACCGTCGAGTGTTGGGCTTCCCAACCGGTAGGGGGAGCTTGCATGCCTGATTTTACAATGAGGAAGTTTCTCATGCGAATTTTGTTATAGATGTTGATTGGTTTTTCCAACGTTTTTATTTTCCTAAAAACCAAGATAAAATAATTAAAATAATAAGTGTGGCATTACATATGATATCACAAAAATATTTTGATTAGACCATATTTATTTATATCTAAGAATACAGCTAAACTTATTGTCCCTACACACTTGTGTCTCGGAAAATCTATTGAATGTATGAAGTTTCGAACGTACTGGTAATCATTAGTGTTATTGGAAAACTGTTTAATTAAGGGAAATTCAAAGGTTTATTTTACAACTAACCAGGCATAGTTTGCTGTTTGGGCAGTGAGTCCTACTTAGGACCTAAGTGTGTCCAGTTAAATTTTAAGCAGCTACCCGCAGACGTGCATTGGACCAATTGATGCACAATGGCTCCAATTGATCGTGATTGGTTCAACGCATGTTGACGACGTCTTAATGCTGCTTTCATTCGTAAATGATTGAGATTGGATTTGAGGACGAGTGGAATTGTGGATTAATTTATATTCGGTGTACAGAAGACCACAGTTCAAATGTATATTATGAAAGTAACGATCATCAAAATGAATCGGTGACTCAGTTCGTCCCTCCCTTTGAAAGCGTTCTCCAGATATTTTCCAACGGATGTAAATTTTAAGGATGTCCTAGTGTTTATAAAACTTTTTTATTTGACTAAGTTCTAAGCCCAAATTGTGGCTTTCTAAGCTTATATAGTACAGATATTTATTAACGTGCCTTAAGGCTGTTTACATTTTAGATTTTTTATTTCCCACTATCCAACAACCCACAAATATTCTTTTTCATTACACAGCAATACGAAAAAAAAGTTAAAATCTAAAATTTTCATGTTAAATCCTTCCTCAGTAAAATGTTCGAGATATGGTACATTCGTACCAATTATAAAAATTACTCGTTTTTTTATGGACTGTGAACATGTTAAGTGTTAACCTAAATCTGTTTTCTATGTCGTTCTAATCCCAATATTTAAATGTCTAGCCGTAAGTCACGCGATGGGGCCGGCCAGACCAACTGTCGTGTTTGACATGAATCGCTTTGGTATCGATTTTAGGGTTGAATGGTCGGTGGACTGTCCACTTAAATGTGTCTGAGTGGTTAACGTTTTGTTTTTAAACCATTAGAAGCTTTGTTTGTGTTGAAAGGCTTTAAAAGCATTTTCATTACTCATACTCTGAAAGTAGGTCATTACTGACCTGAGAAGCGGGCTGAAAGTAATACTTTTCATCCCTAGGGAGAATCACTTTCAACTGACAGCTGTCATATTATTTTTAAAAAAACTAGTTCTTATTTCACTTAACTATTGAACCATGTTCCAACTTTCTATACAGCCACGATGTAAAATTGAAATAATTTAAAGTTAAGTAATGATTAGAGAATATATATTTTTTAAATATCTTTATTATAATAAAGTTTCAACAATTTCTTTAAAATAACTTAGCTTTGAGCAGAATATTTACCATTTTTCCAATGATGGAAATAAAAAATAATGGCTGAATAGCGGGCCGGCCACAGAAAAAAAAACAAACGAAATAGGCGGGAAAGCGGCAATTCGATCTTCATGAATTAATTCATGTTTTTATTTTTACTTTCCTCGTATTTGTAATGAAAAGCACAGTGTTTACCTCGGGTTAAAGACTTATTTAGTCCCTCGAACTATTGGCGCCCTCACTTCGTTCCGGGCGCCAAACCCCGTCTCGGGACTAAATAAGTTACTTTCACCCCTAGGATAACAATGTACTATTTGAGTGATTTAGGTGGGTTGAAATAGCGAACTTTCTTAGCTTATCTTAAAACACACACCTAAGTGTTCGGTTTTTTTATTGTTTTTCTGTTGTTTTTTTGTGCAGTTAAAAAAATAAAAAATGTTGGCATAGTAGTTTCTCTCAAACCACTACAGTCGCAAAGAAATTGATTTTTAAAGATAACTCACCACACCTCGGACACCAGGACCGATGTGAGTTTAGGCGCCAACCGGAATACCATAGCAGGTGCGGGAATCCCGTGACCTCTGGTGTAGTAGCTTTCTTAACTATTACCAGTTCAATGTAAGAAGAGAGAAAGAAAGAAACTATTTATAGTCACAGATAGATAATCACAAAAATAGATATAAACAAAAGACTTAGGTTGGGTTGCACCATCTGACTATAACAATAACAAACATCAAAATTTCAGTTAAAGTACCGGTCAGGTAAGCAAAAATGACGTCAAATTGTCAAATTTGACAAAAACTTTAACTTTAACTTCTACTATGGTGCAACTTACCCTTACAGTATTTTTTAGTTTAACTGTGACGAGGGCATCTAGCTCAGCATATGCTGCATCGGTCAAAGACCTGAGCAGCGCTGGTTTCCAGCCAGCGCCGTTCTCTTACAGAATCATCCTACATATTTTGTGAGTAGCCAAGTGTTAACATTGTAGTGGTGTCTCATATTTATTTCTGTTTCCCTTGTCCTCAGTTCTGGGAGATCATATCGGAGGAGCACGGCATCGACCCCGCCGGCGTGTACCGCGGCACCAGCGACCTCCAGCTCGAGAGGATCTCCGTCTACTACAATGAGGCCTCTGGTGAGTCTTACAACATCTCCACGAAATTTAGGGTCCAATCCCTCACAAATTGACCACGCTATTTGTTTCGAATACCAAGGCATCATGCGATTTGGGCTAAGTATATCCCGGGAGTCAAAGACACGCCGATTGTAGCCGTTATGGTGAACGGAACATTCAGAAGCCGGTGCTTCGCCGAACGAAAAGAGGGAGATCGTTACTTTGAATTTAATGACACAATGACGTATAAATGACGTGCACGTAAAGTAGTCGTTGTCATATTCGCTTGGAAGTAGGTCCATTGGATCTACTTTTGTGTGGGTCACTCTTGGAACGCGCGTGCCGTATCTTCCTCGTTTTGTTTCAATCAAAGGTAGGAAATTCACAAAACCAACCTTACGCACTAACTTAGCATTTTAGAGTTTTGCTCGCGCCACCTCATAGTTAGAGATGAGCGCTGTGCTTAGCAGCCGAACGTTTAACCCCCTTATTCATAAAAACTTAAACAACACTTTAACTTTTGTATCGCTTTGTCACTGGCATTCTTGTTGCTGCCGCCATTAGCGAGTAGAGACACAACAAGTCAATTGCTCAAACTATGCTTTAGTGTTGCGTTCGTTTTTTTTAAATAAGGGGGTAAAAGTTTAGTATTATTCAGTGAGATCAAGTACTTATGCGAGAACTGAATGCTGAGTACGACTTTTACGGAACGCGGCGAGGATGTGAACGCGCATTTGTATGGTATCGTGCTCGCGGCCTCTGGTGGCGGGTAGACGTAAACGTTTTTGTCTATGGAAATCTTCTGCTATCGACGAATTTTCATACAGCACTTTCTCAGCAGTTATTTTTAAACAAAATTGGTTCTGGTTGTGCTATCAAATCTTACAACGAAGCTCTTACGTCATCTTCAGCAACAACTCTTGATTATTCTAATATGAGTAATCAGTTAAGGACACGTCATTAAGCGCGGATCAACAGATTAACTGCAACTTAACTCCCAGACCCGAGGTCATCGACCGCTTGACTGTTGATTAGCCCAATTGCTGAAGTACAACTAGTTTGTTTGTTGTTTACAATAGCAACGAAGGCATTTAAAGTGTTTAACTAAGCTGAGATATCATTTGTTTGAATGATTGCGTGATTTACACAAGGAAGTATTTTGAATTGGAATGTTTGCACTCTAGGTCGATTTTTTTTGAAGTCGATTTTGGAGAAAAATTTTATTAAAAAAGACTAAATGTTTAAAATGTTATATTTTTCTATAAATTATAGCCTTTGTCCTATTTAGATGTATGCTATCTTATTGTAAAGTTTTATCAAAATCCATTCAGCATTTTAATATTAGTAGGATTATACACCTTTGGTAACACAAACCCCGAATTCTCTGACTAAACGTCAATCAGTATTGAGCACACCTTCAAACTCATGGCGCGATGTCGTACCATAAAATGTCTTTGGAACCGAACTGGATGACAGCTATACTTGTCAGGGATGCTCAACTTTTCTTTGCGAATGCGGGGGTTAGTAAGCAGATAAATAATTTATGTTATTGGTGTTGTCGCGTGAAAAATTGCGACATAGTTTTGTGTCCATCTCATGGCCTACAGCAGGCAGACTTCCTTAGTCGTGCAGATACGACCAAGATATTAGCAATGCCTCCTCGCGTCTCGCCGCAGACCGCGTCGAATCGAGCTCGACCGCACGCTCGGCCGCGCTAACTGTGCCTAACTGTACACGTTCTATATTATTATTATTCATAACTCGCAGAAGTATTGCGATGCGAGCAGATTACCGTCGTTGTAGATTTGCAGGAACGCTGCTGTTTTGGGTTGGCACAATGGCGACAGCCGATCGGCAAAAATCCATTTTTTGAAGTCAGGAAATACCTTTGCGCACCATTCCCTGCGACTAGGGGACGCCGCGGGCCGTGTGTGGGACTCGCCCCTGAAGGTGACGTCAAGGGAATACCCACTAAAACATGACTGTTCTCGCACCACTTTCTGTGGACTCCTGGACATAATTCCACACAGCGCCGTCTAACCCCAAAGTGAGCTGATTAAAGCTCGTATTATGCGATACTAGACAAACACACTTAAATACTTTTTTTGTAAATAATTACATAAGAATCTAATATACGTAGAACTCCGCCGTTGACGGTCCCAAGCCCGTATGTGAAAGGAGGAGGGCAGGCAGAGAGATGATATAAACTGCTGTAAGCTCATCAACGCCGAGCAACAGGCGGCGGTAAATAACCTGTCCTATGGCATCAGCGGCCATGAGGAACTAAATACCCTCTTAAAGACTGACTCACCAAGCCGTTTTGCCAACGTGGTGAGTTTAGGCACAAAATACCTTGATGGAAAGCTCTAAGAAACCAAGGCCCCCAGTCCCCAGCGGTCTTACTATTCCTGATTACGGCGGCGGTCATGGTCACGGTAAGACAGGGGGTGCTAAGAATCTCTGGAAGAGATCCGGCCGCCACACACAACTACTTCTAGCTACATACAACACAAGGACTCTGAGATCGCAAGCGCACGTGGAAGAGTTAGAAAGAGATCTAACATCTGTCAAATGGGACGTGATAGGACTGGGTGAGATTAGACGTGAGGGCGAAGACACTCTAAAATTAAATTCTGCGGGGCTAGCATGCACGCCGCGAGTAAATCCGAGAGAGCAAATAGCCAATCACAGGTCGCCCTGCAGCCATTTCTCCATTTTCTCTACTGTTGCTAACATGGCCGCTTAATGATAGATTTGAAATATTGTATGGAAAATACGGATTTCTCGACAAGCCCTAACATGGCACCACTGTTTTATCACGGATTTATCGATTTTTGACATTTCTGTTGGCTTAATTACTCGTCGATCGGAAGGGTGGACGAGAAGTGACGAGACGAGTGAAATTGTTTGCGAAACTATTAAAATACAACGCGAGCAGCTTTGTCAAAAAAAGAAAAGGGTTAAAATACACGCCAATGCTAAAACGATACGACATAACCTTTTAGAATTCGGAGTAAAAGGACATTATATTTTTGAAATTTGCTTACCATCATTAGAGTGAATTAAAACGGGGCCGCAATACAACCCAACTCCCATTCGGTGTCACATCACATCACAATAATTAAAGATAACATTACAAATATTCGTTCAACAACAATAAAATGACAAGACCGGACTACTTTTATATGGAAAGTAATCTTCACAGATGGCGCCGCTAAGAGCAAATTAAAAGTTCTCCAATTACAGAAACTTTGACAGGCGTTGTCTAAACACCCTATTACGGTTGCTTTTATACCATTCATAATTAAAAAGTAATTTTCACATATCAATTTCTTCAATAAACACAAGTTTTATTAATGAGTGGCTATGTGAACAAAAAGCAACTGAGATAACAGTGTGCAACTTGATTGTGGCAAGTGGCGACAGATGGCGCACGCGTGCTTGCTTTTTACTTTAGAGTCGAAATACTCGGCCAATTTTCGTCTCAAACACACAATCAATCTAAAAACAAAATCTTTCTATTTTTTGGTTATGAGATAAGCAGTAACAAAATATTTTACTTACTCTTGATTGAGTCTTTGTGTGAATTAATTTTACAAGTGTTACCAGTAAAAAAATGGAGTTTCTAATTTTTTTTCTGTGATATGGCAGCACTGTCGAGAAGCAACGAAGTCAAGTCACGCCCTTCGATTCTCTCGAACGAAAGAGGGGGAGATGGCTATTTTGTCGATGTTGCGCATGCTAGGCCCGCTGGTCACATGCTTTATCACACAGGACACAGCAACTCCTCTAAGGGCAGCGTCGGTTTTCTGATACATAAACGTTTGGTAAACAACATCATCACATTGAGCTACATATCTGCACGTGTTGCATATGTAATCATAAAAATAAATGCCAGATACTCTATCAAAATCATTCAAATATATGCTCCCACATCGTCACACACCGATGATGAAATAGAGCTACTGTACGAAGACAAAGACAAAGCCCTGAAAGCTGGAAGCAAAGCTCATTATAACATCATCATGGGTGATTTCAATGCCAAGTTAGGGGTTAGGCAAGATACAGAGGCGTGCGTTGGTCCGTTTGGTATTGGGATAAGAAACAACCGAGGACGAGCACTAGTCAATTACATGCAGTCGAAGAAATTCTTCGTCATGAACACCTTTTTCTACAAAAAACCAAAAAGAAAGTGGACTTGGGCTAGCCCCGATGGTAAGACGAAGAACGAAATCGATTTCATATGCACAGACAGAAAACACATTGTCACTGACGTTACCGTTCTCAACAAACTTAAAATGAGTGATCATAGATTAGTCAGAGCAAAAATAAGGATCAATACTAAAATGGACAGACGAAAGCTCTTCAGGAAACCTCTTACAAACCTAATCATACCTAACGGAATACACGAAGAATTTGAGAGGAGGCTCATCCCGGCTTTGAAGCGAACTGATGTCGAATATTTCGAGACAAGCCTTAACGACAAGTACAACCACTTCATCAATACTGTAACCTACACTGCAAAGGATGTGTTTGGCCAAATTTCCCGAGTTAAAGATGACGTGACTCCCGAAACGAAACAACTGCTGGATCTGAGAAGGAATTTAGGTTCAGAGAATTATAACTCCGATGAGCATAGGAACCTAAACAAGAAGATATCAAAGTCTCTGAGACGAGATATACGAACTAGAAACACCGAAAAGATTCAGCGCTTAATCGAGAAACATCGTGGACCTAAAGTTTTCGGAAGAGTTACTAATAACGGCAGCAGCCAGCTTAACAAGCTAGAAAACAGTGGAGGGCAAATTGTCACAGATACTTCAGGGTTGCTAAATGTAGTGACCACATTCTACGGGGAATTATATGACAAGCACACCTGCGAACCCACTGTTGTGGATACTGCCGACAAACGTGCCCATCTAACAAGACACTACACGGAGGATATTCCGGAAATTAGTACCTATGAAGTCAGACAAGCGCTCAAGCGACTGAAACAATATAAATCACCCGGAGAAGATGGAATAACGACAGAATTGCTGAAAGCAGGTGGTCGATCTATCGTAAAGGAACTCCGCTGGATTTATAATGAAGCGCTCTTCACAGGTAGTATTCCAACCAAGTGGCTGGATAGTATTGTTGTTTTGTTCCATAAGAAAGGCCCTAAGACTAATCTTAAGAACTACCGCCCTATCTCTCTACTAAGTCAGGTTTACAAAGTGTTCTCCCGCATCATCACGTCGCGTATGACCAATCGTTTGGATGAGCACCAGCCTAGAGAACAAGCTGGCTTTAGGAAGGGTTTTGGCACAACGGATCATATATTCACCGTGAGGCAAGTGATACAGAAATCACAAGAATATAACAGACCACTTTGCCTTGCCTTCGTAGATTACGAAAAAGCGTTTGACTCCGTAGAACATTGGGCTATTTTCAACTCACTCCAGCGATGCAAAGTCGATTACCGATACATCGAACTTCTGAAAAACCTGTACAGATCTGCCACAATAACTATACAAATCCAAGGAGAATCAACGACCATAACCATTCGAAGAGGTGTACGGCAAGGAGATGTAATATCTCCAAAGCTCTTTACGAACACTCTCGAAGATGTATTTAAAACCGTTGACTGGAAACGTATGGGTATAGACATTGATGGCGAACGCCTCAACCATCTCCGCTTCGCAGATGACGTCGTTCTACTCGCCGAGACGCCAGAAGATTTAGAAATGATGCTTAGAGATCTAAAAGAGGCGTCTCTACGAGTTGGCCTTAAAATGAATCAGGAAAAAACGAAGTGGATGAGCACCACTGATGGTTCAATGATTGTAATTGATGGCACAACGATTGACTGTGTAAGCAGCTATATGTATCTAGGCCAGAAAATCATGTTGGGCAGAGACTCGTTGGATGGAGAAATTGACAGGCGCATACAGCTGGGATGGGGAGCCTTCGGGAAACTCGCTGACGTATTCAAGTCCGGAATCCCGCAAAACCTAAAAACTCGAGTCTACAACCAATGTATTCTTCCCGTAATGACTTACGCTTGCGAAACATGGACGCTGACTGTCGAGACCATTCACCGCTTAAAAGTGGCTCAAAGAGCAATGGAGCGAGCGATGCTTGGCATCTCTCTGAGGGACAAAGTGAGGAATGAGACCATTCGCCGACGTACTAAAGTTATTGACATAGCTGCGAGAGTAGCAAAACTTAAATGGCAATGGGCTGGTCATGTATGTCGCAGAGATGACAACAGGTGGTCGTACAGAACCCTTTTTTGGAGACCTCGTATAGGAAGCAGAAGTGTTGGCAGACCAGCTGCCAGATGGTCGGACGATATAAGAAAGACGGCAGGACCGACCTGGACGAGACTCGCCGCATCAAGATCATCTTGGAGAGCCATGCAAGAGGCATATGTCCAGCAGTGGACGCACAAATGCTGAGAAGAAGAAGAAGAAGATACGTAGAAAACACCCGGACCAATACAAACAGACATGTTCATGCACACAAATTTCCCTGGTGTTAGGCTACGCATACCGAGTGGGATTTAGTATCTTGTAGCTGAGGTCAATTTAAATGTAGGGATGTATTTTCGTCAGTTTGCGTTAAAGGCGGGTATAACTGATGGCTGTTGGGGTCGGAAGGTTCTACCTAGATTGGGGAACATGAGGGTAAACGCAGCGGTGGCGTATGAGCCTTGGGAGGCTTAAAATGTGACTGTTCGGTTGGTCCACTTTCTAGCCTAAGGAATCAGTCTAACTAATCCGTCCCACTACAGGGCAAAGTAGGTTTTCCCGAAAATAATTTTAAAGTAGGTATTCCTAGCAGTTAAAGTAAAATAAGGAAATTATTGGTACGAGTTTTATTAGTACCGTTACCAGACACTAGACGCCGTAAATAAGTTAGGTATACCCTAACAACTAAGTTATATAGACACTTATGCCTTGTAACCTAAATCATGAAATACTCCAATCGTAAAGAGTTGTTTTTGATCGCTACTTTCTTCTAAAACAAAGAGTCCGTTGTCTTCAAGCTCAAATAACTTATTTTACAACACAATGGGATTCTTTGAAAACTGCATCACGAACAGAGACCCATTCATTAACAACAACGAATTGTTCATTATAAAGTGTACCGCTGTAAAACTTTTAAGACTAGTTTGATCGACTCATGTCAGCCGTTTGGTCAAAGATCCGTATGTAAGTTTTTCTGCGTCGCTGAGTTCTAGGATCTTACACCAAGATCTAGATGATCTTGGTGTGAGAACCTATATGAGTGTTTGTAACTGACATTAATACGATGGAAATTTAAAAAAATGCCATCACACATATACAAGCTGTCCCGCGTCTTTCATCCACTATTTCATCTTCTTCCAGTTTCATTCTAAGGTGAAATATTTATCTTTTTACTGATTTGGCAATTTCAAAGCGGCAGGGTAAAGCTAGCTGGCTAACATTGATTGAAAGTCTTTGTTATAATACTTAGAACATAATGCTCTAGGGTTCTGGGCCGTGAATCCCAGTGCCAAAACTGCCAAATGATTAGAGACATACCTACTTATTTGTAACTACATAATATCTGCAAACGCATCTTTATACTCACCAAACTGTACTACTCAATGACGTAGGCAATCTCGCAGCCGGATCTCGGACTAATAAGTCTGGTATGTGAAGCCACATGTGCGGACAATTGCCTATTAATGTTTAATGCCTGCAGCCGCTTTTCTAGCCATATTCGTCCAAGGTTGTAGAAAAGCTCGCTTTACCCTAGTTAGGGTAAAACCTTGATACTTAAATGGCTGGCTTAATTAAAAGGAACGTTAAAATGAATAAGTCAATTTGAAACACAACTGCCCAATGTACAGCGTCGTGGCGTAGTGGTTAAACAATCTCGCTTTGAACCCGGGTGGTCCCGAGTTCAGATCTGTCTGGCACACCTAGATTTTTAATAGCGTCATGCATTTTCGTGGTTATTCATGCGTCTGCAATTTCATAATATGCCATATGGTCTTGGGGGTTTATCGTCAGGCATGTGACTCAAATGTTCATGTTAAAACGATTTATTTAACTAACACCACTGCGGAACTTATACTGAACACACTGGTACCTAATTCCTTCACTAAAACACACTAAATGTTGAAAAAATAGATAGATGGATGGATGGATGGAGGGATATGGTCGTGAGGGAACGTTATGCGTAAAATGTACAGACAACAGTTTACATTCCATTACCAGAAATTTGTCGAAGTTAGTTCATGTCAAAAATCAGTATGTGCAATTGATCGTACTTGGGATTCAAATTTAATTAGAACTAGGTTATTCATCACGTCTGCGTTTGAATCAAAGGTTAAGACGTGCACTAATAATCCACCTTGCCCCTTCCAGTTGCGACGGCGGAGAACGGGGGCAAATACGTCCCCCGGGCCATCCTCCTCGACCTTGAACCCGGCACCATGGACGCCGTCCGGTCCGGCGCCTACGGGCAGCTCTTCCGTCCGGACAACTTCGTCTTCGGCCAGTCCGGCGCAGGGAACAACTGGGCCAAGGGACACTACACAGAGGGCGCTGAGCTCGTCGACGCAGTGCTAGATGTCGTGCGCAAGGTTGGTCTGCTCTTATTTTTCCATGAGGACTTGACTGATCCTGACAATCCAATGGTGAACTTTAAATAAAACGAAAGTTCAGTTTCCTTAAGATGCACGGATTTGAGACATGAGACTTTCGGTGCGTCAAGGACTATGCTCCATGTCTTTCTGATCGAAATTAAATCTGCAACTAAGTGACAGGACCAATGTCATTTACAGCCTTTTGGAACAAAGGTTTTTTTCTAGATATACTCTTATTCGAACGCTGAAGTCTTATTCTTCTTCTCAGCATTTGTGCGTCCACTGCTGAAAATGCAAGGCATTTGCATGGCCCTCCAAGAAGATCTTGATGAAGAAGTCTATTCCGGAGTTAACGCGTACTAATAACTCTTCATATCTTTCTAGGAATGCGAGAATTGCGACTGCCTCCAGGGATTCCAGCTCACACACTCCCTCGGCGGCGGCACCGGCTCCGGCATGGGCACCCTTCTCATCTCCAAAATCAGAGAAGAGTACCCCGACAGAATCATGAACACCTACTCTGTAGTCCCCTCGCCCAAAGTATCAGACACTGTCGTCGAACCCTACAACGCCGTCCTCTCCATCCATCAACTAGTCGAAAACACTGATGAGACATACTGCATAGACAACGAAGCTCTCTACGATATCTGCTACAGAACCCTCAAAGTACCGAACCCCACTTACGGCGATCTAAACCACCTAGTCTCGCTCACTATGTCCGGAGTGACCACGTGTCTTCGGTTCCCCGGTCAGCTAAACGCGGATCTCCGCAAGCTGGCCGTGAACATGGTTCCCTTCCCACGTCTGCACTTCTTCATGCCCGGCTTCGCGCCCCTCACATCCCGCGGCAGCCAGCAGTACCGCGCGCTCACAGTCCCCGAGCTGACTCAACAGATGTTCGACGCTAAGAACATGATGGCGGCTTGCGATCCTCGTCACGGCCGTTACCTCACCGTGGCTGCTATCTTCCGCGGTCGTATGTCGATGAAAGAAGTCGACGAGCAGATGTTATCGATCCAGAACAAGAACAGCAGCTTCTTCGTGGAATGGATTCCCAACAACGTCAAGACAGCAGTGTGCGACATCCCTCCCAAGGGTTTGAAGATGTCTTCGACGTTTATTGGAAACACGACCGCTATCCAGGAGTTGTTCAAGAGAATATCTGAGCAGTTCACCGCTATGTTCAGGCGTAAGGCTTTCTTGCATTGGTACACTGGGGAGGGTATGGACGAGATGGAGTTCAATGAGGCGGAGAGTAACGTGAATGACCTGGTCTCCGAGTACCAACAGTACCAGGAGGCGACGGCGGAGGACGACACCGAGTTCGACCAGGAGGACATGGAGGAGCTCGCGCAAGACGGAGAGCACGACTAGTCTCGTAGACTAGTGTTTCAATTTGTGATGTAATAATAATGAGAAAATACTTTTTTAAACAAGCTTTTATGCGCACTCACAACATCGTCAACGTAGTTGGATGCCTCCAGTTACAGAAAGTTTGACCAGGATATGATTGGTTTACTACACCTTCTAGTCCACCAGTCAGCAGTTATTAAAGATGAAGAACTATCGGATTCTCTCATTCTGGACTCGAATGACATAGCTCGCAGAATCTTGTACGGAGGTACATGGAATTTACAAGATCTGAACCTATTATAAATAGAAGCTTGTGAAAATGCTGGTCATGTTTCATGGTTGGGGCAAATTCCTAATCCATATCAATTCTATAAATTCTAAAGAGGCTAATTTGAAGTGCATTCAGAAATTTAACCAAAGCGTCCACAGGGCCTGAATCCCACGCCCAACTGTGGACTTGTGCGCTATTATCCGTCAACCTACTTGACGCGTCGTAAGAGTGCTAAAATGGTAATATTTTATGATATGATAATAATTAAATAGTATTATATTCGAAGTCTGTTTTAAAATGAATTATGGATAGCTAAGAGTCAGAAATTCATTAGAACGTACCAATCTGTGCATTTCTTAGCTTAAGTTATTGTAATGTCTTGTATGCTTTTATATATTAATTTATAAATAAATGTTTTAAACAAAAGTGTACATCTTTCTTTTAAGTATAGTGCCTTCGACTACCTCGTTAGGTAAATCTTCTTATTTATTCGACAATGTAAGTTAGGAGAGAGCTTTGAATAAATAGATCAGAATTAGTTTACCATTTAAAATGTAGGTAGTAAGACTTTAGTTTTTCAAAATGCAGTTAATTGTGTGTTTTAAAAGTAGCCAATTTAAGCATAAATCAAAAATTGGTTTACAATTTGGTTTAAAAATCAGAAAATATCTTAGGTATTTTATTGTCTTAATAAGACAGTTTTTGTTTAAATATTTTGAATAAGACAAAATTCATAAAAAACGATTGGTGGCGCTAGTGGGCAGTGAACTAGCTCCTAATGGCTTCTACAAAGTTTTATTCCACGAAAGTGCAATAGTTTATAATCTTATTTGCTTTAATTTTTTCGAGTTACACATCCTATCTTACGTTACAAAAATTAAATTAAATTTTGATTACAATAAATAAACTAAACTAAAGGTGCAGTCGGGCGACTGCACCTACCTAGTGCACTCTTTAGTTGGTTTGCAAAAGATGCGGGTTCGATTCCCGCCTGAAGCCAAGACCGAATGTCTTTTTCCCTAATGCTAAAAATAAAACCTAATAAATAAACTAAACAGGATGAAATAAAAACAGCATATAATAGACAAATATTTATTTATTCTCTTGGCGACTTGCCCTTACACTAATATTTTACAATTATAATCAACTTAGGCTACTATTTACAATATTGTGAACACAATCCCCTACAAGTAAGAAAAGTTAACACAGAGAAGGCACAAATACACAAAGTACGGTCAACGGCACATCACGCTACCCATTTCTGGTCAGTCCTCCTTGCTCTTGTGCAAAGAAATGACATTTGGAAAAAGGGAGAGAAGAAACGGAAATGGGGAAACCTGATGTGCTGTTGACTGTACATTCCATCAGGTTATATCAAGGGTGGTATTCCGGCTAACATCACTTCACATCTCGGTGCTCCAAGCTTACTTCAATCATAAATACGCTTCACTTCTTTCATATAAATCTGCGTTAACTTCCTCGATGCGTTTTTGACTAAACTTGCACTCAGCACACTGTGTGAACGTGAAGATGCAGTCAGCAATAAAGACATGCGACTTTTCAGAGTAGCCAAAAATATCTCTACTGTTAGAGCTTGTAATTAAATACGACAAAAAACATACATGTTTGCAAAAAAACATTATGTTTTTGTAACGACACTCATATCTTAAACAAGTTACAATTTGGTATTGTAATATTAAGATTGCTTTTGTCCATATTATAGATATTTTTGACCATTCTGCAATCTCACATGTTTCTGATGGTGCTGTAGGGACGACTTCAGATTTAACTGACCTTCGTCGCTACTTAGATGGGTCACCTACATCTGAACGCGTCTGTACATTGCCTCCTCTGTGTGCACGTTTCAGCTTCTGCGCTAATCAAGTAGAATAACAGTAATATTAGTAGATGAAAAGTGTCATATCACTATGTAGTCAGTTTTACTATAGTCCGTTCGCGTTAAGTATGCAGTGATTTCATACTTGTCCTTCGACCTAGCACGCCCTCTTACAATCAAATCGTTCCTAATTAGAAAGCCAAGTCCACAGTGACCAGCTGAACGCATACTTTTGAATGCAAAGGTTGTGGATCTGAGTTTTTATGTGTGAGACAGAATTAAATTTAAAAATCACTTGTTAACGTGAACGGTCTATAGTTTCTTTCACAAGGTAACTAACTGACCGACCGAGTTTAGGGCCGTGTAGTTCGATAGCTTGAACCAGAGTGCTAAGTGTTTTCGTTTGATCGAGGAAACTTGCTATTGGCATTCTGCTATAAGATCTGAACTGTGTATTATACTCAATAGACTTCAATGCAGCTACTTTTGTGAAATGAGTTAGTTCGTAAAACTCAACTACATAACAATACACAAGAAATGAAATATTGTCTTTTGATTTACAACACAGAGGAAAAAATAATTTAAATGCACAAGAGTGTCTTTCCACAGCGAAAGTACAATATATGCATATTATATTGGATTGACAAAAAAAACACTACGAAATTACTTCGTAGCAAAATCTGTCTAGATGAATTATTAAATATACTGTGTACAGTCAGTTTTGTTATAGATTAATACACAACTAAAATACTACTTCAATTCTGTAGCGATAAGACTGCTTTTTTTAAATATTTCAGACATATTTGACATGCTCATTTTTATATCGACTGTACTAACTTTAGTGATACATTCGTTATATGATAAACATATAAAAATTTAATTTAAACTTTGTATAAATCGCAAAAGCATTTATTTATGTTGTCACTGCAAAAGTAATTTTAAAGACTCGTTAAAACTAATTTCTATGCTACATATATCTACAGTGTGAATTCAACAAGTGTGTTAACGAGATTCTTTGTCTATTAAGGCCTCATAGACTCCATTTTTTTCTATACAAGGCCTTTGAAAAGGCCGTTAAATTCCAATGAACAAAAGCCATGAGCAACACGCAGCCAGGCGACTTGTGGAAAGCGCCAAAAGATGTATCGAAATGACACTTTGACTAGCCGATCTAAGGTGCGGTCCGAGATGGGTCAAAAGTGATGTTATCTATGATAGCGCACAACAGCAAGCAGCATGACGTCACTATCCGCGCCATCTAACTCACAACGGTTAAGCTTTGGGGCGTTATCGCCGTGAGCTTTAAAGTCAGATCCATAGAAACGTCAAACGGTCGATTTCGCGTAAAATTTATTAAGTCAATTTGCCGCAGAAGTAATCTTTACCCGGAAAAATCCGCGATAACGTTCCAGAAACTTTTATTACAAAAACCGCAAGAATTTATCCGAGGAAGGATAATAAGTAACAAATTCCGAATTAGTAATTAATGTCATGTGACACGTTAGTGTCAAAATTTGCCGCTGACAGCGCTGTTACCGTGATTTTCGATTCGGCACGGTTAAACTCACCGTCAGCGCTCACAGCACTAAAATCGCAGCGCGGACCGCCCAGTTAGTGACTTCTAATGTCAGCCAATACATTTTTGGCGCTTTAAGAACATATCAGAGGTGTCGCGTTAGTTCTAGACTATTCCCCAACACGCCTACTCTCTATGCACTCACTTCGGTAGTTTCGGTACCTTATAATAATCTGCTATAAAAACATGCTTTCATTTAATCCGATTAGATTATATTCGTGCACTTCAAATTTTCTCGAAATTGAGTACAAATCGTTAGAGCGTAGGCCTCTAAGACGGAACTTGTTTGTTCCTAATTTACGAAAATTATGATTTTATTACAAACTACGCACATTGTAGTTTTTGTATTCTAAAGGATTGTCTGTTTTAAAGGATTTCTACTCGCACAGCGTTTAACTACAAAGCTTATAATGCTAGGCAAATCTAAACAAAATATACAGTAGCTACATCCGTAAAGAAATACATTTTATTACAACATAATTCGTTATAAGCAGCAAGTTTACAAAAACAAAATGAGATACCGAATATTAGACTAAGTTTAACCAGAAAGCTCAAATTCAGGCAGAGCCATTGCTACAGATATTTCTTGTAAACAACTGGCATGCTCCACAACATACGTCGGTAGAAAGTACAGTTTAACAGAAACTTATCTTATGACTTGTTAATTAATTGATTATAACCAGAAATATTATACAAAATATAAAAATATGGCAACGCAGCGTGGATAATGCGACAAAAATGTTATTTATTAGTTTACTTACATTAACAAGGTAAAATATTTGTTCTTGTGGATTTAACACAGAATGATTCATTGAACAAATTCTGAAAATTAACTTTGATATAATTGGATGACTGATTGATGATAAAAACAACGAATCACGAGATGAGTTTTTTTAAGAAAGGTTAAAATATTAAGGCAACTTTTGAAAGTAACAATGTTTTAAATATAAAATCAATTTATAATTGACATCATCTTCAAGATAATTTACTTTTAATAATAAGCTAAAAATAGAGGCTTACTACCACGGTGATGTCACCAAGCTTAAAGTTGCTTATGAACATCAAGCAAGACACAGTCAAACTACCAGAACCTTTAAGAGGAAAGCAACTAATTAGTAGTGCGAACCGTTTTGAGTCAACAGTGATAATAGCGCGCTCACGTCGCTCACGCTCATACAATTTACCAATTCGGGACGCGTGTAAGCGCGCTATTATCAGTTTTGACTCAAAACGGACCGCGCCCTGTATGTTCACTATCCCACCGCTGGGAAAAGGCCACTCAATATTGAACTCAAGTGCTAAGCTAACACTCGATTTCACAAACATACTTCAAAGTTAAGCTAGAAATGTGATGAAAAGGGGCCCTTTTTTGTGTTAAGGGGTACTTTTTGTGTAAAGGGCCCTAGTCTGTGTCAAAACCCACAAGTCCAAAACTAGACTTACACATAGCGAGTACATATCATACAGTCCTAACACTAAATTAAAATACTATTTCGGCACATCGACTTTAAGTAACTAATCCATTTTAGGTGAATACTACCTGCTCACTAACAAACGGTGGACTCAAGTTGAAACTAGCTCTGTCTCTTTCATAAACTATATACAGGGTGTCCCTAAACGAAATAGGTATAAAAGGGGTTTATGAACGACAAAAACCCTTGACAGTATGAGATTACATCGACACTACAAAACGTTTTTGAAGTTGGAATTGATTAAACACAAAAAACGGGTTCCCAACAACATTTTATTAAACTTGACGGTTTTTAGTAAAACACAAAAAAACAGAATTTATGTACCCACGGTATTAAAAATACGTTTTTGTGAAGATGCTTTCTTTGCTAATAATTGAACAAAAAAAACAAGAAAAGGACAATCCGTTTTGATCAATTTATTACCAAATAAAGCATTAAAAAAAACCCATAAAACTGCTGTAACCTTTTGTAGCATCTTTGTTAGGTCATAGCGTAGATATTTTTTGTCGGTAATAACCCTCTTTATCCCCCTGTTTCGTTTGATCCACGATTTTTAGGGCCATCCTGTATAGACAGTTATGGAGAGTCATTAGTGCGTTGCGTTGCTTAATTTGTATGACATTGCGTCGCCGCAACGCAACGCAATAATGGGGCCTCACGCTTGAAAAAAAAACCGTCTCACGTTTGTTAGTAAGCCCTTAACGTATTATTTAAGAGAGGTAGAGTGTTAACTGCAAGGAACAAAATGTCTACATGTGTGTGAAAGTCTTAGTACATTTTGCCAACACGGCAACTGACTGAGAACCAGCAATTATCTTGCCATTCAAATTTGAGCCTTAGTTTGTTAAGCCTCGAGCTGCGAGTTGAGTGGTATAGTAACGGCGAGCGTGCTGACATCTCACCGTTGGCTTTCTCATATTAATATTGCGAAATATATTATGCCACTCACAGATTAATGCTCAAATTTAAATAGCAAGATATTCGCTGGGTCTTCCTGCTTATTATTTATTTTCTTTATACTTCAATTTTAACGTAGGCATCGGGTCCAAACAGCTGTGAAACTCAAAAAAACCCTTACAGTTTTTTCACCATAAAGAACAAGTACACTTGTTATACCCATCAGTATAACTACATTCTAGAATGGAGACACTGAGCGACAGTCGACACCCTACCTCTCTTGCTGACTAAATATTTATATAATTTATTTTTAATTACACTAAATACATACGTTGACCTTCAACCAGGCTGAGCTTATATTATTAGAGAGTATTTTGTAGAATTTCTAATAGGTTTGCTTTCGTGGAGGGGTGTTGTATGTTGTATTTAAACTTGATTAGATACTATAATATCTATTCTACCTTTGCCTTGTTAAAGGTAAACGCATTAGGCACTCTAGTCATTTATCACCAATCATTTAAGGGGAAATGTCTTATCGGCGAGATTCGAACAAGTTAATAAATGCTTAAAAAAAATGCTTATACTGTAATATATTTTATAAATTATCATTTTTTGTCATGCAACAATACAGCATTTTTATTATGAATGATATACAGAAAACTCTACTTTTCTCAATGAATTACGATCCCTCCGCTTTCAGACTATATTCCCCACTTTTTTAATATTAAAAAGGCAATATTAAGGACACAAGTTTTTGACTTTTTCCATTTTCTCTATTCTGAAAAAGCCTGTGCATTTTATAAAAACTAATACCTATGAAGACCTTTATAGCTAAATGGATCAACATAATAACTGTATTTAATAAGTATTAAATTAAAAATCTATACAAATGAAAAAACAAAGTCAAATGCTTCCTAATTAAGTTACAATAACGCTATAAATACGAAGCGATCTATTTAGATATCAAACATTGTTAATCTTTTTGTCATAATAATTATTTTATAAAGAATATTTAAGTTACATCTTATTTTAAAGACGGGTGCTCACCGGGAGCTTCTATGTGCAATGTATGGTTGAATTGAATTTCCTTTTAAGAAAGTGGTAGGCGTATCAAGTTGAGATTTTATTCGTTGGGAAAAGTGTGGACTTCTGAATCACGATCACGAGATGGTCGCATCGTGTAATCGCGCGATGATCGCGTTAGATAAAGGCGTTGTCTTAATACAACATAATAAAGCGATCATCGGGCGATTAAACAATGCGACTATTGTACTAATTGACAATCGAACATAATAATCTAGTCACAATCTAGTGGATAGTGTGCGGTGGGATCGTGATTGCGTATTCACGTTCTATTAGGACTTCCAGATTTTGCTATAACACGATAATGTTCGTTTCCCTACTGTCACATTACACTGCATGCAACTGCTCCTGGTGAATATTCACCTTTATTTTGAAAACGAATCAATTCTTAACTAAGATTATTTGTACAAACACAAAATTTCAAAATAATTGAATTGCCCACAAAATGGGGCGATATAGTCATACGAATTTTCATAATTTAATATTTAAAAATGCGTTTATGGCGGTTTCATGGAGATTTACATGACCTATTAGACATCCACAAAAGCAAAGGCACGAAATATGTTTAATTTGAAAGTTTCTTTTTTCATTTGAACTAAAATATTATAATTTTTACTACTACAATACTTGTAGACAGCGGAGTTTTTGAGTATTCATACTTTTTAGTTATCCGTTCAATCAACATCAATAAAATTCATTTTTAATGATCTTTTTACAGGCACAATTACTATTATTACTTTTACTAAACGTTAATTTGTATGCAAGAACAAATATCAATGCTCTCAAAAGATATTCATGCGACGTTTTTTTATATGTACACTTGATTCATCATATGAGCCTCACCTTTTTATTCTTAAAACAATACATAAAGTTAGTATTTAAACTGATGACGTCAGTAACTCTAGTTAGAAATAAAAAAAAACATGTCAATAATTTTTTCCTTTAAAATCAGTAATGATTCATTTTTCATTACTGATTTTGAAAGATAAAGAAAATGATCTGCTTCTTATTGAAGATGTTTCTATGATATAATTATAAAATCACATAATTATTTGTTGTAAAAACTAATTTCTGTTTAAATTAGAGACTTTAATTTTCCCCATACAAGTACAATTGTCACTTTATTATTCCTAAAATATGAAAGCATCAGTTTAAACCACATATAACTTTAAGTTACACTTTCCCAAGACAATAACTACACTCCCATACTCACTTAATAGTTCAGCTGTATTTCACCAAACTATAAATACCACCAGTTCAGTAAAACCACTTTCGAGTGTGGGTGTTCAGACAGCGATCTCGTTGTCCTCAGTGAGATGTATAGCGGGGTCATTGGCCGCGAGTTTGAGGAGGGTTTTCTTGATGCGCAGCGCCGGGAGTCGAACCGACGGGTTTTGGTGCCAACACTCGCGCATCAACGCTGCTAGGCCTGCCATCGTCTGGAAACAGGATAATATAAATAAAATTAATATCACTGTATTTCGAAACACAGTATTTCTGTCTTGCCCGATGCTTGACAGGTAGAGAATGATTTTCGCATTGAGTCCGCCTTTTGTACTGGTTTGGGCATTAAATAAATAAATAAATGACAATCAATTGCTGAGTTTTTGCCGCTTCTTCTCAGTGCAGAAACAACTTTCTGACACCTGTAACTCACATTATGGTTGTATATTGTGTATTTATTTTTATTATGGTACTAGCTCTCCCTACAAACGTTGTTCGCAGTAATGGTTGCTAAGAGAAATCTAAATTGTGATTTTTACTAATTTCCAATCATTTTTTCAGTTTACTCACCTTTCCAGCCTTTCCTGAACCTTTACAAACATTTTCAATCGGTCCAGCCTTCCCTGAGTTTCAGCCTAACGAACAACAATCAATTTTTATACTTCTTTTCTGCTTGATGACAATGACTGGCAGAGACGCCCCCGAGAGGCGCAGTCGAGTGAAAATCAGTGCCTACTGTACTTTTATGCCTAATTTTATGTTTGACTGGTAGCAAAACGCTTTGTGAGCATTAGGTCTGCCTTTTTGAGCGTTAATTTTTAAAAATATACCGTCTATAATAAGCAGAAAAGCTGCTTAGCCTCATAGTTGACTGGTAGAAAACGCCATACTACCATTAAGTCCGCCTTTTTTCAGAAAACTACCGCCTATAGTGCTTTTCTGGTTAATTTCATAAATGACTGGTAGAAAACGCCTTATGAGCCCGCCTCTCTCACCATCAATTGCCTCGCCCCTAACCTGCATGTCTCGCGCTATCTCATCTCATCTCACCGGGTGGTCGGGCGGCGGTATCTCCGGCCTCGCAGCGTCGACACACACAATCTTCTTCATGTCGTCGAAGCTGGGGTCGGGTGAAAATTAGTGCCTACCTACTGTAATTTTCTGTCTAATTTTATGGTTGACTGGTAGAAAAAGCTTTATGAGCATTAAGTTCGCCTTTTTTAACCGTAATTATTTAACTGATTTTTTTTTTTTTGTTTCATAGTTGACTGGTAGAAAACGCTTTTTGAACACTAAGGTCGCATTTTTCTCGTTAATTTGAACAAAAACACCGCCTACTGTACTTTTCTGCTTAGTTTCATAGTTGACTGGTAGAAAACGCCTTATTAGCATTAAGTTCGCTTTTTTTTTAAAATCTACCGCCTATGGTACTTTTCTGTTTACCCTCATAGTTGACTGGTAGAAAACGCCTTATTAGCATTAGGTCCGCCTTTTGAACCATTCATGGTTGTGCCTCTAACCTGTGTAAAGTGTCTTATCTTGTCTTATCTTACTTCATAGTTGACTGGTAGAAAACGCCTTATGAGCATTAAGTTCGCCTTTGAACCATTCATTGTTTAAGCCACGTAGTTGACTGGTAGAAAACGCCTCATGAGCATCAAGTCCGCCTCTCTCACCATCAATTGCCTCGCCTCTAACCTGCCTGTCTCTTGCTATCTCATCTCATCTCACCGGATGCGTGTGCGGCGGTATCTCCGGCCTCGCAGCGTCGACGCACACAATCTCCTTCATGTCGTCGAAGCTGGGGTCGGGTGAAAATTAGTGCCTACCTACTGTACTTTTCTGTCTAATTTTATGGTTGACTGGTAGAAAACGCTTTATTAGCATTAAGCTCGCCTTTTTTAAGAAAACTACCGCCTATAGTACTTTGCTGGTTACCCTCATAGTTGACTGGTAGAGAACGCCTCATTAGCATCAAGTCCGCCTCTTGCCCCATCAATTGCCTCGCCCCTAACCTGCATGTCTCTTGCTATCTCATCTCATCTCACCGGATGCGTGTGCGGCGGTATCTCCGGCCTCGCAGCGTCGACGCACACAATCTCCTTCATGTCGTCGAAGCTGGGGTCGGGTGAAAATTAGTGCCTACCTACTGTACTTTTCTGTCTAATTTTATGGTTGACTGGTAGAAAACGCTTTATTAGCATTAAGCTCGCCTTTTTTAAGAAAACTACCGCCTATAGTACTTTGCTGGTTACCCTCATAGTTGACTGGTAGAAAACGCTTTATGAGCATTGAGTTCGCCTTTTTATCATTATTTGAACAAAACTACCGCCTATTGTACTTTTTTGATAGTTGACTGGTAGAAAACGCCTAATTAGGATTAAGTCTGCCTTTTTTAAAGTTACTGTACTTATCTGCTTAGTTTCATAGTTGACTGGTGGAAAACGCCTTATTAGAATTAAGTCCGCCTTTTTTTAGAAAACTACCATCTCTAGTACTTTTCTGGTTACCTGCATAGTTGACTGGTAGAAAACGCCTTATTAGCATTAAGTCCGCCTTTTGAACCATCAATCGTTGCGCCTCTAACCTGTATAAAGTGTCTTATCTTGTCTTATCTTACCTCATAGTTGACTGGTAGAGAACGCCTCATTAGCATCAAGTCCGCCTCTTGCCCCATCAATTGCCTCGCCCCTAACCTGCATGTCTCTTGCTATCTCATCTCATCTCACCGGATGCGTGTGCGGCGGTATCTCCGGCCTCGCAGCGTCGACGCACACAATCTCCTTCATGTCGTCGAAGCTGGGGTCGGGTGAAAATTAGTGCCTACCTACTGTACTTTTCTGTCTAATTTTATGGTTGACTGGTAGAAAACGCTTTATTAGCATTAAGCTCGCCTTTTCTGCTTAGTTTCATATTTGACTGGTAGAAAACACTTTATTGGCATTAAGTCAGTCTTTTTTAATAGTTGACTGGTAGAAAACGCCTTATTAGCATTAAGTCCGCCTTTTTTTGGAAAACTACCGCCCATAGTACTTATCTGGTCAGTTTCATAGTTGACTGGTAGAAAACTCCTTTTTAGCATTAAGTCCGCCTTTTTTTAGAAAACTACTAGTTGACTGGCAGAAAGCGCCTTATTAGCATTAAGTCCACCTTACTGTACTTTTCTGCCTAATTTCATGTTTGACTGGTAGAAAACGCCTTAGTGGCATTAAGTCCGCCTTTTTTAAGAAAACTACCATTTATAGTACCTTTCTGGTTACCCTCATAGTTGACTGGTAGAAAACGCCTCATGAGCATTAAGTCCGCCTCTCTCACCATCAATTGTCTCGCCTCTAACCTGTTTCCCTCGTGTTATCTTGTCTTATCTTACCGGATGCGTGTGCGGCGGTATCTCCGGCCTCGCAGCGTCGACGCACACAATCTTCTTCATATCGTCGAAGCTGGGGTCGTTGGGCGCGAGCGGCGCGTACGGCGGGCGGTACTCCAAGGCCGGACGCACTCGGAGACTCAGCTCCCAAAGGACGAGGGCGAAGGCGTAGATATCGCACTTTAGGTAGGCTTCGAAGCAGTCTAGGTTTATGCTGGGAACAAAAATGATTGTTTTATACCACCTGCTCGTCAATGACACATTATGTGTCATGCAAACCTTTCCTAAAGTAAGTCATTATAGCCCTACGGTCTCGCCGGGACATAATGTTGTACTGAATTTCATTATTGCACAAGTGCATAAAGTGATTTGAATTTGGAATGCAACCGTGTAGTCTAGAATGTTTAGGTGCAATGAGATTTTATTCTGAGTTCGAATGTCTTACTGGCCACTAACAAAATAGATGACAAAGAAAGAAAAAACGCGCCAACCGCTCAAAAAGCTCCTGAGTCCTGTGCTGATAAATTAAGGTTGGGTTGCACCATCTGAATCTAACAATAACAAACATCAAAATTTCAGTTAAAGTACCGGTCAGGTAAGCAAAAATGACGCCAAATTGTCAAATTTGACAAAAACTTTAACTTTAACTTCTACTATGGTGTAACTTACCCTTAATGTACCAAAGATTGTAACTCATCTTTGCAATGTCTTCGCACAACTGTCTAATGTTTCTAACATCACTTTTAATTTTTGATAAATACTAAATTTCTCATATATCATTATTTTCACTTGAGATAAATGTTTAGGTACTTTATTTTTTCAGCCATTAGTAGAGTATGCGCGCTTCAAAGTGTATTTGTCTTGGGCGATCTTAAACCCCTCGTACTCAGGGTTCAATATGACGCCCGGGACATAATACACTTCTTTAACACCTTGGCTGCTGGCATGTTTTTTTTTTTCAATCTCTGTGCGGCACGAACGCGCTCTGCGTGTCGGTCCGCACGGGCGGCTCGGCTTCTCGGGGACCGAGCCCAGAGTGCGGAGGCGCACGCCGAGCGTGGCGTACGTGTACGGCTTGTACGGCTTCTCGAAGGCGAACGTCTTGTACGCAACATAGTTATGATTGAAATGTGTGAATTAAGGGGTCAGGCTTCTCCCTTATCAAAATTTTGATCGATATTGTAGAACTTAAATGAAAACAACACCTGACTGTCTATTATTATAACAGGTCTATGATATTTGATTGTAAAAGCCAAGATTTCTGTGTCAATGTTAATGAATGTAAGAACGATAAAATGCAGACATTCACAACTTCAAAATATCAAGTTCCGGATGTTTTTCTAGTCTCCTTTTGTTTTCACTAATGGAATAATAGTACCTCAGTAATTTTGTTTTGTCTATTCAAGACACCTGCACAATACACCGCGGCATGTTCTTTGGTTTTTTTCTGAGATGATTTTTAAAGATAAGATTCATTTGTTTGCAAAAACATGTGTTGGCCATTATTACAATGACTGAATGTTTTCTTCAGAGGAGACCGTTTTTTATTAGTAAAACATCGAAAGTCGCCTCCTGGTTATTGTTCTTCCAATGCTCGTGAATCTATTGTATGTCATTTTCGCGGCATGTTCTTTAGTTTTTTTCTGGTTATATTTTGTAACTTTAAAGATAAGATTCATTTATTTGCAAAAACATGTGTTTGTAATAATTACAATAACTTTAAACGTTTTCCTCGGGGAGCCTTCCTGCTTAACGTTTTATGATAAGTGAAACATCGAAAGTAGCTTGTTTGTTCCTATTGTTCTTCCTATGCTCGTAAATCTTCTGTTTTCATTTTGTTTGACTTGTTTCTTTTAATAAACAAGGTAGGCATAAAAAATTTCTTTCTAACCCAATACTATGTATAAATGAATCATTTTTGTGGAAGTTCTAACAGGAACTTCTCTCAGCAGTCGAATAAAATAATTCCTATTAGAATTAGATCAGATTCCCAACATTTAATTCATTTTATCTAGGTTCAACCATAAACCTATGTAGATACACTGAAAATACGATAAAAAATTAAAATACGACATTAAAATCGCTGCACACATCGTATGTGTAAGCCCGCACTGTCGAAGCGCCGCTAAAAACACGCCGCGCGCTGAAACCAGCACTCGGGGCGCGCCGCTTAAAACGCACAGAGCGTGAGTAGCCGCAATGGAGGAAAGGCAAATTTTACCCACGCCTGGTGTGTAAACCAGCAGTGAACTAACAGTATCAAAATACACGCAAGGCGCGATTTCAGCAGCCAAGGTGTTAAGCCCTTGTTGAATAATCTACTATTAAAATAGGTGTGTGTTTCGGTAGGTTAGCTATATGAACCAATGCGTGGTAAAGATAGGAAAACAAAAAAGACATTCGGTTTCGGCTTCAGGCGGGAATCGAACCCGCGTCTTTCACAATATACCAGATCAGATTCAGGTAAAATTTACCAGTAAAAATAGTCCGGCATGTTAATCATCTTGATAGCACAGTGGTTAGTGGTTTTTTAGTGTCACAATACAAAGAAGAAAGAAAAGATAAGAAAAAACAGTTGATCTTAAACAGTTTTTATTTAAATAGGTATCCTAAAATAAAAAAAGGTAAAAAATAAATAAATTATAAATCTGGAAATCTATGGGGGGGAAACTTTTTTCAGCCGTAGACATCATGCGGCTGATGATGATGATGATGAAATAAATCATAATTAATAAAAAACGATTGGTGACGCTAATGATTAGAGAGCTAACACTGGCACGAGGGCAAACTTGTCCTAAATTGTAAAATTTGTAATCAAATGTGAGAGAATAAATAAACAAATTATCATTGAAATAAATGATAACTAATGTTTAGTTTGTCTTTTGGCTCGACAAAAAAATGATATCAAAATAAATGAGCCGCTCTCTTTTATTCCTGTTAAGAGAGATACGAAAATAGTAACCACCATAATATGAACCTTAAACAGACGTAATAAGTTTTAAAACCAATGAAATATTCTGAGTACTTTTGTCGTTTTGTAGGGTTAAACTTTAATTTTTTCCACTGTCAAAGTATATAATGTATTCTATTTCTAAGGAATTTCTTATTTTTCTAGAGTATGTGTGAAAAATTCGAGTTTATTCCTGGTATGGTCTCACCTCTGGTCCAGTAGCTCCGGGCTCATATACCGCTTGGTGCCGGTCCGTGGGTTCTGCTACATGTCTCCGAGTCACTCAGAGGCCCACACTCACCTCTGGTCCAGTAGCTCCGGGCTCATATACCGCTTGGTGCCGGTCCGTGGGTTCTGCTACATGTCTCCGAGTCACTCAGAGGCCCACACTCACCTCTGGTCCAGTAGCTCCGGGCTCATATACCGCTTGGTGCCGGTCCGTGGGTTCTGCTACATGTCTCCGAGTCACTCAGAGGCCCACACTCACCTCTGGTCCAGTAGCTCCGGGCTCATATACCGCTTGGTGCCGGTCCGTGGGTTCTGCTACATGTCTCCGAGTCACTCAGAGGCCCACACTCACCTCTGGTCCAGTAGCTCCGGGCTCATATACCGCTTGGTGCCGGTCCGTGGGTTCTGCTACATGTCTCCTAGTCACTCAGAGGCCCACACTCACCTCTGGTCCAGTAGCTCCGGGCTCATATACCGCTTGGTGCCGGTCCGTGGGTTCGGCTACATGTCTCCGAGTCACTCAGAGGCCCACACTCACCTCTGGTCCAGTAGCTCCGGGCTCATATACCGCTTGGTGCCGGTCCGTGGGTTCGGCTACATGTCTCCGAGTCACTCAGAGGCCCACACTCACCTCTGGTCCAGTAGCTCCGGGCTCATATACCGCTTGGTGCCGGTCCGTGGGTTCGGCTACATGTCTCCGAGTCACTCAGAGGCCCACACTCACCTCTGGTCCAGTAGCTCCGGGCTCATATACCGCTTGGTGCCGGTCCGTGGGTTCGGCTACATGTCTCCGAGTCACTCAGAGGCCCACACTCACCTCTGGTCCAGTAGCTCCGGGCTCATATACCGCTTGGTGCCGGTCCGTGGGTTCGGCTACATGTCTCCGAGTCACTCAGAGGCCCACACTCACCTCTGGTCCAGTAGCTCCGGGCTCATATACCGCTTGGTGCCGGTCCGTGGGTTCGGCTACATGTCTCCGAGTCACTCAGAGGCCCACACTCACCTCTGGTCCAGTAGCTCCGGGCTCATATACCGCTTGGTGCCGGTCCGTGGGTTCGGCTACATGTCTCCGAGTCACTCAGAGGCCCACACTCACCTCTGGTCCAGTAGCTCCGGGCTCATATACCGCTTGGTGCCGGTCCGTGGGTTCGGCTGTAGACGTTCAGCCACATGTTTCCTTGTCACACAGAGGCCGAGGTCGGCGATGCAACAGGTTCCGTTGACTTTCACCAGGATGTTCTTGGACTTTATGTCGCGGTGGGCGATCGCTGGCTTGCCCTGAAAGTGGAGGTAGATTTATGAAAATCAATTTCCAGCAAAATATTTTGTTCTTTTTGTTTTCTATTATTCATTTTAAGACTAAAAAAAATAAGACCACGAGTGGAATCCGTTAAGTCGTTTTTTTCGTTCTTCTATCTTTTTTACATGAAAACGAAAATATTTGATGGTACAGTCGACAGCAAAATGCTTTACAAAAAAGCAAAAAGAATAGAAAAAGGTAGCCTGTCAACTCGCTGACCGTACACCAACAATTAAGAAAGAAAGAAAAAACGTTTATTGATTTTGAACATCGCAACAGATAAAAAACATCCAAATCAAAATGGTTAGGTAAAAAAAAAACAATAGAAAAACATTCCACCAGGCAGCAGTGTCACGTCCAAAATGAAATGGACCCCACTCAGCTAATGCCTGGACCTAATAGGCTCAGACGCTGATTTTCAATGGGACCAACTGAGTTGTGGTTAAGAACAAATATTATTCCATAGATAATTTAGGAGATTTTAAAGACTTCTCTAAACTTAATTGAGTTTTGGAAATAATTCAACATTGTCCAATTTCTACTCTATGTTGACGAATAAACAATTTAATTTGAACCAGTTTGTCCCTTCTGCCGCCCGTGGCCCCAAGTCTGCTAATTTTAGAACGCTTCAATTGAATCATAACTGAGTCACAATAGTCTAATTTGACATAGTTTTCATAGAGAATGTGTCAAATGGTCACAATAGTCTAATTTGACATATTTTTCATAGAAAATGTATGAAATTAGCCGATTGACATTCAATTACGATACAATTGAAGCGTTATAAAATTAGCAGACTTGGGGCCCAGGTTGTCTGCGACAGGGCTAAGTTAATAAATCACCCATAAAATTATCAGTTAAATGTAAATAACAAGGTTCTCAAATGCCAGGTTGCCATAGTTTGTTTGGCGCAATGGTTAAGAAAAGGTCGCGGGTTCGATCCCCGTAGAGTACATACAAACATTAGTGTGTATGAACATGTAAATCTTACACAGACCAGGGTGTTATCTGTGTTTATTTACATTTACAGAAAACAATACAATTTTAGTATTTCTATCCATTGTCTAGTATCTCAAGCTTTCAAGCTTTGCTTAATTTGGGGCTAGATGGCGCTGTGTGACATAATTCCCAGTAATATTGATTTATTTATTTGTTATTATACTACGCACGCTGAATGGTGATCCCTATGACAGTTCGCTAGTGCTTAACATTGTACAGACGTCCTGTCACAACAAATCCTTTAGAGGTCCATTAAAAAATCTAAAAAATCATAATTGTGTACATTTGTAAATTACGAAGATGAATATTAAGAAAATATTACTTAATATTCGTAAATAATGGAGAAAAGCTCAATGCAAATGTACATGGTACGTACTGCAAAAGTTACGTCGTCCAGCTGTTATCGACTAAGAAGGGACACATCGATAAACACAATATCGATAATTTGTTGGAAAAATTTAACAATTGCTTTGAGTTTGTATATTATTTATATCAATCTAAATCTGAAACAGGCACAAGCGGATCTTCAAAATCTGAGTCTGAACTGCAGCTATCCGTGACAAGACGTGACAGACTGAATTTTAAAAAATACGGTAGGTCTGTGGCCTCCTTTTGAATATTTTACCATAAAGCTGGCAATTATGAATTCTTTAAAATCAAATCAAAAAGTTTTCTAAACTCTTTAAATTATGCAATTTGAATGAAAATTAAGCTATAGCAAAATAAAATATAATAAGGCTGTTACTTTTGTCCATCAATGCGCGTATCGTAAAATTATGTTGAATGACCTGGCTGGATGACTTGACATTTGCCTAATAAAATAGTATTTTATCGAAATTGTTTCGCATCACTATTACAACCGTCAGTTGAAACGTCATAGGGATCATCATTCGCCGTGCGAACTATAGTTACAATCTGTCAACGATCTTACCAACAATCCGCCTTCCACCTCATAGTTGAGGTGAGGCCTGTGCCCAGCAGTGGGACGTATTATAGGCCGTTTATGTTATGTATATGTTATCAGTTACCTGTGTCCCATGTATCTCAGTGTGCAAATGCAGTAGTCTATTGATAGCGGAGAGACACAGCACCATCATTTGATGCCTGGTCAGAGTGCTCCGTGCTAAGTGCTCGTACAAAGAGCCCAGTGGGTTGAAGTGCGTTATCAGCCATTTTCAGACTTGGGGCTCAGGTTGTCTGCGACAGGGCTAAGTTAATAAATCACCCATGAATGATCTGTTACCTGTGTCCCGTGTATCTCAGTGTGCAGATGCAGTAGTCCGTTGATAGCGGAGAGACACAGCACCATCATTTGATGCCTGGTCAGAGTGCTCCGGGCCAAGTGCTCGTACAAAGAGCCCAGTGGGTGAAAGTGCGTTATTAGCCATAGCTGGGGACAATACCATATTGATTATTTATCACAGCAAAATATAAAGTTACAGCTATTAGGCCAACATGTTTTCATTGTTGACAACATAAATAAATGAATAAATTAAAAAAAATGATAACTTTAGTAGAAGTAAAATATAAAAAGGCGACAATTGAACTTGAGTCTATCGCTACGCCTGGCGATTCATTTTGGTATTTCTAGACGAAAACAACAGCATATACATACACACACAGCTACCTTTTATAAATCATCATAACATTATTTGTCCAATACTATATTCGGATATATTTACATAAGTTATGTATTTTTGCACATTTAGGCCCTTTTTTTCTATTTTACTCCTCTTATAAGTTGCCTGGATGATATCACTAGTAGAGATAAGGCCGCCTAAATTGTGCATTGCTTTAAATTTATTACTTGACTGTAAGATATTAATTTAAATATGCGTATGTGTAATATTATAATTTATAATATAATGTTGAGTAAGTATTTTATTTTATGGTGAAAAAAAAGATAAAGATTTATTTAATATTTTGCATGCTATGAAGTGAAGTGGTCAATACATGGAAGTACTATATATATAACTTGTTGACTTGTGAAATCCTAAATACCATGTTTTATGCAAATAAAGATATTTCTATTATCTATCCATTTATGTCACAGAGAATAAAGCGAATAATAAAACAAAGTAATAAGTACCTGCGTACAACTCCCCCGACTAGTCATATCGCTGCCGATGTAAGCGAGTATGTTCTCGTGTCGGAGCAGGACGGTGCTATACATCTCCGTCTCCCTCCGCCACGAGGCCTCGTCTCTGGAGAAGAATATCTTCACAGCCACACTGTCCGCGTACCAGGAACCTCGCCAGACTTCGCCGTAGCGACCCTGGGGGGAAATACAGGAATTTAATCGATTTCAATGCAGTTGAATGACGGTCACAATAAGATATTATTATTGATTTACAACATTTAACAAAAGACATAATGGCATTATGAAATGAAATGTGTAAGTAAACTTTGAAGTTGATCAAAACTGGAATAGTATTTATTTTTCTTCGTTATCAATCAGAATCAGAAAAAAATGGTAATTTGAGCCGTTTTTTTCACATACGTAACAGCCCCCCTAATAGAAGTTTTAGCCTCTAAAGACGGAAAAGAGGTCTAAAGATGTATTAGACAGTAAACTTAGTGTTTTGATAATTTTTATGTTCTACCCCTCAGAAATATTAATCAAACGAAATTAGCCAGTCTAAGAATTTCCGAACAGGCCTACAGGGATTTGAAAAATATGAATGGCAAATTTCTCGTATTCTAAAACTAGCTGCCTCGACGGATATTGTTCCGTTGTTAAACACTGAGTGGCACGAGACAGGTGGGAAAATCTAAGTTGTTGCTTTTTCACCATTTTCTCAGCATTTTCTGGCTATTTGAATGGCAAAAAATTTGCGGAGCCGTGCAGTTGCCGTACTGGCCTAATAAGCGATGACCTTTAAGTATGTCTGGCTGAGCTCACGTGATCTCATAGTTGAGAAGAAGCCTGTGCCCAGCAGTGGGACGTATACCTTCCCGACGCAGTCCTGCAGCGTGACCTGCTTGGTACGGCACCTCTAGTACTGTACGGACCCCTCTAGTACTGTACGGACCCCTCTAGTACTGTCCGATGTGATGTATACCTTCCCGACGCAGTCCTGCAGCGTGACCTGCTTGGTACGGACCCCTCTAGTACTGTTCGATGTGATATATACCTTCCCTACGCAGTCCTGGAGGGTGACCTGCTTGGCAAGGGTCCGCTGCACCATGAGCGGCAGGCCGGAGCCCTCTAGTACTGTACGGACCCCTCTAGTACTGTTCGATGTGATATATACCTTCCCTACGCAGTCCTGGAGGGTGACCTGCTTGGCAAGGGTCCGCTGCACCATGAGCGGCAGGCCGGAGCCCTCTAGTACTGTACGGACCCCTCTAGAACTGTACGGACCCCTCTAGTACTGTTCGATGTGATATATACCTTCCCTACGCAGTCCTGGAGGGTGACCTGCTTGGCAAGGGTCCGCTGCACCATGAGCGGCAGGCCGGAGCCCTCTAGTACTGTACGGACCCCTCTAGTACTGTACGGACCCCTCTAGTACTGTACGGACCCCTCTAGTACTGTACGGACCCCTCTAGTACTGTTCGATGTGATATATACCTTCCCTACGCAGTCCTGGAGCGTGACCTGCTTGGCAAGGGTCCGCTGCACCATGAGCGGCAGGCCGGAGCCCTCTAGTACTGTACGGACCCCTCTAGTACTGTACGGACCCCTCTAGTACTGTACGGACCCCTCTAGTACTGTACGGACCCCTCTAGTACTGTTCGATGTGATATATACCTTCCCTACGCAGTCCTGGAGGGTGACCTGCTTGGCAAGGGTCCGCTGCACCATGAGCGGCAGGCCGGAGCCCTCTAGTACTGTACGGACCCCTCTAGTACTGTACGGACCCCTCTAGTACTGTACGGACCCCTCTAGTACTGTTCGATGTGATATATACCTTCCCTACGCAGTCCTGGAGCGTGACCTGCTTGGCAAGGGTCCGCTGCACCATGAGCGGCAGGCCGGAGCCCTCTAGTACTGTACGGACCCCTCTAGTACTGTACGGACCCCTCTAGTACTGTACGGACCCCTCTAGTACTGTACGGACCCCTCTAGTACTGTTCGATGTGATATATACCTTCCCTACGCAGTCCTGGAGGGTGACCTGCTTGGCAAGGGTCCGCTGCACCATGAGCGGCAGGCCGGAGCCCTCTAGTACTGTACGGACCCCTCTAGTACTGTACGGACCCCTCTAGTACTGTTCGATGTGATATATACCTTCCCTACGCAGTCCTGGAGGGTGACCTGCTTGGCCAGGGTCCGCTGCACCATGAGCGGCAGGCCGGAGCCCTCTAGTACTGTACGGACCCCTCTAGTACTGTACGGACCCCTCTAGTACTGTTCGATGTGATATATACCTTCCCTACGCAGTCCTGGAGGGTGACCTGCTTGGCAAGGGTCCGCTGCACCATGAGCGGCAGGCCGGAGCCCTCTAGTACTGTACGGACCCCTCTAGAACTGTACGGACCCCTCTAGTACTGTTCGATGTGATATATACCTTCCCTACGCAGTCCTGGAGGGTGACCTGCTTGGCAAGGGTCCGCTGCACCATGAGCGGCAGGCCGGAGCCCTCTAGTACTGTACGGACCCCTCTAGTACTGTACGGACCCCTCTAGTACTGTACGGACCCCTCTAGTACTGTACGGACCCCTCTAGTACTGTTCGATGTGATATATACCTTCCCTACGCAGTCCTGGAGCGTGACCTGCTTGGCAAGGGTCCGCTGCACCATGAGCGGCAGGCCGGAGCCCTCTAGTACTGTACGGACCCCTCTAGTACTGTTCGATGTGATATATACCTTCCCTACGCAGTCCTGGAGGGTGACCTGCTTGGCCAGGGTCCGCTGCACCATGAGCGGCAGGCCGGAGCCCTCTAGTACTGTACGGACCCCTCTAGTACTGTCCGATGTGATGTATACCTTCCCTACGCAGTCCTGGAGGGTGACCTGCTTGGCAAGGGTCCGCTGCACCATGAGCGGCAGGCCGGAGCCCTCTAGTACTGTACGGACCCCTCTAGTACTGTACGGACCCCTCTAGTACTGTCCGATGTGATGTATACCTTCCCTACGCAGTCCTGGAGGGTGACCTGCTTGGCAAGGGTCCGCTGCACCATGAGCGGCAGGCCGGAGCCCTCTAGTACTGTACGGACCCCTCTAGTACTGTCCGATGTGATGTATACCTTCCCTACGCAGTCCTGGAGGGTGACCTGCTTGGCAAGGGTCCGCTGCACCATGAGCGGCAGGCCGGAGCCCTCTAGTACTGTACGGACCCCTCTAGTACTGTCCGATGTGATGTATACCTTCCCTACGCAGTCCTGGAGCGTGACCTGCTTGGCAAGGGTCCGCTGCACCATGAGCGGCAGGCCGGAGCCCTCTAGTACTGTACGGACCCCTCTAGTACTGTCCGATGTGATGTATACCTTCCCTACGCAGTCCTGGAGCGTGACCTGCTTGGCAAGGGTCCGCTGCACCATGAGCGGCAGGCCGGAGCCCGAGCCGCTGGTCACGGAGCTCTCTAAGTACTCGCGGAGAGTCGAGTCACCGGCTGCCACCGCTCGGAGACCGGTCTGGGATGTTTCAACACCTGGGGAATTTAACAATCCAATATTAATATTAATCGAATCAAAAAGAATTCGATAAAGTGCATTGTTTACTTGAATACCTATATTCAATCTATAGGTATACAGGGTGTTTCTTTTAAGGTGTCAAGCCGGCGCCAGCTGATAGAAGGGTACCATACCTATCGATTAAACCCCCATGTATGTTTTACGATTTTTTGTAGTTTTCGAGATAATGATGTTTTTGTTATTTTTAAAAATTTTGTGAGCACTTGGCTTTAAATAATTATAATTTTTTTTTCGTTCGACTTTTGTTGGATATTTTCTTTTTATGATAATGTCTATTGATTGTAGTTTTATGATTAAAATAATCTCTGTCCTAACTTAACTACAAAATACAAAAATTTTGATTGATAGTAAAAGGGAAGCTCAGAAAAACGCATTAAACCATTTAAATTACAATTTATTCACAAACTAAAACAAATACAAATTGTACAAGAAAAAGAGAGAGTGAGATAGCTATACAAACGTCAAATAATGGCGGGGAATACTGCTCTTGACAAGTTGCGTTCGGAAATGCCTAACAGTCGGCCTTCCTGTACCACTGCTCGCCCCGAGCAGTATTCTCCATGTAAAGCAACGTAAAAGTAAAACTAAGCTAAGTAATATTGACATACCCAGGTGACTTCTTAATGCCACCACAACTGACTTCTTAATGCCAGTTCAGCTGACTTCTTAATGCCAGCACAACTAACTTCTTAATGCTAGTTCAGGTGACTTCTTAATGCCACCACAACTGACTTCTTAATGCCAGTTCAGCTGACTTCTTAATGCCAGCACAACTAACTTCTTAATGCTAGTTCAGGTGACTTCTTAATGCCACCACAACTGACTTCTTAATGCCAGTTCAGGAAGTACACCTTCCAAGTCGCGACTTATACAACACCTCTTAAGGCAAATCTCGAGATTTAAACAGTCAGTCAAATAACAAACAGTCTGAAACGTTCTTAATCGTTTCCAGTTATTTAACAAGTCTGAAGCGTTCTTAATCGCCTCCAGTCAAATAACTTACAGTCTGAAGCGTTCTTAATCGCCTACAGTCAAGTAACAAACAGTCTGAAACGTTCTTAATCGTTTCCAGTTATTTAACAAGTATGAAGCGTTCTTAATCGCCTCCAGTCAAATAACTTACAGTCTGAAGCGTTCTCAATCGCCTACAGTCAAGTAACAAACAGTCTGAAACGTTCTTAATCGTTTCCAGTTATTTAACAAGTATGAAGCGTTCTTAATCGCCTCCAGTCAAATAACTTACAGTCTGAAGCGTTCTCAATCGCCTACAGTCAAGTAACAACAATGAGCGAACAATTATCGCCTTCTTAATGGCAGCTCACTGAGTAATATTACAAACAATCACAAACAAATAATATAAATCAGATAATGTAACAAAATGAGCGAACAATTATCGCCTTCTTAATGGCAGCTCATTGAGTAATATTACAAACAATCACAAACAAACAATATAAATCAGATAATGCAACAAAATGAGCGAACAAATATCGCCTTCTTAATGGCAGCTCACTGAGTAATATTACAAACAATCACAAACAAACAATATAAATCATATAATGTAACAAAATGAGCGAACAAATATCGCCTTCTTAATGGCAGCTCACTGAGTAATATTACAAACAAACAATATAAATCTTAAGAATACAAGAAGTAATGTTTCATTCTTATTAAGAATAATCAGAATGGACTATATGATTTAAAACGATTCAGTTTGTCACGAGCTATCACATTACAGTATGCTTGACGGCGACTATGTGTATAGTCTTAATCACATTACGGCTTACACTTTTACAATCCTGAATTTGACTATCTAAACTTGGTGCAAGCCTGTCACTTCGTTACCCCTTGCACATGATATTACGTTCACCAATAACCATGTCACATACCTCAACCGATCTTAACTTAACACATGTGAAGCATAAAACGCAGAACGACTTAAAAACTTTGTCTAACATCGTAAAACAAAATAAATCATCCAAGTCAGATCACCAAGCATTACCAATCACATTCAACATCACCAACGCAAGATCACCAAAGCTCCCAAAATGGTTTGTCATTAAAATAGGTAGTAGACTTGCTCATTTGCGCGCGGATTGACAACAGCAGTCAAAATGTATTTTATTTGTTTCTTGTAGACCACAATAATCCTTAAAATGCTTACAAATGAAAGCTTTGTTTCGGTCGCATACAACTCCAAATATCTGTAATACTATAATAACACGAACAGCTTCTAACTACAAGAGCTAGAGTGAATAAATGTCGTAAATCAAACACCAAGGTGGCCCACGTATAGGTACTATGTGGAACGGCAACGGCATCTTGCATGAAGAATACAACAACACTGCTTGACACCCTGTATATTTTTCACGCATAGTGTTAGGAGATGCAGCCATGTACATTTTACTTTTTGTTTCTAAATACAGCGCCGTATTTGCCAAACCAGTTTTTAAATACGGTAAAAGTAAGCAAGTTCTGTCAAATAGCCACTTTGAATTTTACCTTACAATTATTGGTCTACAGTTGAACCAATTGAATAGTCTCCCTGTTGCCATTGCTTCTACAGAATTAGGTAGAAAACATGTATCATTTATTCGCTTAACGGAAATAACATGGTTTCGGCTAAACCCATCCAGGTGGGCCGTTGACTTACCAGTACGGTATTCGACCTTAATCAAAGTCTCAACTTTGTACCTGGGGCTACCAGCGGGCTATATATGGTGACAAATCTCGTTTCTACTAAGTCCAATTAGTACAATCGGTAACTATTCAAACGATGTAGGTACTGCCGCGATCTTTCATCCGCTCGGCCATCGACAAACTACAATATAATATGAGCGCTTTGAATCCGTAAGCTACGCACTTTTTGTAGAACATTTACCAATCCTACAATTACCGAAAAAACTATTTGTAAACTCATCTAATACTCATCAAGACCATTTCAGCAGGTAAGCTTTCGCCGACCCTATTACCACAGTATGTCTTTAGACAACGATGCATGCAATGCACAATGCTCTCTGATCCTAAGGTAATGTGACCAACGTGCGTCTGTCACATTTGAACAAAACCGATAGCATTCTGTCGCGCCACGACACACCCCGACACAGCAATATTATGTTGGTGTGTATAATTCGTGTACTTATATCCGTATTAGGGTCCTTCCTACAACAGTTTGGTTGTCACGAATCTAAATAACACATAACAATAAATATGAGCCTCGCTCTGTTAAACCAGGAACAACGAAGGTACCACAGACAACCAGATTCAGCACAAACACTTGTTTCATCAACAAACCCCACACTGTGCGGAAATCGAACACGCGACCCCTCGAGCCTCAACCGTTGAACCACTGCGCTAAACGGGTCATCAACGACTATTAACATCAAAATAACAAGTTCAAATCTTATCGACACGCAATTTTTTTTTTTTAACACCTTGTACGACTGCACGGGGCAGTTCGATTAATTAATTTTGTAAATACGAAACATCTACTACGTTTTCAAATAACACAAATCACCGTGACAATAATCAAACGCTTAGTTGGTAACAGGCTGACTAATATTAACCTCTGTTTTGGGCACAGTTAGGCCTCATCAGGAACCTCCTTGAAGGATTTATTTTCGAATTATTGACATACCTCAAATGCCCAATGGTTGATTGGCAGACAATGCGCTCAGCATGAAGCCCGCCATACTGTACTATTATGTGCAATAAAAATGAAATGAATAACTAAATACTGTAATTTTTAATTGAACAACTAGACTTGCATGGATTGAATATTCAACTGTAACTGTTACCTCTGGGCTCTGTATAACTCTGTAATTATTATTATTATTATTTTACCCAAGGCATGACAACTGAAATCAATAAAAATGACAACTAATAATTTGCAGCTACAACAGTAACATCTGTAAATAATTAGACATAAGTTTGTCTGAAGTAACATGTAGTAGTTTAATTCAGGTCATTCATCCTTATCATGGCCTGTATGATGATAACAGTGTGATGAACACCTTTCTACCTAATTGTTTTCATCATCATGACAGACACAGCCACAGAATGCACAAGTTAAATAATTAGACATAAGTTTGTCTGAAGTTTACTTCAGGTCATTCATCCTTATCATGGCCTGTACGATGATAACAGTGTGATGAACACCTTTCTACCTAATTGTTTTCATCATCATGACAGACACAACCACAGAATGCACAAGTTTTATGATTTTTCTAACATTGGTGCAATGTGACCACAATGCTTACAACTGCATCATTAAATTATTAAATCAGTAAGACTTGACTTACTTGAATGATGAAAATAAATATCTTAACATGCTGGACGTGTCCTGATAACCAGCAGAAATAGCATCAGCTTTATGGTACAGTAGGTACCTACCTGTTATTGCTTCTGTAACCTGCACCGGGTAACCAACAAGCATAACCTTAAATAGATTTTGTCACATTAGATCTATTAATAATATAACACATAACTAAGTCACACATCTAACTAACTGATTGGAAAGAAAAGCAGTTAATAAACATTAGAGTTATGTAAGGTTTAGATTTTAGTTTGGGTTTAGATAGTTGTTAGTATCAATGTTCAGCATACTTTTTGAATTTTAAAGTGCAAATAAGTTTCAGAAATAGTTTTCTCATCACCAGCATCCACGCAATACCTTCAACTTTTCTGATTCATTACTCAAAAATAATTAACAGATCAGACAGGATCAGAATCAGAAAATGTATCATTAAGACCAGCATAAGGCTTGAACTAAATCAGCTGTAGGTTGCCAATGGCACAGATGAAATGGTGAGGTACTACTCAGAAAGACAGACCACTACTGTGGCTACTGGTTTCCATTATACAAAGTACTAGTCATAGTAGATACCTAGCACTTTAACTAGGAGTAGTTTGACGAATGAAACTTGTTCGGGTTCGGAAGAACCTGCTGCTTAATCACTCTCCCATCAGGAGCATGATGAACACTCCGCAATAAGAGAGCGATTAAGGCAGGGGTCAGTGACCGCGCACACGGTCCGGTGCCGCGGTGCTCCAGCTGACTCCGCTCGGGACCGCCAAAACGCTGCCGATTTGAGACACTATTCAAAAGTTCACGAGGCAACGTATCATATGGGTAATTGGGTACACCGTCCGTCACTACTACACATTTCAAAGATGACAATCCAATTTCATGGGAAAATTCACGTCCACTCATTGTTTTTGGTTTGAAAGTTACTTTTATCACAAATTCACAACAATCCCCAATACACTCGATGAAAACTCGCAGTACCTGTGCGGCAACAGGTACGAACCGGTTTTTGTTTTCTGCAAGGCGTCCCGGTCGGCGCGGCCGCGCTTAGTGAATTTTGGAAAACGACACAGAAGTTACTTCCACTTATTGTTTCGTCAGGAAAACGTTTTTGTAGGCGCTCGGTACACTAATCCCGCTTCTGAGCTAAAAGGGAAGCTCAGAAAAACGCATTAAACCATTTAAATTACAATTTATTCACAAACTAAAACAAATACAAATTGTACAAGAAAAAGAGAGAGTGAGATAGCTATACAAACGTCAAATAATGGCGGGGAATACTGCTCTTGACAAGTTGCGTTCGGAAATGCCTAACAATAGGGAAAAAAAAGTGAATCATGCAGAACATAACCAAAATTGAATCGTAAATTAAAAAAAACAAAAGGTATTCCATAGCTTCTTACTAATTTCAAAAACTGCGCAGCATCATAAGCTTTCATAATAATACAAGAAAACATGTCATTTGTGGGGCATTATTCGCTGTAATCGATGCTCAAGTCTTGAGTATCGGAAATAAGTGTAATTTTCATACTTAATCATTTTCTAGTATTTTGGCCTAATTTTGTCATTTCTGAGATTTATTGTCTTCTAAGGTTTAAACAAAGCTCATTTGTTAATAAAACAGTCATTTTTTAACTTTCAATCATTCGAAAGTCACAACTCGTGGTGCAATAAAAAAAAAAAATTGAGGAAACCATCTTTATTATTTTTTATGTACGCGTATTTTGAACATAGTAACTCAAAACAGTTCGATAATCGATTCAAAACATGTTCCGGTTTCCTCAATTTCAACATTTTAATTACAACAGGAGTTGTGACTTTCGGATGATTGGAAGTTAAAAAATGACTGTTTTATTAACAAATGAGCGGGTGTTCTTGTCTGTGTGTATCTAGATACACACAGACAAGAACACCCGTAGCTACCTTTTTTTTTTACCCGGTTAAATACATTACGTACTTTTCGCTGCTTGGGGGAAGGCAGCGGAGGAGTGTGGGACTCACCCACCCCAGAGGGGGGTGGGAGTACCCACTAGAACACCGCGGCGGCCTTCTTCTGCGCGTGACCAGGGTTTCCCGAGAACTCTCCTGAGGAGCCACTCTACCGGTGAAACCCTGGCGCGCTGTGCCGGCAGTCCTGCTCACCTCGAGGGAAGTGGTGCCTCCCCTCTAACTACCGTCCGCCGTGTACGGCAGGGCGAGGCCACCCTACACTGCCGTCCTACTCGGGGTCACTTGTGCAATGGAAGCACACAGCCCCCGTCGTGTGCTCGATTGCTGCTCAATTATTTCTAATTCCTATACTAGCTAGACAGAATTTTGTTCTTGTTAAAAGCTGTTCATATTAACTTACATTAATTTCTCCTTTTTTCTCTAAAAAAAAAACCTGTAACGAACTTCCAAGAATATTTCACATTCTGGAATTTAATTCAAATGCTATTGGACTGTGACAGTTTAGTAAAAACAATATTTAACAGCCAATAAATATTGATCCCGTCAAGGTTTGACAGGTATAAAATAAGGAAGTTTTCATTAATCTATTTGAATAATTATTTTTCTCTCCATCTTCCTCAGACCCAAAAAAATGGGTTTTTGCAAGGAATTTTGCAGTTGCTAACTGCACATTTAGTGATCCATTTTCATTTATAAAACTAATTAAATGAAAAATAATAGATTACCTTCATAGTAAGCGCTGGTGAGATGAGGGCTATAGACACTGCTGGAGAAGTAATTGGAGTCTGCGCCGAGCTTCTGCGCGGCACGGGACACGCGCAGCCTGAACAAACAGTTACAACAGTAAATAAACATCATTGAGCATTATTCACAGCGCCATCTAGCCCCAAACTGTGCAAAGCTTGTACGATGGGATACTAGAAAACGGATAACCATACTTATTTCCATTTTTGTGAAAATACATACTTGTATGCAATACAAATAGCCACTCATCATAACAAACTTGTTAAAAGCTAACAAAACAAACTTGTTAAAAGCTAACAAAACAAACAGCAGCTTTATATTATGTCCCATACGGATTGAAGGAGGGGTGTAAAGTTAGGGCCCTGCTGATAGGTGTTATCAAGCTGCCCTAAGGCCTCCGACTAACATCTAGCAACGTCAATCGGGACTAACTATTTCACATGCTCATTGAAGCACGGAAAAGCCTGAACAAAGTTAAGATTTAAGTTCGATTGTAGTGTCTGGTCCGGAGTGATAGAGAGAAGTAAGAGAGGAACAAAGACACAAAATATGAACTATTCATAGAAAAAACAGAGCTCAGAATCCAATGTTAAAAAGGTTTGATTTTTTTATATTTGCATGACAAGAATATTTCAATTGTGTGGATTGTTAAAACTCATGTTAAGAGTAAATAAATAATCATAAATTAATTCACCTGTGCGTCCTCCTCAGCACAGTAACAGCGACCACGCCCACCGCGCTGACCAGCAGTACAGACGCCAGCACGCTCGCCCACAGCTTCCACGCGTGGGACGGCAGCGGCTCAATCGCGGTGTCGCCGAGCGGCAGCGGCAGCGACGGAAACTGGCCAGCGTTGCACATGTCGCCTTTGCAACAGGTTATGTTTAGGGAACCCGCGTGGCGTTTGCTGGAAATTAATAAAACAAGGTGCTGAACTTTAAACTTTCATGGTCACTAACATTTAAAACCGGGATTGCTACCATGTAGCTACTCCGTGACCATGGCGCTTGTAACGGTGCCGAAATATCGGAAACTCAAAACAAAAAAGGTACGGTGGCCGGCACCATCACGCTACCCATTTCCGGTCAGTGCTCCTTGCTCTATTGCAAAGAAATGTCATTTGGCAAGAGCGAGAGAGAAAACGGAAATGGGGTAACCTGATGTGCTGTTGACTGTACATGGTAGCAATCCCGGTTTTAATGTTTTAAAGGTGCTGAACTGTTGATAAGAAATTGCCAAGTATGAAGAGTGAGGACCAACGTAGTCGGATAAAACTTCGTCCTTTTAATCGCCGTGCCTGCTATTTAAAACATTGATATATACAGATGTCACTTAATTCTTCAAGTGTCGGAGTCATACAAGCTGTCAGGCGCGTTGTAGCTGTTGGCGCCAAATCTTATCAAAATGACAGCACATCGTTGCGCGTCATTATTTGGCGCCAAAACATGCCAAAATGCCAATGGCCAAAATGGTTTATTTTTTAGCACTGAAGACATAATTATACTAGGCCTAAATTTGCCGCTTGGAACTGCTCCAATTGCCTGATGAGCTGAATCAGCTCCTCCGACACTCCAGGGGATAAACTCATTCGAGTTTTACCGGGCATCAGTCGTTAACTTTGTCACTCTTGCCTTCTGCAAATCGCACTGCCTTCTAGCAAGAGATAGTCATGAAGCCGCGGGAATGCTGCAGTGCTGCAGCAATACAGCGCGTCGTGGTTCACAAGGTCTTCAAGGCTATGTCCAGACGAGTAACTCACCCCTGCTGCGGGCGAGCATTCCTGCAAGTGAACTGGTAGTGATCCCTATTGGTCGTGCAGCCGCGGGACTGCTGCAGTACAGCCCGTCGTGGCTCAAAAGGTCTCCTAGACTATGTCTAGACTAGTTACTCACCCCTGCTGCGGGCGAGCGTTCCTGCAAGTGAACTGGTAGTGGTCGCTGTTGGTCGTGCAGCCGCGGGACTGCTGCAGTACAGCGCGTCGTAACTAACAAGCTCTCCAAGGCTATGTCTAGACTAGTAACTCACCCCTGCTGCGGGCGAGCGTTCCTGCAAGTGAACTGGTAGTGGTCGCTGTTGGTCGTGCAGCCGCGGGACTGCTGCAGTACAGCGCGTCGTAACTAACAAGCTCTCCAAGGCTATGTCTAGACTAGTAACTCACCCCTGCTGCGGGCGAGCGTTCCTGCAAGTGAACTGGTAGTGGTCGCTGTTGGTCGTGCAGCCGCGGGACTGCTGCAGTGCGCCGTCGGACGCGCGCACCGACGCCTTGTAGCAGTACAGCGCGTCGTGGCAGACATGTTCAGCGCCGGTCGCGCACTCCGCTGACTCACATTGGTGGCATTTGTATCTGAGAATTGACGAAAAATAAATATCACACAAACACATAACATAAACGGCCTACATACGTCCCACTGCTGGGCACAGGCCTCACCTCAACTATGGGGTGGAACGAGCCATACTCCAACACGCGGGCTCAGTGCGGATTGTTGGAGGGGTGTAAGGTTAGTAAGCAACCTCAATGTCAGACGTTTTCAAGCCGCCCTAAGGCCTCTGACTAGCAACGTCAACCGGGACCAACTGCTTAACGTGCCTTCCGAAGCACGGAGATGCCCGAAATACACATCACTAAATTTCGGTTGGGGCGGGGAAAATAAATATCATTGGACTTTAATCCACACAAAAACCCAGGCAACCCAAACGGCAGTAGGCTCGCCCCTTACAACGCTGGGTTCAGATCCGATCGGCGAAATGAGGGCTTCTGTATGTACTGTTCACCATGACAGCAACAATCTTGACTACCCAGCCTAGGATTTAGTCGGGAGCCATGTGCAGTTAGTCCATGACTCCATACAGAACCGCCATCTAGCCCTCAATATTTGCATATCAGACTGAGCCTCAGTTTTTTTTTTAACTAAACTGGCCATAATAATTATTAAAGTTACTACCATCAATGGCACATTGTTTTGGGATCCCACAATAAAACAACCCATTACGAAACTTACTTAAATTGCAGACCATTGGCACAATGAGTCTAGGCCTTTGGTGTCCAATAGTTGTAAGTTCCATTCTGGCTTACAAACATTCGTGTAATGAAGATGTGGGCACAGTAACTTCCACAATGTATTTTATTTATTAATTCTTTAGTGCACAAAGTAGAAGTACAATTTAGCAGACTTAATGCAAGGCATTCTCTACCAACTATTGGTCAACTATCAGGTTAAGCAGAAACCTCATTGGCAATGGATAAAAATATATAAAACCTATATTTTCATGTACTGTTGGTTGAAATTATAATAATGCGATTATGTGATTTTAGTATTATGCATAAAAATGATGACACTTACCTTTTTTGAAATTTCTTCCTTCTTTGCAGCATAAAATAGTAAGTAAAACATTAGAAGAAAACCGTATTTTCAGAACAGAGCAGTGCTACTTTCGTAACTAACTTATACTAAACAGCATAAAATTTGAGTTCAATGATAGAATAATGTAATGAAATATAAAATGCAACATTAAACTCTTATAGGCTATTAGGGCTCTCAGAGCCAAGCCGTAGACTTATGGTAAATGATAATTTAAAAAGCAGAGCATCTATAATAAGGTCACAAATCATGTCTGGTTTGATGATAATTATAAAAACTGGTTTAAAAAATGTTTGCCTCCAATTAAATGTCTTATGGCTAATGATAATGAATCTTAGACAATATAGAAATGGACTCGCGATTGGGCCGCCCGTCAATGCAAAAAAGTCTGTCCCTTTTTGCGGGGGCAGGGGGAACACTCACACAAAGAAACTTACCTCTACTATAACAGAAGAGGCTTGTTGGCACAATCGCACACAAACCTAAATAAGCAACACAGGGATATTTTACACATACATGTCAATAAAATGATTCACACTACCACAACTTTTGACATTAGTTGTGTCTTTACACGGTACTTATGTCAACTTGGCTAGTGCTGACCATAACACAGCTATTGGATGTACAAAAATAAATTGAACAAATGTTTCGATTGGAAATTGTGAATTATATTACGTATCGGAAATTACGCACTTTCCATAATTTCTAAGCCTGATTTTAACTGTTTACGTGGAAAAGTCCACGTAAACAGGTAAAATTAGGCTTTTTACCTTTATGAATATTTACTCAAAACTATTAGACGAATATTTTAAATTACAAACTTATTGAAACGTGTAGATTCTTCTAATCTTTTAAAGCAATATAGCAGTAAGCAATCATTAAATAAATTATTAGAGTAAAAATTTGGACTAGGGACCAATTTTGAGGATTAAAAACTTATCAGACCTATTGGTCAGATAAATTAACAGGTTCACTGTCCACAAATATAACAATTAAAAGCTAATTGTTCGCAGCCCATATGTGGGCTGTGGACTGAGAACCGGTTAACCTTTTATTTTCAACCTATAATAACGCCGCAGATTTTAAAATCTACCTATGACTAGTGCATAGTCTGAAATGGATGGTCCACATTTAGATTTCGTAATTCAATATTTTGAAATCTGCCGAGTTGTTATTTGTTCACCCGATAACTTTGATCTAACTGTTGAATAATCTGCCCTAACTGAAACGAGTTGTATGTATGTTTCTAGGGCTTGACAGACTGCCTAAGTTAGTAAACTTGATATTATGTGATTGGAAACATCGTTTTTAAATGCATGCTTTCGTATTGTAAGATAATGAAGCTTACAGCTGGACAAATAACAAGTTTTATTTCAAACAGTGTTACCTACCTCACCCACAGTAATTTTTGGTGAATATTTGAATCACTTCTCTTAATTAATCAACTGATAGAAAATCATTTCATCCGATTAATTTCTTTATATGAATCGGATGATATGATGTTATCATAGTCATTAAAAGTCATTTCCTAACTGATTTGTTTGCTATTGACGTTTTAACGCTCACTGCACATATTAACTCAGCAAAGTAAAAAAAACATCTTCATTGTTGTAAGCATTTACAAACACTCACCTATTTATTTATTTACTCAGGACATGACAAAAATATAAAAAACAAAATGTGACTAGGAACCCCTTTGTTCAGGCGTCACTTTACTTCTATCGATAACAAGAAGCAAGAAACTCTTTCAACATAGTTTTGCTAATAATCATTAAAATTAAAAATATAGCAACAAATAAAACAAAACAATAAATACCTTTTATTTAATCTTTTTTTAAAATGAATTTGAATGTTTTTTATATTGTTAGGCCCAGTCACGGTAAAGAAATATAACAGTAATATGACTCGGCCCCGTCCTTGAGTTAAGTGCCTACAGCCGCGCGGTCCGTCGCCACGCGATAGGGCTGCGCCTATAGTATTTTAAAAACATCCGTGTACTTATGTTTCCTTCTTGTTTTGAAATTGTATTTTGTGATGCTAAATATTGTATTTCTATTTAAAGAAATTAAATTCATATGTGAATAGAAACAGGATATATTCCATAAAACACGCAAAGTTGGTTTTTGTATAATTTTGTATTTAAAAAAACAAAGTTATAAATTTGACACATTAAATATTGACTATTCTATCTTAATACCTAGGTCATTCATTCACCCGGTCGTAAATTAAACCGTATACCCAAATTTTAATGCAAGCGTACTTCACGAATTACTTACTTATCTAACCTGCCTATTCAATCTGCCGAGGAACCACCTATTTCACTTGACTGTCACTATCCTTCACCCTGTCTACTCATTTATTCGATAATCCAGGAGTATTACTTGGAGGAAAAAGCGAAATACCTGTCTTTAAAAAAAATATAACAAATTACGTGCTATTATGTAGGTACGTAACAAAACATTTTAAAGTTACTTTTCGGAGTTTGTAGGTAATGTAAAAAATGATATCTCTGGTGCGTTCTTGATGAATTTAAACAACCAAACATAGCACAATAAAAAAATGTACCTTGCCCTGCCATAGTACATTTACAATATCACGAGTATGTTTCCAAAATGGTACAAAACCCACAAAACTGTCCGTCCGACACTGCACGGCGCGCGGCGCATTCGTGACTGACAGCCTTCGTATCACCCTCATAACCGGTTCGCGTAGGTATAACTTGCGTTCCGTCCGCTTGTTCGAAGTCACAATACTGTTATATTACTTTACCGTGGCCCAGTATCACTTTCGCAGTAATTACAAATCTATAACGACACATCTCAAGCTGAAATAAATCGAGCCGTTCAGGCTGCAGAGCGTGTCAAACACTATTACATACAAACATACTTACATATATACATACATTCACTCGAAAAACATAACCCACCTTCTAGCGCAGTCGGATAATAAATAAATGAATCATTAGAAACATTATTCTTACGTCAATCGAACTAATTGAAATATTTTATTCGAGTGCAATCGGAACTTGCCAATCGATTTTTCTTGAAATTAACCCCAACACTAGCGTGATTACGAAAAAACTCAAATGTCATCCCAAACAATGTTTCAGGTGTTTTAATTATTAGTGATTTTTGCAAAAGAAACATGAAATTGAACCAAAAAAATACATACGGATGAAACATAACATTATCCTCCTTCCAATTTGAGTTTCTCGAAGTGTTCTTACAACTATCTACAGCACAAAACGGCATTTTTGAAGAGCTCTTTACTCATCGACGTATGACTCGTTATGTCAAAATTTCCGAGTTTCAAGTAGTTTTGTTCAACGTTCAGATTTTTAATCGTAACGTGGGCAGAGGGGAAATGCACGTAAGGCATCTCCAGTTCTTAATGCTCTAAGTAATGAATAGAATATCAGTGCTAGGCTTAGCTAGAAGTTTGTTTCCGTTTGATAAACAATACAATGTTTTACTGACACAGTTGAACATTACCGAAGGAATCTCACCTGTGGTGGTGTACCATCATGTGATCAAGAGCAACAGGGTCATCAAAGTGCTGGACATCAGTGGCCTGTGTACTATGGGTCTGCACTGTGCCATCTTCATTTAGTAAGTCAGCACCGGGGATGCCTAAAACGAAACACATAGCTGGTCAATTTCATATCAAAATTGCTTACATGTAATATTGAGGACAACACTTTGTCCAATGGTCAAACAAACTATTATTTACTAAATCAAAAACATACAAAACAGTGTGGACTAATATAACTGGTAATTATTAGGTTTTTACAGGAATTTTAAAGGCATTTTATCTCACAAATGAACAAAACCAAAAAAATTATCACAAAACCAATAAAAATTTCAGACAAGTGGTCGTAGTTACACCTACGAGTATATAAATTATGAGATTGACAAAACTACTGCTAATGAAGAAAATGTAAAAAACATCACATTAATCGAGGAAAACAATAATATAACATGATCAGAAGAACCAAATAAATACACAACACGGAAGCCACTGAATATTTTAGGTTTCTCTTGGGGGCACAGTAATAAAATTTGGCAGAAACGAAAATCACAATTCACTGAATCTTTGAAACTATTTTTTGATAGAAAAGCTTACCACGGCAAATATTTATCAGTAAAAATGTGAACAGGTATCGCAATATGACAACGTCCGCCATTCTTCGTTCATCATAACAATGCACTGAATTAGTCAAGCAAAGCACTGTTAGAATTATTCTTCTCGTCCTTTTGTCACATTATTAGAACAGCAAAATTTTCAAGGAACATGTCTAATCATTTCGTATTTTTTAGGTTCGTGGTGTATCAATATAACCGCATAAAACATAAATATTGAATTCTCTTTATTAAAATTAAGAAAACATATCCGGCTTTTCCGGTGCATTCATTTTGTTGCCAGGATTCAAAATAAAATATGGTTATGACTTGCGTTCCAAAACTCCGAAAGGAAACCTAAATACCACGAAACGACGACCTCATCTGTGGTAGATGCCACGAAAACTGACCCTTGGCCCCATACAGGCTCAATATTGGGAGCTTCTAAAAGCTCCCTATATTTAGGGACATTGAGCTAGGCTTAGATTTACATGCTCGGCCTTGACTTCAATTCAAAAATATGATTTAGTTCATTTACCCGGGTATCTCATGCGCTTTGTATTTGTTTATTTATTTTGATAAATTTTTGTTCTTAAAATGCACTCGTGAACACTAGAATCTGATTTCATCATCAATCTCACAGTCCTCACTCCGTCGTCCGCCTCACAAGTTCACAATTATGGTGCTACTCATAAAACTTTTTGGCACTTTCCATAATAATATCATAATGAAGTTGCAGGAAAAAATAAGAAAACTCGGTTAGTTTGTGTTGGTCTATGTAGTGTGGACTCTGTGGTTCTCTGCCCGTAAGGTTAAAACTGAAGCCGTAAAATACACAAAAAAACCCAATAGTTCAACCTGTCAAAAAAAAAGGCAAAAATTCAAAAATGGACGGTTGATAGCGAAATAGCGAATGTGTGGTGTTGTTTTGTTTTCAAAATTATTTTTGTTAGAAATATTTTACTTCTTTGTGAGTATTCTAAGAAATTTTAAAATTGGTTATTTTTTGGCCTTGCGATAACCGATACCAAAAATGCCGAGAACGAAGCGTCCTGTAAGGAAACAGGAGAAATCATCCGAAGACGATGATGCTTTGAAGAAACTGAATAAAATTGGTAAGTTCATTCGAAGAATAGGCATGATGACAGCGACAGTGACGTCACTATCGCTGTCACTTTTGTATGGAGCGTTTTTGGGCAAGTCCAAAAATGTGCATTTCAAATTGTGATATCTCTGGTGGTATTGATCCAGATGAAGTGATTCTTTGAGGATTGTTTACATAAATGTAAGGTCTTTCGATAATAAACAAAAAAAAAATACAGTCATCATGCCTATTGTTAATTTCAGTATGTTTGGACATCTCTGAGTAGGTTAAATAGGGGTTTAATTTAGTTTAGAACATTTTGTGTTTCACCATATTCCTGCTATGGAGATATGAGGAACAGGGTGTGAAGTTCCTCATCCACCATAGATAAGGGAGGATCCTCCGACCAGATGGGTGTTAAGTCTGGTGGGCTACTGCCTTACGGTTAATGTCGGGTTTCTGTATATGTACCAAAGCCTCTTATCTTCTGACCAAGCCTTGACAAACAGGCACAGGTACTAGCAAGACACTGCATCCAACAACTGTATTGCCCTTGATGTATGGTCCATTGCATTACCAAATAGCTGTTATCAAAATTACTCTTCCTCACTTTTACCAGGTTTTGGTCAGTAGTTTTGTCTCCTGTCCTCAATGTATGAGATATCTAAATTTGTTTAGAAATTATTAAACTCAAATTATGCAAACTAAATTTACTGTGTGGGAGTCAACTCCAAAACCATTTGTGTATTACCATCAGAAAATTTTGGGATAGGCAATAATACCCTATCCCAAACTCTCTCTGGGACTCTTTTCCATAATTTTTGCCAAATATATTGAATTGTTAGCCATACATTTGATTCTATGAACATGTATCAATTTTTGCGCCATCTCTTTCTGGTCCTGCCGCGCTGACGCTTTCCGTTTTGCATAGATTGTTGAAATTTATTGTTCTCATGATCTTTATTATTGTATTCATTTTTCTTTGACTTACAGTCTCGGATCAGAAAAATAAAATAGACTCAAGAGCTCACATGGAACTCAGGAATGTAGAGCTGGCGTTCAAGATATTACTGGGCTCTATCAGCAACGTATACTTGCAGAAGACCGTCGGACAGTTGGTGAGTTGTTTTGAGTCATCATTGAGACTGAACCTTCAATTTCTGTTCTAGTTTTGAGCACATCCACTTTCTTATGAAGTAACTATTCGCTGGAACTTAGAGATGTTCGGTATTTGTCTAATTTCAAACTGAACAAACTTTTTTGTTTAATTTGCTATTTGAAATTGAGGAGATTCTATACCAGGCTAGGGAAGAACCAGTGTTAGTAAAACAGAGTTTTAAAGGCTAATATTTAATTTATTTATTGACTTTGTTACTTTCAGAAAACTGAACTTCATTTGAAAGAAGTAGTGACCGCAAGACAGACCAGACATTCCAGCAGGGCTGCGTCACATGATGATGGTAATTCACAAACGTCACTCATCATAATCATGGGTTTCATGTTTGAACATTAGTTAACTGTAATGTAGCAGTTAAAAATAATCCTTATTAATGTCATTGGCTTAACCAACTATCTGACTGAAAAGTCACTACCTATATCTATAATTTAATTTGTTTGAACTTTAATCATTTTAAATTATTTTTCAAAACAACAGCTGACTGACTTTTCTCGTAATTTTTCCTGCAATGCAAAATAAATAAATTTCAAGTGCCATAGCCAGATATTGCTGATATAAATAAAACCTATTGGTATTGGTAACCTATATCTATTTCACATTAGCCATCAAATGCTATGTCTGACAGAGACTGATGTTTTATTCCAGAAGAACCATGTTTATCACAGAAATGTTTTAGTTCTATTACCACAAGATGTGTGAGAATAGTACTCCTGACCTGCATTATAGTAGCTATTAGGCAAATTCACAACCATGACTCACCATCTGAGCCACTGTATTTACTGCTTAGCCTTTTGGTTGACTCATAGAAGATTCAGCAATTCTGCTTTTTGTACTGACGCCTTTAGAGCTATGTAACCCATCTTAGTGTCAAAATCACGTGTCATGCTTTCGGTTTCCTTGTAGGCAAGTACCTATGTTGCCATGAAGATTCCTACTTACGTTCTTGCGTTACTTAACTACCTATCTATTTCGTCCTCGTATCAACAAGTCGCTTAGCTCAGTGGGACAGGCGACAGCCTCAGACTATGTTATAGTCAGTGGTCGTGGGAATCTTCACGGCTTCATAGGTACTTACCTACAAGGAAACCGAAAGCATGATACGCGATTTTGACACTAAGATAGGTGAAGTAAGCCTAAAAGCGTCTGTACCATTAAAATGGTCAGTTTGTCTCCAGTTATAATCATAATCATTTTCTAAATTCTCTTGTACCATACCTTCACTTAAAACTAACCCCCACGGCTCGTTTCCACTAACCGGGCGCTTCTTGGGCAGGCTACCTGACGGAGAACTCGTCTCAGGGCTCCGGGGACCGCGGCGGCAAGAGCAAGATCGGTAAGTACAGCCTCTGGGGCTGGGAACCTTTTGCTTTTCACATTCTCATTCATTTTGTGTGTATTTAGATGTAGTTTCATTATTACATGATACATTTGATGATTGTTAACAGCACGTTATAGCCCAACTATTGTTGTTAGCTCATTTACGATCAAGTCGGGTTATTGTGCCTCTCACCCTGAATTCACAAACACAAAGCAACGTTGAGCATCACTCGGAATATAGCTGTCCCTTTCAGTTCTATTGACATTTTACGGGACATCATGAGCAGGAGCGTGTGTTTAGCGTTGATTGACGTTTGTGAATTCGAGGGTAGAGTATATTTGATGATTCCTAAGGCACCTAAAGGCCTCATATCAAAATTGTTATCGATGACGTATTTATAGTCCAAGTCCGATATCGAATTCACTAACCAGTCAAACAAAAGCCTAAATTAGTGGTGCCATTTATTATCAGTATGTTTTCTCAGTATGCTAAATTATCTATTTTTTTTAAATATTTACTAACCCCCTAAAAACTTGAACAGCGCTTCAACAACACATTAACTTTTGTATCGCTTTGTCTGTTTCATTCTCGTTGCTGCCGCCATTTGCGAGTAAGTGACAAAACACGTCAATTACAGTCCTACCAACTTATCTGTGAAATGGCGAAAATTGGAACTACGACCGCCATGTTGAAATGTCATTCGATTGTCCGTGTCAACAATTTTTGAGTACTATGGTTGTTTTATTGTGATATCTCGGAATTTATGAAGTTGAATATGCCGAAAGCCATTAAAAGTGATGCTTAAAACATTATTCTCAAGGTTGAAACCATTTTTAAAGAAGAAGCTCGGGCGAGATCTCCGATTATTCCATTTACCAAAATATACAAATGAATTTCGGCTGCAACAGGTTAGTGTTGTCAGCTTTAATTTTATAAATACCTTTAAACTTAACCAAATATATAAGTCCACGGAATATTTGTATATATTCTTACTGTAGGTTAACGTAACGGTAACGCACATCTAAAAGGTCACCTGTTAAATGGGTGAGCCAACTAACCTGCCGGTTTTTAAATTTCGATGAAAAGTAAAATCCTATGTTTCAGGTGTGAGTCAAGGACTCATTTCAAAAATAGATAAAGAAGGGCTTGCAGCAGAAGACACTGTTACTAAAATTCGGACACAAGGCAAGGATAGAAAACGCAAAAGTGGAATTGAATTTGATTCTGCCAAAAACGAGGTGCCTACAGTTAAAAACCTTCTAGAGGTCTTAAAGACAGAAATAAATTACACAGGACAGCGATGACTGTAAATGTGGTTTTTAATAAATAATTGTAAAGCAAATTCTTTTTTTTATTACATCCATTAGGTACTTACCACTGCGAATTATAGTATATCGTTGTTAGGGGTAAGGTACGGTCTTAACTAAATGCTGCAAATAGTACCTGGTACCGGATGCAGGGAGGGTACATGAATCTCATAAGTAGAATGAAAGTTTTGAGTGTGAAACATTTAGTATGATTGTTAAGTTTTCCAGATTCTAGTTTATCTCTCTAGTAACTGTTTTAGATATCAAACCTTAATATCTGCAGGATTTCCATTTCACTGGATCACTTTCTAAATAAAGCCATTTAATAATCCTGAAGGACAACTGTTTAGCGTACCTACTTAACTACAAAGTAATATATATATTTTATTTCTAATTTATAAATTACAATACTTAATTTTATTATTTTCATTATTTTTATTTAATACTTATTTCTTATGAAAAATTACCTACTTGTAAAACTCACTCAATTTTAGGCACCTTATATTAATCAGCAACACTGAATCGACGGTGTCGTCCTCTTTCAGTTCACAGATAAGTTGGTAGGTCTGTACTTATACCTACTATGCTTTAGCGTTGCGTTCGTTTTTATGAATAAGGGGGTTAGTATTCAATATTTTTATTATTAACTTCTCAAAATATAGTTTTTATTTTTTAGCATTAGGGATAATGCATTATCATCTTACTAAAGATAGGAAAACCAGAACTGTAAATTAAACCAAAAAAAAATATCTGGCTGGTCTGTTAATGGTCTCGGTAGCACAGTGGTCAGTGCAGTCGCCCGGTTTGCGAATGACGCGGGTTCGATTCCCGCCTGAAGACCGAAATTTTGTAAGTACTGTTGTATTTATAGTGTAATGGTATTAATCAGAAATTAGCCTGCATGGCGTTTACATATCTTAAGGTAAAGAAAATGCGCCAATGTCTTTTTCTGGGTATCCTATCTTTTCCAAAATATGTCAAAGAATCTGTCGCAAGTACCTAGAATCTGTCCTGAGCAGACTATGGTTAAACCAAAATCTGTCTAAACGGAACCGTTGTACACCGTCTCTTACACAGCGGTTCCCACAACCGGCACGGGTCGCTCAGCCGGGCGCCGGTCCCGCTCCGCCGACGCCTCGTCTCGCAAGCCCCCCGTCACCAGCAGCAAGACTGTGCAGAGACGACGCTCGCGTTCAGTATACAAGACGCCGGCGTACAACAAGAACTCGCAAGTCAACTACCCCGCCATCACGCCTAAGGTAAGCATCTTGGCAGCTTTTGTGTGGAACAATGTTGTAAGGAAAATTTTTTTTGCTAATATTGAAACATCGTAAACTTTAACAAATAAATTAACTATACATTGCTGGACATAGGCCCAGGCGCGGATCCACCGTTGTGGGCACTGTGGGCATGCCCACAACCCTAATTTGCTTGTTGTATTATAAAAGTCCATGATTGTTCATGAGTAAGTTCGTAGTCCAATCCAACTCTCACTTTGCCAATTTTTGGTGGCTGTGCCCACAACCATCGGCGGATCCAGGGTGGGGTCATGGGGGTCATGGCCCCCTTTGAGCTGGTGCCAGCACTCCTGAGCGGCCCCTAGCTATACAGAAATTAAATTAACTACTAATAACTAACGCTATTTTTTAGAAAAAACCGCGCTTGCTCCGCTCGCGAGCGCTTAAAACAGCTTAAAGCAGTTTAGTATAATTCAAGCTAGTACGAGTAGTAGGCAAAGTGAAAAAGACAAAAATATGCTTGATTTCTAGGTTGCCTGTATTAATCTAGTTCATTAGGACCTAAAAAAAAATCGCGCTCGCTTCGCTCGCGCTTTACTGCCTACATCACAGTCCTTGGATACTTCAATAGCCGAGATATTCGCCTATTTTCATTTCTTTTGTAATATTTTTTTGCTATCATTTTATTTTGAACAATAAAACTCGTACCAAACCTTATAATATGGCTCACGTTATTGTTTTTCTGCGAAGTACAAGAGGCCTCGCGAACATGATGTCGCCGAAGTTCACATAATAAGGTCTAGCGCCACTACTGTCTTTAATTATCAAAATTGAATTATCAGTTCGTGACTTGACCACGACTATGTGACCACCTCCTGGCGCCAAAGCTGGATCCGCCCTTGCCCACAACCTTTTTTGAGGGCTGGATCCGCGCCTGCATAGGCCACTATAGATAGTGATAAAAGCAAAATCGGAAGGTGAAATTTCGGTGGAGACTTAGCTACACTAATGAAGTTCCTAAGTCGATTTTAAATTCTTTGCCTAAGAAAACATGCTGCATAATTTTTACAAAATAAGTCCAAAAAAAATTCATACCGTATCATGAAATAAGGTAGGTATCCACAAAAAAAATCTAATCCTCAAGTATTTAAGTGAGTGTGGTAAGCTAAATCTTGATATGAGTAATTAAAAAAAAGTACTTTTCGACAGTAACTAGTTATACAGGTGAGGTTTTTCAGTGGGTGTGGTATGACGCACGAGTATGCACGCCCACTTGAAAAACTCACTTTGTATACGGTTCAGGCCGACTTTAGTTAGGCGTTGATTTATTTAAATGCTGTGATGTGTATTATCATCAGGTAACCCCGCACACTCCGCTGACGGTGCTGCGTCAGCCGCGCCAGGGGGAGATGGTGGTGTCCATGTCCGGCTCGCCAGTCATGGTGCCCAGCTACCACACGTGAGTACTACTTTACAGTCGAGAAAGTTGCTCATTTCTGCACTTACCAAACTTGCAACACTATTTTTTCAATTACTAAAAACCGGGGAGTTCTTAGTGAATCAGCAATTTATTTATTCAACACAATTGAACGGGCAAAGGGTCCAAAGAATCACAATGATGATGACTTCCGTCAGGCCTCGACTGACGCTCTTCGACCAGAGATGCGTTGCGTGGAATGTGTTTTTTCATCCCACCATCTCAGAAAGTGTATTTTTGCTCTTCAATATCTGAGCGCAAAAGCCGTTTTTACTCTCTAGGTAAACTAAAATTGAATTTAGAACGTCGTGTGCACTACGTTTGTGAATTCAAAACATCATTAAACCTATTTACTTCTACCTCCATGGTGCCGAATTCATCATACATTTTGTTTTAATTTGTTAAAAACTCACTCTGAACCTTATTATTGTCCTACTTAGGTAAGTACTTTTTTAATTTGCTTTGCGCACGCTATTTTGTCACGTTTGGATAAGAACAAGTAACTTGAAAGCAAGTGAAAAACCTAAAATGACTGATTCTAGCGACAAGGGAATTATCGATTAATAAAATTAAATCAATTGAGCAATTGAATTTCAATTCTGACAATTTTTAATTATGTCAATTTTTAATTTATAACTTTAGCAATATTTATGACATTTCTTACCTGGAAATTATTTTGTTTTTATTTTTGTTTTCGCTTCACATTTGGTGCTGTTGACTTATTGTAGGTACACGTAATGTACTAACGATGGTTCTGGCTGACAATGTCTAGTCTCCTAAAATGTCCAATATGCCAAAGAGTCCAGTGTCCTATTACGTCTAGTCTCACAATGTCCAGTGTCTTATAATGACAAGTGTCCAAACATGTCCAGTGTCTTATAATGACAAGTGTCCAAACATGTCCAGTGTCTTATTACGTCCAGTCCCATAATGTCTAGTATATCAGAATTACTAATGTCCAGCGTGTCACATAATGTAAAATCAGAAAACTCGGAAGCTTCGATTCTATGCTCTGGTAAATTTATGTAAAACAATCGATCTAGAATAAAGAAATTTTTATACCATAGGGATATTCTACACGCTCGATATTTATCGTACTTATCAAAAAAACAAAAATATTATCATTATCATACACGGATGACTACTCTACCTTCCGATGTGTATGGATGGTAGGGAGAAAGAAACAATCGTAACTCAGCTTTATATTTTTGGTCACCCATCCAAAAATTAGGCATTACGAATCTAGTTTAACTTTAGTTTTTCAGACCGTGATTGTTATCCTTATACGTCATGGACGTCCTCAAAAAAAAGCTAAAATAATTTTTGTTTAAAAAAATTAATATTTTTAAAAATTAAAATTAAAAAAATATAATGTTTAAGTAAAAAGATAGAAAAAATACATAAAAAAAATAAAAAGAAAACAAAAAAAAACTTTGATCAGTCTGAGGATTTGAACCCTGGGTTAAAAACCCAATTCGTCTCCCTATAGACTTTCTATAGGTTTCACCACTCGGCCAGATGATACATGTTTGACAGTTGGAAATTACTATTGTTATTCCGCAGCTGAATCAACCATAACAAAAATTGTAAAAAAATTGAAGAAAACGATGTTTCCTGCAAACGATACATATCTAAATCGTTTTTTATCCCCAATAATCCCTACATACTGATTTTTAGCGAAATTCTACAAGCGGTTTTCGAGAACGTTCTGGCAAATATAGTCACATAAATACAAATTTTGCTCGTTTAATAGTTGTAAGATAATTCATAGAATCTCCTTACAAGTCATAAAAAATACCAGGTATAAATACTTTTTCCTGGTTCTGACGTAGAGGAATAATGTGACATCAATAATGACAAATTCACGGCCGATTTTCTTCCTTTAAAAAATAATAGCATTAAGGTTAGCTTGTCTATGGATGCTTTTATAGGAAATGGTAGCTTCCCCTCCTCCCGCGGATGATGAGGTTTCTAGTCTAAGGATTGTCTTTGGTTTTTAACCTAGGTTACGCTTTTGTTGATTGTCATTTGTGTCAAGTATTGTCAGGTTGGTTTTTATTTCATTGTGTCAACAATTATATTTTTTTCAGAAAATATAAATGCTTAAAAGAAAATAAACTTACCTACCCATCAGAAAATGCGGTAAGATTGTTTGGAAACATAATTGTAGAAGACAATCAAGTTTTAGAAAATAGCCCACATCAACAGGGTTTAATAAAAGAGTTGAAACATCAAATTCAGTCCAAGCATTCATCAGCATTCATATGCAAAAGTGTAGTTGCGAAAAGCTGTTTTGATTTAACTCTGCGATTAACTGTGTTCAATTGGTGCAACATTATAAACAAAAATCTCAAGGTACGGATGTTTGTAGATTGGAAAAGACGATTTTGCCCTGTATGCAGCGTAAAGCATTTACTAAATATTAAACAAAATTAAGAAATAAAAGGCATACTAAGTGAAAATTGTTTAATTTATACCCAATTTATATTTCCAAAGAAAACAAGCAGAATTTAGGTAGGTACCTATAATATACGTGGATTTATAACGGTAAGCGTTTTAAATCCACAAATAAATAACAAAGGTTTAACATAAAACCTTTTTGTATTTATTTGTGGATTTATAACGTTAACATCGTTGCCGCATTATGAAAAAACAATTAAAAAAAAAAAGCTATCAAAATCTTTATATGCGGAAATCTCTATGGATCATAAGGCGAGTTTTTTGCTACGGAAGTTACCCGTCTGAACCTGTTCCCTATCTAGTTTGTGGACAAATTACTCATTCTGCATGTCATTGTTTAGCTGGCGTATTTTTAAGCATTAAATATATAATAAATAACCATGTCGAACGATAGTGATTTTTCCATTATAAATAATCAAAAGGGTAGTGACACACTTTTACGTTCCGGGTATAGACTAAATCTCAGTTTAAGAAATAAAAATGGTACTTCCATATGGCGGTGTGTTAACAGAAAAGACTGCTCAGCAACGCTTACTTTGGACCGTGAAAGAAAATTTGTGAGGCGAGAAAATATTCATACTTGCCGCCGTGATGTTATCAAAAACGACACATATTTAGCAATGCAGAATTTTATTGTAAGCAAAAAGTGTGCGATGACTTGACTTCCATACAATATATATTTGAGGATTGTTTAAAAGATTTGAAAGAAAAAGGTAAAAAGTATAACATCAATTTGCCTTCATTTCGGTCCAAAAGAAGCACGTTATACAGAGCGAGAAAACAATTTTTGGATGTGAACAAACTCTACTTCAAAAATTTAGAAGAAGTAAATATACCTGAATCTTTTGCGAAAGATTTTCTTGTTATGGAAGATGGCCGAGAAGAAAAAATATTGATTTTCGCATCTACGGTTGCCAGAAAATTTATTAAGTCCAGTAAAAGTAATCTATATTTTGCCGATAGTACATTTAGATCTGTGCCGAAACCATTTTACCAACTGTTTTCACTCCATCTTGATTTGAATTCTACTAGTAAATCAACTAACGTATATCCTGTTATATTTGGCCTATTACCTAATAAGACAGAAATTACATATACCCGTTTTTTTCAACTAGTCAAAAACAAATTACAGTGCAATATAGAAGAATTCAAATGCGACTATGAAGTTGCAATCATGAACGCCGTAAGAAAGGTTTATCCAAATGCTAAAATTAGTGGATGTTTTCAACATTATAACAAAGCTATCTGGAAGAAAAGTAAAGAGTACCGTTTAAACCGTAGTAGAAGTGGAAGGAATTTTACACGAATGTGTGGACTACTGCCACTCCTTCCACCTAATTGTATCAGAGACGCCTGGCTTTCACTTCTTGAAATAGCACCAACAAATGCTTCTATGGATAACTTCAAGTGTTATTTCGATCGTCAATGGTACCCAATCTCACCCAATATTATGAGTGGTACTCGCCACAGACACCGGACTACAAATGCACTAGAAGGCTGGCACCGCAGATTAAATAGCAAAATGCCAAAAACGCCAAACATATTTCTGTTTATCCACGCGTTGCTGAAAGAATCCAAATATTATGACCACAAGCTGAAATATACATTATTTCACAAAAATCAAAAAAATAGGAGGCCATATGATATATATTTCGACCGACAATGGCGAAAATACTTAAAATTGATTAGTGAAAATAAAATAACGACCATATTTTTTCTTAAAAAAATGATATATTTGCGACTTTTATCTTCTTAAGACGAAAGGATTAAGAAGATAAAAGTCGTTTATTTCTTCTAAATGAGCCCAAATAACGCAAATAAGGCTACCACAGTACCTTAAGAATAACGTCTTTTATTTATTGAATAACTTTACACAACTGTAAAAAGCATTTAAACAGTTTGAAAACGTGTTTTTGCCGAAAGTGGCCACTTCTGTTTTGTGCAGATTTTACGCATTACAATGCGTCTAAATATGCGTAAAATCTGTACAAGTACAGTTGTGTAAAGTTATTCAAGAAATAAAAGACGTTATTCATAAGGTACTGTGGTTGCCTTATTTGGGCTCATTTAGAAGAAATAAAATAAATTCGATTGGCGGCGCTAGTTACGCTGTCTATTCGTCTTAATGTAATGAAATATAATAATAATTTTTCATTACTCATACTCTGAAAGTAGGTCATTACTGACCTGAGAAGCGGGCTGAAAGTAATACTTTTCATCCCTAGGGAGAATCACTTTCAACTGACAGCTGTCAAATGATTAAGAAAAAAACTATAGTTCTTTTTCACATATCTATTGAACCATGTTCCAACTTTCTATACAGCCACGATGTAAAATTGAAATAACTTAAAGTTAAGTATTGATTAGAGAATATATATTTTCTAAATAACTTTATTATAATTCAGTTGCAACAATTTCTTTAAAATAACTTAGCTTTGAGCAAAATATTTACCATTTTTCCAATGATGAAAATAAAAAATAATGGCTGAATAGTGGGCCCGCCACAGAAAAAAAAACAAACAAAATAGGCGGGATAGCGCCAATTCGATCTTCATTTATTTTTCTATCTTTTTCTTTGGCTAATTCATGTTTTTATTTTTACTTTCCTTGTATTCGTAATGAAAAGCACAGTGTTTACCTCGGGTGAAAGACTTATTTAGTCCTTCGAACTATTGGCGCCCTCACTTCGTTCCGGGCGCCAAACCCCGTCTCGGGACTAAATAAGTTACTTTCACCCCTGGGGTAACAATGTACTATAGTTTTCTTAAACCTATTATTAATAAAATGTCCAATGAGAAACCACTACTTACAAAAGGATCGTGAGCAAAATACACCCAGCTCCGTCAGCCAATTGATAAGTGTGACTCGATACTCGAAAGAGCTACCAAAACTGAACATTTCTTGTTATGACACCTTTAAAAAATCTTCCGGAGGTGAAGAGATAAAACCGTTAAAAAACTCGTAAACCATAGAAAAAGTAGGCTAATTACTACACAGCTGTCACTAGTAGACCCTTAGCGTCACTATTAGACCCTTAGCGTCACTAGTAGACCCTTAGCGTCACTAGTAGACCCTTAGCGTCACTAGTAGGCCCTTAGCGTCACTAGTAGACCCTTAGCGTCACTAGTAGACCCTTAGCGTCACTAGTAGACCCTTAGCGTCACTAGTAGACCCTTAGCGTCACTAGTAGACACTGTTAGCTCACTTGGGGCTAGATGGCGCTGTGTGGAATAATGTCCAGGGATATCTATTTGTTTCTGACCTGCAGTATCCGTATGGTCTGGTCCAGTACAGACTTGGTGTCGGTGAGGTAGTCGGTGTTGGGCAGCGGCAGGCGCGTGAGGTGCGCCTGGAGTAGCAGGAACGCCTTCACGTTGGACGAGTCCAGAGATAGGGGGTCCACTGGGAGACGGCATTCGCCGGCCAGTTCGCTGGTGTGTTTCCGGAGGTGAAGAGATAAAACCGTTATAAAACTCGTAAACCATAGAAAAAGTAGGCTAATTAGGTCAGTATTTAATAACAGTGCCACTTTTCAAACTAAGTTAGAAGAAGTGGATGGAAGTAGGTGCGCCGTCCATATATATATATCTTTGCCCACCACCCTTTGTAAGTAGTAATTAGAACTAATTTAATTTAAGAGAGGTGTTGTTTTTATTTTATTAAAATTAATATGTACTAGAAAGTTTTGTTTTAATTTACTATAACACTTGTCGGCCTGCCCCGGCGTGCGTCGCACGAGTGGAACCTCATTTTATTTTTCATAAAATCACTGTCCTCTTAAGAACACAAGAAAAAATCTTCCAATTTGGTGCGCAGTAATTCGGAGATTATGCGCTTACATATTAGTCCATGGCGTACATACATTTCCACTATAAAGTTTTGTTTAATATAGATTTAAGTAGGGATTTGAAAAGACCCCATAAATACATAGACATTTTAGACGTTTTGATACTAGACGTTTTAGAACACTGGACATTGTGATACTAGACGTTTTAGAACACTGGACATTGTGAGACTAGACGTTTTAGAACACTGGACATTGTGAGACTAGACGTAATAGGACACTGGACTCTTTGGCATATTGGACATTTTAGGAGACTAGACATTGTCAGCCAGAACGCTAACGATTAGGTATAGACATTTGTTTTTAATTATTATTATTTTTTGACTATAGTTTTTCAATCTTAGATCCAAATTATCTCGCTGCACACTGTTCGCTGTAAGCCTGTAAGTTCTGGTTTCTAGGACCTATCGGAAACGCCACCGGTCCACGCGGGAGCGTTCCGTGACTGTCTGCGCCGCGGCTGCATGCCTGCACTCTGGTGCTCTCAAGGTCGCACGACGTGACGTCGCTACGCTTACTTCGCTGTTAGAACGCACACAAACACAGCACACTTCACAGCTCCAACGTATTTATGTATTATATTATTTGTCCTATCATATTTCCTCTGCCTGTAGGTTGTCTGGAAGAGATTGCTTCTAGCAATAAGACCGCCTAAATTGTACATTTATGAGAACATGTATTCCTTACAAATGTGTTATTTTGTGTGCAATAAAGTGTTTATCTATCTATATTACACAATTTTACACTAGGTACACATTACTTTTAAAACATATGTGTATTTGTATTTTTATATTTAAATGTAATTTATAACTTTAACGCATAGCTGATTAATTTAAAAGCCGCTGCGAAGGTCCGTGTTTTCACTCAGCTGGGCCCACGGAAAACCAGCGCCTGAGCCTTTCAGGTCCAGGCATTAGCTGAGTGTGGTCCATTTGATTTTGGACATCGCGACACTGCTGTCTGGAGGAAAAATTTTTTTTTTTTTTTGTTGATTTGTTTGTTAGTGTTTAATTTTTGTGTAACAATTTAGTTTTGTTTGTTTTTATCTTTTTTTGTGATGTAGTTGCGATGTCCAGATGAAATAAACGTTTTTTCTTTCTTTCTTTCTTTCTTTCAAATCGCCCAAACATCACTAGTGGGAACGAGCTCTAATGCGATTTTTTTTTCTTGCGTTTAGTAATTTCCTCGCTGAGGTGGGATGAAAAGTTACGTGTTGCACTCGAGTGCAAAGATTCTTCACCTTGTGCTCTTTTGATTCCCTCGTTGACGCTCAAGATTCTAACTTGAATCCTTCGTTAGCTCGGTCGTCAAAATTGAGCAGGCGGTTAAAAAGCAACTTTGCACTCTTTTATTTAACAAAATAACTATTAAAAATCAATAGAATCGCTTCATTGAGCGAAGCTAGGTAAATGAAGAGAATCTATTGGTTCTGTAAAACGCATTCCTCGCAACGCATCTCTGGTGGAAACGCAGCCTAAACTACCACCTCATAAACAATGTGTACAGTCTGCATCAAAATGAATAATAATAGCCACCAGAAAATTTGCCAGCATCTATATCGTTTCTTTGACAATGTCAACAAACTTAGTATGACATAGTCTAAACTAACCAATATAAAACCCTTCCAGAATGCAACACGACGAGAAAGCCAATTGCAACATCATGCTACAAGACGGCACCATGCTGTCCCTCCAGCCGAAGCAGCTGAGACAGTCGCAGGCCTACATCCCCTTCTCGCTCATGGACGCCAATGTGCTGCATCAGCTCAAGACCCTTAAGGATAACCTGGATAAGGTTGTCAAACTCGGGGAGAAGGCTATGAAGTGAAGTGAAGTGACTGGATATGTCCCTGTGTACTGAGACTGTACTCCTAGAGTTATGGTGCAGTGTTTTAAATCCAAACCAATATCCATATATTTTGTGGATTATCATGCTTGTTTCAACCACACATCTCTGGTGGTAAACGGACATAAGTCCCTCTCTGTTCCACTGTAGGAGGTTTAGGCAGGGATAGTGTACATATGAGTAAGATGTAAGAGGGAACGAGTAGGATAATGTGAAGAGAAAACAGAGTTCAAAACACTTATATCCAATGATTTTGTCTCTCGGCCTTAGTGCTTGTTTTTCTTAACGTATTTTCCCGCCGGTAAGACATTGATAATATAATGCGGCGTCATGCAACCTCTTTGTAAGAAATACGCTACTCTTGAGTACTATTCACACCTAACCGCGTGGGTGTAGCGCAATAAAGTTGGTGAAGAAAAGTGAAGCATCAATGCTTGTCCACTGCTGGACTGCAGACAACGCCAAAAAATGAATCATGGAAATAATAGTATACACCCGTTAGTGCTAAGATTGCATATCAGGCTGCAGCCATAGAGTTTGTCCGTTTTTAACTAATCATAAAAAAAAAAAAAAAAAAAAATAAGGCAAAGATGCTCAAACTTTTCTCCAGCGATTGCCTAATCGTGCTTAATACATATTTAATTAATTAAGAAATATTATTATCTTTGTATTTCTACTTGAATGATGAAACAAATGTTCAGTGTGATTGTATGTTCTGTTTGTTTACAATTTTTGATGTTATGGCTGACTTGTGTATAATAATGTGTGCCTTGTTTCGTATTTGTAATGTTTGTAATTTAGTATTAAACTTTTGACTATAAAAAATATGTTTTATTATAAATTTGCCAAGGAATTAAACGCATTTTTGAACCTTAAATTTTAATATCATACAATTCATAATTTAGATTTTCACACATAATATCGATTGCAATGATTAGTTTATTATTGCACAATATCAACGTTTTTAATTTTTATTAGCTTAAAAAACAGTCTTCTAAAATATAAAATAGTTGCTAAGATAGAACAGATGTTATTGATATGATGATGAGGAATATGATATTATTATAAAAAAAAAGTAGGTAAGTTACTTGTGCTAAAAAAGTGGCACCCGAAATCAGGACTTCAACCACCTGAGCAAAGCATTGACAGTTTGAGACAACACTGCGCACCATGTATCTGTCTCGTTTACGCTCTAGTTAATAATCATACTATCTATCTTGTACAGACGGTCAAATTTTAGGTACATACGTACGCCAGAGGACAATTTTTGACTTCGCGTCAGTACTGACAACGTATCTACGTCTTTTATAATGTAATATCATTTGATGTTGCATGGTAGACATGACATGACATACAGCAACAAAACTTCACACACTCCATCTACGTAAACTGGACTTGGACAGTAAGAGCTCATTCACATTAGTTTGCAAACAGCGCGGCTGCAGCGGCTGCCTTCACATTACCATTTCTGGCCATTCATTATTGTTTGCTCCTTGGCCATAAATAGATAATCCTGTGGCGGCAGAACGCATTGGGCTTTACGTCCCACATAATTACATGCGTGGTGTTGGCCGCCGATGGCATCAGCTAAGCATACTAGCAAGTAGCAACTATCCATTTGCTTAATGACTTGGGAAAAGTCCACGATGCCGACGTATTCGCTGATTCTCTGCAGCTCATTGTAGCGAAAGTCGACACTATTCATCGCATAAGAATTTAGAAAATAAAGAAGAGCGCGATTTGCTCAGCTTACGCTGTGCCGCGCTGCTTTTTTAGTATGGAACCTGTGAACCGCGCGGCAGCCGCGCTGTTTGCGACCTAATGTGAATGAGCTCTAATAGTGGTATCCAATCCAGGTTCATAGCCAAAACTTGTTCTGGAGAGCTAGGTTCTCTAGCTTTGGTTGACTAAGACGGCCACAGGTCAAGCATAACACTGACAGTTGGTACCACTCATATCTATTAATTGCGAAAGTGCAAGATTGACCAAAAGGGTTTGAAAATGTGACAACTATACTTATGTTTCACCATTTCATTCTGAAGACATCACAGGTAATTTCTAATTATCATTTAATTAAGTCTTTACTGTTGTTGTTATATTATTATGTGCTGCTTGTTTTTTTTTCTGGTTAGCTCTCCGGCTGTATATTTTTACTGTAGCAAGCGAAGCGCAATTCTAAGTCCATAGTATCTAAACTTGAATACCAATGCAGCAAAGGTTATTTCCCAACTGCTACGTTACGCTTGATGTGTGGCCTGTAGGTACCTATTGACTAGTATTCAACCTCTTCCTTGTAAAGGTGTCTAGGTTAGTATCCGTGCTTGCCGAGTGTCTGTTCGACTTCCTTCACGTATTTCTCAGAGACCTTTTGCTGTCTCATTGCCGTGACCTGCAAAATAAAGCAATATTTAGAGAGGACACTTAAATTAGGGAATCACTCCTTGATAAAGTTTTGCCAATGAGCTACTGCATGGAGTTCTTCAAGAGGGGATTAAATGGTTTAAAAGCGCGTGTACAACGCGCGATTTAAAAGGCGGTTTTACACGCGCTAGGAATGCTCCTATGTGTTTTAAGTCTGCGGTAACAGCTTATAGTTCGTTCGCGTTAAGAATGCAGTTATCTTAAAATTTAATTTTGTTGCACACAAAAAAACTCAGATCCATAACCTTTGCGTTCGCTTGGATATCTCCACTTCGCCCCGAGCGGTCGTGTATTCTTATACACGACGAATACCCCCAATGTGGGTGAATGCCCCCCGAATTAGTGACACCCTGGTCACTAATGACCTTATATTTGACGACCGATTTGGTGTAGTTGTTGAGACGTCGGCTACTTCACCAAAGGTCGCGGTTCGATCCCCGCACAGTACAAACATTTGTGTGCATAAATAAACATGTCTGTTTGTATTGGTTGGGTGTTTCCTATGTATATTAAGTATGTATTTACAAAATGAAAAGTATGTTTATGTACCCGTTGTCTAGTATCCCATAAAAACGGGCTTTAATAAGTTCACTTGGGGCTAGATGGCGGTGTGTGGCAAAATGTCCAGGGATGTATTCAAGGTCAAGTGTAGAGCCGTACGTACCTTCTGCTTGATGACCTTCCGCTCGTACTTGTCCTGCTGCTCCTGCTCCATGCGCAGCGCCACGCCCTCGTTGTGAATCTTCTCGCGCAGTTCAGCCCTGATGAAGTGAGGATTTAGTTGGCTTGATAAAGGACTGGTTTACGAGTATTGCCACTGTTGACGACCGATTTGGCGTAATTGTTGAGAAGTCGGCTACTATACCATAGGTCGCGGGTTCGATCCCCGCACAGTACAAACTTTAGTGTGCATAACATGTCTGTTTGTATTAGGTATTATCAAAAGAAAAGTAGCTCATCTTGGGGCTAGATGGCGCTGTGTGGAAAAAACACCACAGATTTGTCCAGCAGACAGCTACAATGGCTATTTAATACTTAGTATACGATTCAAACTTAATGGCGGCTGTGAACATCGAGCGAGTCGATGCGCAGAACGTCAGAACAACAATCGCAGAGCACAAAATAAGGGTGAGGTCAGTCTTGCGCACAGGGCGCTCGCATCTATCTTCCGAGCCGCCATTAAGTTTTAATCTCATTAAACCTCCATAATATGGATTTGGATTATGCCTCACCTGGCGCGTTCTTTGTCATTGATTTGTTTCATAATCTCCTGACGATGCTTCTCAACGCGAGCCTTACGTTTCTCGTCCAACTAAAAACATAATTTATATAAATAAAACGAAAATACGATGCAAGGCGAGCTCACTCGTGACGTGACTAAGCTCATATAAGTACTGTCTCATTAATTAGGTCCTTCAGCATATTGTGGCCCGGTGCGGTGTTGGAAAGTGGACATTAGATAAAAGATAAGATAAACGGCCTATGTACGTCCGACTGCTGGGCACAGGCCTCGCCTCAACTATGAGGTGGAACGAGCCAGACTCCAACACGCGGGCTCAGTGTGGATTGCTGGAGGAGTGCAAGGTTAGTGAGCAACCTCAATGTCTGATGTTATCAAGCCGCCCTAAGGCCTCTGACTAGGCTTAACGACTGACATCTAGCAACGTCAACGGGACCAGCTGCTTAACGTGCCTTCCAAATCACGGAGATGCCCGAAATACACATCACTAAATTTTGGTCAGGGTGATCACCCATCCCATTTCCGACCCGACGTGTGTTGCTTTACACATTGCATTGCGATCGCCGCCGATCACTGTCGCAACTTCGCCACGGGCACCTCAAGTTAGACATTACTTTAGCGAAATTATAGAAGTGAAGAGACCTGATGCGTGAAAAAGTGCTAAAGGACACTTAAGGCCCGGCGCCCACTATCAGCATCGGCACGACTGAGGATTTTAGGTGGCAAATAGCAATATACTATAACATAATGGCAATAGAGTAGAAGTTTCCGTGATATGTGCTCGTAATAACAAAAATGCCGCTTCAGTATGCTTGAGGCTGCTGTATCGGCAGCCTTGAGCATGCTACAGGATGCTTCGGCATCCTTCGGTACGCCGCCGGCGCCGTGGCAACCTGCGGTTCGGCATCCTTAAGGACCCCTCGGCATCCTTAGGCATAATTGCTGATAGTGTGCGCTTGCATGTAGGATGCCGAAGGATCCTTTTCCTTGCCGATGTCGATAATGGGCGCCGGGCCTAAGGCGTCAAGGACTTCAACCAGCTCCTCAATGGACCGGCTTACTGAGTAGAAATGGACCTCACATCTTATCCCCTTATATCTTATCTTACCGCCTTCTCCTTAGCAATGAACTCCTCGTTCTGTCTCGCAGCGTTGTTGAAGCTCTGCTCATCCTTGGCGATCTCTCGCGCGATGAGTCGGTGGATGTCGTGGATCTGGAATACGATGATTCAACAATCATTAAAAAAAACAAACAAAGAACAGGCTTCAAACGTCCTATTAGACTCAGGCCTCACCTAAACACAGTAAACAGAGAACAGTAAAATATCTACATACGAACATGCCGCTCTCGATTTGAATGTGTGCGCGCGCCGTGTCGGTAATGATTTCACGCACACGCTAGCATAAAAAAGGGGGGGTTAAGGTGGCGGCAGTACGGACGGACTGTGCCGCGTGTCTGTTAGCACGCTAGGCTGATAACTCGGCGGGCGGCCTTAGATAACCTACTGTTATGTTACACTGTGCCTGTTAAACTGTGCCTCAACTTTCAGGTGACGCGAGCCCTACTCCATGCCGCGAGCTCAGTCAATGTAGTGGGAGTGTGTAAGGATCGTGTTATAGCTTGCTGTCAGGTATTATCAAGCCGCCCGAGGTCTGCGACTAGGCTTGACAAAAACAAACAAACAAACAGCAGCCTTCATACGGCCTTCAACTGAACACAGGCCTCATCTCACTCACCTCAACTATGAGGTGACTTGAGCCATACCCACACACGAGCTCTGCGGTTTGTTGGATTCATTGGTTGGATTGCATTAGTGTAAGGTTAGTGATAAATCTTGCTGTCAGATGTTATCAAGCAACATCAGCCGGGAGCTGCTTAACGTGCCCCCCGAAGCATGGAGATGGTCAAAAATACATCGCTCGGTCCGAGTGGATCCTACCGAATTCCCGACTGGGTGACCCATGGGCACTCCAGCATTGTTGATGATTGTGATGACCCAATAAGCAATGTTAGTCATCTGATAACATTAGCGTGAAAAAACGAAATCGTTCGTTTAAATATCTGTAAATATGTATAAGTAATTGCTTTTTTGTACATTAAAATACATCTTACCATAAGTTCTAAAGGCACTTACCTGCTGCACCCTCGCCTCGTGCAGCTGTTTCATCTCCTTGTTCCGTCGGATAGCGTTGTCTCTCTCTTTGCGCCGGTACTCCCGCTCCACATCCTCTTGGATCTTCAGGTTGCGAATCCTCTCCAATTCTTCTTTCAACTCTTGTTCAGCCTAAAACATTTGATAACTTCAACTGGCCTTGTTTAGGAAAACGCTGATGTGGCCACTGCCATAGTTAACTTTTTTAATGAAAAGAAGACCTAATTTTACACTATAAGCAAAGGCAATATAGCTGATTTTGGTGCATCTTTTCTTCGCTGTTGCACAGACTAAAAAGCAATGCCTATTGTCTTTTGTTATTTAGTACTTAGCATCTCTTTAAGTAAGTATAGGTAGGTATTCATTGTTGGGTTGGAACCTAGCATCCTGATGCAAAGAGGCTTTCTAGGGAATAGGGTAGATGACTATGAGTGATTTTGCATGTTTTTTTATGTTCCCCAAAAATAATAATTGATTTCAAATGTTATTGTAAAACCACAATCGAAATTCGTTTCAAAATGAGGCTACAATAGGCCTGCAAACTTGGGTGGGCAAGTCCATTTCATATGTGTTAAATTTTTGTAAAACAATATCAGTTTTTGTAACCCAAACTATTATGAAGGAATTATGTTAGGAGACCATTATCATAAACGCAATATTTAATATAGCTGTCGAACAAAGTTATTACGCGCTCCTTACAAAAACAGCGAGAGTGACGTCACTATCGCTGTCACTTTTGTATGGAGCGTTTTTGGGCAAGTCCAAAAATGTGCATTTCAAATTGTGATATCTCTGGTGGTATTGATCCAGATGAAGTGATTCTTTGAGGATTGTTTACATAAATGTAAGGTCTTTCGATAATAAACAAAAAAGAATTACAGTCATCATGCCTATTAGTTCCATTCTTGATCTTATTTTATTTCTGTGTGCTAAGAACCACTTAGCACCGAGCACTACTCAAGATAGGGAACCCAGAAAAAACGTTATTTCTTGGGCTGAGGCGGGACTCACGCCGCCCGTAATTAGTAACTGATTATTGCGGAAGACGCTGGTTCGAGTCCCGTCTGAGCCCAAGACCGAAGGTTTTTTTTTCATATCTTTAGTGAGAAGATGATGCATTGTCCCTACTGCTAAATAAAAATAACGTACACTAAGTCATTAGTTTAGCAATGCCCTTCTCACCTTCTGAGCCTTGGCGATGTGGTCGATGCCCTTCTGCTTGGCGGCCTTGACGGCCTCCGCTTCTGCCTTGGACTTGGCCTCGCGTTCTTGCTTCTTCTTCAGGAAGTTGGAGATCCTCAGATCCATGATCCGCTCTTCCTCGTTCTGCAGTTGCTTGTAATAGAGCAGCTCGGCGTTCCCTGAAGGAGTGAGGGAAAATCGTAAGTCAAGGATGAGTTTTAAAGGCGTTTCCGAGGTTCAGAAGGCACATTACCACGTGTGACGACGAAGGCACTTGACGAATTTCATGTCCAGAAGTGGGCAGTACCAACATTTCTGTTTATGAACATGTCTTCTACTGGTCTGGGTGTTTCTTATGTTTATGTGGGTATTTACAAAAAAAAGTATTTAATTAAGTTCATCCGTTGTCTAGCATACCATAGCGTAAGAATTTAGCTTCTTAGTTTGGGTCTAGATGGCGTTGTGTGGAATAATTTCATAAGCATTACATTAAGCAGTTACTTTGGTCTCGTCTCGGCTGACGTCTCTCGATTGCAAGAATATATACGGTTTTGGCTTGCATCTTTACTGGAGTTTGAATTATCTATGAGCATCGTTTCAGAATACGGGCCTAAAAGTGTGAGAACATTGCGTGTAGGTACCTTGATCAAGAATCTCCTTCAGTTTGGCGCAGCGATGGTGCTTCTCCTTCAGTTTCTGCGCCTCGTCAATTTGCATCGCTATGTTGGCCTGGTTCACCCGGATGCTCTCCTCCTCGATGCGCTCCGCTTCCATGATCTGGTGGAATTTGACATATTTCCACATGCATTACAGATTCAAAATCATCGACAGAGCTCTCAGAATTAGTAGGCTGAAGTGGCAGTGGTCTCATGGACCAACTCTTTTACCAGTAGAATTGATGATTATCTATGTAAGGGAAAAGCACTTGCGGCAAAAAGTTGTCATGAAGCCTTTTTAGGGAAAGCTTCGCTGCTAAAGAGCCGAGGTCGATACCGTTGGGTTTTAGTCAGCAGGAGTCCGACATACGTTGTATGTGTGTTCATAGCGGCGTCCGCAAAAACAGAATGCTCGGTGGTCCTAACAGCATACTGAGGGTTTTAAGCACTAGGTAGGACAGTTCTCTGATAAAGCACTGGATTTTCACCACTATAAACCCTAACGCAGAGCGTATTTATTTCGAAAATATTCTACTGCTCTATTAATGTACCAACCAATAATTTAAATTACTAACATAGTTGTTAGGCCTTTGTTGCTAACTAATGGATTATGTGATCTGAATAAATAAAGTTATTGTTATTTTCATTATTAGCAGCGGTCTCCTTCGTCTCGAAAATTTCTGATTCTTTAGTTTCAGAGATCATCTTTTGAAATATCTACTTGAATCAAAGGGAATTTTTACGCCTATGTAGAGTATGAGGTTTACCTTGGCAGTCTCGTGAGCGCTGATCTGCTCCTTGAGGGCGGCGAGGTTCTGCAGCCGGAGCTGATGGCGCCTCTCCTCGTCCTCTTCGGCGCGATGCACCGCCGCTTGACGGTTTTCTTCCATTATCTGGTCTAAGCTGCAGCAGAAGTGAAGATAAAGGTACCATTATCCATGATATTACCATTTTGAGAAAGCTCCATCAACCAAAACAACAATTATTTTCGTCATAACAACGCCCTTGGGCGAGGTCTGTGCCAACTTCTGGGGCGCTCTTGGGCACGTTAGTTTGAATATTACGGTTGAGACTCCTAACCGTAGGGTGAGCGCTCAAGATGAGAGGCTTCTCCCACTCACCCTACGTTCCGATAACAGCTAAATAAAAAAAAAAACAGCAATTACTGACAGTTATTAGGAACTTGCGTGATCTGGGTTCGTAGTGCGATCCTGTAGCAATGGCCACTCTAGCGTAAGCCAGTGATGAACCTAGGTCTCAGCTACAACAGCGCATTAAATACCAGCTATAGACAGCTCTGTTCCTGACGTCTGTTCTTTTGGGTGCAAGTACTGTACCGTCGTTGTTCTTCGTCCAGTTCCTTCCTAATGAGCTCCTTCTCGGCGATCTGCGCGTCGCGGATGGCGTGGCACTTCGATGCGAGAATGATGCGGTTGCACAGCCGTGGGCCCTGCATGTTGTCAGCGCGCAGCACTGGAATAAATGATTACAGAAGTAATATTTTCTCCATGGAACAGTCCAATTGGAGTAGAACCCAAGATGGGTTATTTTAAGCATGCTGAAAGTGCCCATGGCTCAGTGGCGATAGCGCATTGGAAACGAAGGGTTCGATGACTGACAGAAACCGGCCAGAAACAGCATTAACTAAGTACCTACACAAAAATTTAAGTAACCTAAATTAGGCTCAAACGGATGTATCTTATGTAATCAGATCTATCTGGCTTCCTGGCGCAAAACGTACTTTCCACATGATGCATATTTCTCAACGCAACTTTTTTCTACAGGAATTATTGTAAGGAAGGTGCAGACCTATGTTTGTTTTGGAAGGAGTGCATCTTGCAAAAGGCAACTATAGCTAAAAGGCTCTAAAATGGCTAAATATTGAGACTCATGCTTAATTTAATGAAGGCTTACTCTCAGCCCTGCTCAAAGTATGCGCTGCCTGGTCGGGCCCCTCCAGCTCAGGGTCTGCAGTGCCAGTGGCGGTCTCCGCTCCTGGCTGTGGCAGCAGCTTCTCCTTGAGGCTCTGTTTGCGAGCTTCGGAATCCTTGGCAGCTTTCTGGATAGCCGCTTCTTGTGCGTGCATGGCTTGGAGCTGCTCTTCTTGCGATACTATCTGCGTAACAAGGATCAATGTAATTATGTTCTTCTTCTTCTTCTCTATTAGGGATATCGTGAGATGTGATGCTGAACCGGAATAGCTTGCTCTGGTGTAAATGTCAAACTGCGTGTGCTGAGTGACGCAGAAAACTTTAGAGTCTACGTAGACACACTAAAATGCTTCCAATACATCAGTATGTTGGTCAGGACCTATGAATGGAAAACGCAGCATTAGACCCGCAAAAAAAAAGATGGAAATCCATAGAGAAGGAGTATGGTCCGCTGGCCATTTCTCAAGCCTATTCTAGAAGTACAGTGGTGTATCCAGCTTACCCTAGCCTGCTTCTTCAGCCTCTGGAACTCCTCCTTGTGCATCACAGCCGGGTAGAAGTTGGGCGAGGTCTTGGGCACCAGCAGAGTCCGCCAGCCGCCGATCTGGGGCACCATGGTGAACTCGCGCTTCGGGACCTCGCATTTGTGGATCGGACGCTTCGTCGCGGGGAATTTGAGCCGGCAGTCCGAGGGCCTGGGAAAAATGCAAGGATGAAGTAGGTAGACTGAAGCTCATAGCACACTTTGCAAGCACGGCAACTGCACGGCTCCGACCGAGAATAATCTGGCCATTCAATTCAATGCGAGCGCGCTGACAGATCGCCGTGGGCTTCCACATATTTTTATTGAAAAATATATTGTACCACTCACAATTTAAGTTTCGAATTTGAATGCTGGGTCAGTCGGAGCCGTGCCGTTGCCTTGCCGGTATAATGAGCTACGATCTTAAAATACCTACTTATCGATGGAGTGAATAACGAACACGACACATAACATACAGGGGCTTCATTACACCATCTATTTACAGTTTCTATCACATGAAGTACAGTCTACCTAATTCCATTTTTTTATCTTGTGCTCTTGCCTAACGACATTTCTTTGCAAAAGAGCAAGGAGGGCTGACCGAAAATGAGTAGTGTGATGTGCCGTTGACAGTACAGAGTGCCAAGTACGACAGGCACACCGCTTCTGCTCACTAAACTGTCCCGAGTCGGTAAACGGAATTTGTATGGCGTTGAAGCACCGCCATCTAGTGGCGAGTAGGAGTAATAGTTTCTAACTAAGACCCTGATGAATTTAAAAGTCATCTACATCGAGTAATCTACTGGTAAATAATGACCTTCTTTATTTGGTCGGCTTGCTGCACTATGCTCGATAAACTTGACGGTGAAGTAACTCGAAACTGTTTGTGCCTGCCGTACTTGGCACTCTGGTCCGTTAACGACCGCAGAATTCAAACCCCAGACCGCAAGCAACACCACTAGGTTTCCTTGAATCTCTAAGAAATCAATTCCAAGCGTGGCGACTCTACAGTTGCGGCACAGTATACCCAGTAGGTATGTCATCTTCCATACATACGCATCGTGCGCAGCTAGTTTGTGAGCGCGGCCGAGTCGTCGCGTACGCGTCGCCGCACGCACACACTGACGATGTTCTTGATTCTAACGATACTCCAGTCGCAGCACTCGCGTCCGAGCCGTGTATGAGTCCGCGCGCACCTGTGTGTTTCGTTGCTCCCGCGACGCTGCCGCGATGCCCCTTGCGTAGAATTTAAAGCGAAAGCCATACATGCTTAGGCTCCTTAGAATAATTATTCAAATATAGGCAAAGAGTATAAAAACACAGTCTCAAAACTTGATTCATTACGATGAAGTCAGATGCAGACTGACTGTTGTCGTCATGTAGAACGTTACATTCAGAAGCTAACACGTTTTCTCCATCACCAAAGAGTTAGAGCCTGTTCACACCTACCGTTTGGTGGGCGATGCGTAGCGATCTCGCGGCGTTCCCGCTGCGTTCATTTTATCGCGGAATTATTGCTGCGAAATCGCGGCGTGTACGCTGCGAGCACGCCGCGCGCTTGCCGCGAGATTGCCTCGCCGAGGCATCGCCCAACAAAGGCTTTTGTGTGAACAGGCTCTTAGCCTCGCCAAAAAATATTAGGACTGTTGATATTTACCTATGTAACTGGTAGCACCCCGGCTCGTTCCCCTTCCGCACGTTGTGGTATGGCACCCCATCGTGGGCCGTTTTGTACACTTTCGGCATTGTAAAAGTAAATAAAAAACAATGTTTGTAATTTTAAACTTGCAGCAATGACGGCAGTGACGCTAATCGATTGGTTGCTTGGCAACGAACGCAACGATTATTCCTGAGAGACATTGCGAAGAGACTGTTCTACCTACCACAGTCCACAGTGTATATGTCACCGGAAAATAACAAAAACCGTAAATTTATAAATTTCCTAGGAAATTTATAAACATTCGTAGGATTCTAAACGAGAGATAAATTGTATTATTTTACGCCCACATTTCCGGAAATTTATAAATTTGCGACGACTCATCGTAAATTTATAAACTTACGGATATCTATCCGTAAGATTCTAAACGGTTCGACTAATCAGAGAAGAGCTTTTAATTTTACGCTTTTATGAATTACGGAAAATAACACACTGCTCTCTGATTGGTCGATGTTGACAGTATCAATGCTTGTGTTCGTAGATCATGGTACAATCACACTTGCCAAACTGTACATTTATCAGTTTCGAATACCTACCTGTCTGGACTTTTACTTTAAAACTGGGTAGGTTTAACGGGTTACTTTTTACAATTAATAGGCTGATAACCCCTACTTAATCAAAATAAGACGGCAGAAATCGTGTTTTACGATATCAAAAAGTTTATAAAAAAAAGAAATACACTTATAAAATATAACATACAAAACATGCCATACCATGTTGATCATATGCCAAATGGGGTAGTCAGAGTCGCACTGAGTTCCCGTCACGGTGAACGAACGGAACATTCAGAAGCCCACATTTCACCGAGGGAATTTGAACCCATCGTGGTAAGAAGCGAGCATACCGCCGTTATCTGGGTTGCTTAGATTTTTTATCGGTGTTTCTCATCGCCGGAGAGTTAGCCGCAAATTATACAATGAACACGAGGATGAATTGTTCTTACAAAATATAAAACATTAGAACCGGCCTTCTACCAAAATTAAATGGCGGAGGAGAGGAATGACACGTGACTAATTCGACCAATCAGAGCGCACATGGCGTTTGGTTACCGCCCACTTATTATTTTACGGATGCGTTCCGAAAATTTATAAATTTCCGGAAATGTGGGCGTAAAATAATACAAATTATCTCTCGTTTAGAATCCTACGAAAGTTTATAAATTTCCTAGGAAATTTATAAATTTACGGTTCTTGTTATTTTCCGGTGACATATACATGTACAAAGAGGTTCAGTCCAACACATTCTACACATATCTGTACACTCATGCTCAAAGGTTTTATTATTACACTAGCAGCCGCCCGCGACTTCGTCCGCGTGGACTAACGTTATCGTAATTTTAGTAAGGATGCCTATTTTTTTTGAAAATGAAATATAGCCTATGTCACTCAGGACTGATGTAGCTTTCCAACAGTGAAAGAATTTTTCAAATCTGCCAAGTAGTTTCGGAGCCTATTCAATTCATACAAACAAACAAACAAAAAATCAAACCTTTCCTTTATAATATTTGTATAGACTAGTGGCCGCCCGCGCCTTCGTCCGCGTGGACTTTGACTTTGGTTTTGAAGCAGTCTTTTTTTAATAAATTGTAGCCTATGTCCTATCCAGATGTTTTATTATGCTATATAATGGTAAAGTTTCATTAAAATCTATTCAGTGGTTTTTACGTGAAAGAGCAACACGGCACATGCATCCATCCAAACATATATCTACTTACAAACTTTTGCATTTATAGATAATATTAGTACCTTGGTGGCTATATTTTTTTTGTTTCACTTGTATTATTGCACCATCCCACAGTGTCCCTTTGTCGTCATCATCGTCAGCCCCCTTCGTTCGGAGTGGTCACCCATCCTCTTCTGAGGATGTTTACAACGAAAATCTTAAAAATGGCACCGGATAGCAGACACTCGGTCAAATGTTCCGTAACTAGCGGAAAAAAGTCAGATTCATAGATGAAACGTCAGTCATATTGGCGTAAAACTATTTAGGAAGATATGCCTCATAATTAATCTCAGCTAGGAAAAATCTTTTTCTACTTTATTGTTACAGAAGTTAAAAAGTTAGAGATCCTCAAAAAAATCCTGGAAAGGAAATGATAGAAATTCAAAATTGACAGGCTATAATCGGTCCAAATTGAAGTTCAAGTTCAAGTTACATATTTGCAAGTTATTCAAGTTCAAGTTATTTATTGACGCAAGTTTTAAGTTGACGCTGACAGCCTGTGAGCGCTCGCTGTTGATATCACCGTGAGCGCTGAAATCGCATTACGGACCGCACAGATTGTCTGCTGCCAGTCTGTCTGTCTGTTGTCTGTTGTGTCAATTTTCAATTTCTCTCTATTCAACAAAACTCAAAATGGCGTTTTTTCTCCGGTCCTGTGAATCGCGTTCTTTTCCTAAAAACTGTATTGGTCTATCTGTTTTAAATAACGTTTTATTCGTCGATAAAGTATGTAAATTCAATTATGTAATGGCGTCAAGGACTGACGCCCTAGTTAAGAAAACCAACGGGGTTCATTATCGCTCAGGCAGTTGACCGGGCGGTGGAGGTAGCCTGAGCGCTAAAGGTTTAGTAATACTTCAGAATGGAATCCCCTGTGAATCCTCAAGGATTACAATCCACAATTGTTGCACCCTTAGTGGTAAGTGAAATTATTGATTTATTTCATCTAGTTTCTCCAATTTCATTTTTTTAGAAAGAACATCAACATGTGCCTGGTGCTACTAGGTTGGCTAAGCACGTAATTATATTCATAAATTAAATATGGTAAAGTTTGTCTGGTGTTCTGTAGCACCGGCATTGTCATGCATTAGGTACCACAAATCAACTTATTTGTCAAACACAGGTAATTTAGGGCGGTACATAATTGTCTCACAATAACTGATGTTAGTTAGTACTTGCTTAGTTTAAGCATAGGTCCTTCATAAATACATTTTAATATCAGGAAGATAAGGCGGCTTATGTCTTGGGACATGCTGAAACTGTCCAAAATGTGAAAAATTTTAGCATTATAAATCAAGCTTAGACATCCTCATTTCATTTCACTCTTATTTTGTTTTAGGCTGGGGCTCTAGCAGGCATTTCAGTGGATGTGATTCTATATCCACTTGACACATTGAAGACGCGTCTCCAGAGTGAGCAAGGATTTAGGAAAGCTGGAGGGTTCCAAGGTGTCTATAGAGGTAAGTTATATTGTTTTGCAGCTTTTTTTGAGACAATAAAGAGCAATTCCCCTAACATTATAAAAGTTGACACCAAGTCCTTATGAAGCCTCAGAGGTAGCTCATAACAGCTCTTACTATAGGTGGAGTCCTGCACTTCAGTGGGATCTGCAAAAGCTATGGCTTGAATCCTGGTCACTCTGTAGAAGCTTCTTACTAAACTTATTAAATAAAAATGATTATTATACTTATTAAGTTTAACTCTTATTTCCCCTGCAGGCCTACTGACTGTAGCATCCACTTCCATGCCAACTTCAGCGCTGTTCTTCCTGTCTTATGAGACAACAAAGAGCCTGGTGCAGCCGATGGTAGATAGACAATATGCACCACTCGTCCATATGTTTGCCGCCAGTGTTGGGGAAGTGGTGAGTTGTCTGCCATAGAACGTCCCATTGCTGGACTGAGGTCTTTCTTATCTAGATTTCATAGCATTTTTTGGTGGTAGTGGTACCCAGATTGTTTTTGAAGGGCCACTCAGAACTGCATGATTGCAGGATTTGTTGATTTTCATTTCTATATAATTTTATTTTAAATATGGGTTGTCTGTATTGTTTTGTTTAAACTAAAGCCCATTGGCTTTTTTAGTTAAGTATGCATAGAGTCCGTTATTCAGCGACTTTTTTTTCACTTATATTCCATGATATTACATTTAATAACAAATAAAAATCAATAACTTCATGATACTGTATGTATTCCTCATTGGCCAATTACTAGGCTCTGATTGGCTACCATAAATGGTTAAAATTACACTAGAAAGAATGTTGCTTTGGCTCAAGTGCAATGTATCTAATGTTTTCCTGACTTGTGTAGTTCTTAATTAGACATCACGTCATTTATTCTATTTAAATTACCATATTTTCCTTCTTTCCAGTTAGCGTGTCTTATTCGAGTTCCTACTGAAGTGGCGAAGCAAAGAAAACAGACCTATTTTGGTGGACAGAATCGGAGTAGCATCAGAATATTGATGGAGGTAAAGCATTTGACTGCTTCTGCTTAAGGGTTGTTGCTGCTTATGGGAAGCACCACATAGTTTCATTTTTAAATTACATTTTAGTTTATAGTGGTTCCATAGGTTTTGTGTTCATTCATACTTGAAGCTCAGTAACATATACGGTTTTTTAAAGCCGAAGTCCATGATGATGAATTAGCGGGCGGCTGCTAGTAAATAAATATCAAATTCAAATTCAATATTTCTTTATTCAAGTAGACCAATAAACAGTACTTTCGAATCGTCAAGAATCTTAATTTTAACCACTTACATTATGTGACTCTACCACCGGCGTCGGAAGGTTGTTTCTACTGAGAAGACCCGGCAAGAAACTCAGCAGTTACTCTTTTTAAACCGTCCGATGTTTTACAGTACAAAGTGAATGTTTGAATAAACCAACCAAGTCATACAGTTTTGACTTGAAAATAAATAAAACAGGAAATTAACAAGTTCCCTGGACATTATTCCCCACTGCGCCATCTAGCCCAAAGTGAGCTACTTGAAGCTTGTATTATGGGACACTAGACTAGACCAATACAAACGAACATGTTCATGCACACAAATGTTTTTAGTGTACAGGGATTGAGTCTTCAATCTTTGGTTTAAAAGTCACGCATTAAATTCATGTTTAAAAAATGACAAGGATGTTTTTAGTTGGTTCTTATCACTCCCTTGCTCCTACAAAGATTGCCGATTTACTGTTGCATACTACGAGGATGGAGAAGGCTAGCAAGGAACAGGGAGGAATGGAGACAGTTGGAGGAGGCCTATGTCTCCTTGTTCTAAGGGACAAACTGAGTGAGAATAAAACTACAAGTTACAATAATGGATCATAAATGAAAAAAGTAGCAACAATAAAGGCTTATTTTATTTTATTTTTACTAAAAGGGTGTTTTAATTAATGTGGCAGGCGTACAAATCGGAGGGAGTGCGTAGCGGAGTGTACCGCGGTTTCCTGTCGACAGTGGCGCGGGACTTGCCCTTCAGTTTCATCAACCTGCCCGTTTGGGAGATGCTGAAGAGCCTGGTGCGAAGTCACAACGACGGGCAGATAACTAGTGTGCAGGTGAGATGGAAACATTTGGTTTGGAAGGTGGTGAATTATTGAAAAAAATACAAATTGGGTAACTACATGCTCTTTGGGTTCTTTTACGTGTTGCAAGCACATGTTACCATTTTAAACTGTGTTGCAGGCTATTGTATTGAAAAGTATGCTTTACTGTTTGACAACAAAATTTGAAATTGATTAGACATATTCCTTCACGATTAACAGAAACTTTTTATTAGTTTAATCTTACCATCAGATCGTGCCAAGTTTGAAAACTCCAATAATTACATCCTCTGTGCTCTCAATAACTAAAACTACTAATGTGATTTGACCGTTTCCTGTCAATGTCATGATTGAGCAAGCAAAAGCTAAAGCTAGCTAGCCTAGCTAAAGCTAAGGTGGCCAACCTTTTTATTCCGTGACTGTACAGTCAACACACATTACAGCACATTAGGTTACCCCTTTCCGTTTTTTTTCTCGCTATTGCCAAATGTCATTTCTTTAATAGAGCAAGGAGGACTGACCGGAAACGGGTAGAGTGATGTGCCATTCACCGTACATAACTGTAATTTATGAGAACTGTACCTAATGTTTTTGTACAATGAAAAATATCTATCTAAACTCAGTGATTTCTCCTTGTGCTTAGAGTGCGTTATGCGGCTGTATTGCTGGCGGCTTCGCTGGCACAGTGACGACGCCATTAGACGTGGCGAAGACCCGCATCATGTTAGCGGACACCTCAGAGGCACACAAGCGGAGGCTCGGGCCCGTCCTCCAAGCCGTCTACGCGGAGCTGGGTGTTAGGGGACTGTTCGCGGGTGAGACGACATCTCTAATTCATTTCTAACTACATTTTTGTTATATTTTATTGTTGTTTTTAGCATTTTCCATGCAGTATCTTTCTAAAGAAAACCAGAAAAAGACATTTGGTCATGTTGGTCCTGCCTGATGCCAACATGACCAAATGTCTTTTTCTGGTTTTCTTTACATTATTATTTTTTTTTTATTAATTCTTTATTGCACAAAAGTAAAGTACAAATGACGGACTTAATGCCTAGAGGCATTCTCTACCAGTCAACCACACAGTCAGACAGAGAAATTAAGGTGGTGCCTGCAAGATCCCACTGCTGGGCAAGTCTCCCCCAAACCTTTCCATCGTTCCCTAACCTCTACCAAAGTCCACCATTATCTCGTGTAGTAGTAGTTAGTAGCCATCTTTGGGATCCATTGGGTTGTGAGTCGGTCTCATTTATCCAGATGCATCCTACAAACATGACCTGCCCACTCCCACTTCAGTTTGGCTGCTTTTTTCCTACGTCTTGAACGCCAGTTTTAACACGGATTGTGGTGTTCCATAACCGGTCTGTGCATTTGATGCCTAATACACTCCGCATTTTTATAAAAGAAATAAGAGAGTGTCGTGGCCCAGTGGTTAAACACTCTGGCTCGGAACCCGCTGGTCCCGAGATCTAATCTGGCCGGAACCCACCTACTTTGTGTTCATTGTCCAACTTGCTCTCCGGTGATAGAAAACATCGTTAAGAAACCGAAGCAACCCGGATAACGGCAGTAGGCTTGCCCCTTACCACGTTGGGTTCAAATTCTCGCGGCGAAATGTGGGCTTCTGAGGGTTCCGTTCACCGTGACGGCAGCAATCAGTGTGCCTCTGACTATCCCATTAGGGATATAGTCGTGAGGCTATGTTATGTTATGCAATGAATAAATGATGAGCACAACTGCAAATGCTGATATATTATCATGTTACTAAATAGTATTATTATAGTAATATTGTTATTATTTGTCCAGGTGCCACGCCGCGGCTACTGGGGTTCATGCTGGGAGGTTTCGTGTTCTTCGGCGTGTACGATGACGTCAAAAGCCACGTCGAGAAGTGGGGAAGGTAGCGGCAGAACTGTTGAACTAGCTTACATTCTGTTCTGGGTATTTTGGGACTCAAATGTGTCCGTAGTTTCAGATAAATATATAGCGAAGTTGGATTCTATACATCATAGTCAAAAAAAATCATACAAAATGTCTGACAACTCGCGTAGAAATCACACACAAACCGAAATGGCACAAAAAAGGGGTTTGGTTACAAGTGACGAAATAGGCAAAGTGGGTTTTGATAGCACAGTATTGTATGTGGCCGCGGCGCCCGTGGCGAAGTTGTGATAGTGATCGGTGACGATCGCTGTTGTAAAGCAACACACGCCTGGTCGGAAATGGGATGGGTGACCTCCCCGAACGAAATTCAGTGATGTATGTTTCGGGCATCTCCGTGCTCCGTAGGGCACGTTGAGCAGTTGGTCCTGGTTGACGTCGCTAGATGTCAGTCGTTAAGCCTAGTCAGAGGCCCTAGGGCGGCTTGATAACATCTGACATTATGGTTGCCCACTAAGCTTACACACCTCCAACAATCTGTACTGAAGCCCGCTCATAGCTGATATGAGCCCTGTGCCCCGCAGTGGCACGTATATAGGCCGTTTATGTATATGTGGCAGACGCAGGTTCGAAACCCGCCTGATACACTGACCTTGGTCTTTTAGGTTTTTCTAATTTTACTTTTTTTATCGGAACTACGGTTGACCGAAACTCGTTGCGGTCGGTATAGTCTGAGCTTCCGATTGTCCGACTGACTGACGTTTGAAGTCATTGTTCCCAATGATATTACAATAAAAAGACGTAGATTTGCTATGTTAGTACTGACGCGAAGTCAAAAATTGTCCACGGGGTATGACGTAGTTAATTTGACCGTGTTATAACGTGTGAACAAGAAAACTATTATTTACTACAGCGTAAACGAGACCTACCTACCTATTTTTAATAAAAAACATTGAGCGTTCCTCAGATTAAATCATTTTTAGGATAGTTGTGAAAATTTGTTAAGTTTTGCCAATATTTGAAAAGTTGAACATGTGTAGTGTTAGGTTTGTTCAAGTGGACGATAATATTTTTGTATAGTTAGGTTTAGTATTAGTCAATTTTTCTATTGTTAAATAATATTGATCTTATGTTCCTGAATAGTTCAAAATTTATTTTTATTTTTGGACTCGAAAGAACTTTCATGCCTTGCTTACAATGTTTTGGTTTGTTATTGAAAGGTATTTGAATTCAGAAATAATGCAAGAATCTAGTCTAGACAGTTGAATAAATGATTTAATACATGTTGAATAATGTATTTTATGAATATTGTATTTCCTTCCTCAAGTAATATTTTTTATTATTTTACAAGATTTTATTAATTGACCATTTGAAATAATTGTCTTTGTATGTATGTATAGTGATGATGTTAGGAGTTGAAAGAAAGAGCTTCAAAGTGTATTTCTTATATCAGTTGGAATATGGGAGAAATGGATTCCTGATACGCTTAAGGTTGTGGCATTTTCTAGCATCGTGTGAAGAACTGATGGCCATTGGGGTCGAAACGACAGGCAGTCCAACCCAGGGTTGAACTCCAGTCCCAGGTGGATAGATGACCTGATAATGGTCTCAGGATTTGGCTGAACACCGGCCCCTCCGGAATTCTATGTGGGGAGTCTATGTTCAGCGGACGTTGAATGATTGCGTGGGTGGCGTGTCTTAAATTGTCAAGCTTTTTGAATCGTAAACTGTCACCATGGTCTGCTGGTAGAAATCTCTTATTAGAGATAAGCTCACCTGTACTCTTTGTGTTCTAATTATTTTCAATGTAATTATATTTTTGTGTACGAACTAATCTGTATAAATAAAAATGGATTGCTGTTCGTTGGTCTCGCTAAAACTCAGGAACGGCAAAACCTATTAGGCTAATTTTGGTTTTGAAATATTTGTGAAGGTTTAAAAGGTGAGTAAACATGAGAAAATGCAAGGTATATAGTGCAAAACCACAATTCAGTTTTCTCTTAGCAACTGTTCCTACCTGTCACGTGACACTGAATGTTTGCCAACAGAACGAAGTCTGTCGGGACAGCTAGTAAATAATAATAATGATTTGACGACCGATTCGTTGTCAGTGACACTGCTAACACTAAGATTGCTTTTAGATGGAGTAAAATTTTAATCACAATATAAAGACGACGACCATCAAATATTTTATTATTTTAAATGATTCATTGGTTAATGTTAGAAGTTGCAAAAAGAGACACAATTGCAATAAAAAATAAAGTGTAAATGTTATTAGTAAGAAAGGTCTTTAGATATTACTTCTGCTTTTTGTGTTAAATAGTTTGGTTCTGATGTCAATTATTTACATTCCGTAATAATTAAATAGTGGTTGCTGCTTTTTGGTTTCTAATTTATCTTGTTATCTTGTCAATTTTCAACCATTTAAAAGGCTCCGTCTGAATGTTGAAGATCATGTGTTTTACCTCTTTGATATAAGGTCGAAATTCAATAAAAAATTGCAATATTTAAGGTTTGCATTTTATAAAACTATTGTGGTTTCAACCTTCATTTGTTTGTCCGGCTGCGTCGAATAGTGTATAGGTCTCTAATTTACTTTGCTAGAAAATCTAAATAATCATAAACATCCTTAATTTTGGTGTCGTTCAATTAAATTTAAAATCTTCGTTGTGCAGTGGGAAGATAGGTCTTCAGTCCAACTTCGTACTTGAAATACTTATGTTGTGCTGATGAGTCGTTTTGAATTACTCACACAGTTTTAATATGGTAAGAATACAGGTCTTGGATTCATTTTGCTAGAAATAATCATATTACACGTCCTTAATTATTGTGTCTTTCAATTAAATTCAAATTATTCGTTGTATAGTGGGAAGATTTCATATTTAATTAATAATATACTAATGTCATAATGAGTCATTTTCAATTACCTAATTAGAATATGGTAAGCAAACAGCTGTTTACAAACTGTGTATTGTTTTTCCGTATAAAATCCTGCGTCGGATGGTTTTACATCATAATTTAATCTTCAAGTATCTCTAGTGTTGTTGAATCAAATCGGATCTTGAAGAGAAAGAAAGAGAAATGATAAATTTTAACATTTTTTTTTATTAATTTTATACGAATACCTGCGTCGTAATGTGTTAGGCACCCATGCAAAAGAAATATTTACCTACATTTTGTACAAGAATACATACTTACCTCAAATATTCAACAACGAGTATACTTCAGATGGTCTTATCGCTACAAAGCGATCTCATCATTCCTGTGTTTTCGCATCAAACATTTAATTTGTTTTTCTCTTACATTGCTGAATAACCTGCGTCGTATTGTGTAAGGCACCCATTAAATGATGCAGTCATATTGATGTTAGTTCAACTATAATCGAATATAGCAATGGTCACCGTTTATTTTATTGTGGACAAAATTGTATTCTGTCTGAAAGCTTTATTTATTGGTAAACCAACGAATGTTACATTAAAACATGCAAAATTACAAAGGCAATTTTGTCGAATATCTAAATATTCGTACCCACATTCTACTCATAGGTTAACACCAGAAAATGCTAAAAAAATAAAAAAGAAAAGCTTTTTTTCTATCTAGGGGAGACTGGGGCAAGATGGATGGATGGATGGGATAGCTAAGACAAAACTTGTTATACAAAGCTTAGTAAAAACATTAATATTTTGTCGCACTACCTAATACGTATCCTGTAGCTTCAGGAAGAATCCCAATTTCCTTAAAAAAATATCCCTAAGCGATATCTGCTGCCTGTCCCCAAAGTTTAATACAGTAGAACATAATACTGTGAAAATAGCTGAAATAAACAGATCGAGCGGTGTCTAAATCAGTCAGTCAGTGATCTTATTTTCCTGATAGGAAATGTAGTTTATAATCCATTGTAATACTAAGAAAAACTGTTGAATCTACAAGCTCCATTTCATTACCATTCATTTTCAAATCAATGAGGTTATTTGTAACGTTGGGCAACTTAAAAATAATACATTTAGTCTTTGCATTTAGCTGAAGGTTGTTGATCGTAAACCAATGCAAAACCTTAGAGAGCGCATAAATAATGCGCTCTCTAAGGTTTTGCATTAGTTTCCGTCGTCAAAATTATCTCTATCTCTGTCGACATTCTCAAAACTAAGGATGTATTATCTGCGAATAAAACTAAGTCACAAAGGTCTCTAGCATAACAAGGTAAGTCATTTATGAATATAAAAAATAAAAAAGGACCTAAAATTGATCCCTGTGGAACCCCCAATACCATTAACATCCACTTTTTGAGTTCTAAAACTAAGATACGAAATAATTAAGTCTAAGTTCGGCCGTTCGGCCTTAGACTTTTTGACACCATAAAAATCTAGCTTACGTATAAGAGTGACGTGGTCGACTCAGCCGAATGCTTTGGATAAGTCACATAAGATGCCAAGAGCTTAAGGTGAACCTTCCCAAGCCCTGAAGGTCTATTTAACTAGCGCAATACCAGCATCTGTTGTAGAATGTCCTTTAGTGAATCCGTATTGTTCACTGTAGAAGTCTATGCTCATAGAAATAACATGAAATCGCAAGACAGCTCACTTCTGCTTCACCCACCGAAGGTTTTTGATAGCAGTCAGACGTAACGCCGCTATCGGTTTGATTTGAGGAGCTAAAATACATAAAAAAAGGTATCTCCTGTTTTGTAAGCACAGGTGTACTACGATTTCTTGTTTCCTCTCTTTCCTAGGTGATATTTAGCACTCCTGTAGTCAGCGCCCAGCGTTTCTTACCGAATAGCACAGCAGGTCACCATATTTTTCTGCACTTAGCGCAGAGTGTTACTTACTGAATCGCTGCTACTCTGCGAACTCCATCAGTCCATAGAGGCCCTCCTGAGCGTAGGAGGGCCTCTATGGACTGATGCAGAAGGGGCCCGTTGTCTTCGTAGCCGGAACACGTGTCTCTCGGCGATAACTGAGCGTTGAGGTTCCAAGTGTTCCGAGACTAAATGAACTAGTTCGTCGAAGGTCTTATTTTCAGGGTTTGTAGGCGCACATAAGCGAATAAGTAGTTTCACCCACGACGGTAATCAACAACGGCACGCGTAACTCGTCCTTCACTTCATTCAGGAGTATGTACTGCTTGACGCGACGGATGTACGACGGCCAATGTTTGGAGTGAATGTCAAAAGGTTCCAAATGTCCTATAGGCATTTTGTTCCACTTTATTTCCACGCACTGGGTTGTTGAAAATCCTCGTCGCCAATGTAACGTCAATTAAACACAGAGGCTGGTAACTAACTGATTTATTGAAATAATCATTCTACCTTCAAGTTTACATTATAATTAACTTATAAAATACCCAACATTGACTTTGTCTCTGTAAGTTTTTTGAAAGCTGATCACCAGGAAGATTCCTAGATTTCCTAGGTGATATTTGGCACCCCTGTGTCAGTCATTGTGTCAAGACAGTCAGAAGCGGGGCAGAGCCCACTGACGCACACTGGTTCCGATTGGAAAAATATGGGACATTCGCATCAAAGTCAATATTTTAAGTTCATATTTTTTTTATGTGCCTCTCTTTTGATTACAAACCACTTTTACAAATTGCAATTTTTCGAATAAACTCATAATTTTCGAGAAAAAAAAAATCTAATATTTTTTTGTATGGAGGAAAAGTGATTGACGTATATAACTCCGAAATGAGGAGGGGATTTGCGTTGAAACTTGGTGGGTTTAAAGATCTCATCATTCTCTATGAAAAATGTAAGCAACTTTTTTTTGTATCCTTGCAGTCTTCGAAGCTACAGGCGCTTAAACACTTAATATAAAACAATATTTTTTAAATCTAAAAAAAGCTTTTAACATAATAATAAATACCTTACAGCACCCAATTAAATATTACTGTCTGTATTTTTAACACTAGGCGCCAAATTCCAAGCCTAAACACTAAGAGGAAACAATGTTAATGGGACAATGTTCAATCTTGTGATTAATCTTATTTTAAAAACTTAAAGGGTCTGCGCCTAAGTTTATTTCTAAATCTATACAGACTTCATCCTCATCTTCCGAGGTTACATGATCTTTACTTTCTATCTCTTCTAGGAGTAAATCATTGGCCTCAGGAATAAGAATAATTTGGTTTTTTTTATATATGGGTTTCAGATGTGTGATGTATGGATCAGAGCTTATTAAAAAGTAATGTATAATATCTTCGTTTGTATTTTGTCGACATATTTTTCGCGTATGTTTTTCTCGAGTAAATCTAAAATCTTTGTTACGGGCTTCAGATGCCTCTTCTGATAACTTGCCTATAGGAATGAAAGAAAAATGTTGACATATATCAGCACCATGAATTAAAAGTTTGTGTATACTCGATGGCATGTAATACCGCGGATACAAAGAAATGTAAAGTTGAGCCGTATCCCGACAATAGTCTTTAAATTTATTTATATTAATATTTTTCCCAGAAGAAATGCATTGTAATATGACAGCAAATCTTTTAATAAGATTTTCGTCTACCTTTGTTATTTCTGCAGACTTCTTGTAGTCTCGGAAAAATCTTCTGGCTGTATTACCATCGTTAGTGGTGCCAAAACCTTGCTTCACAATATCCACCAGAAGACCCATCCGCTGAAAAAGTTCTCGTTGAGTTAAATCTTTTTTTCTATTCTTTAGCAACTTATGCTCCCCTCGAGCAGCCCACTGTTTAAAATCTAAATTATAAGAAATGTGCAAAATGCATTCCAAGCACCTAATCCACATATGAAGCGAAGATAAACCGTATTTGTACATATCTTCTGATGCTTGTTTTTTAGATATAATTTCCCAATTATTCATTTCTTTTGGAGTTGCAAGACATATGTTGCAAGTGGCACTAGAGCGGGTTTCTGATAAGACCGTTGCTACTTTTCCATCAATCATAGCCATGTGGAGCTCATGAAAAACCTCAATATTCCCTGTTTTTGTAGGTACTAAGTTTAATATTTCTTCATTCATTGCACCTGTTTGTAGATTTATGATCTCTTCAGTCTCTTTTATTAATTCAAACATCACTGGTCTACAATAAGCAGTCGATGATGAACGAGGATTTTCCCAAACAATAACATCGCCACACATTAGCCGCAAAGGGACTAGACTTACCATAAAAACAGATGAATCTGAAAATTTTTCCCCCGCATTATGTTTTTGTTTAAAAGTGCTATGCGATGAAAACCCATCGCAGCCCCATTTGCAAATAAGTTTCAAAACCGACAATTCGAAATCAACACCAGTTACTTTAAAAAGGTTTTTAACAGTTAAATCTAAAAGTGCTTGAAGTTTTACTAATAGCACCAGCTTCTGTAACTATTATATCATCAGGATTTGAGGGATAACACGATATCTTAGCTTTGAATTTTTTTTGATATGATGGCAATTGGGAAATTTCTTTATCAATTAAGGTTTTTCTTAATACATAGTATTGATGATTAAACGAACTTACCTTAAGTGAAGTTCTATCATAATTATACGAGGGCTTCATCCGAAGAGATTAGAGAACAATTGTAGTTTCGCATAACTACTCGCTAATCTAACACTATAGTTTAAATATATATTAAATTTAATGTAAAAATAAAATAATAATATTTTGACAGTAAAATAGGAATATTTTGTCTTTTACACTGGCAACCCAAAGCCTACTAGTACGCAGTCGTTTCTGTCACGTCATTTAGTTAAAAGTATTTGGTAGACAACAGTCAGTAATAATTGTTATGTATAAAACAAACTGTAAATAAAACAAACTCTTGTTTTATTAACGGCCATTCAAAAAACAGCGTCTTTTCAGATGTTGTAATAATATTTCTTATAGGGTCTGTAGGGAGGGTGGGTTCTAATCTCTTCGGATGAAGCCCTCGTATAATTATGATAGAACTTCACTTAAGGTAAGTTCGTTTAATCATCAATTATACTTTGTGCTTCATCCTCGAGATTAGAGAACAATTGTAGATGTTGAAAGAGATGGAAATATTATTGCAAAATCTTAATTAACTATAATCCCAACATAATGCTAATAATCGATTTATTGCAAAATAAAAATATCTCTCACAGTCACCTTGAGAAAAAACAATGTACAACTCACATTGTTATCATTCAGCATATTATTGCCACAATTTAAAAAATAAATCTTACTTCTTTAATAAGATTTATCATAAGAACTAAAGAACCCATAATTGGCTTTTGGATGAAAGAGAAAAATTAAATACTGAAGACCCCAAATGGATAAAGCTGATTCGCTTGGATCGTTATGGACAACTTCACTGTTATAAAGTTTACCAAAAAAAACGTTAGAGTCACACTCCACCCAGCAGTAAGTATTTCTAATTAAATCTTATTTGACACCGAGCCTGCTGGCGGCAAAGGTGCTCGCGTGTTGGGTAGAGTGGGCAGAGAATGTGGAAGTGTCAATACTGCTTTCATTCAGGGTAGACTTTTCCACTTGCTTGAGGGTTTGACTGCCAACCGAATGGAATGATTTTCTGCTACTGATAAATAATAGGTTATAGGCAATTTGGTGGTGTTATGTATTTTAACAATGCATTGGCAGGACAAATATCTGGTTTAATGTCCTATAATGGAATGATAAGACAGGACTAATGGGTGCCTAACTTGTGGTTCTTTATAGTTCCTGGTATCTTGATATGTATCGAATCAGAACAACTATGTGAGTATAAGTGTCAATGTCTGGACTATGTGGGCTGTGATTAGGACTAGTAAGGTCACAGTCTTTTTCGCAAACTGATCTAAAAGCAGATCCTCATTTGGGTATACATTTTCCAAGTAGTCTAGTACGATGGAGGTATCCCGAGTAACCTTATACTTGGGGCGGAGTTTGAAAAATAAAATAAAAACCTTTTAACAGTCTATTGAGTCCATCATCGGTCGATACTATCGATTCTATAATTAAGGATATGGCTGGCTGGTAACAATTCAGTGTCCTGTATTTGGCTCATGAATTGAACGCATTTCCTTAAAAAAAAAAAATTTTTTTTTTTTTTTTTTTTTTTTGTATTGAAAAAAATAAACCAACGTTTAAAAACTTCTGAGTATTGAACTATTGAATGTAACTGTAACTTAAAGATGTACAAATGCCATCTAATGAACTGGATGGCACACTTCTTTCGAAAAGTTCCCTGATAATTTTCCGGTCATAAGTCTGCACACTGGAAGCTTCGTTGTGCTGTTAGGAACAGAATTCAATGGTTTATCACTCGGCTTAAAAATTAAACAGTCAGGAACAATCTGTTGATATTAAAACGGAAACCACGGTTGTGTAGACCAATAAGGCACTACAACTATCCCTTGCGCTTTATCCGTTCTTATTTTTCGTAGAACCTTTGCGATAGCAGAAACAGGGGGAAACGCGTAAAAATGTAAGTTACCCCAGTTTATAGGCAAAGCGTTTACTGCACGGGTCCCAGGATCCCTGAACCAAGACACAAAGTCAAGATACTTCGTCTGGTTGCAAAAAAGGCTCTATTTCGGGACTGCCAAAAGTCTGAAACTATGCGATCAAAAGCTTGATTGCTTATTTCCCACTCTGTCTTAGGATGGAGTCACCTGGGTTCCGTGTCTGGTTGCTGGTTTTCTATCGAACTGATATTTGAAGCGTAAGTATATGAAAATGTTTCTTTTTTCGCAAAAGTTCCAAATATTGGTTTTGGTCAATCTGTTCAACTGAGGGAAACGAACGCCAACTACCCGATTGATATACGAAATAGCCGTCGTGTTGTCAATCCTTAATAATATTTGGCATTGGCAAAATTTTGACGCAAATGTTTTTATACCAAAAACTCAGCTAAATAACTCAAAAAAAGATGCATGTGTTTCATAGCCTCTTTAGAGCTCAACTGGCCCTATGCGGTCTTCTCGCCGCATACTACCCCCTTCCAGGTTTTAGCTTGCATCGGAAAAGATTTCTAAGGTGTAAGTATTTTGACTAATGGGATTAGTCGCCTTTATTATGGATTTAATCCACCATTGCATATTATCTTGTAAATTATTAGGCAAGCAATTGTAACTATCATAGTCTCCTGACTGTAAAAGAGCAAGATATTTACACCTTCCGAAGTCTTAGCAAAGAGGTTAGCAATCCGACCACACGTGCGTAATACCGAATGAAGCAACGCTGAAGCTTGCTCAATTTATACTATTCGGTAACTATATTTATTTATTTATTAATTCTTAATGGCACAATGAAGAAAAAACAATTGGCGGACTTAATGCCTCAAGGCATATATATATGTATAAATATATATTATATATATATATATTTTTATCAATTACGAATCCAAGATAAGTTCATTGGTTTGATGAAGAAAAGACAGCTTTTTTATGCATTAATAATAAAACCTAATTACTCAAAATAATGTCTTAGTTTGACTTTTATCATCCAAACATTCTTGACAATTAGGGGCTATACAGCCCCGGTCATCTAAATATATAGATGACCTAATATGACCCCTAGATCTCAGCAGGGACATAACTGGTTAGAGTAATTTGGTAAACACCTAAGGGGCTGCCTGTAGTACATAAGCCAATTTAACATCTTATAAGTTCAAAGAGTTTCCCCGATAACTGAACCTTAGGTATTTTCTATATTGTTTATTAACTGAAACCAAAAAATAAACGTTGTTTAAGTCTAAAAAAGGCCATAAAATAATCCCTGAAAACTAGTTTTTAGGTTTAAAATTGTTCTGAGGTCCTTTAGCTTAAAGTTTTCAGTTTTTATAAATTTGTTTAGTGATTTTGAATTTATTATAAAACGAGATTTACCATCTTTCTTTTAAACAAGATAATAACTTAATAAGAATTGGCCTACACGACTATCAGATTCTGAAATAGCCCTAGAGGCTATTAGATCAACAATGGCTTGATTATAAGCTATACCTATTTTCTGTCTTTTACAGTCTTTGGAGGTCTCGGGATACTCTTTTGTATTACTGGCTTATAAAAATGGGATAGCGTGACGCTTTAAGCACGTCATAATGGTATACCTAGTCATTTGTTATTTGACACCATTGGTTGTAAAATAAAGACAGGAGACCAGAAAAAAACTTACCCAGTCTACTGTCGCTGCTAAGGGCGTTGCCTGAACCACTGCTGCGGTGGTGGCGGGGCCAGAGGAGACGGTGGCGGTTGCGCTGCCGTGCACCCCCTTGAGGCGCGCCGCGGTCTGCGCTTGAGTGTGCGAGACAAGATGTTGTGTCCTCTTGGCAGGCTGCCTGCTGTTCGCCAGCCGAGGTTTCAAGTTAAAAATTGTGAGGCTGGGGACGCGATGTTGTCCTTGCCTATCATAGTATCTGATAATGCAGCCTTAATCTCTGGGTTCAGAATCGGCGCAGATAATCTTTAACTATTAACAGGTACAGGTAACAGGAGATGCCGGTAGAGCTCTTTTCTCCTCGTAATAGCGATATGCTCCCATCGAAGGGCTATATCTTTCTGAATATTATCACCCATCTTTTTAGATTTTTATGGGGTCGCCCAGTAACTCAAGGATATTCTCGTGTAGTGGGCATTCATCGGCCGAAGCCGTAACCGGCGTGGGGGCCGCCTAGGCGGGTGCCCTAACCTCCAAATCCACCTTTTAAGCAGGTGGGCCAAGTTGTTCGCTCGGAGCAATGGGATCTGTCAACGGCAGTTATGAGAGGTCTTGGCTATCAGGAGGTAGTGCATAAAATATAATATTTTATTATTTTGCACGACTAATCAATACCATAAATGGATTGGATTAGTATAATAATTACGCAAACAAAATTACTTACAAAGCGATGGTCGCTAAGTATTTGTTTAAATCGTAATACCACGAGTGCATGGTTGATTAGTTCAATACCATTAAAATGGATTGGATTGGTAGGTATAATTACGCAAACAAATTCACTTACAAAGCGAATTTCCCTAAGTATTTGTATAAATCGTAATACCTATTTACACTTAACTATTTCTCTTTGAATAAATTGAAACACTTAAAGAATTTAAGATAGGAAATCCTCAAAAAAAAACATTCCGTCTTGGGCTCAGACGGGACTCGAACCAGCGTCTTCCGCACTCAGGGCGGCTGCACTAACCAACTGGGTTTCCTTTCTTTAGTAAGATGATAATGCATTATCCCTAATGCTATAGTAAAAATAACATATTTGAAGCATCTATTGAGTCATGCATGACTTTTATTTTAATCGAATTTAATTGACTTTCATTTCATTCGTCCGATTCTTAGATACTGCTCATCAATTACTCGCCATTTAATAGCTTGATGTTACATAGCAGTATTCGCACGGTCATTTTAAACACTGTAATTTATACGACTTTTAGTCGTGCGATTTTTAGATACCGCTCATCAATTACTCGCCATTTAATAGCTTGATGTTACATAGCAGTATTCGCACGGTTATTTTAAAAAAGTGTTTTTTTTTTTACTTACCTTGAAGCGAGAGCACAGGCGACGCGTTATATTACTGGAGCTAGTAAGTAGGTCTAGAAAGCTTTTTGCGTTTTCGCATCTTCTTTTCGATCCTCCTAATTTTGCGTCTAATGTATGTATTCATCGCTATATTCGTCACTTTTTCTTTTCGTGTAATGTAACTCCGAAATGCGGGTAGAATGAAAAAAATATCGGAGCTGAGAGCAGTGTAGACTAGCGAAGCACTAAAACGCGAATGACGTGACAGAAACGACTGCGTACTAGTAGGCTTTGGGTTGCCAGTGTAAAAGACAAAATATTCCTATTTTACTGTCAAAATATTATTATTTTATTTTTACATTAAATTTAATATATATTTAAACTATAGTGTTAGATTAGCGAGTAGTTATGCGAAACTACAATTGTTCTCTAATCTCGAGGATGAAGCACAAAGTATAACTGCCATTTTGAGATATTTAATGCATTAACAAGAGCTAAGGTTTCAGTTTCTGGCAAGGTTTTCTTAGGTATATAATTTTTAAACAAGAAATCATGAGTTTTCTGCGTTTTAACCGCATCAGTAGACAAACAATGAATAACATCAGCAAGCTGTTTATTTCCCCTCTCTTTTAATTTAGAAACCAAAGCAAATATTATTTCTTCCTCGTCATGATCAAGCAACGACCCAGAACGTCTTTTCTTTTGTTTATTTGTCAAATCAGCAAAGGCCTTTCGACGATTGCTACTAGGTGTATTTGTACTGATATTACAATGAGATGGACCAGCTTCCATAGATTGACTCGACAAACTTAAATTTTCTTGTGTGTCCATAGTTTCTCGACTAAATACCGAAACCAAATCAATAGACGAACAAGAAGGCCAACGAATATTAGAGTTCAACCAAGACAAATTTTGTTTCATAAATGTTTTGGCATGTCTATGTGCTTTTATCCATTTTCTTTGAAAATTTGACATAAAATTTTTGATAAATTTTTTGATAGTTTTAATGTCTTCTTCGGAAACCTCTGATGGAAAACAACTTGAAAGCAAATTAAAAAGATAATCAGATTTTTTATTATCTGAACAATTTTGCAATGCCATATAAAAGTCTAAATATGTAACATATTGAGACATTTTAAATAAATTCAGACCCAAAGAACAAAACAAAAATCAACAAAAACGAGTAACAAAAAAAATCAACAAAAACGAGTAACAAACAAAAATCAACAAAAACGAGCAACAAACAAAAATCAACAAAAACGAGCAACAAACAAAAATCAACAAATTCGAGTCACAAAGAGACAAGAACGAGAATATAAATAACAAACACGTACGCAATAACAAGACAACCAAAAGAAACAAAAAATTAAACAAAAATGAAAAATCAACAAAATCCAGTAACGATACGGAAAAGTCAGAAAAGATAGCTAGCGCAGTCGCAGAATAGAAAGCACGTCAACACTGAAGCACAAACTATCAGAGACTGTATGCTGTTGCATAGTATCATTGCCTGTGTGCAAGTGAGATAGCGAATGAGAGAAAAGGACAACTTATCGCAAACACAGCGCGCCAAGTTCGCGCATACCAAAACCGGTTTGGGCTAAACACAGGTAAGCACTGCTTCGAAATTACTAAATACTACCTGTATTTTTAAGATCAGGTAGACTTTAGTTAGGTGCTATTGATAAAAAATACATTAAGTAATAATAATATTAATGAATGTTGTATACTGCAACGCATATATTAGTGTAAATTTAAGAATTCTGGGCGATTTTAAAATCATTCTTCATATAAAAAAATACAGTTTTATTTCAAATGTTTAAGCGCATGTAGCCTCGAAAACTGCAAGTATACAAAAAAAAGTTGCTTACATTTTTCATAGAGAATAATGATATCTTTAAACCCACCAAGTTTCAACGCAAATCCCCTCCTCATTTCGAAGTTATATAAGTCAATCACTTTTCTTCCATACAAAAAATATATTTTTTTTCTCGAATATTATGAGTTTATTCGAAAACTTGCAATTTGTAAAAGTGATTTGTAATCAAAAGAGAGGTACGTAAAAAAAAATGACCTTAAAATATTGACTTGGATGCGAATGTCCCATATTTTGCCAATCGGAACGAGTGTGTGACGGGGAGAACCCGTGCTTCTTCATCCCCCGAAGGTTCTTGATGGCGGTCAGACGTAAAGCCGGCATCAGTTTGATTTGAGGAGTCAAAATACATAAAATAAGATATTTTTCTGTTTTTTGTTAAACTCAATTCTTCATTTGCTTACTAATCACCGAATAGGTACTGAATCGCAAAACAAGTCATCTCATGGCTTTATGCCATACTTTGCTGTACTTATGTCTCTGTAAGTTTTTTGAAATTTAAAATTGAAACTTGAACTTGAAATTTTCAGATCTTCGTTAATGTTATCAGCATTCTGTCCCAGATCCCCTGTCCTAAATAGCAGATAGAGCTGCAGGTCGTCAGCATAGAAATGGTATCAGTAGTGCTGAAATTGATGGTATGATGTCAGCGCTGTAGAGTATATGAATGGCCCAAGATCGATCCCTGAGGAACACCTCGTGTTACAGTTTGTGGTGCCGACTGTTATTTGGAGCCGTCTGCTTTTTTCAGTTCAACGAACTGCATACAGCCAGTCAATTAGCTTAGCCAGCAGAAGAGAAACATTATATATAGAAACATTTTAATTATAATATACCTTTTACAAGTGATTTCAAGTCGGCAAGTACTAAATTAAACAAATAAACATACACTCAATAAAATACTAGGTATAATACCTAAATAATAAAGAAATATACAGTATTCCAACCTTAAATTGACACAACCAACGGTGTCGGAAAGTTGTTTCTGTACTGAGAAAAGCCAGAAATTCAGCATCAAGAAGCGCGCTGGATGGGCAGAATCTTTACTTCAGTGAGATACCTGGTGAGCTGATCACATACCGTTTCTCTAGTAGGTACCTTAGATATTGCATCGGAGCTGGCTGGCTAGTCTTATATTATTAGTAGGTATTTATAATCTCTGACTGGCCATTTACAGTATGCCAAAGATTTTCATAGCTCTATCCGTCGAAGCAGCCTCGCGGCAGGCTACAAAAGCAGTTTCATTTTGTGTTTTCTTCAAATGTAGCCTAGTTCAAGACACGGGGGAATTCTTCCATTGTTCGTGCCTAAAACAAAAGAAAAACATTTCATCAATTTGTAATTAATATTTTAGAGCTGCGAGGGTCAGCTTCGGCGGCGGGCCCAGTAATTGTACATACGTCTGACGACGGCGACTGTTGCGAGGTCGTTTCCATCGAACAAATCACAAATCCGTTGCGCTCTCTGTAACAAAGTTTTACCAACAGTAGCTAACTGCGAAGGATGGTGGTGAAAATCAACATTTAAGTAACTGTCAGTATGGGTACACTTCCGATACACAGTATGGCCCTGACTATGATCAGGATTCCTAATAACTAACACATCTAAGAAAGGTAGTTTACTCTCAGCCTCCAATTCCATAGTAAATGTTATCCTTGGGTGTATAGAGTTTAGATGGTCTGAAAATGCTGGTACTTTACTGGATGGGAAATTAGTGAAAGTATCATCCACATACCGCTTGTAAAACCGTGGAGCGACAGGTGCTGAAGCTAAAGCTTTTTCCTGGAAATCCTCCATGAAGATGTCGGCTACCACACACGGGAGATCCCATCGCTACACCATCAAGCTGCACGTAAAATTTATCATTCCAGTACAAATAACCTGCCCTTAGGCACAGGATAAGTAACTTTGCATATTCAACGGGCCTATCGCAGTCCACTAACCTTCCTAGTAATTTCAATGCCATCTTCTACTGGTAAACATGTAAACAAGGACAGAATATCAAAGCTAACCATTGTCTCATTATCAGTAAGTTGTAGTTGTTGTAACTCACCAATGAACTAGCACGAATCCTTGATGATGATGTAGCCTGTCCCCGCAAGGGGGAAAGTGCCTTCGCCAAGTACTTAGCCAAACGACGTTAGGTAGGTGAGTCAATTCGGCTTACTCTTCTTCGATAAGTGGCGAAAAAAGTGTTCAGAACGGTCGCAGTGTTCACGACCAGACCTGGTTTTCTATCTTGGGTGAAAAGGCTCGAAAAAAGGCATCAAAATAACACAACCTTACCCAACCCAAACTTCAAATGTAGTTTGTGCGGAAGGCTATGCCGTTCGCGGATAGGCCTTTTCAGTCACAAAAAGCTCTATCTCCAACGTAACTTCATAAATCGTCTGAAAAAGACGCAGAGGCCATTGATGATGGTCGAAGGGGAGCATGTGGTCTGTGTATCCTCGGTAAGCCATACAGCTTTGGAGGCTTAGCACGAATCAAATTGTTTTTATTTTTTATCAATTCTAGTAGCTTATTATTTTTGTTTATATATCTGTTTATTCTTTTCCTCAAATTATTCAAAGATTTTTGCAATTGCACTTGCTGTTTTTTCAACTCAATGTTTTCTTGTTTTAATTTATAAATCACTCTTTTATTTTGATTTTTCTCATGTTTTAAAACCAGAGGATTTTTCGGAGATTGCACATTTGGTGATGATGTCTGTTGATTTTGCCTATTTTTATTTCTATCCCTCCACTGTTTTCTGATATTTTCCTGCTGAGACGGGGCATATTCTGCTATTTTCTTTCTTTTCTCTCGCGTTTTGTCAGCATTACTTCTTTTTTGTGAAAAACACTTCACGGGGTCTTTCTATTTTAATATCTCCATATAGAGCTTTTGCCTTTGCGCCGGCGTTAGTGGCATCTGCGAAATCAGGGTCAAAGTTAGAAATGTTATAAGAGTGGTTCGAGTTTACCCCGTTATTGATAGACCGGTTTGCATCTACTAATGCCTCGCTGGAGGTATGACCAGAAGGGGTAGCACACTGCAGCTCGATTCTGAAGCTGGAACACACGACGCCTCACCGCGTGTTCCTATGGCTGATTGGTTGGGCCGTGATGATGACGGCGGTGATCCTGGTGGCGTACCGGCTGAAGGCCTCAGCCCAGCAGGCTCCAGGTGACCTAAGGCTAGCAGCGAAGCAAACGGTGGTTGGAGCGGGTTGTCTTTCTAACGCTTGAAGCAGAGTTAGCAGAGAAGCAGAATAGTCAGCATCTGTCGTTTAAGATCGCCATAGGAAGACTTAGTAACCACACTTTTTGTCGTAATCACCTTCACGAGATAAAGAGCACCGAATTATGAAAATTCTTTGTTCTGGCATATGGCTGTGTTATTTCCGATATACTGCAAAATGGCTGCATACTGACTTTTCAAAAAAATTGCTCCGGTATGAAGCGCATAAATTAAGCGCTTGAACTTCTTCTCTTATTTTACAATCATAATCACATCTACTTTTTGATTGAAATTATAACTTCAAATACAGAACACGATGATGTAGAATATATGTTAAGTCATTTTTAAAGTTCTATCACATTATAATAACAGCACAGCGATGGAACTGGAGTCTCTTCAGGCACTCATGGGCTGCAGCGAGCGGTTTGAGCTTATTTATTTATTTACAGAACAAGATACAAACTAACGGCTATTACTCCAACACGTTCATATTGTTAACAATGATTTAATTATAACTAAATATTATTATGAGATAAATAATGACGCCCTTTCGTAAAAATGTGGTGGAAACGAATCTGCAAATACGTTGTGCGTGCTTATCTGTTCTGTTTGCTTTTCAGTTGAATATTCCTGGAAGGAAAGTGTAGGTCTTTCGACTAGTCAGCCGAATTTCACACATTGTGTGTTGTGTCTCACACATTTGAACGTTCCTGCGAAGGTAGCGTAGATCCATCAGCTGACTGTAGAAGAAGTGTATCTGGCTTGGTCTTAATTTGTTCTGTCTGAGACACAGTTCAATATTCCTGGGAGAGGGTAGATCTGTCGGCTGACTGTAGAAGAAGTGGATTTGGCTTGGTCCAAATGTGTTCTGTTTGTGAAGCAGTTAAATGTTCCTAGGAGGGTAGCGTAGATCCATCAGCTGACTGTAGAACAAGTGTATCTGGCTTGGTTTCAATTTGTTCTGTCTGAGACACAGATAAATATTCCTGGGAGGGAGGGTAGATCTGTCGGCTGACTGTAGAAGAAGTGTATCTGGCTTGGTCCTAATTTATTCTGGAGACAATTAAATATTCCTGGGATAGTGTAGATCTGTCGGCTGACTGTAGAAGAAGTGGATTTGGCTTGGTCCAAATGTGTTCTGTTTGTGACGCAGTTAAATGTTCCTGGGAGGGTAGCGTAGATCCATCAGCTGACTGTAGAAGAAGTGTATCTGGCTTGGTCTTGATTTGTTCTGTCTGAGACACAGTTCAATATTCCTGGGAGAGGGTAGATCTGTCGACTGACTGTAGAAGAAGTGGATCTGTCTTGGTCAAATGTGTTCTGTTTGTGACGCAATTAAATGATCGTAAGAGGGCAGCGTAGATCCATCAGCTGACTGTAGAAGAAGTGTATCTGGCTTGGTCCAAATGTGTTCTGTCTGAGACACAGTTAAATATTCCTGGGAGGGACGGGTAGATCTGACTTTAGAAGAAAGGGATCTGGCTTGGTCCAAATGTGATCTGTGGTGATGCTAGTGGATGGACTAAACGTTCTTAATATTTATGATACGATCTAAATCACTCTATACACAATCCTGGCTGACCGGGGCAATTTTCGCATGCGAATATGGTTTGTACCCATTTTTTTAATGTGCGCCAACATTGATTGCAACGCCTTCTCTTTGTTGTGCCGTGCGGTATCTTTTGATAATTTCATTTTACAATGAATTTTATTTATATTATTTGTAGATTTACTTCTATCATCAAGTAAACTTATCAAATCGGATACAATCTCTTCTTTCATCACTTCGTAGAATTTTTTTCCTTTATAACGAGAATCCAAATATGTAGCTATGTAGGTCTCCAAATCTTGAATTCAATTGGTCGATTGCACATTTTATGACAGATTTATATCTTGAATTTGTGTCTGGTTTATTGTCTTCTTCTTCTTCTGAGGTGCCCGTGGCGCAATTGTGACAGTGATCGGCGACGATCGTTGTTGTAAAGCAACACACGCCGGGTCGGAAAAGGGATGGGTGACCATCCGACCGAAATTTAGTGATGTGTATTTCGGGCATCTCCGTGCTTCGGAAGGCACGTTAAACAGTTGGTCCCGGTTGACGTCGCTAGATGTCAGTCGTTAAGCCTAGTCAGAGGCCTTAGGGCGGCTTGATAACATCTGACAAAAAGGTTGCTCACTAACCTTACACCCCTCCAACAACCCGCACTGAGCCCGCGTGTTGGAGTATGGCTTGTTCCACCTCATAGTTGAGGTGAGGCCTGTGCCCAGCAGTGGGACGTATATAGGCCGATTATATTTTTTTTTTTATTATTGTCTTCTATTTGCAGCGAATGCTTTTGTATTTTGTGCAGTTCCGTTTGGGCAATTTGAGAATGATTAAAATGTGTGGAAATTCTTTTGCATTTTGTTATTAACACGTTCCCTGCCAATGGAAAAAATGCATTTTCTCGATCAGGCCGTGACAGTCAGTGCTGACCGCGTTTTACGAGGGATTTCGTTTCGTTGTTACAGGCCGTCGGGCAGTGCTATCACAGTAAATCCCATATTCATTGACCCGCATGGCCCTCTCGTTACACAATATGAAGTTGGTTTTTGAAAAAAAAATATGTCTTTGAAAAAAAAGACAATTACCAAAGACAAAAATTTATTGCAGAACAAACAAAAGAACATCAATCAAATTCCTAAAAATTAAGCCCAATCAAAAAGAAAACTTAACATTTTTTTTTATCTATTTCGGCAACAATACCATCTACCCGTACAAAAAGGATCAATATTTAAAAAAAACATAAAAATTATGTATGAACGTTGACAAAGCACTCGACACATAGAAAAGGTTCATCGGGACAAGTGTTACAGAAAGTAGGTACTTTTTTAGTCTTATTTCTCGCCTGTGCACGCCCAAATGTGGTCACATTTTTCTTGTAACACTCTACACAATACCGACGCACCTTCTGAGAAGGTCCTTCTTTTTTCTGAAGCATGTGTTTCCTTCTTGTAGTCCGTCCTGAAGGTGCTCTGGATGTTGCAGGTTTCTCCAAAAAGCTTTAAAGTATTTCTTTTCGAAACTCTACAATGAACTCTAAAATTAAAGCGTTTACCATGGCAACATTCAAAATGAGGTCAAAAGCAAGCTTTTTATACCATTTGAGGGATTTCCTCAATGGGGTCTGGTATGCTGCCATCTGATCAGCTAAATCCACAGCTCCTTTGGCTTTGTTGTAATCGACGACAATAGCTGGTTTCATAGTCGTTTTGTTATTTTTCGTAACGGGTACGAAACGTGTCGAATGTTTTGTGGAAAGCACCAACACATCCCTTTTATCTTTCCATCGTAAAACGGTTATCCCATCATCACTTTCTTTTGCTATAAACTGGCCTTTCTTCAGCTTAGTAGAAACAACAACTTTAGGAAAATGCTTTCTGTTTTTTCTTAAAGTTCCAATCAGATGTGTTTCATTTTTTAAGAGTTCTCTGGCTAATGGAACACTGGTGTACCAGTTATCGGTATACAAAGAATATCCTTTATTAAGTAAATCCTGGCAAAGGTTCATTACAACTCTTTGAGGGGTGACATTGATTTGTTCATTTTGTTTACCAGCGTATATATTGATTTTGAATGTATAACCAGGTAAAGTGCATAGTTTGAAAAGTTTGATTCCATATTTGTGACGTTTTTGTTTATTATATTGGCGGAATAACAATCGCCCTCGAAATGGCACCATGCTTTCATCAACGCATATGTCTTGCCCGGGAATAAAATTTCTTTTGAAATTGACATTCAGCATATTCAGTAAGTGTTGAACGCGGTGAAGTCGGTCTGATCTATTATTATCATCATCTCGAGAAAAATGGATATTTCTAGACATAACAGTTCGCGGAAAATTTTGGCCCATAATTTCATCTGTGGACCAATAATCAGCAAGTTTTGGAAGCTTTACCAGACCCATGTACAAAATCAAGCTGAAAAAGCTTTTCATCTCAACAAGATTTGTTTCTGACCATAAGCGAATACGTGCATTTTTCGAAGCTTCAGCTGTGTTGGCTATTTTAGTAATTGCGAAAGCATTGGTACACTCAACAATTTCTTGTAAAAGGCTATCTGTTACTAAAAGTGATTAAAAATCAGCAGGAGATTTATTATACATAATTGTACGAATCGAAACCGGCATGCCACAACATTCAGTTGATAACCTTTCGGATCTGTCCATTTAGATGATGAACCAGTTTGTAAATCCTGGATAGCGGCATCAATTTCGGCATCACTACCGTCACTTGCAGACAGGATTCGCAGGCGTCTGTTGCGCAATCGGGGGGCTGAAATATTTTCTTCTTCATCACTAATGGTTATATCGAGAAGATCGAGCTCTATGTTTTCGATCTGCGTCAACATGTCTTGCGTAACCACAAAGTCTTCGAAATCGTCCATGATAATAATATATAGAACTTGCAAAAAACAAAATAACTTGTAACAGCGCAACGCGGCGTCTCGTTTCAAGATACGGGCGTTAAATGCGTGAGCGCGTGTTAACTCGAGAGCGCGAGCGGTGAGGGCGGGTGACCCGACACCGCGACCCGCGCGGCCCCCTGTAACAGAAAGCTGTTTTTTTTTCTTCGTAGGCCGCGTCGGTCTGTGCTGCCCGACCGTCTTTTTTTGCCTCAAATAATATCAGAAAATTACTTTTGATAAAAGTAACATACATTTGGTCAGGCGGCGGTCAGGCGGCAGGCGCGCCTATCTAAAGAGAGAGAGCTCCTCTCTCGCTTGCTCCCGTGTGTTGACCCCGGCCGAACATGAATGAACGAACACTGATTTTACGCCATGAACATGTCTAATTTTGTGATTTTCTTTGTAACAGTCCATGACATTCATACATATTCAAAAGGAAATAATCCCCGATTCTACTATTGTGGAGCCGCTTCATTTCTTCCTTTACTCCACCGTTGTTCCAAATAAAGGAGTCGTGGACTCTGCCGGGGTACCGGGCATTTACATTTATGATCCGGCATTCTGAATCTGCAATCTAAAATGAGGATTAAGTACAAAAGATTTAGAGCTTAAATAGTTGTCTTTCTAATAATGAATTCTGAACCTACCAGCTGTACATGTAGGGTGTGTGCACCCTTTCTAATATTTTTATATTAGGCTCCCTGTGGCCCAGGTGGGGGGAAAATTTTTACGTGGGTGCAGTCAATAAGTTCCAATACTCCTGGGACATTAAATTTTAAATTTTCGTCTGAAACCTGCCGCCACTTGTCTTCGGGCATTTTCAGTGGCTGGAAAATGAACCCATTCAGCCATAAGTCTGCAAATGATTAAATAACTTAGTGTATGGTAAGCTGATAAATGTGTATAGTAATAGAGGCAGTGACTACAGAATTATAAATAGAAGCAAGGAAACAGACATGGCAAAAGAAGATTATTTTATAACATAATATCCTATCAGCACTAAACAAACAATAACTGACAAGAGCAGTCATAATAAAAGAAAAGTAATTAAACAAAAATTAAAAATTTGAACGGTTAAAAGTCTTTAAGGACATTGTCAATTTGTCAGTCATATATATAATTTATTTATTGGGTGTAATGACTAGCAAAGTAAGGTCTAATAGGTACATAAAGTAAGTTGAAAGGAAGTAGTGTGTGAGAAAGGTAAAGAGTAATGTTACTACTGCAAAGACAACACAAATGTTCACCTTGAGTAGATAGCTTGCAGAAACTGGTCCAAATAGCTGCTAACAGTTGTTTGGGCGACGCAAAGGCTATGGTCTTGCACAATTTGTCTCTGGTAGCCACCATTAGCCAAAAACTGAATTAAGCACAAGACCTACAACATACTGTAAACAGCTAAGAAGGTAGATAGCATAAAATACCTAGACTTTGCACAATGGCACCTTACTAGGGTCATTGATCATAGGTCTAGATCAGGGTTTCTCAAACTTTTGGCAGCACGTACCCCTGTTAAAATTTCCAGGTGACAGCGTACCCCTAATAATTAATTGCTCCCCCCACCCCCCCAAAGAAAATAATAAAATTGACTATTGAAGAAAATAAGGTTTTTATTTTGAATAAAAGGTAACAAACATAGTGCCAAAAGAAATGTCTATTTAATATTAATGTGATGGATGTGCTTGTTTCTTGTCGCAAAGGGATTCAATTTTAGGTGTAATTTTGGTCAATTTTAACCTTGTAAATTTTGTCGCGTACCCCTTGCCCTCGAATGGCGTACCCCTAGGGGTACGCGTACCCCTCTTTGAGAAACCCTGGTCTAGATAAGGGCAATAGGTCATTATCAATAAAAAATAAGTTCATCTAGGACACAAAATATAAGTAACACACTACTTATGTACTGCTTTGGTAAGGTTAATTGGTGTGAATAGTAGTTTATCTTATGGATAGGAGTGCTTACTTTCAGATGGGCAGGTAGACCCTGGCCGTTTGGAGGCTCTAGGTCGCTTCTAAGGCGGTCGACAACGTAAAGCGCCATAGGCTTTGTGATCCGCCAAAGTGATTGGAATTCACCGTCCCCCATGTCGAACGGGTCGCACATATCTCTTATTCTGCGCCTTTGCACTTTGCGGACTTCCCGCTCTTCATAAGTCGCCAGTACATAATTATAAAAAGGCACTGCCATTGTTATTTTACGAGAATGTCTTCGTCGTCGCTTCTCGCGTACCACAACGATCGACGATAAAATCCGGGATAACTCACGTCGAACTGTCAAAAATCGAGGGAAAAGTTGCAGCCATGTAAGAGTTTGTAGAGAAATTATCACACTGTCTCTAAAATGACGAGAACTTACGTGCGGCCATGTTAGCACCTGTGGAACCATAGACAAAAATCGACTCGGAGCGTGAGAACGCCTCGATAAAATTTACTCGTGGTGCGCATCTTATAAAATAAATTTGGAATAAATTAGCCACTTTCGCGGAACTTTTTCACCGTTCAGAAGCTGACGTTCGAATGAATGTCTCGACAACTGTCGCGCTTTATCTTTGTACATGCGCTCATTCTTAGGAAAATCATTTTGGATGCTCCGTTCTTTCAAATGTGATCACGCGTGAACTCGTTGATTGTCCATTTAGCTGGATCATCGCTGATTTCGTAGAGCTCCTGGTCCGGAGGATTGGGCTGCACTCCTACTCCTGCCACTCCTGGTACCAGAAGGACATCTTCGGCTTGTTCTTTCGATATGCTTGCCACATCGATCAAAGTATTTTCACTTGAAGACACTGCAGAATCATCAGTTGACGGAGCGCCACTACTACTTGTAGTGGCGCGTATCAAGTTTTCTAAAGAAATCGTCTAATTTCCGTGTTATTTTTAATGATGTGTTTGCAACAATTTCATTCTTATTAATTAATAAATATGTGTAATACGTTCTACTCCCAATATGTCTTGACTTAATTCTCCCCTTATTAAAAAGTTATTTGGTCCCAAAATTAGAGGAATATCATCTTCAATTTAATTATTCACTTCCAAAATGTATGTACCATTTGTTCGCACATGCTCACCATAATATGACCGATCTTGCTGAAGTTGGTACGTTCCCAATGCTAGCATTTTTAAATCATCTATGGTAAGCCTTTGAAACGAATTCAAATGTGGGTGGCTAGAGTCAATAGATTCAAAGTGGCTCGACGTCTATTCAGATTTTCCGTTCTGACTGTATTGGCTAGAACATTATCTAGATGTAACCTTTGTCTAGCCTTTGTCAAATATGCTGACGCTTGTGGATTATGTTCAAAAGGAGGATGGTATTTATTTATCTATGCACAGCCATTACGGAAATCCACCATTAAGTGCTTAGCAGCTGCATTAAAAAAGTCTTGGCGAAATAATTTAAAGTCACGTTTGAGACGACTATTGACTATTTCAACCACCCACCTACACATTTTTATACATCTCGATTTGTTTGCCTGCAGTGTCGTTAGTTGATGTTCGCCCTCTATCAAATCTTAGGCATATGAGCTTGATAGCCATAGTATAACAAATGCGGGACCTGTCCAGAATAAAAACATCATCTTGACGGAAATATTTTCTCAAGGGACCCTGAGAATCACTCAATTCATTACTCGTGATAGTGGCATCATTAACTGTCGCTTTATATGGACCTAGAAAATCTAGAATATGGTCATCACAGCAAACCATCATAAAAGGTTTAACCATGTTTTGATGTTTGTGCAACCTAAATGTGTCTTTTTGAAATAAATAATTACTACTACTTCGTACATAAACATATGTCGCATCACATATTACAATAGCAGGCTTAATTTCATTAAGGAGATTAGGTTTCCCAAATAAACCATCAGGAATTAATTCATTTCTTGAAGCAACTTCTTAAACTGGCATGTGGTGTATACCCAAATACAACTGCTGCCTCATGCAATTTTTTGCCTTCTTCAGATATCGTTCCAATATGGTTCGAGACATTGCAAATAAACTGGACAATCTTTCGTTACTATCACCAGTACGTAGTTTCACCAAGTAAATGCTTAAGGCAACACTTGCAGAAGGTACTTCTTCTGATAAGCTTGGTATTTCAGACAAAAGTTCATGAAACTGAGCTGCTGTCATTCCTAGCCAATAATGGCAAAGATGCGATGGCATCATATTAATATTGCTGAAATCCACAGTTTTTAAGCTAACTCTCTTCATCATATTCAGAATTTGATCCATCTGAGTTGCAGTGAAGTCTCTGGTGTCAGAGCGCAACTGATCCCAGCAACCATTTTCCATCTGCATATGCGAGCAGAGGGTGAAACTTAAAATTGTATTGGCGTAATAAAATTTCCTTGCTGCTGGCTGGTACCAACAAACGTTCAACATTTTCACACCCAGAAAACATGCAATGCCTTGAAGAAGATATATCCCGGCTGTAAGTATTTGATGTAACAGTGACGTCAGTGACCCTTTGGATCCTAGGCTGTGGGACTATGATTGGTGGTTGTGGTGGAGGTACAGGTACATGTGATGCTCCATCTTCAGTGTCAGCATTCGGGGCCTCAATCGGTCTACCAGCATCTTGCTGGACTTGCCTTTGAACATTCCTCCTAGCTGCCATCCATCATGCAAGGTGTAAAGTAATTATTTTAGGACATAAACTACAAGGTTAACCTAAGCCTGAAGGGCGGGGCTGAAGGCTATAAACATGTAAACTAGCAGCACTGGAACAAAGTTATTTATTTAATATTCTAATAACAGGGATGTTCTAGATCCATCAATAGATCTATATTACAGATAGGTTACAAAAAATAATCTTATAAAATATAAACCTAACTCGCCATGGGCCCTGAGCCTCAGTGCCGGTTCTTAAACCGTCTGCGGTGAACTAAATTAGTAGGGTTAGTGGACTGTACAGGTTGAAGATTAGTGGGGTTAGTATGTCCCTACGGAGAGCTCAGCTCACATGGCCACATAATACAAGACTATGATAATTAAAGTTAATAAAAGATACATTCGTGGAAAATCCTACTTTATAATTATAAAATCAGGGTCTTAGGCTGGCTTGGTTGGTAACTCTAAGGATAAGTTTAATGACCTAACATGTGCTTTGGTGCTGTGCGGGCTAAGTGGGGTGCTACGGAGTGGCAAGAGGGTGGTACTCGGCCACGTGGTGGGCCTAGGATGGGTGTCAGCGTCTGCCTGTCCTCCCTCAGGGTGCACAGCTGATGGGGAACAGATTCGGCAGCTTATGGCCGTAACTGGACACCTCCTAAATAGGAGAAAAAATGCAGACATTAGTCTACTGACAATAAAATGAGATGGGGGACCACGAGGGGAATCTAACACAAGAGATTAACACTGCCTAACCTACTCTGGGAGCACTTAATAAAGGGTTTCAAGACTCACCTGTTGGAGGATACTTGGTCCGCTTGAGTCTCCGCTACCAATTTCCAACTCCGGCACGTGGCGGCATGAAATCACAAATGCAGGAAAACGGGCCCGCAGACAGATTCTGCCCGATGTCGACTGCTGGTGTTCTGGTACTTGGGGAGCTTAACTTGCTCTGGCGCAGGTGTTCAAAGGTATGGGCTCCGATTTTGTCTCCAGACTATTTAAACCCTCGGGACGGAAGCCATCCTTTTTTTACAAATCTAACCAACTGACAGCCAGCAGTGACAGCTGCGTTCCAAAACACGAAAAAATCCAAATATTGTTGTGAGGTCGACCACAGATAAAAACAACGCTACAAAGGCAAACTCGGGTCACGTTGTTGTACGAATGATATTGATGGCAGATGTTCGTCCATGACTTCAACTCTTGGTAGTAGTCCAGCAATGACGGTTCTTACATCTAATTATATGCGATAATTGGTTCTTTCGTAATTAGCATTTGGGTAAACTTAGACATGTCATAGTAGTTCGGATCTTCTTTAATAAATTGGTATGAATTTTCGTATCCAAATGGGCTATTTTTTGTATAATTCATATTCTCTGCCGATACATAATGAATCCATATTGATTTTTCATTAAGTTTCATTCTCTCATCATGATCAGGCTGCATTTTATCATAACTCGAAGGGCCTGGTGTAATGGTGGTAGTGGTCAGTTCTGTGCAGTATGATTGGTTATCACTTCGTCTGTACCAAGTACGCAGCTCTTCATTTCAAAATTACTGATAAGTGACCTATAATGGTAATGTAACATTTGTTACTGTCTGACGTCCACAAATCTGTTGTAATGGACAAATGTGGTACATTGTCCATCAAATTGTTCAATCTAACTAAAGTTGTCTCATATTCCTGACTCAATAAAGTTATGAAATTTGTTTTCGGCTTAGTAATGTGTAATTAGGCTGTAACGTTTTTACTAAATTATTAAAACCTTTATTTTCCATGAGTGATAAGGGTTGGTGATCTTGCACTATCATTTTTAATACCGCTCGGTCATTTGAATGGCTATCAACTTCCTTGTGGTGGCTGGCTGCGTACAGGCGTAATTGCCGTTGTATTTTAGCGGGAGGCGGTGGCGGTACGCCAACGTTTTGCTGATTATTGTTCCGTTCAGGCACTTCTTAACTGTCTTAATTGCTACTGAAAATCAGCTTTTGTTTGCGCACTAATCTCACCTATTTCTACAAATACTCGTATTATAAATGCGAAAGTTTGGATGGGTGTGCCGTGTTGCTCTCTCACGTTAAAACGACTGAATGGATTTTAATGAAATTTTACAATAATAAGCTTTTGTACATGAATAGGGCGTAGGCTACAATTTATAATGATATATCGCTTTTGTATAACCTGACCTAAGTAGTAGAGGTAGTTTTTTTTTGTTTGATACTAAATTTACTTTTAATATTAGACTGATAAAAGTAACTTATCTCCAAAAATCCGTGGGCAGGCATTGGAAAAATAATAGCTTGGACAATATTTTACTTAAGATATAATTTCTCGCTTTGCGCAAAATATTTCCAGCTTTATTGATGAAGCACATACAAAAAGGTGCTTACGAGCTAACTTTGATAGTTAGGGATTGGGATGCTCCTTCGTATCTTCTCCATATGGCCAATGGATCACTTTGTAAGCTGGACTAGTGGGCGGGCAGCAAGCATTTTATATTTGACAGGCTTTGTATGGGCGTGGCGCCCTCTTCCAGTAGCATCAAACACCATGTCATACTGTTGAACTGTTTTACCGACACAACATACGTCACAGCAGTATTGTGTTGCCAACTCTTTAATTAGTTCTCCACAAAATTCTTTGTTATAGAATGAAAAATATTTTTATCTCAAAATAGTTCAAGATTACTTCATCCGTAAAAAAATCGAATTTTAAAAAAGACGATTATTTGTGGAGGATTTGTGTGGAGGCAGGTGGCAGCGTGGAAAGATCGCGTTCGCAAAGTCTCAACACGATGTTGTTGCCGACACTCCCGAGTATGTCATCGATGGCCTTGAGCAAGACTTTGTTCTGTTGGACCACTTCGAAGGTGCCGGGGCGATTGCGAAAGGACACCCCGTATTGTTCCTTGAGGCGGTTGTCATACGCGTACAAGCTGAGCTTATACATCTTGGCCAAGGCGGCCATGTTCCCGTTTTGCAGGGCGGTGCGAGTGGTCAGAGCGTTGTAGAGCACTGCTAACAGCGTAGTTTCTTCAGGCGTTGCAAAGCTCAATATGTTACGCAGAAGAAGACATCGGCAGATGGCAGAAAGCTAAAAGGGCCCTTCTTTCCTCGGTCCCTTCGTGTTAAATAAGTTGACTCACTTTTGTAAATAGGAAGGGATGTAAAATAATATTGTCCACAAAATTATTATACATTATTATATTATTATTTTTTTATCATATTTTTTACTCTCTCTGTTCAGAGGGCGTTTCATTTTCATGCGGGTTTTTACCAAGCATGAAATGATATAAATTGTGTATGGTGTGTTTGTGCGTGCGTGTGTGTGTGTGTGTGCGTGCGTGTGTGTGTGTGTGTGTTTATGTGGGGGGGGGGCGTGCTTCAGTATATGTATTGATGCAGTTATAAATAATACGTAATATTATTTATATGACGCTTATACGAACCGTTGACAAAAATTTGCGAGTTATTCGGCATGTGTTCAGAATCGCTACTTTCTGAATCAAACTAATCATGTTGTGTTTTATTTGGAAGGTGTCGAGACTTTTCTTCAGGGTCTTGGGAACAACTCCAGTAGATGAAAATACTATAGGTATAATGTGAACTGTCTGCACTTTCCATTGTATTTTGATTTGTATGGCTAAATCTGTATATTTTGTAAGTTTTTCAGTAATAGTACTTTGTATATTGTGAGTGTTAGGTACGGCTATGTCTATGAGATAAACGATGCTATTCTGCTTGTCATGAACTGTGATATTTGGCGGTTATAGTGGGTTGTTCTGTCTGTAAGAATCGTTCTATCCCAGTATATCTTACAGTTATGGTTATCTGATACGGACTGTGGTTTATATTTGTAGTATGCAGTTTTTGTTTCTATAAACTTGTATTTGACAGCCAATGTTTGAATTTTAATTTCGAAGGTTGAATTAGGCTGAGATCTATCATTGATTGCGAAACCCCAAAAGTTAGTCTCGCTGGTATACAGCGTCAGTAGATTAAGTTCACAGCAAGAAGCTCCAACATTTACCAGTGAAAATCAGAACTGTATCATTGAAAATATCTTTGTGTTAGGGATGTTTAAGCTACAGAGGTCATTAATAAAAAAAAAAAAAAAAAATGAATAAATAAATAAATAAATGATTATTATTATTATTATTAATATACAACAGAAAGAGTAGGCCCCAAAAACATCAATTTCCTATAATATTGACTCTGAATTTTAAATGGCAGTAGTTTGCGTTCAAAGTTTTTCGAGCAATTTGAGCATTCGATTTTTATATAGCTCGTTGGTTTCTCCTTGTATTTCTATTATATTCTCGTGGCGTTTCTGCAGTGCAGCCTCCCTAACAGTTGATTGGTTTTGAAAATTTTCAGCCCATTTACTGATGCTTGATTCTAGTGTCGTCTTTTTTGTGGAGGTTGAGCACTTGCTGTTTCTGGCAGATCACCCGATGATAATGGTACGGGTGCTCCATCCCTACTCGAAATTAAGGAAGGGGCGAAACTAGTAGGGACTTGCGGAAAAGTGCATCAAGCTTCGTAAAATGGGCAAGTTTTTTCAGGTTGCCTTGTTGACTTCCTGTTAAAATCTTTTGTCTCCATGTACACCCGTTTTAAATATTTCAATTTATTTTCATTCTGAGCAGCTGTGAAATACAGATCATCTATTCTCATGGCAGCCCCTAAATCTTCCCATAATATGGTCTGAAAAGAAATGTTATTTACTGTATTAGACTGATTCAGTTTTTCATCTTATGTGTGTCATTGTGCCAAGATTGTATGATGTAATTAGTAAATTAAATATCTTCCAATAATACTCGGATCTTCATGTGAATCACATTGTAGTGGGTTTTTTTGTGTGTCAGGAGCAGCATTCAAAATCGGTGTTATTATCCATGGGCGTTGTGGATAACCAGTCTCCTGAAATACCAAATAATACTGTGGTTTTCCCGAACGCCTTTCAATTTGACTGTCTTGTCACGCTAATTTTCTGTATCTTTCATTAAAATACATAAAATTAGTAAATATTAAAACTGGGTAATTATTTCCCAAAGTGACTCCAACGTGATAGGCCCCCTGTAGTCCAGGCACAGCACATGACTTGTCATTGCATGAGGCTTTCCCTTTGTAATGGATTATTGACTCTGTAGTATGTGGAAGCCCCTCATTCGTATGATAGAATCTCTCTGAAGGGGATATCAGACATGTGTTTCGTTGTTGTTGTCCTCTGTCTACCACTATGTATGTGAAATATGACCGACTACCCACATGTCTTGAATTAAGTCTTGCTCTCAAGACATGTGGGTCATTGCCGCCACAAGCCGAAAGCAATTGGGCATTGGACTCACCCCTTGCGACTTCAATGTTGTACTCTCCTTGTGTTTTCATATGCTCCCGAACATACGATTTCGCTTGGCGAATTTGATAACTTCCTAGTGCAATAAGCATTAAATCTTCTTCACTTAGTCGAGCAGAAACTATACAACAACAATACAAGTACAGTACACATAAAGTTTTCTTAATCTGTAATAAATGTAATAAGATTCGTTGTAAGATCCTTTTACAATTGCTGCTAAATCATTTTCTTGTAGGTGATTTACATAGCGCCAATAATTCTGGAGTATGCATCCGCTAGTAGCACCTGGACTGCATTGATTTATTATCTCTACTTGGTCTAATTGTTTGGCTATTCTGCTGGCTAATCCGAGATCCGAGAAGATATGTATTTTCTTTTTTTCTGCTTTTCGGACTTGATTATAACAGCTGTTGAACACCTTTGGACTTCCAGATTTTATAAGTTCTTTTGGTACATTTGGACACCTTTTTGATGTTTCTAAAATTGTATATCGTGCCTGTAATTCCACTATATCTTGCTGTATCTTGTTTTTATCCATATCTAGAGTCTTGATAAGTTTTTCTAACTTCTTAATGATTTTCTTTTGGTTCCTTAACTTTTTGAATAGATGTTTACTCGCATATTTATTTTTGGATTTTATAGATAGTCTCAATTTTCTATTTCTCTTCATACGAGTATTCCTTTTATGTGGTGCTAAGTCGTCATGGTCCGAGTATGTGTGAGTTGCTGCTTCTCTTAGTTTAAAAGATTGAAATTTAGGTATAGCTTCTAATTTATTGTTGATGTTGTTAGGCGAAGGTGGGCAACGGTGTGGCTCGTGCACGGGGTATTACAAAGTTTTAAGTGACTTTATTATTAACTTACAGTTTTCAAGCTCTCTCTGCAAGCCACTGTTGAGTAGTAATAAATTATCTATCTCTCGGTTTGCCGTGTTGTTAGTCTGGTTTAAATGTACAATTTGCATTTCTAGCTCAATTAAACGTGAACTATTATGCATTGACACATCTGGTAAACTTCGCATAGTTTCATCACAGATGATCATAGAATAGTCATGCATTGTATTTGAATATTGAGATAGGTCATTTTCGGAGTTATTTCGTCCTACACGACGAAACGTCACATTACTATTATTTAATTCCATTTTCTATGGTCTAAATATTTCACAAAAAGGCAAGTGGCGACACTTACGGTGGAATTCACAAAGGCAAATCAGATCACTCACTCAAGTAATTGAGCCATTAGTTTAATCGCACGCTTAACTTAAATGCTATTCACAAACTTTCATTAAGCAGTTTTCTACCGTGATCAGCTGAGCATCTTTCAAACAAACCGAAATGCCAACATATATAGTGAGTATTACATCTTTACTTTATAATAACCAACTCAGAAGGAGTATAAAGGAAATTGAGGAATTAGAAAGACATTAGAGCAAGCTGGTCTGCGGGTGCCCTGTCAAAGACGAGTACAACCTGGTTTCTGCAATGGTCCTTGGAGTTTTCTCACGAGGTTACCTGTGGCTCCTATGGTATGTCCTCCTACTGATGTACCAAATCTGTGCATCCACAGCGTTTCAGTGCTGTGCCATTGTATGACATCTTATGAAATTGAAAGGAAGATAAAACGGAACATTAAGAAGTAACTTAAGAAAGATAATTATTAAGAAGTGTAATAAGAGGGCCCTCGGGCGTCTTGCTCCATTTCTCTGCCGGAACACACCGATTCACCACTCCCCCAGTCTTCTGATTACATAAGTATACTAATGTTTGCTCATTGTTTATCACTGTCGCCTTTCACGACATCAGCCTATTTCAGGCGATTTCATCGGCAAAGCCGGATTACAATTTTAATTATTGCACTACAGTTGTATCTTGTCCACCCAAAACCAGACAAAAAACCTTCTGTTAATATTAAAACGAACGCATATTCATTTAAAATGCGTCATTTTTTACAAATGGGATGTTTTTTAACAAATGTTTACAACTATAAATGTTTCAATACTACTTGTGGGTTTCACCATAATACCTTCAGAAGTAGGAATGAAAACATAATCTTTTTTTGTGCCCGATATTGTAGCTGCCGACTCAAATCTGGGTTTTAAAAATATATATATTTCATTGGATAACTTCCTGCTAGCCTGGCTTCCGTCATCTCAGCATTGTGGTAAGTAGACACTGTGCTAACCAGTTTAACATCCTTCCACACTAAAACTGAAACGTCGCCACAGTGTCTACTTACCACATCCCCCCTTGCCATTCTATTGTCCTTTAAAAAATTAAAACAGCAGGTGTGTCTACCCTCCGGCTGTTTAAAGTACCTGCAACACCAGTCTTTTTGGATTTTAAATTTTTTGTTAGTGCTACTGGATTGTACCAGTTATTATTCATGACTATGGTGTATCCTTTGCATAAATAACTGGTGATCAGTTTCAGCACTGATTTGGCACTGATATTTTTAAACCCGTAAATATTATATTGTTAAGTATTGTCGTCTGTACTCTTACCGGTATAAATTATAATTTTGAGCTCATAACCAGTGATAGCCAGATCACTCACTCAAGTAATTGAGCCATTAGTTTAATCGCACGCTTAACTTAAATGCTATTCACAAACGTTCATTAAGCAGTTTTCTACCGTGATCAGCTGAGCATCTTTCAAACAAACCGAAATGCCAACATATTATTATATAGTGAGTAGCTTTAATTAAAATAATACGTAAATCTTCATCTTTGATTAACGTGAACATATTAAAATGATGTACAATTTGCAATAGAACGCAAAGACTCTTTAATTGCATTTGGCCTCTGTTCCTACAAATTTGTGTAATTGCAGTTTGTAATTTTTTCTTTTTCTTTCTCGGGGGTGTTTGGTCCACACACGAAAGCGATTTTTCAACAACGTGATTTGTATTAATTTGTTAATAAGTTAAACTTAAACTTAATAAGTTCGCGAACAGTCGCATAAAGTCCAAGACACCCATTATTCAGTAAACAGTTCCATCGCCTGTGCCAGCCTTTCACATTATTTTGAGTTCGCGGCAACCCTAGTTCGTTGTTTTGTTGAACAGACCAAAAGTGGGGTGGTAATAAAGGTTGTAATTGTGTGTTGTGGTATTTGTTATCGTAGTTCCTCCTCCTCCTAGTGACTTTCTTCTGCTACAAACGTAATATGTCTCGAACCACTCCGTTAAGGGCTCTGCTTCCTAGGCAAAACTTCTTCTTTTAGCATCTGAAACGCTGTCGGAATATCATCTGGCGGCAAATATGACAAAGCAACTAGTTGTCGTAAGCTTACAGCAAAGTTACTATCTTGTCCGTAGCGCACCGATAATCTAAACTCTTGTATTCGCCTTCATACGTTTATATAGCCTCGCAGAGTTCATAAGTTTTAATGCCGAATCGCGCTGCTTTGGTACGAATGCATTGAATCCAGCTTAATAGATACACTTCTATTAATAATAGTAGTAGTTTAAGGAATCATCTCAGAAAATTTAAACGATTATCAATAGAAAAACCGTCAAAACATGAAAAATGGATTCCTATTTTTCTTGATGAATATGCGCCTCCATCACCACCTGAAAAATAAATAAATAAGCCACAGTCAGTAATATTAAACTGTAATTTTTTTTAACCTTAAATTCCGCTGCCATAGGATACTTTAATAAAATAATGTTAGATAGCTTTGGAGGCAAAACCTAATCTGCACTATAAACAGATATTTACCTGCTTCCACATCATCATCATCGGAACTATGATGAGATCTTTATCGGTAGACCGCCGTGGCTGCTTTGAGGTCAACGGCTGCGACTGCGTTGAGGTCGACGGCTGCGTTGAGATAATTTAATCTTTTCTTGCAGGCTGAGCGCCAGAGACGCAGTACAAGGGCATTCCTCATGAGGACACCTTGCTGAACCAATGCATTACAACCCATATTGTCCTCATTTCGAGCAGGCGTTTCTGGATGAGCTTCATTGTCCATGTCTTCGCTGCTTATTGGTTCAACAGGTGTGTTTGCCCTATTGCAAATGTTGTGCAGTATTACACAAGAATTTACAATAGCAAATCCTCTCTCAATAAAAACTCTTCCTGCTGTCGATGATTCATGTTGAGCTTGTCCTTGCTGATAAGGTATGGTGTTATGTGGGCTCGTTTCGGTATTGCATAAATGAAACGCATACATGCGTTTTGGACCGGCTGAATGGATCTTTTTGTCTGCTCCAGGAGCCTTGATCCATTTACTATGTCACAGTAGTTAAATTGAGACAGAACCAGTGACTCCGCTAGGGTAATTCTTACACTCTCGGAAAGATGTTGTCTCAAAGAGTACAATCACTATTGCTTGTGGTTTAATAAACTTACAAGATTCTTTGATTAAATAAAAAATATTAGTTTTATATATGCCTGTTTTATTTACATAATTCTTTGGCATAACAATGGCTAAACTATATCTTTCCATAAAAATACTAAAACTTCCAAAAAATCAAAAACATATTTGTCATCAAACGTGGAAGTCCATATGTGTCACATATGGACTTCCACTTTTTTATTACTGCTATAGTTACAATCTGCAACACAAAATTAGCCTCTGTGAAGGCCTGTCAAGCTCATTTGCAGTTGCATCTGCCCGTATTATTTTGGTGCTGGTTTCCCATTTGAAATATAAGTTTCATAAGTTTTAGCAGTCATTAGACATTTTATTTCGACAATACTGTCTCCACAAATTCCATCTGGTGATCTTGCTATTACTGGATACTTTTTTGAAATAAATAAGCCACATTTTGTTATTTTCCTTCTGAGTTTCTTACTGACAGTTTGCCTAACTTCCTCCTCCAATAATAGGCCACGTTTCATGGCTGGTGTATAGGGGATTTTACCTCCCATTATTAACGCAATTAAGGTTCCATAAGCAGCGAGCATAAGCCTCCCCCAAAGATCTCCACAACGATCGGTCCTGCGCTGTCCGCATCCAGCGGCTTCCCACGACTCTGACCAGATCGTCGGTCCACCTTGTAGAGGGCCTGCCCACGGAAAGTCGTCCGGTACGCGGTCGCCATTCGAGAACCTTTCCGCCTCAACGGCAATCGGTTCTCCGCGCTATGTGTCCCGCCCACTGCCACTTCAGCGATGCAATCCTTCGAGTGATGTCGGTTGCCTTAGTTCTCTTGCGGACCTCATCATTTCTGATTATAATACCAAGCATCGCTCTCTCCATCGCTCGCGGAGACTGACTGACTCGGTGACTTTGAGCCTTCTTATGAGACCCATAGTGAACGACCACGTCTCACTCCCGTATGTCATCACTGGCAACACACACTGGTCTAAGACTTTCGTCTTGAGGTATTTCGGACGCGAAAATATGCCGGAGCTTCCCGCACGCTGCCCATCCGAGCTGGATTCGACGAGACGTCTCTTTCTCGAATTTGGACTTACCTAACTGGACTCATATAGCTTATATGATTTAATGCCAAAACTTGGGGCTTTTGGATCTTATTGCCTGTACCCAGGACAAGCGGCCCTTAAATAGGGTCAAAGACTCATCTATTGATATGTTCTGCTCCATTTTGTACAGGGAACAAAGATTTTCTTACAGATGCTGCATGATCTGAGCAGGTTTTTCTACAAACTACAAGGTGGACGGACGACCTGATAACTTTCGCGGGATCTCGGTGGATGCAAGCCGCACGCAACCAGCCGCTCTGGAAATCAATGGGGGAGGCCTATGTTCAGCAATGGAATTCTTGCGGCGGCTAATGATGAGTTTCAGAATGTTTTGCTTTTCTGTGACTCAGAATATCGGATCTTGTTCCATGTAGGTTCCTTTAGCCTTTGACATTTGGTTCCTTGCTGTTTCAGAATCAAATCAGGTTTAGGGATTGTAGGCTCAATCTCTTCGGTTGAAGGCAAAAAGTCATCACAGAGGTCAGTCTCTGATGGTACGTTCAGCCCAGGGGGCCGATCGCGCTAAAAACTTTCTACTGAAACGTAATTGAACGTTAACCAAAGCTCAACTTTTTGCACATTCCGTATCGCGCTAATGATTTGACAGCAAGTTGAGACGCTACGTGATCATAACTGGAACGCAGCTGAAACGTAACCGCTGTCACACGAAAAGTTGACGCGACGCTACTTTTTCACGATCGTTCGGCTTTTTATTTTGTTTGTTTTTAGGAAAACGGGCTTTAAATTATAATGTATCACTCATATATCGATTTCCTTGAAAGTGCTCACGAGTTAGATGTTGCGGAGGCTCGGTCTCAGGCCAAGCGTGAAAATTTGAATGCGAGAATTAAAAGTGGTGCCTTCAACATGACCGATCGGCAGTTTATCAAAAGGTATAGACTGTCCAAGGAATTAACTCGTCAGTTAATAACAGAATTAATTCCTCACGTGCCACCTACATTACGTTCCGATGGATTGGATGTGGAAACCAAGGTAAGGGACCATCAAAATAAATTATTTATATTTTTGTTATGATAGCCATTTATTAGTAAGTTTTAGAGTACTCTTAATAAAAGGGTACCTTGAGATTCCCTCTATGCGTCTTATATTTATTAAAGTAATACATATGAATCTGTATTTTGTTTCAGGTGTTAATTGCATTGGCATTCTATGCTACTGGGTCCTACCAAACTACAGTAGGCGACAGCCGGAAGCATTGTGTTTCCCAGGCTAGCGTCTCAAAAGCAGTCAGACAAGTTACAATGGCCCTAAATAAGCCATCAGTTATAAATAAATATATTGCTTTCCCATTTCGACAATGTGAGAGGGAACAAATTAAAAGAGAGTAAGTACAAACATCAATTAAAAACTCACCTAACTACTAATACTTACAAAATATATGACTAAGAATATATTTTCACTATTACAACTTAAATTTTTAGGTTTTACAATCAGTTGCGTTTGCCTGGCTGTCTCGGTTGTGTTGATGGGACCCATATAGCAATTGTGTGCCCCGCTATACATGAGGAAAGATATTACAACCGTAAAGGGTATCATTCTCTTAATGTGCTAATAGTAAGTATTATCATTTTTAGCCTTAATTCATATGGCTTTAAAAGTTATTGTTGGTAAAACAAATTTGGATGTATCTAAATATATTTTTATTTTCAGTTATGTGATTCCAATTTAAATATCTTGTGTGTGGATGCTAGTTACCCTGGGTCCACACATGATAGTGTTGTCTGGGCCAACCATCGATTGAATGCTCATTTACAAAGGCTTCATACCATCTCTGGAGAGGATGTTTATGTATTGGGTAAATCTTTTGGTGTTCATTTATGGTATTGTTACATATGTACCTACTTATGTGCTTAACTTTTTTTTCTAATACACATTCTTTATTTTAGGAGACTCAGGATATCCACTGAGGCCCATTATGATGATACCCCTGTCAGACCCAGAACCAGACACTCCAGAGGAACACTATCAAAACCTCTTCCTGACAGCCAGGAGTGTAGTTGAGCGGTGCATTGGAGTTCTCAAAGCTCGCTTTAGGTACTATTATGTTTATCTTACTTCATTAGTTCATGTTAGACTTTTCCACTGTAGTAACTGTTTTTCTTTAATTCATCTTACACTAGCTATCATCATGTAAAAGTTTGATAATATTTCTACAGGTGCCTTTTGGTGGATAGAAAGTTGCACTATGCGCCAGAAATTGCAGCTAGGATCACCAATGCATGCTGTGTACTGCATAATATAGCGCACAGTGCAAATACACCCTATAACCCACTGACAGCAGAGGAGGCAGCTCGCGAGCAGAGCATGACTGTGGGTGCTGGCGGGAGTGCTCCGCGCCAGCGGGCTACACTCGCCCTCACTGACTTGGAGTTAGGTCGAGCGCGCCGTCAAGCACTTATACAACGTTTGTGGGCTAATAGGAGAGCCATTGAAAATTAAAAACTTATGCGTTAAAAATTGTTTTATTTAATAAAGTATTTACATCTAAAGTACGCTTAAAATTAGTTTATAAAGTGAAAAATACATAATTAAAACTTACTGCCACTTACTGACATGGATGTAATATAACTAATGAATCAGTCAATAACAATATGACATACTGACTAAGTGATAAATAATGAGGTTTTCAAATTAAAATTAAAATTTTCGAACGACCTACCAAATTGTATGATTCTTGTTTTATGTATTTGTTATTGTTAGGACAAGGTAATACATAAAAATGACAATCAGCTAGTATTCTACTATTCAATAAAAAACAATCCTTGGTTCAGGTGGACGGAGGGCTTCTGGGGCCTTCTTCCTGCTGCTGGTAATACTGAAACAATATGAAATTTAAACATGATATATTTGACAATTTATGTAAAGAAGATACAGTTACACATAATACAGTTGATACAGTTTTGGTCAAAATCGGTCTCGAGACTCCTTAAAGCATGTTTCTTTATTCCTCATAGTTAAGGATTTAGCCTACCACGTCCACTTGAAAAATTCACCCTGTATATTAACATATTTATACAGTATTTTTAAAGAAAAATTACCTTTAAAATGAATCTGTCTATGCTTTGAGCAATGAGCTTAAATGAGTCAGCCACTGTGTTGAGGGCCTGAGCACTGGTTCTCTGATTTTGAGCCAACAACAATTGAGTTTCGGCATTCTTAAGAGCAGCCTCGGCCCTCAGTTCCTCAATGCGATGGATGACGCCCCTAGCCTCCTCTAAATGACTTCTGCTAGCTGAAATAAAATATAAATAAAAGTTTATTATCACTATTCATTATTCTAGGAAAGACACACTTAAGCAACATACCAAACAGGAGGAATCCCTTGTTTTTGTGACAGCATGTGGCAAAAAAAGTAAACCACTTATGGATGCTGCATCAAGTTTTTTCAGAATTGACCTTTTTTTGTAAACACATGTCACATTTGGTCACAACTTTGTTAACAAATTGTGCATAATTTTATTTGTATAAAGTGGTCTCCATTTTCTATGATAATGTTACCTACATAGGACTCTACTTACATTGTGCTGGTGCCTGAGCTCTGGCTCGGCGTGGAGCACGCACAGTCCTGCGGCGTTCTCTTACAGGTCTGCTGTCTGTAAAATTAAAAAGTTTTAAGTCAGTGTCAGTAATAAGTGGTTCTAAAAATCTAAAAAACCACTGTTGATTCATTATAACATACCTATGTCAGCTCTTTGATCACTCTGCGGTGATGGCGCCTGTCCCTGCAGACTAGGGACAGGAGAAACTGCAGCAGGGGGTTGAATTTCCGCCTCAATAATATTTAGTCTGTAATGAAATATCAATGGTTAGAAATACCAATGTACCTTGTAAATGATTTTACTGGTAATTACTGCAGCCAGCTATGCTTACCACATCCCACTGATAAATTTTACATAATTAAGTAATAATAATTAATAAATAATAATTCTTTTTGGTTTATACATGTTACAGCATTTATTTTGTCATGTCTTTAATTATGAATAATTTTAAATAATGTAATTCTCCACTTACAATATTGGCGGTGAAATATTACCAGATTCATTATCTCCCACGATCAAAACTTCCTCCACCACCTCACCCTCAATCTATAAAGTGCATTACAAAAGAAAAAGCATTAATTAAATGAAAACTAAAAAATATTCCAGCCTATTATGAAATAATGAAAACATACTTGAGATGATTAATTATGTATAAACTAGGCATCATACTCACATCGTTTATGGCAAACTGGTCCTGTCTAACATTAGGCAGGGGTCCAACATCTCTGCCCAAGATATTGGCCACCCTCTCCTCCAGAGGTGATAAAGTGGGAGCATTGCTGGGTCCACCTCCAGTGGCTCGTTGGCTAGCATTGATGCTCACCAACTTTCCCCTGACCCGGCACTTCAAGTCGTTCCACACCTATTATAAATATTGGTTTTTATGTTGCTAAACTTTTCTTAAAAAGCGCATTAGTCAAATTGGATTAACAATACAAACCTTGGACCATTCCTTGAACGTTCTAGCAGGTCCTTCTGCATTCAGGCTCACGGCACATTGTCTCCACAACCGCGCTGCAACCGCACGAGCCTCTTTAGCTCTGACCCGTCCAAGAGCGAGTTCTTGATGATGCTCTAAAAAGTCGAGCATCATTTCCAACTGTCGGACTGTCGTACATCTGCGGCGTTCCTCCATTATTAACGACTCACAAACACTTTCAAAACAAGCACTTCAAAATCTTCCAACACGCACAATCTTCCGACGAACTAAAACTTTGAATGAGGAGCGAGCGAAAGAAACGAAATCCGAAACTTGCGGGCTTGTGAATTGTCAAAAAACTACATTTTTCTCTAATCTGTGGTCAAAACTAGTGTTGCCAACGATAAATCGACGATGGATTTTACTTAAATAACAGGTAGCAGATAAAATACTAGGGTAACATCTCTAACGTTTCTAGTTCAGCTACGGTTCGTTTACGAGTCAACTTTGGTTGAAGCTGAAACTTTAACGCGATAGCGAATTTTAAAATGCTGAATGGAAATTGAACCACAATTAGAACTGAATCGTTACTGAAACACAAACGTTGTCACATGTTTTGAATTAGCGCGATCGGCCCCCAGGACTGGAAGTTCGCCAACTTGAACAATCGCGTTCGTTTTCCTTATTTGTGTTTATGAGATTGATCAGGTTATGAATCATGCCTTCCAATCGGTCCAGTCTTGTCTGTTCTGTGGGTATTTTTGTACATAACCTACAAAAGCGGCTCGAAAGTGACGTCCTCCTTGCTGCACACACATTCTTGCACGTCGCGATATGGCCTGTGTTGCATTCCGCACCATGGTAGGTGTTATTGTCGCGAACACAGACCTCACACGCTGTTCCATTTCTTCCACGGTATGGCAATCCGTAAAGTACACTTGGTTTCTCACAAAACCCCACAAAAAAAGTCCAACGGCGTAATATCAGGGGAACGGGCGGGCCAAGGTATCGGCCCCGCGGAGCCAATCCACCCTCCTGGAAACCGAGAGTCCAAATGCGCTCGTACACTACGAGCGAAGTGTGCCGGATCGCCGTCGTGCTGGAAGACCATATCTCTCTGCTGGTCAAAGTAACCAGTTTCGATTATAGTTATCGCCGTTCAGCGCGCAGGTAAAACAACAGGACCGGTGGCATGGCCGTTGTAAATTCCGGCCCACATATTAAGCCGCCGCCACTGGTGTTGGAAGTTCGCGGGGATTCACATGTGCGCCCCAACGTACTCGTTGTGTATGTTTGGAATCCCGCACCTTGTGAACGTGGCTTAATCCGTCCAAATAACGCGGTTCGCGTAGTTTTGGTCTGCTTCCAGTTGCGCTAGATACCACTGACAAAAGGCTATAAGCGGTTCATAGTCAGAAGGAATCAATTCCTGTGTTCGACGATAGTGGTAAGGATGCTGACCATCATCTTTCAATACGCGCCAAACTGAAACATGTTCCATTCTAAGCCTCGCGCCGGTACAACTAGTAGTGGTGGTCGGAAAGTTGAAGAACATTTTCCACACACATTTCTTTTTTTCGTGCGTATTTGGACGTCGGCTAGGGGTAAAGAAGCAAAAACGCTTCTGCCCAAGTTGTGTAGAACGGAGAAAAACACATTTTACTATCTGCGTCCCCATCATAATCGAGTTTTTGTTCTGCGCCCCGCACCCGTCTGCTACGAGACGTATAATAGATATTCCAGTCAAGTCTGAAGAATTAAGTCTATGGTAGACAGCCGAACGTATTTCGTTCGCTCCTTTGGAGAATTCATCTTCGGTCCAATAATACAATGAAACAATGTCTCTGTTTGATTTTTTGTCCGGCTGTGATTTGACAATGGCAAAATTGTAAATATATAGTTGCCTACTATAATACGCTATTTGGTCTGGTACTTTTGGTAGCACCTGATTCTTCTGGCAGTCGAAACTTAATGTTATCATGTCATCTTTTTGTTCGCGTAGTAGTCGATAAAATGCTCTTGATTTCAATCTGTGTACTCTTTTTTCTATTATAAAAGTATTCTTCACATTCACAACATCTTTCTCGGATTTATTTTTTTCATCTAAGTCGGTACATCTTGAAAATATCATTCGGTCATTTAAAACTTCCGATGAATCGTTCTACTGCTTGCTTCTTGGTCGCATACTTCACAGCACCTCCTGTTGTTTTAAATACGTTTGCCACCCGACGAATCCGATGCACAGTGGTATGAGTTTTAATCAGTTACACGTTTTTACGAACAGCTTTGTGCAGAATTTATTTGGTGCTCGCTGACCCACTCGTACTCGTCGACGTACCGTATCACTAATCTTACAATATTTTAAAAGAAATTATATTCTCTGAAGGAAATATAATTGTTGACACAATTTTCTTCATCCATTGTTAGGTTGGCCTCATAACGTTCACATTAAATTTTACTTAGAATGTTTCTGACAACCCACTCGGTAGTGTAAGCATGTGAATGAACATCTAATTTTTCTTCACCTGCGGTTTTGTTGGTACTTTCTTCTGCGCTTTGAAAGGTAGACCGTTCAGAGGAGCCAACTTTGCTACTACCTGCATTATCCGTTTGGCCCTCGAAAAGGTCTTGTACTTTTAATAATTGCTCTCCGGAATCCTCTTCACAATTAAAACTGTCAGAGTGAAACTGAATAAATCTCGCGATTAACAGTGATCTACAGGTACTTTTAAATGTGTGCAGTTTGGATTATTGTTTCAAAAATTATACGCCCGCACTTGCCCAAAAAAATTTTCAACAGGGTCGGAGTTGAAATAGCTAGGGCACATAATTTTTACATTCTTTGAATTAAACAACTGCCACAATCTTTGGTAACGATCCAATTTTTTAATGATGGAGATGTTTCTTTACCGTGACTTTTAATAATTGCTCTCCGGAATCCTCTTCACAATTAAAACTGTCAGAGTGAAACTGAATAAATCTCGCGATTAATAGTGATCTACAGGTACTTTTAAATGTGTGCAGTTTGGATTATTATTTCAAAAATTATACGGCCGCACTTGCCCAAAAAAATTTTCAACAGGGTCGGAGTTGAAATAGCTAGGGCACATAATTTTTACATTCTTTGAATTAAACAACTGCCACAATCTTTGGTAACGATCCAATTTTTTCATGATGGAGATGTTTCTTTACCGTGACTATTTATAAATCGAATTTTCTGTAGTTTTTCAATGGCTTCTTTCCAGAATCCGCGGTTCGGGGAGCGTTCTGTCACAGCCTGTTGCAACGGCTTCCCTTTATTTTTTTAAGTGTAAAGTGATGCTCCGTTTACAGAGTCGAATAAATCATCGATGAGCCACTGTAATGTAGGCGCAAACGCAGAGGCGCGACACTTGCTTATCTGCCGTGGGCGAGGACACTCGCATTCTGTGTCCGCATACGATATATCCGTGAGAAGACTAATACGTGTTTTATTGGCGTTTGAGCCACTACAAATGGGGACGAGGGTGAAAGTAATTACAAATTATGTCTTGAAAGAAAATGAAGGGAGAAATACGATAACAATATTCTGCGTACTATCAGTTTACGTGTAAGTTGGTTGTAATAATATTTAGGTTGAGAATGCTTCTGTTTTAATGTTAAATGAATATTCTTAACGAAATCTCTTTATACAGTAAATCTATATGATAATTACAATAAACCAATACGTAAACAACCGTTACGAACAAAGTCATGCGACTATCCTTCAATTCATAGCTACCTACTTCGCGTTGCAGTAGCAAGCCATGTAGAATTGTCCCAAAGGAAACTTCCTGCTTCGCAAGAGCATCGGATGACGCATTTGTTGGGCTAAATTTTACCAAGGGCGGGTTTATCTTTGATATATGAAAAACTGGGGAGGCTTGCAACTTCTTCTGTACTTCCGCGTATCGGATTTGTTTGTAAGCCAAATCACCCAAGCCAATCTCAAGCATCTAATGCCCTGCTCTTCAATATGTGCCTTCGGCGTTGGAATCGTGGGTTCCTGTTCTCTTGTCTGAGGAGAGAAATCAAAATCTTCATCTTCGTCCTCTGGGGCTAAAGTAGGAGGCCTCCAGTCTGAGGATTCATGAGTTGTGTCGTTATGTTTAGCACACTCCTCGACTTCATCGTCAGACGATGGGTATACCGCCTCTGCATCGGATTCCACGTCCACATTGCCGTCAAGCCTACCCATTATATTTGAAAGCATTTCTTTCATTTCCGAGAAATTTTGTTCCAACCTGTCTACTCTAGCGATTTCTTTGTCTTAGATGAACTAGAGCGGGCCGTCGATGCATCATCGGCGTCATCACATTCTGCCAGCTCTCTCGATGCCTCTTTTCGACTCAAAAGCAGAGGTTTCATCTCTGCAAGTGACGCCACGATGAGTTCGTTCTGGACGGCGGAACCTCTGATCCTACATCCGATGGAAGGTGGGCCAATTATAAGTCCCACACAGAAGGGCCACCCAATCATCCTAATTTTTATGTCCCTGTAAGTTTTCTCCGGGAGGGAGGTACAATCCGGACAGAAGGCTCTAGCGAGCTCGACTGTTGGGAGGGCAAAACGTATCTTATTAAGTACGAGAGGGTCCAGGTGAGAACCCAAAAGTTCGTCTTTAGTATGAGGTATAACCCTCCATTGCTGCCAGCCCTCGGGTAGAAACGTGGAAGCCAATTTTTTGATTCGAGCCAAAATGAGATTGTCTTCTGGATCCTCTGCCTCCACATCTAAAAGCTCTTCCAGTGAAGACGCCTCCTTTGGTAATGCCATCTGCAAACGATTAGCAAAATTAGTGTCCGGAAACTCGTAAAGTCGGACAGGGCGGCTGAATAAATCGAGCCGTAATGATTCTTAAGTCGAACCGCATAGCTCGTGCAATCGAGTCGTAGGGCCCTTAAATCGGGACGTAAGTGTCCTCAATTCGAGCCGTGCGGTCGCTCAAGACGGGCCGCGCGGCTCCTCAAGACGAGCCGTGCGGCTCCACTAGTCGGGCCGTGAGGCTCCTCAAGTTGGGCCGGAAGGCTCCTCAAATTTGGCCGAACGGCTCCTCAAATTTGGCCAAACGGCTCCTCAAATCGGGCCGTGCGGCTCCCCAAGTCGGGCCTTAAGGCTCCTCAATCCGGGCCGTGCGGCTCCCCAGATCGGGCCGTACGGCTCCTCGAATCGGGCCGTTCGGCTCAAATCGGGCTGTAGGGGCTGTAGGGCCTTAAAATTAAGATAAACCGTGTGGGCCGGGGCGCACAGCACGGTGTCTGTCTTGTTTACCACTACACGGCTGTTAGGCACGAACCGGGTAGCGAAATATACTAAATGACGAAAATTTCCTATAAAAACTACAGACCAACTGTCCAGGCAACAAAATACCTAATAAAACTTATTTGTAACCAACACTTACATAGTCATTAAAATACTACGTAGGTATTGTTTTGCTGTATTTATTTGTTGCGAATGGAGAATTGGTAAGTAATAATGGGAAACAAATATCATAAGAAAATAAACATACCTTTACAATTTTAGCAATCCACAGTACACAACACTGGCTAAATTATTAATTTATTAGAGCGACCTTATTTTGGTCTCGAACGACACTCGTCGTTTTAAATCAAATAAAGAACTACGTACGTTCCGCGGGAATAATGAAAGTGTTGAAGCAAGAAGGTTTTAACACATGATGAAAACTCATTTGTACAATTTCTACATTTAAATTTTATAGTTTGACACCTAAATTCTTTATTGTTTTGTTTTTTCACTTCTAAGTTGGTTGTCACAAGAAAATATATGTTTTAATTCAACTTAATTTTATTCAATATTTTCTCTAATACTTTCGGAATGCTACGCTCTGCAAGCAAAGTCAATTATTGGTAGCCTATAGTGAGGCGTACTAATAGGTGATGTGCACCAGCAACGGTGGATGCCGAATATAGAGGAAACTGGGGTAACTGTAGACCCTGGTGGAAGTGGAGACAACATAGAAAAAGCTGAAAATATATTCGCAATGGCAAGTAATAGTGGTATAAGTATGCCGCCAATGGCTAGACTTGAAGGTAGCTCCAATTATTCAACGTGGAAAGTGCAAATGGAGATGGCACTAGTTTACGATGATCTTTGGGAGTACACTAGCATGGAGCCAATTGCGACTAATGCTGCAGCTGTAAAGGCAGATAGAAAAGCGAAAGCCAAGATAGGTATGATGCTACAACCTGAATGTCTTGTGCACATAAGGTCTGCAAAAACAGCTAAAGAAGCTTGGGACAAGCTAAGAGCGACGTTTGAAGATAAGGGCATTAATAATCGATGTCGCCTCTTATCGAAGTTGGTCAGTTTCAAATTAGAGCAATTTTCGACGGTACGTGAATATGTCACAGCAATGCTGACAGTATCACAGGAACTAAGAGACATAGGAAAAGAAGTCGACGATGAGCTGTTGGCTGCTCTACTCCTACAAGGTCTAACGCCGGAGTTCCAGCCATTGAAAATAACAATTGAGAATAATCAGACTGCAATTACGTCAGATTATGTAAAGAATAAACTGTACCAAATGGAAGATACGCTTCAGGAAGTGAAAGTCAGACGTCAACGTCAGCATTACTGACAAAGAATACAGGAAACAGACATAGCAAAAGCCAGAGTAAGAAACAAAATAAGAAAGAGCTGAAGTGCTATATATGTGATGGACCTCACAAGTGCTACAAATGTCCAAACAAAGATAATTCTAAGAAGGATACTAGAAATCCAAAGAAGGAATCTGAAAACTTTAAAAGAGAAGCAAATAAAGCTTTTGCCTTCGGAACTGCCAAGGAGGATGCACGAGGAGAAGATTGGATTATCGACTCTGGTGCTTCAACGCATATGACGAAGAACAAAGCCTGGCTGAAGGATTTGAAGAAGACGGATAGACCCTTGAGAGTTATGTGTGCGGATGGAAATGAGGTACTGGGCGAAAGTGTTGGTAAGGTTGTGTCTGACAAGATGACGGTAAGCGATGTTACTTATGTACCTAAATTGTCATCTAATTTATTAAGTGTAAATGCTATTACTAAAAAAGGTTATGTTTTAGTGTTTACAGAGGAAGGTTGTGACATCTTTAAGAGTAACGGTTGTGAAGTCTATGGTGAATGTGTTGGATCAGGTGTGGAAGAACGAGGTATTTACAAAATTAAGGACTGTACATACGGTTCTGCACTAACAACAGAAGGTGAGTTAGACGAGAAGGTTTTGTGGCACAGAAGGATGGGACATCTGGGTGAGAGAAACCTTAAGTTACTAAGAGACAAGATGGCTAAAGGGGTGAGTTTTCCAAATTGTCAGTGTAAATTTGAATGTATTTCATGCATTAAAGGAAAACAAACGCGACAACCTTTTACTAAAAACGGAACGAGGTCTAGTGAGGTTTTAGAACTGGTGCACAGCGATGTGTGCGGGCCTATGCGTATACCCTCTATTGGGAAAAATCTTTATTTTGTTACGTTTATTGACGATTTATCCCGTATGACTTTTGTATACTTTTTAAAACAAAAAAGTGAAGTTTTTGAAAAGTTTACAGAATTTAAAAACTACGTAGAGAATCAAACCTGTAAGAAGATCAAGATACTAAGATCAGACAACGGCAAGGAGTATGTCAACAAAAGGATGAATGAATTTCTAAAGATGAACGGGATTCATCATCAGCTGACAGTGGACTACACGCCAGAACAGAATGGTGTCGCGGAACGATCTAATCGCACAATTTGCGAGAAGGCAAGAAGCATGCTGCTGGATTCCGGACTACCTCAACGGTTCTGGGCAGAAGCTGTTCGTCACGCAGTATTTTTGAAAAACAGATCGCCAACCATCGCGGTGAAACACATGACACCGGAACAGAAATGGACTGGTAAGAAGTGTGATCTAAGTTAGGTGAGGATTTTCGGGTGCAAAGCATTTATGCACATTCCAAAACAGAAGCGGACTAAATGGGATGCGAAGAGCAGAGAATTGATTCATACTGGCTTCTGTGATGACGCGAAAGCGTATCGCCTTATAGAACCTGCAACAGGAAAGCTATTTAAGGCTAGAGATGTGGTATTTCTGGAAAATAGCAAATATACAGACACTGAAGAAAAAGAAGAAAACTTAGTGGAGGTCATGTTTTTTCCTGAACTAGATAACAATGAAAAGACTGTAAATTTGCACGTCAATTCAGACACAGTTGGCAATGTAGACCCAAATCAAGACGTAAATGCAGAAATAACTGTATTTGGATCTGAGAGCCCAAGGTCTTTAGAAGAGACAAGTAGTAGACCACATCCGGAAACAGAAAACACAATTCAGGAACCAGACGCAGAGATTGAGCCAGAAGTAGAGATGTTCGAAGACTGCGAATCGGAGGAAGAACCTGAAGATGTGCAACAGAATGAAAGAAGATATCCACTCAGGGATAGAAAACCAAAGCAGTTCCCTGACTACATATTATATCATACTGAGACTGAGAGTGATCCAGGAACAGTGCGTGAGGCGCTATCAAGATCAGACAGTAAAAAATGGAAACAAGCGATTCAGGAGGAGCTTGATGCGCTGAAGAAAAATGGAACCTGGACTCTCGTGAAACCGCAAAAGTCGTGTAACGTCGTTGATTCGAAATGGTTATTTCGAATCAAAGAAGAGGCGGGAAATAGACGCAGGTACAAAGCACGACTTGTTGCTAGGGGATTCAGTCAGCGGCATGGGGTGGACTATGACGAAACCTTTGCGCCGGTAGTGAGACACAGCTCGCTCCGAGCACTCATTGCTCAAGCTGTGAAGCAAGGACTAAAGATTGATCAAATGGACGTAAAGACAGCGTTCTTAAATGGAGAACTAAATGAGACTGTCTACATGAAACAACCAGAAGGTTTTGAAGAAAAAGGAAAGGAAGACCATGTTTGTTTATTAAAACGTTCATTGTATGGATTGAAGCAAGCCCCAAGAGCATGGAACACAAAACTCAATAGTGAGTTAGTAAATTTAGGATTCAAAAGACCTAAGAATGAACCCTGCGTATACACGAGGTCGAAAGACAGCAACGTTATCATCTTAGCGGTGTACGTTGATGATATGTTGTTTTTTTGGAACAACAAGAATGAGCTACGCAAGGTCAAGAAAGAGTTGATGTCGAAATTTGAAATGAAAGACTTAGGAGAAGCACAGTTGATCTTAGGAATGCAGATAACTCAGAGCGATTCAGGGATCAAAGTAGACCAATCTAAGTATGTCAGTAAAGTTTTGAAGACATTTGGGATGGAGGACTGTAAGCCAGCTGCCACGCCTACAGTCTCAGGTCTTAACCTAAGCAAACCTGGACCGGAACACAAATCCGATCCAAACATACCATATCAGAATTTGATAGGTTCCTTAATGTACTTGTCTGTGTGTACAAGGCCAGACATAGCGTATGCTGCAAATTACCTCAGCCAATTTAACAGCAACTATGGAGAAGAGCATTGGATTGCTGCGAAACGTGTACTCAGGTACCTCAGAGGAACACCAAATTTTGGATTGATGTTTAAGAAAGGAACATCTGATGAGACAATACATTGCTATGCAGATGCAAGTCATGCGTCCTGTTATGACAAGAGGTCTTATTCAGGAGCAGTGTTCTTGCACATGGGAGCTGCTGTCAGCTGGGAAAGTAAGAAGCAGAAGACAATTGCGCTATCTACAGCAGAAGCTGAATATGTTGCGATGTCAGAAGCTGCAAGAGAGGCTATTTTTTTGAAGAGATTTGTAGCCGAGATAACTGATCAAGTAGAGATGCCAATCAAGCTTTTCAGTGACAGCCAATCTGCTATTGCAATTGCACACAATCCTGTGCATCATCAGCGAACAAAACACATCGCTGTGCGCCATCATTTTGTGAGAGAGGCAGTTGAAAATAGGCATATTGAATTAGGTTATGTTCAAACAGAATTTATGATCGCGGACTCCCTCACAAAACCTTTGCTGAAAGGAAAATTTGTATGGTGTACACTGAGTATGGGTGTTGTATGATTAAGTGTGAAAGTTTTATAACTGTGTCTGAGAGTTGTATGACTTTAGGAAAAATTGTATGAAGTTGAAATTGAGGAGGAGTGTTGAAGCAAGAAGGTTTTAACACATGATGAAAACTCATTTGTACAATTTCTACATTTAAATTTTATAGTTTGACACCTATATTTTTTATTGTTTTGTTTTTTCACTTCTAAGTTGGTTGTCACAAGAAAATATATGTTTTAATTCAACATAATTTTTATTCAATATTTTCTCTAATACTTTCGGAATGCTACGCTCTGCAAGCAAAGTCAATTGGTAGCCTATAGTGAGGCGTACTAATAGAAAGCATACTGGCGACGCGGCCACCGGCGCTCCCCCGTCTCGCCCCGCGCGAGCGATGACCTGCCGGCCGCCGCGGCTAGACAGACGCAGCAGGACGCTAGATGGTAAGATCTACTGGTTTCAAAGGGATAGAATGAAGGTGTTGTCTCACATGGTCAAGCCGACGGCACAGACCATGAAATCATGTGTTTCTTTATTTATATAGACGTAAAAACTTAATTTTTTGAAAAAATTGTTTAATCGATATTTTGTCTTCTTCCAATTTTTTAGGTATTTTTTATACCTAACTTCTTCCTTCTTTTGCTCTTCATACGTCTAAACAAGGAATCTCTCATTAAACGATCCCAACGATTGGCTTCCGTCTTGAGCTTGCAAATAAAATAGTATAAGTTTGGTTTCTTAGGTATGCGTCGATTCAACCTATTGTGCCAACCTTCTACTGCGTTAGTAGTTCTGTGACGTTGCCCAGCGCAGCTCAACACTGTAGGTGACTGCTTTGGATACCACTGATTTTCGATGTACTTTTGAAACTTTCTCATTTTTAAGGTATCTGGAGCTGTATTTGTAATGTGTTGCCACGCACCTGTAAATAATAAATTTTAGATATTAATATTAAGATAATTTAAAACAATAACCTAATTTCATAATTATAAAACCTAATCTTAAAATATAGGGACGGGTTCAACACACAAAAATATAAACTGTGATAATACAGTACTTATTAGTTAATATTAAAATAAGAATTAAAGTTAATTCAAATATATCCTTTTAAAAAAAGGATGAGATGGAATTTTATCTTAATTTCTAAAGAAATAAATACCTCGGGGGTATATATAGGGTAGGTATGGCTCACCTGGAATTCGGTTGGCTGGAAACATAGGAATTACTGCACACATCCTGGTTACATTTCGGCCCTCTTTTGTGTTATTCAGTTTAATTTTTGAATTTGAATACAAAGCACAATTAATTAAAAAATAATAAATCAAGAAGGTATGGGATTAATTAAATAAGAAAATGCATTGATCAAGATAATATGTCGTCCTAGAATTAAGGGAGGAAATTCTGCCAATTAATAACTTGACTTTTATTATTAACCCTAACTGGACATTTTGAAAATTTGTCATTTTGCGAATTTGACATTTTGCGCATTTGTCATTTTGCGAATTTGGCAATTTGCGAATTTGACAATTTGCGAATTAGACAATATGCGAATTTGACAATTCGCGAATTTGGCAGATTGCGACCGCTTGACAATTTGCGAATTTGACAATTTGCGCATAAAGGTCTTCTAGGTCAATCCTTCCCTCAATTTGTGTTAACTCTCCATTGCTAACTTTTAGCAGCATCTCTGGAAATAGCCTGTTCTCACGTGAAGGTGACGAAACCCTCATATTAGCTTTAAGCTCTAATTTATTGACATGTGGCCAAAGGTTGGATCTTTTTAGGCAAGCATTTATTTCGTCAGCACGTGTTCCTCGAGTGTTATATATTTTTTATATGACCAATTAAGTTAGTTGTATTGCCACAAGATTAGATAACTTTTTGACAAAGTCTACATTTTGCAGAGTTACTATCTCCTTCACGTTTATCATAAAATTGCCACACACTACTTTTCTTGGATGGTGCCATCGTTTTGTGTCATCAACTTAACCTAAAAAAAATACGGATAATTAGCAAAAGTCAATAAATTTATCAATCGATAATATCACATCACTAATCTAAAAAAGTTAAAAATTGTGAGTGACAATAGTAGCAAGACTGACGAGTAACATTAAGGGCCCCCGCGCACTAGGCAGCCTGGCTGCGCAGCCAGGCTGCGGCAGCCAGAATATTTGCACAGCCAGTTATAACAGCCAATCAACGACTAGTCTAGATCCTTCCGTCGAGCAATATGGACGTGGAAGAACTTATAATTATTGCTTACCTATCTCGTAAAAAACGCAAAATAAAGAAAAGATACTGGATTCATCCTCTTTTTCTAGAAAGACACTCAAAAGGTTTATTCCAAACCTATTTCAAAGATATTCGCGCATTCCCAGACCGGTTTTTTAACTTCACGAGGATGTCAGTGCAATCGTTTGATAACCTTTTGGAAAAAATACGAAATTCAATCAATGGCATTGATACTCCTATGCGAGCTTGTATAAAACCTGAAGAAAAACTGGTGATAACTTTGAGGTGAGTACGAAAATGAAAGATATTGTTAATCAGTCTCTTAACATTTATTAGGTATTTATTTCTTACATGTATGGTAATGAATTACCTAGTTCAAGTTGTCCTGTGTAGTAAATAATTCTAGTAATTCAGAATCCTGAGACACATCTGTTGCATTTGTGTCAGTTGGTGATAACGCATCAGTATAAACAGTATTATCTTGCCTGTCTGGAACAGCCGTAGAATACCCACGGCGGCCTTCAGTGGTCGAGGCTTCTGGTCTATAATTCGAGTGTGTCGAGTATCCATAGCGATACTGCCCACTGCTTGTGGTTTCCGGTCCATATTCAGTCGAGTATCCTTGACCTTGGCGATATTGTCCACTGAACGATGTTTGTGGTCTATATGATCTGGCGGCCGATGCCCCTGGTTCATAATCAACATTACGTTGGCGAAACGGACTAAATTCGGAATCGTGAGTTGGCATTTGAGCTCTTTTTATAACTTCAATTAACTCCATTTTTGTAGAAAGCTTACGATGTCTCGGGATGTTTTTAAAATCATCTAGAAGTGAAAGTATAAACAGTCTATCTGAATCAGACTCTTGCTGTCTTTCACGCTCTTCTCTCATTACAATACTTTCCCTTAATACCTGCACCAAATTATCGTCGTCACTTGTCTTCTTCTTTTTGAAAACAGGTCGTTCACCTTGAGTACTACCGCTGCTAGCGTTGGTTTCGGCAGTGCGTGTTTCATCCATGCTATTTTGAGTTTCATTAATTACCAGGGTAGGCCGAAGAAAATGAAGTTGTTCGAAATATGCGTATGGACTCTTACGCGAAGCTGCTGATCCACTTTTAATACCAGCTCTGCGTTTTACTTCCCTGCTGTAACTAGTCCTGATGTTCTTCCACTTGCTCTGTAGAGATTTACCTGAAAATTATATTTGTTCTTTGTTACAGATATCTTGCTACAGGATGTTCTTTAATGGAATTGAGTCATAATTATCGGATTGGACATACAACTGTCCGAGCTATCATACATGAAGTTTGTATGGCGATTTGGGAGAATATGAGACAGTCATCGTTTCCAGAATTAAATGAAGAGAGGTGGCTTGAAATAGCAAAAGGTTTCAATGAAAATGCAAATTATCCCAATTGCGTTGGTGCCATCGATGGCAAGCATATGAGAGTGATAAAACCCAGCGATTCAGGGTCACTGTACTATAATTATAAAAAATATTTTTCCATCGTTTTACTTGCTGTATGCGATGCAGATTACAAATTCACATATATAGATGTTGGGGCTTATGGAAAATGTAGTGACTCATCGATATATAAAAAATCCATTTTGTATCAAAAACTTGTCAACAAAGATTTACAAATTCCGGAGAAGCGCCCCATATCAAATAATGAAGTACCGATGCCATACGTCATAGTGGGGGATGAGGCATTTGGCTTATGTGAAAATTTAATGAGACCTTATGGAGGTAGGAGTCTAACAGCGGAGAAAAGAATCTTCAACTATAGACTGTCTCGGGCAAGGCGGTACATAGAATGCACGTTTGGGATATTAGCCAACAAATGGAGAAATTTTCACCGCCGACTAGATGTCCGACAGGAACTTGCAATAGCCATAGTACAAGCTTGCTGTGTCTTACATAACTACGTGCGCGAAAGAGACGGGTATAGGTTTCAAGACACACTGTACATTCCATCAGAACTGGAAATAACCGGTGGACCCACAAATAGAGGAAGCCGATCATCAGCATTGAAGTGAAAATACCTAGTTAAGTACCAAAAAAGAACAATAACGAATACATAGTTATTCTGCGATACTTTACAAAACCTGTTGAAACCTGTTGAAAGCAAGGCTAAAGACCCTAGAGCCAAGCTTACCCGACACTATACCGAAGATATCCCGGACGTCAGCCTGTACGAGATTAGGATGGCTCTCAAGCAGCTGAAAAACAACAAGGCGGCGGGTGATGACGGAATCACAACAGAGCTTCTGAGAGCGGGCGGTCGGCCGATACTCAAGGTCCTCCAGACGCTCTTCAGTTCTGTCATCCTCGAGGGCAGAACGCCAAAGGCATGGGGCAGGAGCGATGTGATGCTGTTTTTCAAGAAGGGTGACAAAACTCTCTTGAAGAACTACAGACCCATATCGCTTCTGAGCCATATCTATAAGTTGTTTTCGAGAGTCATTACGAATCGTCTCGCTCGCAGGTTCGACGACTTCCAACCTCCCGAACAAGCCGGGTTCCGAAAAGGCTATAGTACCATAGACCACATTCATACGCTGCGGCAAGTTATACAGAAGACCGAAGAGTATAACTTGCCACTTTGCCTAGCGTTCGTGGACTATGAGAAGGCCTTTGATTCGATCGAGACCTGGGCAGTGTTGCAGTCTCTCAAAAGGTGCCAAATAGACTACAGGTACATCGAGGTGCTAAGGTACCTATACCAGAACGCCACCATGTCGGTCCGATTACAGAACCAGAACTCTAATCCGATCCAATTACAGCGAGGCGTGAGACAAGGAGACGTTATTTCTCCGAAATTGTTCACAGCTGCGTTGGAGGATATTTTCAAGCTTCTGGACTGGAAAGGACGCGGCATCAACATCAATGGCGAGTACCTAACACACCTACGATTCGCCGATGATGTAGTTCTTATGGCTGAGACCTTGGAAGACCTGAACATAATGCTCGAAGATCTCGGTAATGCTTCTCAAAGAGTGGGTCTTAGGATGAACTTGGACAAGACGAAAATCATGTTCAATGCCCATGTTGCACCCGCTCCAGTTAACGTTGGGAACATTACACTCGAAGTTGTTGACCACTATGTTTACCTGGGACAGGCAGTCCAGTTAGGTAAGTCCAACTTCGAGAAAGAGATCTCTCGTCGAATCCAGCTCGGATGGGCAGCGTTCGGGAAGCTCCGGCATATATTCGCGTCCAAAATTCCTCAGTGTCTCAAGACGAAAGTCTTTGACCAGTGTGTGTTGCCAGTAATGACATATGGGAGTGAGACGTGGTCGTTTACTATGGGTCTCATAAGAAGGCTCAAAGTCACCCAGCGAGCAATGGAGAGAGCGATGCTTGGTATTTCCCTGCTTGATCGAATCAGAAATGATGAGATCCGCAGGAGAACTAAGACAACCGACATCGCTCGAAGGATTGCATCGCTGAAGTGGCAGTGGGCGGGACACATAGCGCGGAGAACCGATGGCCGTTGGGGCGGAAAGGTTCTCGAATGGCGACCACGTACCGGACGACGTTCCGTGGGCAGGCCCTCCACAAGGTGGACCGACGATCTTGTCAAGGTCGCGGGAAGCCGCTGGATGCGGACAGCACAGGACCGATCGTTGTGGAGATCTTTGGGGGAGGCCTATGCCCAGCAGTGGGCGTCGTTCGGCTGATATGATGATGATGATGACTTTACAAAAATATTGATTGGTGTTATCATGGCAGAATCACCCTGTATTATACTGTATAATCCAGATAATAAAAATACATGCTTACCAAATTCTTTTTTGTCATTTTCTGATAAACTTTCCGAGCACATTTGGTTCGTGATTTCTTCCCATCTTCTTTTCTTTAAATCTCGATCACTGTATTCTTCCGATGTTATATCCCAAATTGCTTTACGGCTTTCAATTTCCCGAATAAATTTCTCTGTATCGAAAGTCATCTTATCAAAGTTCGGAACGCAAAATACGTCTGGCTGCTACAACTAGTGCGCGGAGACTGACCGCAGCCACATACATTCGCCTACACACGTTCTGGCTGCGCGCAGCCAGCTGGCTGCCGTGCATATAGGCGCGTTTCATTGGCTGCCGCAGCCGAGATTTCGTGGCTGCCTAGTGCGTGGGCTCCCATACAACGTCATATGTTTGACTGGCTGCCGCAGCCTGACTGCCGCAGCCAGGCTGCCTAGTGCGCGGGGGCCCTAACAGAATGACACAAAATAATTAGATGTTGAAAAGATGTTGAATAATATTCAGATGTTATTAAGTATTGAATGTATTAATTTTAGGGTAATGATTCGACAAATTGTTAACTTATTTAATCTGTACAATTTGAAGAATGATCTCGCTGAAATACAGATAGCAAAATATCAATTTTCCAATAGATTATGGATGCTATGCATAACTTAGAATAAGTAAGTTATCCTAACCTTATTATATACTTTATTTACCTGTCTATCGAACTTATGAGAAAACGATGAAATTCTACTCTGATGAGTATATTATATTCAAATCCAATCCTATTTCATGTTGTTAAGTATGCACATCTATGACACAAGTAATAATATTTAAGATAAGATAAGAAACACTTTATTGCACACAAACACAACAGAGAAATTAAGAAAGAAGAAAAACATTTAATAGCTAATGTACAATTTAGGCGGTCTTATTGCTAAAAGCAATCTCTTCCAGACAACCCACAGGTAAAGGAAAGAACACAGAAAGGGTAAGCAAGTGCACAAATATGACAGGATTTAACGTTTTTGTCTCACAATAAATCTGACGCAGAACCAAAACAAACGAAGTTTTTTTTAAAATTCAAATTAGCCAACTAGTGCCAGTAAAAGAAGAAAAGATTCAAGTTTTAATTTTATTAAATCAGAGCTACTAAACAGTTATAGATGTACAATGATCAGCTTGTTACCATTGAGTCGATGTTTTATGAGAAAACATCGATACATCGAGTAAATCAATACCTTTCCAAAACATCGAATCGTTTCGATGCATCGAACTACAAACATCGAGTGAATTCGATACATCGATGTATATCGAATATCCCTAATTCGGAGACAAAATGACCTCCATCTTCTGAATTTCTTTCTATATTAAACCGAATACGCGGTCAGGAGGAAGGAAAGAATGCCCAGGGATCGGAAATATCAGTTCTACGGACGTGATATGTTGTAGTGCAAAACGGTTCAACCAAGTAGAGCACATACCCACCATCGTGCTGTTTTTGTTTTGGGCCCCGCACTTGTCGGCTACCAGTTGTTATGTCATCGTCGAATGTTGTATTACAAAGTGAATCCAAAACGGCTGAGGAAATTACGTTCCTTCCCTTTCGATGCTCGTCCTCTGTACATTTTTTGTCGCACTCCTGCTTAATTGTTTTGTGCGACTCAAATAAGCTTAATTCTAGATCATTTATACGACTTTAAGCAAGTTCGTGGGTATTATTGCAAGCACTAAAAGAGTTCACTACTTCTTGCAGACACCGGTCCACAACATCCGAGTCCTTCTGGTCCAGTTCCGCTAGCTCACATTTCAGCTTAGAGTTTTTATCAATGATTTTCTTAACGAAATCGATGAAATGTTCAAACCACTGTGTGAACAAATGTGTCTGTATCCAGCCAGAAGGATGTGCTCGGCCTTTCATTAAAATTGCGCTCATATTTTTCGCGGAAATATCATCATTGGCGGCACAAATATCCCAGCTGGACTCATGCAGGTCACGACCGTTATGAGAGATCCTCTTTCAGCAGACGACATGGCTTCAAATTGTTTTTTTCCTCGGCGACCTATAACTTTGCTTTGTAAAATAGACAAACCAGTTTCAAGATTTTTGTAAAACGCATCCATTCTTTCCTTTGTAAATCCGTTGGCTCTAGCAAAAGGTGTTCCAGTAGGCTTGCGTATTGATAAAATATGTTTTCATTACTCGTACTCTGAAAGTAGGTCATTACTGACCTGAGAAGCGGGCTGAAAGTAACACTTTTCATCCCTAGGGAGAATCACTTTCAACTGACAGCTGTCAAATATATATTTTTTAAAACTAGTTCTTTTTCACATTATCTATTGAACCATGTTCGAACTTTCTATACAGCCACAATGTAAAATTTGAAATAACTTAAAGTTAAGTATTGATCAGCGAATATATACCGGGTGGGGCGTTCCGACCGACAATCCTTGAAATTATGAAAAGCCCTACACATACCTAAGGTATTTTTATTTTATTTTTAAGATCGATACTTTTCGAGTTATTGAATGACAAAGTTTTGCTGCAAAAGTATGCGTTGTCAACCTTAATCAACAGCTGTTTGGGACGTATTTAGGGAAAAAGATTTAAAAAGTCGTTGACCTTTTTTCTTTTAATTATCGTGGAGAGATCCTCATGAAAAAGGCGGACTTAAGTCGCGGCAATAAGTCAACCATTAGTCTAAGCAAAAAAATACAGTAGGTTTGCATAGTACTGCATTCTAGAATGATACTTAAGCACTCATTTGCCTTTGAGAAGATAATAATGTGATTGTATGAACTGAGGAATACAATAACGATCTCAGCTCCTCAACTCAAGTTCCTAATTAAGGCACATTTTTTTAAATACCTACGCTAATTAGTTCAGCTTTTGAAACAAGAATTCAAGTTCCATAATTGTTCGTGCTATAACAACATAATAAAATTAAGTAACTAAAATTCAACTTTACATTAAACATAATAAAAGCAATTTACACTATCCACCTCAAGTTTTAATCCGGCCCTGTCTCCCTCAACATTTGCAAACCGACGCGCACACGCCGAAAGGCGATAACAAAGAGACCGCGCCGCTTTGCTTACGTGCCGCCTTTCTTTGCCTGCGCCGCCGAGCTAGTGTTCTCCTCAGCCGCTTAAGCGGCTAGGTGTCGACCACCTTTGTCACAACGTACAAAATTGTTTTTTTTACGACTTTTTTAATATGGTCTGAATTCAGGTATTAAGTGCTTAATACGCAAGTATGTGACGTTCTTTACACGATATTTTTTTCCCTGTCGGTTATTCCGCCCCACCCTGTATGTTTTAAATAACTTTATTATAATTTAGTTTCAGCAATTTCTTTAAAATAAGTTAGCTTTGAGCAAAATATTTACTATTTTTCCAATGATGAAAATAAAAAATAATGGCTGAATAGCGGGTCGGCCACAGAAAAAAAACAAACAATATCGGCGGGAAAGCGGCAATTCGATCTTCATTTATTTTCCTCATTTTTTCTTTAGCTAATTCATGTTTTTATTTTACTTTCCTCGTATTTGTAATGAAAAGCACAGTGTTTACCTCGGGTGAAAGACTTATTTAGTCCCTCGAACTATTGGCGCCCTCACTTCGTTCCGGGCGCCAAACCCCGTCTCGGGACTAAATAAGTTACTTTCACCCCTAAGGTAACAATGTACTATTGTGCCTTGCCAGAAATCCCTTGAGCCAGTATCTGCCAGCTCTTTCGTTATGAAATGGATGGGGAACATTATTTTTTGCCGCAAGCTGATATGCCAGCCTCCTCATGTCCATTCAAGACAATCCATATAATTTTTGCTCCATAGCAAGGGCATATTTCACCAGCATTTTCAAAAACTCGTTCAAATACAGGTCTACGACCTATCTTTTTCGCCAAAGTTTCTTCAAGCAAAGTGTCTTTTTCTTTCGCGAGTCGAAATAAAGTTGGCAGTTGGTGTAGCCATTTCTAAAACAAAAAAAAACATTTAAAAGACTGCCAAGAGTAGTTCAGAAGCCCAATAGGAACAGGAGGTCATACTACTGTGCACATAATTTGAAATATTCCAAATTAACTTCACTTATCGTATTTCAAATTACCAACATAACCGTTTCTAACCTAAAACATTTTCATGAATTTGTTTTTACAATAAGTTCTAAAATGAGCACTGATTTCTACAACTGATACTCTAAACTGTAAATTTGTACAAATATAAGCATATAAATATGAGTCACATCCAAGATGCAAGCCGATTTATTACTTACCTGGCTGCTGCTTAGCCACCTCCAATGTGTTTCCTAATACACGGACTACGTAATACTGACATTCGTTAATTTATGGCACTGATCCATATATTTTATAATGCAGTATTAGCAGCCTTTCCTTACGTAAAACTTATGCTTTTCCTCACTATTAAAAATCCTAGAGATTGCTTTTAGCAATAAGACCGCCTAAATTGTACATCAATGTATTCATGTTTTATCATCTGTAAATGTATTTGTTTTATGTGCAATAAAGTATTTCTTATCTTATCTTATCTAGGTAGAGTGATTTTAACTACCTCGCTATGTCTACTTGAAGCGTGAGTACTAACAACTTCAAATGGCTCGTTGTGTTTGTACTGAGAGAAAAATTGGTTAGCTTTTTGGGGGCTTATAAATGATCTTGTGCTCCCCGTATCTAATATGAAAATCGCTTGAAGTTCTGGTATCTTAATGTGTGGCAAATTTAACTTGTTACTACAGTCCATGTGTTTTTTGTACTTATTATACGTGGCAGAACGTGGAACGTGACAGGCAGCTGTCATCATCACTTTTTTTCTTTTTTTTTTTTACGCTTCACTGAACCTTAGGCACATTGCACACTCACTTTTTTTTTTCTCTTTACGCAAGGTTTCACACTCTGACTCACTTTATTAAATGTTTTTTCTTTCTTTCTTTTCTTTCAGTTTAATATTATTCTTTCGTTGGCGAGGAGGCTAGAATTCCGGTATGGGTATGTTGTTATTGTTTACATACCTTTGTTGTTCTATCGGGTTACGATCTGTATAGTTGACCCGTCTTGAGCTTGCAGTCTCATTGTTATGTCAGTATTGCTACCTTTTTTTTTACCCGGTGAAATGCCTTTACGCACTTCCCGCTGCTTGGGGGGGGGGGGGGGGGGCAGCGGGGGAGTGTGGGTCTCGCCCACCCCTGCAAGGGGTGAGAATACCCACTTAAACACCGGGGCGCCCTTCTTCTGCGCGTGACCAGGGTTTACCGAGGACTCTCCCAGGGAGGGGGACTCTACCGGTAAAACCCTGGCGTGCTGTGCTTGTTCCGGCTTACCTCGAGGGGAGTAGTACCTCCCCTCTTAGACACCCGCCGGTGTTCGACAGTGCGAGGACACCCCACACTGCCGTCCTCCTCGGGGTCGCTTGTGCAATGAAGAGTACTCGTGTACTCTCCTAGCGACCCCGGGGCCCCCCTTTAGTCGCCTCTTACGACAGGCGGGGGTGACCATGTTTGTATTCTTACGCCCCAGACCACAGGGCGAAAACCCCAGACTCAGTGTTGCTACCTGACCCAACGAATGGAATGTCGCTCGCATTACTCGGTGCATTGTCCCTAAAATGCTGACTCTGCACAGGCGTCGACCTAAAGGCCGGTTGATGCCACTGATTATTGCGTAATGTGTTCGATGATCGGAAACTATTACGCGACTGTGTCGATGTATTTGGCGAGTTATTATTAAAGTTATTGAAATTGTTAGAAGTAATTCTCCCTAAGTTTGGGTTATAATCATTGTTATTATTAAAATTATTTGTTCTTATAGGCTAGGGTAAAACACCTGTTTTACCCCACCAGGTGGAGGAGACAACCTTGTCTCCTTACATTTAAGCCTGGAATGGTTTCATTAATTTTCCCAATATAATTTTTTTATAATAGGATCAGTAGTCGATTTTCGTTTAAAAGCTAAATACTTTTCTCCTCCTACCTGCATTACGTCATAATGGTTTGCATAAAAATGATGGTTAGGATTTCTCTTTACGTTAAGCCGAGGCGCCGCTTCATACTCTTCTATGTAATTTATTACTTCACTCTTCCGCGTCCACTCTGGTTTTTTGCATCTCGCATTGTAAAATAGACGAAGTTCCTGTTCAAAACGTCGCCTTGCATTAATTTCTTCATCTTTATCCATAGCTGGCACAAGTAATTAGCAATGATAAAACGAATATATAACAAATATTAAGGAAACTTAGCGATAATGAAATGAACGTGCACGAAAAATAGACGTAAACACCGAGCCACTGTTATCGGCCGACTGACTGCGCAACATTCTGTGATTTTCAGTGTCTGTGAAATTTTGGAACTCAGCAAATTCTCTTTGACGCTTGCTGCTTTGAGAAAAATATCCATATACTTCTTTTACTATCTGTTCTAAATTTCTAGGCAGTATTTTACAGGCGTGGCTAACACTTAATGCTGCAGAGTGACAAACACATTTTATGAAAAAGCACTTTGGGTTTACTTCTTTAATTTTTGCAACAATGCCAGAGTGTTGACCAAACATCACATTCGTAGTATCAGCAGCGAATCCTATAACGTCTTTTATGTCTAAACCTAATTCGGATAATTTTGATGACAACGAATTAAATAAATCATCTGCGGTCTCACCACTTAAATCCACTAAATCAAGGAATTTTGTTTGTACAGTACATTTAGTTTCCGAGAAGTATTTAATTACTATTGCCAATACTTTGACTGTCGCAACATCTGTACTCTCATCGATTATAACTGAATATTTTGGTTTACCTGAAGGAGATGCAGTACGAAGTATGTCTTCAATCATATCTTTTTCGAATTCGGGTCCTAAAACATTATAAGTTATGGCGGCTGCTTTGGTTCTCTTGCAGGAAAATTCTTTCGCAATATCGGAATCGGTAAAACACTTCACTAGAACTTCACTAAGATGGTCCATAGCTCTAAATGGGATATTGTGTTCCGACAGAAAACTGCATAAACGCAGCTCAGCTTTCTTGACTTCGTCTTTCAGTGGGGCCTTTTTGAAAAATGTATCAACCTGAAAATTAAAAAATTACTTGGTTACATAGTTTTTTTATAACAGCGCCGCATTTCATAGCTGGTACCTAACTGGTTTTGAGAAACAAAACTAGGATGGTTAACTTTAAATTAAATAAAATATATCCGAACTCCTTGAACTAGATAAGTAAAGCGAGTTATGCTTACCTTTGACTGTCCTTTATATTTTATCAAGTTCGATTTATGCTTTTCAGTATTTGCATGCTGTTTTATAGATGCTAATCTACTTTGCAGTTTCGCATTGCATGCTTTACAAAATGCGGTGAACTCATCATCCTTATAACGTGAAAGCCACGAAGAAAATTCCGGAATTTGTTCCCACTTCGCTAAATAACTTTGCTGAAAACTAGACATGCTGTCCGGATGGATGCAACTAAGTAAATAAAAACAACGAAAATCGCGTTCTATTTATATGATGATAAAAACATCTCCTATTTTGGGGAAATTCCCGAATTATCGAAAGAAAGTCCTCAAAGATTAAGTCGAGTGCAGAAGAGACAATCATTTCATTTGAACCGTATTAGACGATTTTATACTAGTAATAAAATATCTTATATGTTCAACTACTACCTATTCATCCAACTGAAAACTTAAAAACTAGACGTTGTTTTGAAAATTATAGATAAACTAGCGTTCCGTCCCGAATTCGTCCGGGTAAACTGATATTCATGAAACACAACGGATTTCAATGTATGCAATCTGGAAATTATGCTCTATCTAATGGTGCAAACCGCATTAAAATCGGTCCAGCAGTTGTAAAGTTTTAGGCGAACATACATTCTGCAACTCTGATTTATACTATGTATTGCTATGTATTGATTGATAATTGTATAGGTAGTATGACAATATTGACAATACTACAACGCCGGCGACGGCCGTCTTTCTTGTCATATCTGTAACTTACTACTCTTTGCTCATAGATAACATGTATAAATCCGGAAAAGTCTCCAATGTTCGCGTTCCGGGGAATTCCGCAAACATTGCCGCAACTCTCACGACGGTGTTGCCATAACGTCAACCAAAAATTTTGGTCCAAAATATACCCAAAAATACTGACTTCCAGCAATATACCTGAAAATATACCGATGTTCGGAAAAATCGATGAAATATACTGAAAAAGTATTAAAATACTGAATCTGGTCACACTGCTGCGGAGCGGGTAGCGCGTAAACACAACGAACCCCTCCCCCGCCGCCTAGGCGCCTGCGCCGTACACTCCGAAGGCTATTTCACTAAACTTAATCTAGTATTATAAGTACAGTCAAAACCGTTTATAACGACATTGGAGGGACCGTATAGTTGCCGACGTTATATCCGATAGTCGTTATAAGCAATACAGTTATAATACACAAGTACAGTACATAGTTATGTATATGTATTATCATAGTCATCTATCTAGAATAGGTATAGGTTATGTATGTATGTAAACGAGTCAAAAAAGAAATCAAAATATGTATTTATTACGAAATATGTAATTAGAATACAAAATGTACTTAGGTGCTTACAGTTAAAGATTATAAATCTACACTAGATTTTAAAGTAATCAGTCATTTTGGTCTGTTTTTTTTTTTAGCCCAGTCTCAAATAATTTTTGCATTTTACGTTTCATACTCCTCAAGGTATGAGTATCATCTATCTATCTGCTCTCTTTTCCCAACTAGAATAGCAGCTGCTCCAGCTAGCCTACTCGTTAAAACATGGCACAAATAATTATTTTGGTCTTCGCTCCCGCCAAATAACCTCAGAATGTATTCGCATTTTTAATATATAACGACAATTGCCTAGAGTCTCCATCAAACACTAGAATCATGTTTGCCATATCGACTGGTACGCGAACGATGTTATCCATGAAAATAAATGTAAAATAAACTTAAGGTAAAATAAACCAATGATTATTATAAATTGACTAATAAAAAAACTGACTCTTTTTGACGAAAATAAAACTGATATTCACTTTGATAATTCCTTAAAATGGTTACTAAATATGTTATAGAGCGTTTCTCATCTCTTATGACAAAATAATATTAAATTCTAAAATTAAATGGAAATTGAAAATCCCAAAAATGTTAAAAAGGCGTTGACTAATCCTCTCTAACACATATACTTATAAAAAGTTCATATAGGAAAACGGAGGGAAGATGAAAAGTTTTATTCACAGACCCGCATATATTCCCATGATATGGAACTACTGTAGGGACGGACGTTAGGTGCAAACTTTTTACTATTACTTTAGTGTTTAAAAATCGCGACCCAACTAATGGGATCCTACCAGCTGCGCCAATTAAATGGTACGGACACGGATCAATGAAAAATATATTTATTCTATAATTGGGCAGCCTTACGTTCTATGTACAATAATACCACTTAACTAACTTAAGCGCTAACTTATATAGGCTTATTATGCATACATAGCAATATCTTATGTGGAGCATTAGATATTGCTTATGAAGCGATTAGGGTTAGTTAGGGTTAGGCTCCTTAACTAGCGCCTCTACCACAGCCACGTCTAGCGCCACGACCACGACCACGACTTCGAGTTTGAGTACCTTCAGAGTCAACCTGGTTTGCTATTCGTTTTTGTATTATAACACTTTTGGCATCACGAATACATTCCAGTTTTTTTTAATGAGTTTCCAGCCCTTTTATGTCGAATAAATTCCAATTCTCAGAGAGAACCTTGACTTGGCCATGCTTAGCATAAATTTCATGATGTTCTTGGGGTCTGAGCAATAAAGGCTTTTTGCGTAAATCCTTCTCAACCCTGCCAAAGACCCTATCTGCAAGCAAATAACTGTGCCCTCATACAGGCAAAGTCAGTCAGTCAGCTTAGTATCAGTTTTAATCGTTAACGTTGCATTTTTCAGTTGCCAAATGATACGGAAAATTATATAGAATACCATGTCATGGGGTCGGTATCCCAAGTACGTATGGAACCAGGATGTATGCCCAAAAAATTTACTTGCCAACCAGGCAGGAAAACACAAACACCTAAGACAACAGAGCGACCCTATGTAAGGGAAAGATTGGGAGCTGCAACACAAAAGTAACACTTTTTTAACCCACTCAGGTACATTTGCATTTGCAACTCGGCATAGCATTTCTTGCTGGATTTTCTATTTTTTGTATAATTAATATAAGTTTTATTGCTTATAGGACATTTTATCTCCACAATGCTATCCTGACATATCCCATCAGGAGAACCTGCTAACATAGGGTATTTTTGATATATGAAGAGACCACAATTCTTTGTTTTTCCGTAGTTTCTTGCTAACTATTTCTCTTACTTCATTTTCTAAATATCTACCCCGTTTCATGGCTGGTGTGTCTGGTATCTTACCGCCCATGATGATAGAAATCAGAGTCCCATCATCGGTCTGGGACCGACTCACTTCATAAGCTTTAGAAGCTGTTACTCTGCCATATTTCATTCGTGCGTTCGTTCGTTCGTGCCAGAGTTTATTTCTGAATTGGTCCCTGGTTTCAGCTTCAATCTTATTAATAAGATCAACTGTCAAATTAACTTTACTCAAAAATAAGTCACAACACTCTATTTTATATTTATATATAAGTTGGTGCATTGAGATACTGTAGGGAGAGCTTTAGTGAATCAAAATTCAAAACTTAATACTCATCGTCAGTCGTTAGCAGACTTAGCAGTTCGGTGGCAGTTCGCGAAAATATTATTTTTGAATCATTTTTATGCTTTGCTCTTTGTTAAGTGTTTTGGCCGATTACGTTAGCAACATAGCATAGAAAAAAGAAAACTACTAACCATAACCATAAAAGTTATATTGGCCTTGAAATGATTAGAATCAGACGTATTGCCTACGTATAACTCTAATAATATATCTGGAATTGGCTTTAATACTCTGTCTGGGTCTAAGTATACCTTCCCATTATGACATCATTTTTTAAAATGATATTAATTTTTTCACCTAAATATGAAGTGCTTGACATTAGACACATTCATAAATCATAGAACCAACTGAATGTACTGATACTTGAATGGTGTTATTTGAAAGTGCTAAATATACATAGTTAGTCCTGGGGGGCTGATGATCAGTACTAAACCTGCTTGAATATTTACCTCTCTTCGGGGGTCTGCCCGCCATTTGATGTATTTTCTTTCTCCTCTTCTTCTAAAGAAATAAAATTACTGCTGACTGATAGCAGCTGTTTTTTCTCGTTGTCCGAAGAAACATCATCAGTCATCAGTGAATCTTCGATTAGTGTCAACTCTTCGTTATCAACCTTGAAAGAGAAAATATATTAGACAAATATTCAAATAATAATAAGTATTGTGAATGTACAGAGGCGCACACATTAACCTTTACATAGGGGCACCTTATGCGCCTGACATTAGACCCATTTTGCAATGGTTTTGTAAAGGTTGATGTGTGCGCCTCTGCATTTAGGAGTAGGTATATCCTTCCACTTCTATCCGGTAATAAACATTATTTTTCATTTTACTTTACTTAGTGACCTACACCATTAGCTTACCTGAAAGTCATCAACTTTTTTAGATGGAGCAGGAGTTTGATTTTTTTTAAAAAGGTTTGAAAGTGTCCGAGCCTTGGTTATTCTTAACTGCCTAATTGTTTCTAGGCCACAACACTCGCAATAATTGAAATTATCTGCAAAAATATATTATTATCATACAATTAATAATGTCTCATTGTATAATAAGAACCAGTCAAGTTCAAGTTGAACTTGCGCATGAAGGGGTCCATTCCATTATCAAGAAAAATGGTGCAAAAATCGTGTCTGTTTCTGTATATGCTCATGACAACTCAATGCAGGCTATACATGTGGTCATTTATTATTATTTGTCGGGTTATAGAGAAAAAATATTGAGCCGCTTATCAAGTATTATGTTGTCGCATTCCATACATCGACTGCACATTTGCATTTGCCTGCAGTTTCTTACAAATATTTTGCTATTATAAAAATTGCATGTCACTGGAAGTAAATAAGTATACTTTTTTTTTTTCCTAACCTGCGTCATCCCACGGATGACGATGACGGGATCGGACTGTTTGGAAGGGATTGGGAGAGACCTTTGCTCAGCAAGTATACTTATTTTATTTAAATGCAGAAAGTCTTACAATCCACAAATCAAGAAGAAAACAGAACAAAATTCACTTAAAAACACAACCTGCCTATATACCTTGAAATACTACTCACCATCTTTACGAAGAGCCCTTCGCTGCATCCACTCTCCACAATTGTGACAATATTTACCAAATGCAAGGAGATTCGGCTGTTAACAAAATGACATAGGTATCATCAAACAAATAATAATAAATGAAGACAGAGACACGACCAACGGAATACTTTATGAAATACTTACGATTTTCGGCATGTTGTGGGTAATCCAAACGAATGAATCAAAAACTTCAACTCAAATGGTTATGGTTAGTAGTTTTCTTTTTTCTATGCTATGTAACGTAATCGGCCAAAACACTTAACAAAGAGTAAAGCATAAAAATGATTCAAAAGTAATATTTTCGCGAACTGCCACCGAACTGCTAAGTCTGCTAACGACTGACGTTGAGTATTCAGTTTTGAATTTTGATTCACTAAGGCTGCGGTCCGAAGCACAATAAGCGCTTTCAGCACTTTCGCCCGGTCCGAATTGAAACGTGCGATTAAGTGCTTTCGGCGCAATTCGGGACGCTTTTAAGGGTGCCAAAAGTACTTTCAGCGATATTCACGGCGAAATCAGGCGTCACGAATTGAACAACCGTGCCATCAGCGCTCACCGCACGATCAGCGCCAAAATCAATTCGGACCGCTAGTTAGTGAAACATAACCTATCAATTCTTATGTGTTATTCCTATCAAGATATATTTGCGGTTCTTGTTGTAAAACTTTCTGTTACGTTATCACAGAGAAAGTCGTGCGCGCTAAAATCACTTTTGACTCAATTCGGAACGCACCCATTGCGTTGATTAGCGAGGCGTATCTAAGATGGCGGTTGTAGTGGTTTGTTTTTCAGTGCCATCTGAATTTAACGAAATACTCCATAATTCGAATTATGCGGATATATGTTGTCGACTCAAAATCAATATTTTTTTATGTTTTGTTATTCATATAAGGTTTCGATCGAGTCTACCGTACCTCTTGACGAAATTATTAATATAGATTTAGGAAAGGTTAAAGGTAAAGGTTATAGGTTTTAAGAAGAAAATAAATTTGTTTTTTCAGGCGTACTTAAAAGTTCATTCATTTTTGTACATACAATTCAACTATTTACAACATGTGCAGTTCCTATTTACAAATGTACACAGAGGCTAGTTCTTTCTTTCCTTGTTTTTTTTAAATAATTGAGAAACATCAGCTTTTTTACTTTTGATGTTGTAAGCCGTATTCTTCAGTCAGATATCATGTATCCTGCTGCGGAAAAAAAGTCTCACATGGGACAGAAGTTACTACGATGTTGGAGTGGGAAATGAATGTTTTATAATAAGTAGGATGAATCAATTTGTGATCTTTCCACCATTTTATGGGACAATCGGTTCGAGGTATAACGTTTTCTTGCCAATACATATTTATTTCGTCATTAGCTTTTTCCGCAGCGGATTTTAACGGAAGAGATGACATTATTTTTCTATCGAATTCTCCCCATAAAGATGTACTTTGTGGGGAGAATTCGATAGATGACTATCTTTTACTACTATTATTCGATTTGATGACTATCTAAAGCAGCTATGTCTTCCGTGTAGAGTGCCGTAAATTTTTTCACCAACTTTTCTTTAGCACTTTTCATTGCCGCTAGGTCTTCGAAAGCGTGATGCTTAAATCGGGGATCTAGTAGTGTACAAAGAGCAATAGGCTCGTTTTGCTCAATTTCTCCAAATTATGCAAATAGTGAATTTCTCGATGTGCGTATTAAATCTTTGACTGCATCATGAAATTCACGTTGAAGCAATTGCTCATAAACTGAGTTCAAGCCAGCCATAAGAACGAAGGCTTAACTATCTGTCAAGTAAGTTTCTCCGCTCATTATTCGAGTCGCTTCCTCAAACGGTTTTAGAACCTCACACAATTGCCTTATAGAGGTCCATTCCTCTGTAGGTATTACAGAAAGCGAGGTGTTTAAATTCGGGATTGTGGCCCTTAAATCTTCCTGCAATGAGCCACATCTCTCCAGCATTTGATAGGTCGAGTTCCAACGTGTAGGAACTGACAAAAGTAAGCTCATTGTCGGTGGTAACAAATTATCAATGTCACGGTATTGATTTATTCAATCACTTTTGCACTGCACATTAATCCACAAAGTCTGTCAACACGACACTGTTTTATTTTGACTCATCGATCAGTGCGTCATAAGGCTGATAGGCGTTTTGCTTCTCATAAGGTCTTTGGGCCTTGTATCCGCAAGGAATGGCAATATTATTCCTCCAGTGCGGTACAAGGTCGAAAGGCCTGACATAAATATTATTACAAAAAAGAGTAGCCGTTGACAAAAGACGATGTCAGATGTATATTTGTCCTTATCACTCATCGAAAACTCTTTAGAATCTAGAATTTTGTTTAACAATACAACGTTTTTAAGTACTTTAATATACTTTTTCTATATAAAATATACAACAGTAGTATAAAAATCAGTATAATAGTTTTAAACCTAAAAAAACAACTTAAATATCTCTTCAAAATAAACAACCAAAAAAAAATTACCAAAAACCAAAATATAAAATCTTAATTTTTTCGTTACTGTTATTATAATAAAATCTTTCTATACCAAGAGTTATAAATATCAAAGAAGAATTTAGGAATATGCCTTTTTTCGATAAGTTTCATAATATCTTGTTTCTTCTTTTCGTTTACTTCCATCTTTTTTGTATATGGTTTGTTCATAATTTCAGGCATATTAAATGTTTTATTCCTAGTCTGTTTATACATTTCAACTCTTTTTAACGGTGTTGCATAGGAAGTCTTTACTAAAAATGCTCTGGGATCATCTGTCCTAAATTCCAAAACTTCTATGTCAGCGATTTTTACGGATTCGTTGTCTGTAGTCTTAGAAAAAATATATTGATTGTTTTAGATGATCCTTTTACGTCATAAAAATCATCAAATGAAAGATCTTCGACTGTAGTATGGAGGATTTTTTTTAGCTGTTTTGATCAGTGTTACATATTCTTGAGGGCTGTAAATAGGACCACTTTTCAAAGCCTTGTTAATTTTTTTATCTATCATAGAATGTACTGCGGCTCCCTCATTTTGAGTATGACCTTTTATGAGGAATTTGTGAGTAATCGAGTTTATTTTTAATTTATTAATAGCGTAAGCGTAGAGTGCAATCATAATTTTATTCTTCTGCTGCCCACAACAGTTGTCGGAATAGAAAACTTCAAATCATCAGAATCTACCTGTTGAGCTTTTTTTTCTAGAAACTTATAAATGCATGAACCGATTTCTGTGACTCTCCCATGTCCTTGACCTTCGTGCCAAACATGTAGTTTGCCCAGTGAATAGTTCCGAAACAGTTAAATTGTAAGTAGCCAACTTCGAAATGTAGTAAAAAGCTGATACTCTACCCCTCGGTGCGGGTAGAACTGCTTCTAAATCATAGCATGCGACAACATAACGTGAGTTTGCTTTTTCCTTATCCTTATTATTTTCTTCTCTGCTTAATTATTTTTGTTTGTGGTGTTGACTGAACGTCTCTTGAACTATCTCGGTCTCAAATTTTTAACATTTTTAGGGACTCCCATACTCTTTGCAGGCTTTTAAGAATAACAACCCAGTTTTTTAGTGATGGTACACTTTTCAAATTATTGTCCTTTGTCAAAAATTTCATATTTTGTAGTTTTTTTATAGCTGCCCTCCAGAAATCATGGTGAGGCGTTTTCAACGTCACAGCACTCAAAAGGTTTTTGCCTTTCACATTTTTATGTGACAAGCCAGCACAATTGACACTGACAAATAAATCATCCAAAAATGAAATGGCATCTGAAGTATTCTTCATTGTAGGACTTACAGGTTTCCCAGCTGGATAAAAAGCTGCAAACAATGAATTAGATATAGAAATTATAGGGCTTCCACATTAAAAAACAATTTTCATTAATATCTTGCTTGTTTTGAGATTAAAATTCTGATCAAGACAAATTCAGCTACAATTTCGAGGAAACGTCAACATCAATCTTTGCACTGTCATTTTGTAGTTTTTTTTTTTGGTGGCGTTATTAGGCGTGCACTGATCTGCAAAATGGTTTTGACGCAGGCCATTAAAGCACCTCCCCTTTAATCTTTCTTTGTGTGCTTCAATTGTTTTGAACCTCCTACAGTCAGCACTTGCGTGGTTGCTAAGCTATCAGAAAACACAGGCCCATCTCGCTCTCTTATTCGACGAACTTTGGTTGGCCATGTGTCCAATTTCTCCGGTAAATTTCCGTTTTCTGTTATTGTTGTGTTCTTGTGAACCTAGTGTCCGAATATGCAATGCCTCTGTAGAAGATCCGGGAATACCTATAGATGGCACTAAATTCGTTGCTCCGTCCAGGGCCTCGTAAGAGAGGTTCATGGCCGTGATGATAACATTGAGATGACTTCTCATTCCGGCCATATTCACCCTGGTGGTGCCTTACATGATGTGCATTTCGTACACTATTGGGCCTGGAAACTTTGCCAAAATCACTTACCTTAGGTGATTTCCATTTGACTCTTCCCCTAGAGTTTCCAGTACCCTTATATTTTGCTTGATTTTGTCAAGTGTGGCACGGCAACTGCCACTTGTATGCGCGGCTCTTGTCAATCCATTAAGTGACATGTACAGGGAGTCAATCAGCAGGTCGTTCGCTCCGAATCTCTGTTGCAGAGTCTCTATAGCGATCGGGTGGGTAGTTGGCAGTGGAAGTAGGTAAAGGCTTACCTACCAAGAGCGTCGGCTGCGGCTCCCTCCATGCAGCTCAAGAGATGCGACATTTTGTCCCCATTCGCGATATGTCTGGAATGCACACTGCTTGTGAACTTGTCCCAAAATTCGTTCCACTTTAGTTTGTTTCCATCGAACCTGCACAACTCTAGTTGAGGCAACTTATACGAAAACTTTTCCTAAACGGCTTTGGCGTCACTCATGGCTAGTTCTATATCGGCCACGAAGTCTTCAGCTCGTAACTGGATTTGCATTGCTAACTCCACCACCAGCAAAACATGCTCGATGGATTATAACGTATAGTTTTTTGATTTCGCTGTCTTATTTCGTAATAAAGCTCTTGAGCTGCGACAGGCGACTGTGACTGGCGTTTTCTTTGTCAGCCTTTAGCACTAGGAGTCCATTATTCTGACGCAAAACCACGCTACATCCTGCCTCAGAACGTCTGAGTCCATCGGCGGCACCTTGTTGCGAATGATTGATTCCGCACGATTATGTTATCAAAAGGTACACTTTTCAGTGGTAATGCAAAGTTCATCTCCTTCGCCAGTATGTTTTGCGTAACATCATCCAATGTGGTACTTGATGCATTAATAACCACATTTTGTTCATTTTATTTGCGGCTGACTATACCTGTGATCTCACAGATACCGCATTCCGCGCTAACTGACAGCGATCTCGACGGGCACATAGCTTTTCCAACTTACGGTGATGCCATTCCTCACACAAAACATAGGCACGAGACGCCTTCCTAGAAGTAACTTGGTCAGACTTGTCAAAATTCTCCCGATACCACACTACACTCCAGATGCAACTGATACAACTCACTATAAATGGTGGCTTAACTTTGAATATTTGATTAAACTGTTACCTTCTTACTTTCATTTTTATCACAGTCTTTACTTTCTACAATAACTTCATTACAGTCGAAAGTATCTATCATATATCATTAATGTATTTCATGTATCATAATAACAGGCATTTGTGTGAAATCTAACAAATCTTCGTTTTGCATTTGAACAATCCCTTCTACATCGTCAATTTCAGGAAATAGCTGCTGCATATCATCGTTGTCAGCAAAATTTCGATTCTCTATAATAGTAAGTAAGTAAAAATTTATTCAGAATAAAACTTAACCTATGAGACAACTGTATCAATACATTTATAACTTAATACTATTTACATAATTCAAATCTGCTGACAGATGACATTTAAACTATGCTTGCTTACGCTAGTAACTATATCAATACCTGTTTTATGCAAGGTAATGTCCATGCTAGCCATAATAATAATTCAGGTTAATTATTATGACATAGACATGTAGGTCAGGTTTGTTATTATAGATGCCCAAACTAAGTAAAGAATTACTTGTGCGTCAACATTTAGGCTTAGTGTGTAGTAAAATTAAAATGCGATTGAAATAAAAACTAAAGACATATTTTTTTAATTACCAAAATAACTAACTTGTACAATATAATAAGGGCTGTAGTTATTTGACTACTTTTAGTAACTATTCTGTTTCCTCGTAAGACCTATTTTTCAACCAACTTTGAACATTTATTTTACAAGAAATTTTGTTCATGGTATGAATCTGTAACTGACGGTTCAATTTGTTGTATAAGTAGGGTCCGAGAAAACAGAAGAATTTGTGCGAGTGCTCTGTAAGAAACATTTCAGTGCAGCAGACGATATCAGCTCGCCTACGAATTTGGAGAGAGGAATCAAAGGGTGTTTGGGAGTGCATTTGGATAATGGTTTGCAGGATAAATAGTTGACGGACGGAAAGAACATCACATTCGGCTAAAAGTTGTCGGGTTGGGAAGCGGAAAGGTTTAAAAGTGCTGACTTTAAGTACAGCTCTTTCTGCCCTTTCTAAATCTAACATAGTCGTTTTATGCGTGCCACCCCCGTATGTGATGCAGTATACTAATAAAGATTGGCATAATGTTAGATAAACTGTTTTAAGCAAAGGTCCGCTTGCAGAATGCCTCAAATTTCTAAACGCAAAGATCAGCTTTCTGACCGTGGAAGTAAGTGCTTCTACATGTGACCTAAACTTGAGATGACAGTCAATTATGACACCTAAATATTTGACTGAGTTCGTCCTCAAAAGATGAGGACAGCTGCAACCATGAAGATTCTGAGATGAGCAAAGGTGGGCTTTTATTGAAAATTCACCGTCGGGAGGTTGGGTAGAGGAATTGTACGAGAAGGTCATGTATTTTGTTTTGTCTGTGTTAAGTGTTAGTGCATTCACCCTGAGCCACATCACAACGGAGTTAAAACCTACTTGAGCTTGGCGAAAGACTTTGGTCCAGTTTTTTGCACCAAAAAGCAAGGCTGTGTCATCCGCATATGAAATGATTTTACCATTGCAGATGGGGTGGAGAAGTAAATCATTTATATAGATAAGAAACAAAATGGGCCCCAAAATACTACCTTGGGGCACCCCGTATTCAATAGGAAGTTCGTCACTTATAGTAGTATCAATTTGAACACGCTGCGTCCTATCGGAAAGATAATCTTGAAACAGGTCTAGTTGTTTTCCTCTTATTCCTAGTTTTTCCAATTTACTAAGAAGAATAGGTATATTAACTGTATCAAAGGCTTTTGCAAGATCCAAAAAGATAGCTAAGCACTTTTAATGAGCGTCCATCTCCCTTACAAAGTGATCTGTAAGTTGATGGACTGCGTCATTTGTGGAGAGTCCAGATCTAAAGCCATACTGAGCCGTGGCTAGAAGGTGATTACTTTCTAAGTAATATCAAAAATAATATCATCTCTATGATTTTCGTTATCTGCTATTGTATCTTTTATTGTTATTTTTCCTGTACCTTCTTCTGCTTTCGTTATTTTTTCAACTTGTTTTCAGTTTTCTTGTTCAACAACCCTTTTTACAAGTTTTTCAACATTTTTTTTACTGTCGACGTCACAGTACCTTTTGAACCTTCAATTGTTTTGCTACTGTCATTCACTTTAGAATTATTTATCTTAGTTTTTTTACCCACACCTTTTCCTTTTTCCTGTGTCTGCTGAGGTGGAAGTTGTGTTATCGATTTCAGTAGCCATTAATTTCCGTTTTGCAGGTGCCGCAACAGTTTCTTCGCCACTGACACTTCTCCCAGCAACAACTTCTTCTTGTTTTTAGGTTCAGTAATGTGAATTGTTCCAAATCGCATCTTTTTCAAAAGTCAAACCAACGAATCATCTATACAAGGTGACTTTCACCATCACCATCCAAATTTTAATATGATAATCGACTGTGAATATCATTAAAAAAAATAATCAACTCATGTACAAATAATAAAAAATCAACACCTAAGTACCTAATTTAATTTTAAGCGTATTTCAAAAAGTGTTCAAAATGTATCATTTCTCTCCAAACAGAGTCTTGCACGTTTAAGCACATTGTCTTTTATCTTATTTAGCACTACTGTGTCTCTTTTCACTTCTTCAATCTTATCGGCTTATTATGGTTATGTCGCTTCAAATATTGCATATGGTTTAATATTGTGGGGAAATGGAACAGACGTGCAGAAAGTATTCATTGCACAAAAAAAATGCATACGAGCTATATGTGGCAAAGGCCCTTTTGAATCTTGCAGACCGTTGTTTGTCAAACTAGGACTGTTAACCTTTCCATGCATGTACATATTAGAAGCTTTCAAATTTGTCACCCAGCATCCCGGATTGTTTAAGCGTGCTAAGGATATATATCCCCGAAATACAAGAGACAAGGATAGACTTGTATTAGAATTCCGCCCAAACACTTCACTATTCCAAAAGGGTTGCTACGCAATGTGCATTAAAATTTATAATAAAATCCCAAATCAGTTTAAGTGTGGGCCTTCTAAATTAATGACAAGGAAACTGCGCATGTGGCTCATAGAGTGTTATTATAGTGTAGGAGAATTTTTGACTAATTAATGATATATGTGATGTAAAGTAATAAATGAAATAAAATAATAGGAAAGTACTAGTAATAAGCGCATATTTTTGCATGTTAATGTATTGTTAACTGAATAGAGAACTGTAAAATATAATAACAACCTTTATACCTATTCTTAGCAAATAAATAACTTGAACTTGTACTATACTCTGCTTGAGTTCGTCGAGGCTTTGGGCCTCTTGGACGTACACCCGTCCTTTTATTTCACCTCACAAAAAAAAACACAAGGTGTTAAGTCCGGTGATCGTGGCGGCCACGGAATGGGGCCTCCACGACCAATCCAGCGATCGCCGTACTCGGTGTTGAGATAATCCCGTACAGCAGATGCATAGTGAGGAGGTGCCCCGTCTTGTTGAAAGTAAAAATCACGCACTATTGCTAACGGCACTTCGTCCACAAAATCTGTTATGACTGTACGCAGCATATCGAGGTACGTCCCGCCGGTCAGCCGCCCCTCAATAAAATAGGGTCCAATAACTATGTTCCCGATGATCCCGGCCCACACGTTTGCACTAAACCGCACTTGGTGGTACGTTTCTCTTATCATGTGTGGATTTCGGAACGACCAATGTTCGTTGTGTTGATTGTGAAGTCCAACGCGAGTAAATAAGGACTCGCCTGTCCACAAAATATCAGCTGTAGGGTGCGCAATCAGCCACTCGCAGAACGCTCGACGGGGTATGGCATCAGGCTCGTTCAGTGCTTGGACTTTCTGATAGTGGTAGGGATGTTGGCCAGCACTGTTAAGCAGCTTCCATACTGCGTACTGACTTACATCAAAGTGTCTGGCTGCATCTCGAGTACTCGCCCGAAATAATCGAAGATTTCTTCTTCGATCTCAATCGCCAGTCGAGGCCTGCCTCGTAGTTGTGCATGTGAAGGGGTTGTAAACTGTCCAAAATCTAACAACCTTTGCGATGCAGCCAAAATCGTTTTGACGATTTGGTACGGTTGGATTTAACCCCTGGTTGCGAGGTCGGGGAAGGCTCTCCGTTTGGTAAAGTCTTTTCGCACTGTTCAAACTTTCCCACTTAAAAAAAACAACATTTTACATTGTCATGTGCAACAATATTCCATAATTAAAGTAAAACTCTCAGGTCTGAGACATTAAGTCAATCTACTTGTTGACGTAGTGTCAGTACTTACAAGAATAGAGGCAAGGTAAAATAATAAATATGTCAACCAATTCTTGTTTGTATGTAATATTTTTCAAACACTGTTAACAATATGTATTTATATTAATAACTAGCTCACCCGGCGAACTTTGTTCCGCCTTAAGGGCAATAAATAAAAAAAAGTAAAAAAAAAAGAAAAAAATAATAAATAAATAAAAGTATCCTATGTCCTTCTCCTGGCTCTAAACTACCTTCATGCCAATTTTCAGCTAAATCGGTTCAGCCGTTCTTGAGTTATAAGTGGAGTAACTAACACGACTTTCTTTTATATTCAGGGTGTCCCGAAACGTGACGTCAAGCGGGCACGGGATGATAGGCTAGGTCATACCGGCTCTGGGAAAAATAAGGAAAAAAATCTATGTCACTTGGTTTAGTAATAATAATAATATTTTTGAAATTTTTGGAAATCGACACCCTTGACTAAGTTTTCATGTACTGTACTCAGAAATGACCAAATTTCGCAGCGTTTTATTTTTTTATTTTATCCTAGAAAACCATCCTTTCGATTAAAGTCATGATGATATGTTTATGATAATCAATTTTGGACATTTAGTAAAAAAAAATAAAGTTCGACTGAGTCATAATTAAGAATTTTTATGTCAGCTAACTTCATCCCCCATTTTCTTTAAAAAACATTACTATAGCATCCTTGGCAAGTTGTCTAAAAAAATAGCCCATTTCATCAAGATTTCAAAAAGATAAAATACTTACCATTTCCTTGTCTTATCTTTCCATGAAAAATATTATGAACCAAAATAGGTCGTTCAAAACTTGAACTAGGTAAAGTATATTAGTATGCCTTACGGTACGTTCACACGGAGACACGATTTGCCGAATCTTATTTTCATCGGATCTGGAAAAACCGAATGTTGTATTCACACAGCACATCTTGCTTGGCCGTATCCGACGGCCTCGTATCGGGATCTCGTGTGAACTCACCATCCGGCTTTTATTAGCAAGAGCGCGCACAGTTCCTCACGTTGATTTGGAAGCGATGGACGTGAACAGTCTTGCTATACTATACTGGTATTATCGCCGTCAGCGTCGTAGAAAAAGATTGTGGTTAAACCCAATAGTACAAAGAAGATCAACAGTTGGTGCCTTTACAACTCTAATGCAGCAGTTAAGAAATGATCCACAAAAATTTTTTAACTACTTTAGAATGACTATACCTACATTTGATAATCTTTTGAAAAAAGTGGAAAAAGATTTGAAAAAGCGTGATACAAATATGAGGAAAAGCATTAGACTAGAAGAAAAATTAGCGATATGTATAAGGTAAGATTGAAATACTGTATTTTATTATAATTAAATTATTTATTAAAAATATGATTAAGATATTATAGACAATCGCTTGGTAGGTACACAGTTTGAAGTTTCCCAACTACATATTATGAAAGTCTGGTAAATCAGAAGCATTCGATTGAATACTTTGAGACTCTGGTGATGCTTGGTACTGCGATGTAAAATAGCCTTGTGATTGTGCCACATTTGGTTGATAGTTGGATGTTGATGAGTGTGCAGGAGACCATTCATTTCGGTTCTTTATATTTTGCAATAAATTTAAGACGCCTGATTGAAATTCTAATGTTTGATTATCGTTTAGCGTTGCCAATGATGGAAGTAGACTTTTAAAGAAAAACAAATTACGGTCTTCTTTCATTTCTTCTTTCTTCTTGCATTCCATTTGATAATCTATAAACTCACTCATTTTCTTATCAAACACGTTTAAATTCTGCCTCGATGGTCTGCTTTTTTTTCTTTTCGAACCACCTACTAGATTTTCATTATTACTTTCTTGTTGACTTTCAACTGTAGCATCTTGATTATTTGCGACATCTTCACCGAATAAATTGTCCTGAGCCATCGCACTGTCATGGGTAACATCTGATGTAACTGTAGCGGCTGTACTATCGTCTGCTGGGTTTGGTGTAGCAATAGTTGCACTATCATGTGTGTCAGCTGGAGACACAATTTTTTTTAAGAACAACATTTGACGATGATAAACGTAGGCTCTCGGACATGTCGCAGACGATCCTGATTTTTTTGATTTCTTTTTCTCATTAATACTCCTCATCCAGCTGTCTCTTGTCTTTACTTGTCTTGGTCAGATGTTTCGCTGCACAGCTGATCGAAATTAATTCGATTTTAATTATAATTAAGTGTTTTTACCTAGTTTTATTAGTGTTTTCGTTAGTGTGGTGAACAATAAACCTATAAATAAATCAATCCACGATGCTGAGTGTGTATTTAAACATCTAAGGAAGACTTAGACGCCGGGCGGTTGTCATACCTACATTATTTCCGACCGTTACAGGGAAGTACTGTTTTTTTATTAATTTACTCTCAGAAACAACAGTGATAATGGTTTAAATAGGACACAGTCTGGTTACTGATCATAGTCATACTTTAATTTGTTTACTTACTTGCATCAAAGTGAGGTTAGATGTTGTTGACATTTCAAATTTTCATTTACTAATTTTATTATTTATTATATCAAAACAGTCTTATTTACTTACACTTCTTAGCATCAGACACTGTACAATGCCTCACTAACGTGAGATTCGTCAATTAACATTACAATTAGGCACAGTTGTTTGTCTCTTTGCTTGACTATAAGTGGAAGTGAAGTTGACGTTAAACAACATCTTTGCCTCAGACAGTTTACTCCCACACTCAACAAAGATTACACTACAGTTATTTATTTATCTATTTAATAAAACGTTACATAGACGTTTTTTTTATAATATGATAAATACCCTCCACCTATCTTAAATTAGAAATTATATTTAAACTTATAGGATTTTCTGTTTTGTTTTGACTGTTTTTACTATCTGTTTTTAATGTATATAAGCATTATGTGTAGCACTGTTTAGTCTAGGATGGATTACATAGAACTTAGATTCTTAAAATTGTTGCCTTATTATTATGATAAAGTTGTAGTTTATAACACCGTCTTGACATTAATGCCAGTGCACTGACACCACTTCCTTTATGTTTTAGAGTGGCGGTGTATGACTTCCCACTCCTTACAAGTTGCCTTGGCAGTTGCAATCCTACTGGACACTTCCTCTGCAGTCTGCAATACATACATTTTTCAAGATGATGACCCGCAGTAAACTTGATGCTCTGTACAAGGAAGCATGCCGTGACAATGAGTCCTTAAGAAGAGACAACATCCAGCTGATCCAGGAGGGGGAAGACAGTGAATTGGAGATTAAGAAAATTATTGATAACAACTCTAAGCTGAAATGTGAGCTAGCGGAACTGGACCAGAAGTACTCATACGTTGTGGACCGGTGTACTCAACTGCAAGAAGTAGTGAACTCTTTTAGTGCATACAATAATACCCACGAACTTGCTTTAAGTCGTATAAATGATCTAGAATTAAGTTTATTTGAGTCGCACAAAACAATTAAGCAGTTAGAGTGCGACAAAAAATGTACCAGTGGGTTGGGCAATCAAAGCTTGCTCGATGAGCTTGCTGGATGTGCTCCAGATTTGTGTAATGGGCTTATCCCAACAGTTGATCTCACCTGTGATGATTCCACTACTGAGGCTAAACTCTGTAAATTTAGTAGTAATAAAAAATTTAAGAAACTTAAAAAAAATAATAAGTTTATAAACAAAACTAAAAAAAAACTTATTAAAAAGCAGCCTCATTCTAGTAAATGTAACATTTTAAGGAAAGAAAAGGCAGACTTAATTAATGAATTGAAGCATAACCATGCACTTTGGCAAACAAGGCAAAATTCCTACGAAAAAGAGACTTTGGAACTTGAGCAAAAGATAGGTAGGTTAGAAGGTGCTCTTAGAGACACCCAAAGCAGATATGCTTTAGCTCAAAAAGAGATTAATGAGCATATTTTAGCTAATTCAGAATTAGTTAAAATGTCGTCATATAATGTAGACAGATTTGATTCTTTGGTGAATAAACACCTTTCATGCGATAATTGTTATAACAATTTACAGAATTTAGCTTCAGAGTCATCACAAATTAGAGCATTAACATCTGACATTCCACAGCCAACATGTGTGAATCTCAGTAAGCCACAGAATGTTTCAAATATAATTGTGGTATCGGACAAATTAGGTCAAGGTTTGGGCATATTGCTATCAAACAATACCTGTCAAAAGGTAAAAAATCTTTGCTTCCCAGGGCTGTCATATTCCAACCTAGTAAACAACATCTCCAAAGAAGAGCTAGGGGAAAAAACCACAGTAGTGGTTTTCCATGGAGACAGCCGACCAATCACTAAAAAAGGTTTGATTAAAAGCATAGAACAGGTGGTTAATATTCAGGGCAAAAGCAACTGTAAATTTATTTTATGTGCTTTCCCATATTCTAGCAGTCTATCTCCTAGTCAGAATAAGGCCATCCATGACCTTAATTTATGTCTGTATAACTTGACGTGCCGTCACAGGGACATCACATTTTTTGATACAAATAATTTTGTACCATATTTTGTGTTAACTGAAGATACTATGTATCTTCCAATTAGGACAAAAAAACAATTATCTAAATTGTTAGCTTTTAATATTAACGGTGCCCATATTGGCAATACTATGTATCATACATATCCTGACATTAGTAGTAGTACTAATCCGACTTTACTGTGTAACAATCGTTCCACAGTTTCTTCTTTAAACTAAGAGCTGCGACCAAAGCCAAGCCCAAAACCTTAAGTATAGTTCATCAAAATATACAAAGCTTGGCCGGCAAAGAATTAGAAATTGAATTATTTTTAGAAAGCCACAGTATAGATATTATTTGTCTTACTGAGCACTGGCTTAATAAGTCTAAACTTATGTCCTGTGTTATTAATAACTTTAAATTATCTAGTGCATTTGTAAGGAAGACCAGTATACATGGTGGGTCCTTAATATATACTTTAAATGGACTGAAATGTAAAGAACGCCCTGACATCGTAGGCCTGTCTATTGAGCGAATCGTTGAGTTATCTTGTGTTGAGTCAGAGAGCTATGTTATAGTTAGTGTGTACCGACCCCCTAAATCTGACTTGGATAGGTTTGAGTTAGTTTTAGAAGAAGTTCTAGGGAAATTAGTTTCTAAATCCAAGCCTATTATTGTCTGTGGTGACTTCAATATAGATTTGTTAGAAAAGACTAAGGAGCGAACTAGATTAATATCTTTGTTTCAGTCATTCGGACTAGGTCATCAATTTGATGAACCAACTAGAATTACAGCCAGCACAGCTTCGTGTTTGGATAATGTTTTTTGTAACTGTTTGCCAGTTGATAAGTCTGTTATTTCTTTGCTAACGTCAGATCATTGCGGGCAGATAATAACGTTTATAGATTCCCACCGTAATAAGGACATTCCTAGGACAATTACATGTAGACCTAAGACACGCCATCGTATTGAACGTTTTAAGACTAGTTTGAAGACTAAAATGCCCTTCATTCCATATACACAGGGAGATCCAGATGCACTTTACAGAAATCTCTTTTTGTGTGTTAAAAATGAATTTGATCATAGTTTCCCAACTAAAAAAGTTACTTGTAAGGTTCAGTCTTCATTTTCCGAATGGGCCACTCCCGGAATTTATATAAGTAGGACTAAAATGTATGATTTGTACGGCATGAAAAAATACAACTTTGATCCGAATTTCATAGAGTATGTCAAGAACTACTCTAAAACATTTAGAAAAGTCTGCGCGTGTGCCAAGGCTTTACACATTCGTGATAAAATAACTAAGTCCAACAGCAAAATTAAAACCACTTGGGACGTAATCAATCATGAAACTGGTAAAGCTAAACCACGCGACACCGCTTTCACTCTAAAGATTAACAATGAAATTGTCAAGTCCGAAGCTAACATCGCTGAAGCTTTTGAAAGTTATTTTGGTAATATACCTATAGTTACTACAGCATCACTCAATTCATCACCTTTTGAAGCAGAACAGCTAGTTAAAGATAATGTGTCATGCTGCAATATTGTTTTTAAATTTAAACATGTAGACTCGTCTGATATATTAAAATCCTTCAAGTTAATTAATTTAAATAATACTGCCGATCTTTGGGATATTTCAGTGAAAGTTATTAGTCACATTATAGATGTAATTGCTCCCTACTTAGCAGTAATCTTCAATGAGTGTGTTGATGAGGGAGTTTTTCCAGAGTTAATGAAGTATAGTAAAATTATAACACTTTTTAAATCAGGCAGTAAACTGGACCCAGGTAACTTTAGACCTATATCTATCTTACCAGCTCTGAGTAAGATTTTTGAGAAAATTGTCCAGGAACAACTTCTATGTCACTTTAGTGAAAACAAACTTTTCCACAGTGAACAATATGGATTCACCAGAGGTCGTTCCACCACTGATGCTGGTATTGCGCTCCTAAAACATATCTTTAGGGCTTGGGAGAATTCACAGAACGCTCTTGGCGTCTTCTGTGACTTATCCAAGGCGTTTGATTGCGTCGATCATGGGACTCTCATACGGAAACTTGATTTTTACGGAGTAAAGGACACTGCGTTAGATTTGATTCTTTCATATCTTAGTTTCAGAACCCAAAAAGTAGAGATTAATGGGGTACTATCTTCTGGATCACCAGTCAAATTAGGGGTTCCACAGGGATCTATTCTTGATCCATTTCTGTTCCTAGTATACATTAATGACTTACCTTTTTATGTTAAAGACCTATGTGATATAGTATTATTTGCAGACGACACATCTTTACTTTTTAACATTGATAGAAATAAAAACGTCTTCGACGATGTTAATGAAGCGCTTTCGAAAGTTTTGCATTGGTTTACAGTTAACAATCTGCAGCTAAATGCGAAGAAAACGAAATGTGTTAATTTTAAATTGCCTAACGTAAATAATAATGACATAAATTTAAAAATCAATGATGATAAAATGGAGCTTGTGGACTCCACAGTTTTTCTTGGAATAACCCTAGATTCAAAATTGCAATGGAACCCCCATTTGACAAGTCTTTCAGGTAGGCTTAGCTCAGCTGCTTTTGCTATTAGGAAAATAAGGCTATTGACAAACGTTGAAACCGCTCGCTTAGTTTATTTTAGCTACTTCCACAGTATTATGTCCTACGGAATAGTACTTTGGGGTCAGGCAGCAGACATACAAGCAATTTTCGTTCTTCAGAAACGAGCTATTAGATCCATTTATAAGCTGCGAGCACGGGCCACTCTTAGGGAACTTTTTAAGGAAATTGGTATTCTAACTGTAGCTTCGCAATATATTTACAATTGTATTGTCTTGGTAAGAAAAAATATCAATCTTTTCACCAAACACAGCGATATTCATGCTAAAAATACCAGGAATAAAGATAAAATTGCGCTACCATTTTTCAGATTGCAGAAAGTTTTAGGGTCATTTATGGGGCAAGGTGTACATTATTATAACAAAGTTCCGGAAGCGATTTGTAAGCTGCCATTACATAGATTTAAAAGTCACATTAAAGCTACGTTGCTGAAAAAGGGATATTACACCACTAGAGATTATATCATGGATAGAAATGCTTGGGAATAAGCTCTCTGCTCCCGACGGAGTCTAATTAACTATTGTTATATCAACAATCATACTTAGGTTAAGACACTAACAATGTTTGATTTGTTTTATATAGCTTCTCGTCGATGTACCTAAGAGTGTTATTCTTTTCATAAATTATGAATTATATTGTGCTATCTTGTTCTAAGTTCTGTTGTAATATACTAACAATTATTGTAAAAAAGAGAAACAGTTGAAAAGAGTAACTGCTGAGTTTCTTGCCGGTTCTTCTCAGTACAGAAACAACTTTCCGATCCGGTGGTAGCATCACATTTATTTAAGTACATTATACAGGGTGTTACAAAAATACCCCTAATAACTGAAGTGGGTTATACAAACTCCTGAAAGGAGTCCCTTGGTAATTTCTTGGAGTCGTAGCTCATAATTAGAATTTCGAGTAAATTAACGTAAAATAAAAACATCGATCATAGAAATTCCCAGCACAAATTCGGGTTCATGAACCCGAGTTGACCCTACCGGGAGTGACCAGGAGCGACCTCCATTGTTCACGCCCCTACGTTTTCTAACTGTCTCTCTTTCTAATACTTCAAGTAGAGGCAGCCATCCAATAAGTTCTGTGTGCCTAGTACCTCTGTACGATCGCCTCTGCTTCACCTGTACAAAACCATTGCAAAATGCGTCTTAAGCTAGCACCATAAGGTGCCTTACGTAAAAAAGGTTTATGTGACGCCTCAAGACCATCATTGCAAATGGGTCTTGAGCCAGCAGCATAAGGTGCTTCTTTCATGTGAACGCCTCAAATATTTCAACCGCAAAAAATAAATTCGTATTGTTATCAACGTAACAAGTTTAACACGAACCGGTAGGTAGTTAGGTAGGTATGTAGTCAATCAAACCGGAGACATTTAGGCCAAAACTTTCATAGGTAGGTACGTATTAGAAATCGTAGATAGATATCGAACACACAACCTCTGGTGCCGTTTTCATTATCACTAATTGTACAGTCAACGGCACATCAGCATAGTACAGTACGGCCCTGTACTACATATTCCTTGTCTGTCTGATCCATTGAATCGTGTAACACAAGGATATTTATCGTTACGTTGAGACAAGTATGCAGGTAGGTTCGTAGGTACCTATCTGTATCGCTCCACAAAAGACCACCTTCTCGTGGCACTGCCGGAACGCCCGTGAAGCTTTTGAGATTGAGACGTTACAATTTCATTGAGAGGTTATCAATCCTAAATAGTCATTAGCTTGCGAAGACGTCATAGAAAAAGTGAGATAGCGCGCACATTAACTCACACACGCACTTAGTTTTTTCTAAACACAAGCACTAATACCACGGTCTAATACTTAATTACGAAACTACACATAATCACTCGCGCTTCCACCACTTCCACGAATCCGCCATCCGTACACACTAGCTCGGCTGCGCGCTGCGACACGACTAACTAACTAAAAAAATGTAAACAAACCAGAGCGGCTCGGCTCGGTAGGGAACAAAGGTAAAGGCCGCGGCGGTCTCTTTGACTGATGCCGCCTCGCCATTCGTCGCCTTTCGGCGCGCGAGTGTTCGAAAGAGAAAGAGGCCATCTTTCTCTTTCGAACACTCATATTCGCGCCATAACAGAAAGGTAATAATATCGTGTTACCGGCCGCCCCGCCCACTCCTTTTGTCTGTGTCATTGTGTTGTGCGGGTTTTTTCCCAATAAGAGGTGAATAACATTTTTGGTATTTTCAATACTTTTTTTTCATTTTAAGGCAAGGGAAGATTATGTAGGACTTTCAACGAATGGCAATTTTACTAGCTTGTATTCTGGATATGCGTTTCTCTTGAATGGGATAACGATGGGTTGGCTTTCAAAAGTGCGATAGAGGTTTGATTTCAGCCCCAAAAACGGTGTTGAAGGTTCTGGACACAAACATTATTATTATTGGGCCCCCAAAAGCTAAAGCCATTAACATAACACGTTGATGGACAGTAATCAGTCAGTCTTAATCATAGTCTTAATCAAAGCGCAAATTCTTCCATGCATGGAGTACCGCTGTCACCTCTGCGACGGATCCGCCAAGTACCAGCTGGCCGCTTTAGACTCGGTGGAGAGGCGTGCTGAGGCTTGTGAGGGACGCTGACCTCACAGATAAGCTACAAGATCTTGAACACCGCCGGAGGGTGGTAGCTTGTTTGTCGGTTTTCTACAGGTTGCATTTCGGAGAGTGTGCGAAGGAGTTGCGTGACCTGATTCCACCAGCTCCTTTTCTTCATCGGACCACTAGGCGCAGACTAGCTTTCCACCCCTATGTTCTTGACATCCCAGCAATTCCAACCAACAGTTTTGGTTCATCAACATTCATAATGCGAACAGCAAGGCAGTGGAATGAGCTTCCCGCTGAAGTGTTTCCACAGCAATACAACATTCTGTGCCTTCAACATGCCGATTGATTGATCGATTGACAGTACTCATTTCGAGTCGTTAATTTATTAGTGCCATTATGTGCAGTGTCGTTATTAATAAAGTACTTGGTATTTTTTTAATCATCACGTTAGATCGTTACCGTCCACCTAGCGTTTTCCGCTTCATATTTCATACTATGGTACACTTTTCCAATAATTTATTTTAAAAAATCAAGCAGCGATATAACATTAGTATTTAAGTACGGTGTATTTTTTTTCAACAAGATAAAAATAAAATAAGTTGTTTGACGAAATATTTCATTTAAGTATCTGTTGGCTCCGTAGATGAGTTCTTGTAGACATGCTGACAGTACTTTTGAGATCGAACGGTACGTGCTCCTTTTTTTGAGCCTAACCGGCAACTGAAGAACCAATGTCTTTGTGTATTGTGACCATGCGTAGATGCTGTGTAGGAGCGCGTCATTTCAGCTTGGACGATCTCTACTTTACTATTTCCTTTTTCTGCAACAAATATTCGAATGGTGGTATAAAGCACTGACACAATACGATCCTACAGTACCTACAACATGTTGTCGTAAACTTCTAAAAACTTTTATAGCAAGCCAACTTTAAGTTGTATCTAGGTGAAAAATTTGCAAATGTTATCGATCTCTGCCAAATTATGGTTTCGTAAAAATGGTAAAAAACCAAAATGCGCGCCTTCATGTTTCCCTAGTACTTCTGCTTCTGCGTTGCCCTTCTAAGCAGACAATGCGGTGCCTTTATTGAAATGTCTGATTAAAGGCACAGTCAGCGGCACATCAGGCTACCCCTTTCCGTTTTTCATCCTGCTCTTGCAGAGTGACATTATTAGCCAAGAGCAAGGAGGACTGACCGGAAATGGGTAGACTGTCATGCCGTTCGACCATACTTTTTTGCTATCGTACTAATGAATTTGTTTAACTTTGTGTTACTGAAATCAAAAAGGTTTGCATCAGCGCTGCTGTGCATGCTGTGGGGATCCTACTGCACGCACAGCTGATGACGAGGTAGCTCTAGCCCAGAACGCGGTTCTAAGCTGCTCAACTTTGTGCTTGTGACTTCATGAATTTGCGTTACTATGTCCCTGTCCCAGTCGAGATTCCAGTTTTTACCTCTACGGGTGAAACCGGAATAATTGACAAACTAGGTAGGTACTAGGATAGGCTGTGTTATGGTTACACATTAATTTTGTAAGGTAAAATTGAAAATCGGACGATGTGTGTTTTATTTATTTCTTCCGTAAAACTATTTTGCCAATCAAACATTCACTTTACAATAAACTTTAAAGTAAAGCTAAGTAAAGGGTAATAAAATAGAATATTCATCTCTTATTCCCGAATTCATAAACGTTAATCAACGCTAAGCACGCGCTCACGCTCATGCTGTCCCGTAAAATGTCAATAGAACTGATAGGGAATACACTTTTCCTTACGCCGTACTTACCTACCAGCTATGTCAAAGGGCGCCGCCGCGCCCGCGCCGCAAAGCAAATGCCGAAAAGGGTAACGAAACCAAAGAAACCCATCATATGAATATGAATCGTAAAACGGGCGCAAAGAGACGAAATTCGCCTCACCCCCCACCCCCCACCAATCAGAGGTGCCCAAGGACAAGGATATTATGTCCTAAACTTAGTGAAAACCGACTTCAGTTTGTTTTTGCACTTGCCGCGTCCCGTGACGTGACCGTGAACACGGTAAATGTGATGACCTTATTACTTTTACGTAAATTAGGTCCGTCAAGTTAATTGGATTGCAGTGTGTTTGTGTGAATTTTCTCGTGAAGAGATTAATGGTTTATTTATCTTTAGAATTCAGTTTCTTTCGTGGCCGTTTGAGAGAAAAGAAAGCCAAATAACATTTTTCATTTGAAAATACTAATTCAAAGTGAAGCGTAGGTATAATTGATTGAAGTACAACCGTGAAGAACCGAGATGTGAATTGATGTTAGCTGGGATTACAACAAAATAGTGTTATCCTCGAGGAAGGCGGCCACTTAGAACAATTATTACTGAACTAATACGTAACCTCAGGTAAGAAATAAAAGCCTTTTTGCCTAAATGATAAATGCGATTTTCCAAATCACTCGTGTGTTTTTGTTTTGAATTTGACTATCGCAATTGCAACAAGGTTGATACGTAGGTACCTACTCGTATGTCAGGCGGGCGCCGCGCGATTTTCTGTGTTAAGCACGTGTGTCGTAGTAGTAGGTCCTATTGCGTAAAAAAGCGTTAATCGTGAGCAGTGCCTGGTAAATATGTTCCTTGGAGAGCGGTGTCACAGCTTTAAAAATCAAATTCACGACGAAATAACACTAATTACAGGTGTCCATGGCTCAGTGGTAACATTGCATCGGATACGATAACATGTTAGGCAACGGACGCTAGGGTGATTGGATGGAAATGTAGTAGGTAATCCATTTTATCAGATGACAGTCGTTAAGTAAGACTCGTCGGGGTAGCTTGATAACCTCTGACAGTAGGGTTTATCATTGGCCTTACACCCTTACAATAATCCTCACAGAGCCTGCGTGTTAGGGTATGGCTCGTACCACATAATAGTTGAAATGGAGTTCCGCGCTCCAAAAAGGCCGCTCCACACTCGAAAGCGTGCTCATTTTGATACGGAACTCAATGAAAGTCTTACTCCTGGTACCGATCGGAGGAGGTTAAAGGACTAGGGCAAATGGCATTTAAAGATGGAATAACTTCAGATAAGTCGCTCGAAATCACGGCAAAGCAAGCTACCTAAAATATTACTTAATTATTTCTTCCGCAGTATTTGGAATATTAACGCAGTTAACAATAATTATGTGGCTATCGGAAGAATGATTCATGTACGAACTTAATTCATTTCAAGTGGTTTGACTTTAATAGCTGAAGTTTTTACATTTTTTTCTCAAATTTACGTACATGTGAAGTGGTATTGAGTACCAATTTCAAGTTAGCTGTTTTTATCAAGGCCTGTTTAAGGTTATTTAGGGTATTTTCCTTCTTTTCGTATTTTGTTAATGTCATCTGATGAAATAGTTAATTTTAGCATTTGGACCTCGTTGGCAAATTGTATTTCTTTTTTAGGCCAACAGATGGCGTTAGTAAATTGCCGAATGGAATAATGCTGAATCGCGCTATTAAGATTTTTCTCTAGTGGTATAACCTTCAGCTATATATTTTATGGAGATATCTTGAATTACACAGTCAGTACAATCTTAGTTTGGTTTTTATTTCCGTACGACGTGTTCAAGTCCACAACCGTGCAACGTGGTTGTACAAGGCCCAAGCATAATTTTTACACGTTGATGAAGGAGGTAGGCACAAAGTACAGATAAGTTACATTCTGTTTTTTTTAACTCTATGGGTCGATGACGCAAATGGGTTCGATGACATGGTATGACCGCTTATCAGCTGTCAGGTAGTGAGGGAATTAATATCGATATTTTTGTAAACTTTCGATGTACGTTTTTATCGAAACCATAAGAGATATGAAAAAAGGGACAATACCTACTATTTCAGTTTCATTCAGTTTCTATGCCATTTCAGTCTTTAGGGGTATTTTTGAAACACCCTGTATTTATTGTTTACATTTAATATTATGGTATTCATGTCTATTATTAAGTATGTTTTGTTTGTTAATTAGATTTGACGATTTAAAAGTACTCTGTAACAGGTCTATTTAAATAAAGCTATTTTTGATTTTGATTTGATTTGATTTGATTTACTTGGATGATAAAAGAAAAAATGACCGTAGGTTAGGGGCAGCGGCAAAAATGAATCGTTTGCTGTTGTTAAGCATTCCATGATTGGTCGGTTAATGTGATGGGTGACCATTCCAAAAAAAAAAAAAAAGTAAAATCTCACTAATGCAATTTCAATAAATCAGAAAGGTATAAAAGTTTTTTGTAGAAAGAAAAAGAAAGAAAGAAAGAAAGAAAAGTTTTTTATTGGCCCGAAACAAAGGAAGGCATACAAATACATAAAAAAAACAAGCACTTAAAAAATAACACATTTAAAAAATGAATTAAAAAGAAGAAAAAAAAAAAACGCCTTCTAGGTGGGGCCGCTGCAGCCGTATTCAACTGCAGCGACGCTGGTATTCTGACAGGGCCTGATTGGTGGATCCGTCCGACACTACACCCAAAAATGACAGCCAATACTAATATAATAAATTGTAGGAATGCCTAAGTAATTTCATTAAACATGTTTATAACATTGTCATTAAATGAAATAATTTCATTTTCAGGTTTGCTCAAACTAAACCATAGAAGGAATAGAGCTCAGTAATTTTCAGTTGGCTACTGGGAGTCTTTTACCATTCTACACGAAGCTGCCATAGTCGACTGACAAGATCTCTTCGTGCAGCAATGCCTACTAGCAACTCAAGGTTTTGGCGACTAATAACTTCTACACTTTACATTGCTGATGGTTGCATAATCGATTCTTGTTGAACTTCATCTTCTAGGGATATTAGCTGCATGTGGTTGATAGTGTAGCACCCGATGAACTAACAGGCACCTTAACCGTGCCTTTAGGAGTCCAATTGTTTTTTCGATTATGCTCCTGGTCTGCACATGCTTTTGCGTGTAATAAGCTTCAGGAGTGTCGGACTCAGCACCTAATATTGGCGTCATCATGGTTTTGCGAAGTGGATAACCACAATCCCCTGAAATCAAATATATCATTTATTTTATAAAGTTTTATACCTGCTGATTTTTGATAAAGTTTTTTTTAAAATATGTTCAGTTTTGTGTGTTAGTTTTATGCTATTCATATACATAAGTCAATTTAGTTCTTTGTTATAATTTTATTAGGGTTTTTTCCTGTCTTTATGTATTTGGAATAAATATTAGGTTTTAATTTACTTCTGTTATATTTATGAAGAATATTCCTGAAGGAATTATATTTTCCACTGAGCTTTGCGTTTTTTAATAAAGGACCTTTAAATAATAATCATATTTTGATTCATTTTCTGCCTCTTAGCAAAATAAGCACCAGTGTAACTTAATTTATAAATTATTGAGTTGATACATGTATGAAATTAAACAAATGTTTTACCTAAAAACCATAAAGCCTCAGTAGTGCTCCAAGTGTTGGCGAAGAAGATGATTTGACTAAATAACAGAATCGTGTTTGGCACCAGGATTTCTTGCATCTACACTTACGATGTTCATATCAGCATCACATATCTGAAATAATTAATTGGATTGTATTGTTAAAACCGATTAAATGGTCAATCATTTTATTTCAAACATGCAATGTATAACCAATATTGCTTATCAATTGGACATTCAGAGAATAGTAATTCCTCATTCACGTTAGGTCTTACTATGGCTATATGGGTTCCATCAATGCAACCTACCACACCTGGGATATCATTTTTTATTGGTTACTAAATCTGGCGTTAACCTTAAACAGCAGAAAACAAATACATGGAGGTTATTGGTAGTAGGTAAGCAAATAACAAGCTTCAGACAAACTAAATATCGTAGGTCAACTATTTTATTTGAAATTACCTCACCTATGAACTCATTCATAAAATCCCTTTCTTCCATTTCTTTGTTTCTCCTTTCGATTTGGAATTCTGTTTCCAAATACTGTAATAACTCATTTTCGTCACACATCTACAAAAAACATTAGTGGAATTTTAAAGGCTTTACATTTTATACTCGTTTTACTTTATAGCAGACGGTGAATGAATTAAAATTAATTTATAACAATTTAAACAAAAAAGAAAGTACCAACACCGGGACGGAACGGGAAAAAACACTTGAACCCAGCCACAAAGTGGTACTTGACAATTTTCAAGCGCAATTTACGAATTAAAAGCTAGTAAATTATAATATGAGCAACACGATTCTTACAACTATTGAGGGAATCAATAGAATAAACAATATATTTCTTAGACATGCCTTACCTGACTGACGACCAATACACTTTTTCTTTTTACTTATTTTGCGACGCATTTTGGCTGATGACTTGTAGTAATAATGATTTTTGACATATAATATTTTGAATTCTTGACTAATTTTGCTTAATTCCGTATTTTAATGATCTCGTTTTGGTTTTGCTTACTAGCACTCATCTGAAATACCACCGGCCCCCCGCAGGCGCGTCTCATAACTGCCTGCCCCGCAGCTGTAATGCTGCATGCATGACTGCACTCTGGCCCAAGGTCGGCCGACGTCGCCACGCTTATTCTGTTGTTCGAACGCACACAAACACAGTAGGTACACGTCACATTATATTGTATGTATTTTAAATATTTATTTTTATAATTATTATTGCTTAGTCGCTGCGAATGTCCGTGCGTCCACTCAGTTGGTCCCACTGAAAATCAGCGTCTGAGCCTATCAGGTCCAGGCATTAGCTGGGTCCATTTAATTTTGGACATCGTGACACTGCTGCCTGGTGGAAATTATTATTTGTTTTTCTATTGTATGTTTTATTTTTTTGTCTTTTCCTAACCACCTTGTTCTGTATGTTTTTATCTGTTGCGATGTTCAAAATCAATAAACGTTTTTTCTTTCTTTCTTCTTTCTTTCTTAAATTTGATAAAAATGCTAAAAAGCTCGTAATTTTGTAACTTCTTAAAGTTTGTTTATCTGACGTTTCATACGCCCAAAAGACGTTTTGCGTCCGTCAAAATGGCGCTCATAGTATGAAATGTCCATACAAAAAAAAGGTGAACGGTTTTCTAAATGTCAACCTAGCAGCCCTGCCGCGGGCCTGCTTCTATGGGCTCATAGTACGAAAAAGCAGGGCAGTTCAAAATCTGTCCTGCTCTAAAGGCTGATAGTAAGCCTCCATATGGGAAGATTTAGCGGCTGCCGTGAGAATAGATGATCTGAATTTCACAGCTGCTCAGTGTGAAAATAAATTGAAATATTTAAAACGGGTGTACATGGAGACAAAAGATTTTAGCAGAAAGTCAACAGGGCAACCTGAAAAAACTTGCCCATTTTACGAAGCTTGATGCACTTTTCCGCAAGTCCCTACTAGTTTCCCCCCTTCTTTAATTTCGAGTAGGGATGGAGCACCTGTACCATTATCATCGGGTGACCTGCCAGAAACAGCAAGCGTTCAACCTGCAAAAAAAACACGAGACTAGAATCAAGCCCCAGTAAATGTGCTGAAAATTTTCAAAACCAATCAACTGTTAGGGAGGCTGCTCTGCAGAAACGCCACGAGGATATAATAGAAATGCAAAGAGAAACCAACGAGCTATATAAAAATCGAATGCTCAAATTGCTCTTAAAACTTTAAACGCCAACTACTCCCTCTAAACTGCAGATTTGAAAAAAAGACCTACGAATTGGCTAAAGACTCCTATGATGAAACTGAACATTTTCTAAAAACAGGTTCTCTCTAGTAGGATAAACGGTTTTCTTTTTCGCAAAACGCTCACACACACACACAAACACACAGGCACGCACACACCCATGTAATCAAAAATGATTTTGTAATTAGTTATACAACTTTTAAATTGTCAATCTCATGTTAAGGATGAGGCGGAAGAAATTGACCTCCCCGTCACTTTAGGCCTGGAGATTCCCACTTTCGACGACCTGTCACCAGAGTTGTCTGAGGCAATCGGGGCATTGGACAAAGCCGATGACGCCGCCCTACGAGACTTGGCCAGTTAGGAAATGCTCCTTTTTGACTGGTCAAGTGACCCAACAATTTTCACCGGCCAGCGGGAAATTTTTACAGGGGTTGCTGGGCCCACCTTCGAGGTGGTATAAACCTTATATCCGTTTAAGATATTTCAAAAAATCTGGGATACGGAAATAATTTCCTTGATTGTCAGCGAGACAAACAAATACGCGGAGGATCTCAGGAATCATCCTGATTCAAAACCACATGCCTCCATCAAAAAGTGGGTCCCGCTGACAGTTGAGGAGTTATTTACCTTTTTTGCCATAATTATGTTCCTGAGCCTGATACCGATTCCAGTGGAGGCTGAATATTGGCAGCCCCTTTATGGCTATTTGAAAGTGTGTCGGTTCGAGAATATGATGTCGTTGCATAGATTTAAACACATAAAGAAATGTCTACATTTTGTAGACAACCTATCCATTCCGTCTACAATACCCCGCACAAATTGGCGAAAATTATGCCTATCATAGAGCACCTAAACTCTAAATTTAGCTCTTTATACCTACCCGACCACAACATTGCTGTTGATGAGTCGCTTTTGCGCGCAACTCATCAACACAAAAGCCGCTGGGGTAGGTATTAAGAGCTATGAGCTCTGTGAGTCGAAGACGGGGTATTTATGGAAAATGAAGTTGTATGCCGGCAAAGGGCAAGACATGCCACACGACGGCGGCCAGGGCAACGAACCAAAACCGGAGAGTGCCACTAGTAAAATCGTTTCAGTCCGGCCTCTTTTAAATAAGGGGCACACTTCAGTAATGGACAATTTCTACAATAGTCCGCTTTTGTCCCGTTCGTTAAAAAAGAAAAAGACAGACATGATGGGCGCATTACGGCTCAATAGGGAATTTGTTTTAAGCAGCTTGAAAAACAAGACCAAAGCCAGTTTGAGCAATAGGGAAGTGGCCTTCCATCAGCCAAACAAACGACTTAACCATTGTGGTCTGGAAGGATGCTAATTTAGTGTCCCTCATTTCGACATACCACCACGCAGAAGTCGGTGGAAAAGAAAAATATGGGAAGTACCGGTACAAACCCCAAGTCGTACTGGACTATAACCTCTTCATGGGGGGTATTAACATAAAAGACCAGCCAGTGTTGCCAACAAGGTGAATCTAAAACTTGCTAAACTGATGTTAAAATTTTGCCAAAATTATGCTAATTGCTTTATAATATTGCCAGAAAATAAGCTAACATTTTTCAATGTCAAATCAAACGTCATTTAATTTTAAATGTTTATTAATCAACAAAATTTTGATTTATTCTACGTTTTAATCGACTATGTTACTAAATAAAATGTTAATATCTTCGTCTTCATCGGCAGGCTCAGCAGCTGATGTGCATGTAGACGTGGAAGCCTTATTTTCAAGACTATGATGTCTATAACTCTCCTTGGTACCTATAGAGCGCAGTACGTTATCCGGAACTGTGTAAGAATAGCAGCATTTCCCTGCCCTCTTTAGGCCGAATCTGACGTATAGAATGGCATTTAAAGTTTTTATCGACAAACGGTTGCGAAGTTTAGTTTTGACTATATTCATTTGGCTGAAAACGCGTTCAATTTCTGCGTTGGAATGAGGTAGTGTTAATAATGATATTGCTAACTGAGATAAATCTGCAAAGGGGTTATTACCAGCTGCATCTTTGTAATCAATTACTTCATTCCAGAATTCTACAGTGGAAGATGTGCGTTCCCATTTAATGTGCACTATGTTTCTCCATTGAGACATGAGCCTATCCATTGTAGCTGCATCCACTCGGAATTCTTGGGCAATATCGATTAGAGAAGGCTTGACTGCTTTTAAAGTTTCTTCTACTGAAAATAAAGATACTTTCTCAAGTATTTTAAAATTAATTGGTAATCTAGAACGCAGCTCTGATACAAGTTTCAGTGTGAAATTCAGGCAACGTTGACGTAAATTGTTTTCCACTTCAGGTTGACGGTTGTATTCCCGCAATTTTGTTTCAAAAGCATATCCCATGTACGGTTTCGGATCCAAATAACTTTCTATATTTTGTGTAAAAATATCGACTCTCGCAGTTGGGTTCAAAATACGCCGACTTGTAGATTTAACTAAGGCACACAAATCTTTGTAAAGTTTTGTTGGGTCAATATTGTTGCTTTCAAATAGCTTGTTCACAGCTTGGACTTCCTCCAAAATAGGTTTTAAATACAATAAATACAAATGATTCACAGGATCATTATACATGGAGTATAGTGTTTCTGCCATATAGCAGTAGTTATCGCGCCTAGCAACTTCAAACAGGAGTTTTAATTCCACCCATTGCTCCAGAATACGGTTGACTGCTGGTTCAATTGATATCCATCGGGTGTTGCACATCTGTGGAATTAACAATGGTTCGGAGCCACAGTTAATTGTTTGGTAGATATTTTTGTAATATAGTCGACGGTTCGAAGAATGGCTAAACCAATTGTAGGTTTCTCTTATTAGAAATTCAACATTCCGTGGTAGAGTTTCTTCCGAAGCATGCGATAAAGCCAACTGTAATGAATGGCACACGCAGCGAACTAATACCAAATTATCATTACCAGTTTCATTTTTTAATAGGGCATGTACTCCTTTGTTAGTGCCTGTCATCACCGTAGCATTATCTGTGCCAATACCGATCATTTTTTTTATTTCAATATTCAAAACTAACAATAATCCTTTAATACCGTTGACTATGCTGTTTGCAGTGCCATCTTCAATCTCGACCAACCCCAAAAATGTGGATATGATTGTTTTTAAAGATCGGCTGAAATATCTGATCGATACTCCCAACATTTTGCTTACAGAAATATCCGTGGACTCATCGAGCAAGAGACTGTACTCTTGGTCTCCCAAATCTGACACAATTTCTTCAATAAAATGAGGCGCCAAAACATTTTTTATAATATTTGTGCATTTTGTACGATGGACTCGTAAGTCTCCACTTTTGCTATCACCGAATCGGTGTTTACATAAGTCTGATAAATGATCGACAGCCATAATCGAACAATGCGCGCACACAAACATCGCTAGTGAAGATTCTGCTCTCTGTGTATTCAGATCTTTTTTAACTTTGGGAAAATTAATTGTTCTTTGACTTTTTACTAGTTCTATAGCTTTCTTATGCTTTATTGACAAAATATGTAACTTTAAACAATGGATTTTTGCAATCATCTCGCACTTGCAGTACTTACAATAGGCCTTCGTCTTATCATCTTCGACAGGCTGTAACCAATCCTTGAAATCCAGCATTTGCTCCCACTCAGACCGGTAATGCTGACTGTATTTAGGCGGCATATTAACGAAACGACTATCAAGCAATTAATTAATAATGCACGTAAAACTTTTAAACTTTCTTTCATTTACAGTGACAGTAAATACGTGAATACGCGATTATCGCGGTATAGTACTTACAATCTATCTCGCTTCTTTCGTAAAGGAAGGAGGGAGTGAAAGAATGCTGTTTGTCTATGGTATATTGAATTAGATTTGTTGGGGATTCCCCGAAACACGCTTGAGAGCGTTTGACGTAAAGGTTACCCTTGCCGTTAAGTTGGCACTATCGTCAAATATCAGACAGTGATGCCCAACGAATACAGTACAGACAGACGTTCATAGAATCTGAACTAAAAATGAACGTCTGTATTCGTTGGTGATGCCCTATCCAACTATAAAGAAGTACATCAACAATAAAAAACAAATGATAATTACAGTATAATTTATATATGTTTTTGAAGTATTTGGACTTAAAAAAGGAAAGTGAACTTGTTATTCATAATTATTTTATATGCCAAAAAAATATGCTATTTGCTAAATAACGTATAAAAATGCTAAACAACATAAAAATATGCCAAATCTAGCATAAAATTTGCTAAATTGGCATCACTGAGACCAGCTTTTGCAGGCCTTCCCCGTGGAGAGAGTGCGTAACCTGATATGGTACAAAAAACTCTTCCGTCGACTTCTGAATGTGTCGATCCTCAATGCACATATCATTTTTGGTTCCGGGGGCACACGATTGTCTTCGAGGGACTTTTGGAGTCGTCTTGCCGACGAAATTTTATTGGAATTTCGCCCGCCACTCCCAACCTTTGCCAAAAAGTCACAAGCACAACTCATTATCCCGCGAAAAAAGGGAAAAAGAAGGTGCGGTGTAAAGTCTGCGCTTCAAAATTTGTAGATACTCGCACCGTTTGGCAGTGCGAGTCATGTCTAATAAGCTTGTGCATGCCAGAATGCTTCAAGCAATTTCATGAAAATTTGTAATTTTTGGGGAGGCCTATTTTCAGCAGTGGACGTCGTGTGTCTGTTTTGATGGGGGAGGTCTTTGTTCAGTTCAGGGGGGGGTGGGGGTGTCATTTAGATGTTTTACCTATTACCTTTTTGACATGTGTTTCGAGGAAAAAACCGATGTTATCGAATCGAATCGGTAGGACCGCTTTTTACTACCAGTATGTACCTAGCCTTACGGCCGGTTTTTTTGCTTACTCTTGTAAAATGTTACTCTATGATTTCAAATTGCTATTGTTTGAGATTGGTACGCACGATTGATGTGATATTTATACATGTTGTTCATAAAGATCCTATCTTTTAGACCCTGTTAATATATTTGATATAACGTGTGAGAATACAACTGTAATTGGCTTTTTTGTGATGAGGAAAAATCCGCCATCTGCCAAATTTTATGTTGTGTTTGTTTGGAAGTAAATAATTTTCTTTTACATTAAGACATCCTTTTATTATTTTTATCGTACAACACATAAACCAATTGCCCTATTAAATAAATAAAATAAGTGGGTTATCGATCTTCCATTTTTCAGCTCATGTATTGCGTTTTTATAGCTAGCTTCTACTTTCATAGTTCATAAAACATCATGTGCACAACAAGCAACGAAATAAAATTCTTTGAATGCTCTAAACATCGGCTAATTATAAAAACACCACTTCTCTCATATCCATTCTGAGAAGGGGTCGTAAAACAATGTTTACTAACAAGAGACGGACGCGCGGCGGGTGACGTCATGCGGCTCAGCTTTCAAGTAGGTGTTTAAGTAGATACGTGTCAAATTGCGCGCAGCGGGGAAGTGGCTCTTTCTGTTACAGTTGCTTTATCGCAATTACAGGAAGGAGTCTACATTTTGTTATGATTGCTTTTCTTGTTACGAAATAAACTTTATTTTATTTATTTTTATTTTAGTTTTTTATGTTCTATAATGAAGAAGTTATCAGATTTGCCAATATGGCAAAGCACTGAATAGCTTACTTCTTTTTAACGCAAACAGTACCTACATTTTTCTCTAGTTTAGTCTGCTCCTGGAGGCAGTGTGCTGTGATTAGGACTTTTACGTAAATAACTTTGATAATTTTGAGCTTGCGATATTATGTAAACTTTTGGAAAGCTCAAGCTTTTTATACCAATAAGTTTTTGCTTTCGCAGTCACTAGTGTCGCCTCTTCTTTGTTTGTATGGCTCTGTACGATCCATTTTTATTATTTTATATTTTACGTAGCCCTCTACGGAGGTTCGAACAAAATTTGTAAAGCAAGCAGTTTGGTAGTAGTTCAAGCTCTTAGTAAAAAAACCTGAGTTTTCCTTTTTTTCATTTACGCCGCAAATGGCGTCGTACAATTTGATTCATTTGATTGTGATATTGTGTAGCAATAAAAAAAAACATTTTTGAAGTATTGTTTTTATTTTTAGTTAAGTACTATTTAGGTAACATAATGAAATAATTGAAGAAAAATTATAAATTGGCAATCATATAATTCTTAATCTGTTCTCGTTTGTTTACGGCATCAGCCAAACTACTCCGATTACAATTATCAAGCGGTTGGTCTTACTATACTTGTATTTGACCATCTTGTATTTATTGTTGTACTCGTTTATCTTCTGGCCGATCATGGAACCCTCTAAGGCAAAGGTTATGAAGCACGCAAGCTGTCATAATAGTGTAAGATATTTCGTCCGTTCTAGTCATTGATAAATGTTTCACGCGCCGGGACCGTCTTTTTAGAAGACAAAAGCCTTGAATTTTTTGTGGATGTACTGGGAACTCTCCTTATGAGCGGCGAGGGCAGGTGGGGTTGCCCATCCCTGGGTAGACCCTATGAATGTCCCGGAGGAGCCGCCGGAATCTTGCTGCATCGGTTGGGAGGCCTTTCAGGATATTGTGTCGGTACATGAACTCGCCCATGTACCATTTAAGGCGATTTTCGCTCCTGCACGTCCGAGGGTGATATTGAGCTCCCGCCAAAGTCGCTCAAGGGTGTTCGTGTGAATTTTCACACGAACATTTGGTGTACCTTGCACCGGTACACCAAGACTTGAATGACCAGCGATTGTTGCCTTGCCCCCAACGAAATTCGAGCTGTGGTCCACAGCAGAATGCCCTCTCATGCCCAGTCGAAAATTGATTTCTTCATATGCCCGATGCATATCGGACATAATATAGGACCCAGGCCTCACATTGGCCTCCACAATAGGGTCGAGAATAGCACGGGTCTTGTCGGGAATGAATTCGACATGTTTTTTTTTATTAGGCGACTCATACAATCGAAAGACCACGTCTGACGCCGCAAAAGCCTACCCCTGTGGTACTTTCAGGTGTCTCATCGACCTCTATGACATGGTCAACCCCGCCCAGCATTTCCAGGTCGAACGCTTCGGTGATTTCGCATACCTCCCGCAAGTAATAGTAGACCTGTATGGCGGTTTTTTTTGTAACCTCTACGTCCTTAGCGGCCTGGGTCACTTCTTGATCTTGAAATATCTTGAGGAAGTGAACCATCAGGGTATTTAAATGAACACATGGCTCATTTCAAAAAAGTTTTTTCAGGAGCGATCGCAAATAAGAGCGGCGTACTTTATAGCACGACCAACAGCGCCATCGTTAATTTAATTTATAGCTCGTACGTCCCTCAACGGACATACGAGCACGGCAATTGGGGCATCGCGCTGCGCGGGGCGGTATCAGCAGCCAGGCTTTGGGTGCATTATTTGCCAATTCTTCATTGGAAATCGCTGCGGCAAAATTCCAAATCGAAAAATTCACTAATTTTGCCACTTCATTTGCACATTGTTTAGCAACAGACTCGTCCCTCATGAAACATGTTGCTTCTTTCACCCCAGCATCAAAAACAGTAAAGTTGTATACAGATAGTTTTCTTTTGTAATATAGCACACTGATTTCGGCATGTGGAGTGTTGTTAATTTTTTGGAAGTCAAACATAGCAGTGCAAACTTCAGATGGGTTCGATTGAGCTTGAATTTTGTCTGCAAGCTTTGATTCTCTGGCAAGTTTTTTGTTACGAATATGTGACTCGTGCTTCAGTTTTTCGTCATTGGTTGGTGATGTATGGTTTTTCATTGCGTGACACAAGTCGCATTGGTCCTTTTTCGGTACATTTTTTGTGAAAATGATGGAATTGAAAAATCCATTATTAACTGTTTAAAGTCAGACCACTGTGGTTTGCTTACCAGTTTCGAACACCGTCATGTCCCTCAATCAGTAGATATTACTTACAGACCTGTTACTAAAATGCGAGTAGAGAAATTTAAAAATAACTTGAATAAAATACTACCCTCTTTATCGCAGGAAGACCTGAACATAGATGAACAGTATAGGCACCTATCTGATTTATTACTCAATGAACATAATCATATATTTGGAAAGTAACAGTGAATATTTCAAATTTAAGTTTAGTGACTGGGCTACTCCTGGTATTCATAAAAGTAGGATTAAATTATATGAGTTGTACGATTTAAAAGCTAACTTTAGTACCCCCGGTATCGTAGATTATGTTAAATCTTATTCTAAAATCTTTAAAAAGTCGTGTAGTATTGTCCATTTTTTTGCGCGAAAAAATACAAAACGCTAAGAATAAAATGAAAACAACATGGAACATAATAAATAAAGAAACATGTAAGACTAAGCCTCGTGATCATTCTTTCTCTCTTAAAACTGAAGACAGTATTATACTATCCGACATTGATATAGCAAATACTTTTGAATCATTTTTCTCGAATATACCTATTGTTACTACAAGTTCACTTAACTCTAGTCAGTTACTAGCTAGGTTCCTCCTTGCATCTAGTGTTGATGAGTGCGCCATTCGTTTTAGTTTTGATTTTATAACGCCCCATATCATCCTCAAAGCGTTTAAAGAACCTAATATAAAAAACACTGAGGATATATGGGGTATATCAACTGATCGCACCTAATTTAGCTTCAATTTTTAACAACTGTGTAGACCAAGGTGAATTTCCTAATTTAATGAAATTAAGTAAAGTTATACCTTTTTTAAAATCAGGTGAAAAAAGTGACCCATCTAACTATAGACCTATTTCGATACTACCAGCATTAAATAAAATTTTTGAAAAAATTATCATGAATCAGTTACTCTCTCATTTCTCTTTAAATAAGCTATTACATGAAAAGCAATTTGGATTTACTAAGAATAGAAGCACAACTGATGCAGGAGTTGCACTAATGAAACATATATTCGATGCGTGGGAAAGCAAGCTAGATGCAATAGGAGTTTTCTGTGATTTATCAAAAGCTTTTGATTGCGTAGACCATGAGATCCTACTGATTAAGCTGAGACATTACGGTGTTTCAAACATGTCACTTCCTGATAAAATCCTATCTCACAGACAGGATTCAAAAAGTGAGTGTCAACGGCACGAACTCTTCCGGTGCCACCATACGTATGGGAGTGCCCCAGGGATCAATATTAGGACCCCTGCTTTTCTTAATTTATATTAATGACCTTGCTTTCTGTGTAAAAGGAGTATGTGAGATTGTATTATTTACTGATGACACCTCGTTGATATTTAAAGTCGGCAGAGGTACAAACGCATTTGACGACGTAAATAATACTCTTTCAAAAGTAGTGCGTTGGTTCACTAGTAATAATTTAGTATTAGAGGTATTTAAGGAGATAAATATATTAACTGTACACTCTCAATACATTTATGACAACATAATGTACGTACGCAAAAATTTACACCTTTTCAAGAAAAATTGTGATAGTCATAAATTAAATACAAGAAACAAGAACAAACTTGTAAATCCTAATCTTAGACTTCATAAAGTAGGAAAATCATTTGTGGGTCAATGTGTAAAATTCTTTAATAAAGTACCTCAAAGTCTTGTTGTTGTTGTTTGTTTAAATCGCAAATTAAAGAAAAGTTAATGAAACGAGGTTATTACAATGTAAAAGATTACGTGAACGACAAGGATTTGTGGTCATCTCAGAAATAGTCTGCTCCTCGGCACATCATGTATTTTGACTTTACTGTTGTTACTCTGTTATCGCAATTATTGTGAACAAACAAGATTAAAAAAGAGTAACTACCGAGTTTCTTGCCGGTTTCTTCTCGGTAGAATCAACACCTCCGAACCGGTGGTAGAATCACATTATTACTTTTTAATTTTTATGTTGTGACTTGTAATAAGTACTTTTTAATAAGTTTACATGAATAAAGACTATTTTTACTTTACTTTACTTTAAATAAAACTGATAGAATCGTTTGGAATCCTGAGTCCATTGTTTTTTTCTTATTTGCCTCATATGTGACGCTATAAATGACCACTAATGAGAATGGTCACCTAAATCCCAAAATGTTTTCAATATTTTTTTGCGTGCGTCTATATCAATTTTTTCGAAACATTTTAATCGGCAGTTAGTTTTAGCGGCGAGCGGCGGGATACTCACGACAACGATACCATGGGAGCTGGTAACCGTACCTAGGTATGAGCGATTAAGGCAGCACTGCAGGATTAATGTAAATGAAAACAAATCGGTAATTACTTTGAATAACAACGCGTATAAACAGACATGTAAGACTTGACTTCATTTCGTTTAGTTAGCATAAAGAACTTAAATTTCTTGAATAAATTTATTATTTATTATTGTTAAAGCCCAATCAATTCATAAAAATAAAAAAAATATTAAGTTACATATGAGTCGTATAAAATCAAAGTCGGCAAAGTAGGGTTGACCTAAATTTTGGTAGTTGATCAAAAACAGTTATTTTTCATATTAATCCATAGTCATTAATGACAAATGTTTGTTCATATTAAGGTGTGTCCAAACACGGCGTGCATGGTGCGCGGCAGCTACGCGCGGCATTCGCAGGACACAAATTTGCCGCGCGACTAGTTTAAACTTTCAAATCAAATCAAATCAAATCATTTATTCGTGATTAACAGGTCGTGGTGTCACCACCGGATCTTATGTATTAAAAAAAAATGTATCTCTGCAATCAGCCTCACCGGCATGCGAATATTAAATTAATTGCATAATTATTACATTCAAATCATATCATTACTAAAATTATATAAAATTATGCAAATTATTCAAATTACTACTTAATTAAAATTATTAAGTCAAAATTCCTTATAATATAATAATAACAAAAAGCAAAAATAAATTATCAATGTCAATTAATTAATCAGATTACAATCACAAAATTCAATCAGAAATACAATAATAAAATCAAACAAACAAAGAATCAGCAAAGAAGAATAAAAGAAAACAGTCTATTTTGATTCCAAGAATTCTTTGACGGAGTAAAATGATTTATCTACCAAATATTCGAATAACTTGTGTTTGAAAGCGACAAAGTGTTCACATTCTTTAATAAAAATAGGCATTTTATTGTATATTCTAGGGGCCATCACAAAGACACTCTTATCGTAAAGTGCGGTATTATATTTAATTTGATTTACTGAGCACAACAGCGTACGATTACGTTTTCTAGGGACGATTTTAAATAAATTTGAGTGTTGCCTGACGAATAGGACCAATTCGAACAAGTACAGGGAAGGCATAGTCAGTATTTTCAAATCTCTGAAGTATGTTCTGCAAGAATCGGTTCTTTTAAGGTGACACATGGCACGAATGCATCTTTTTTGACATTTGAATACTTTTTCCCAATTAGTAGCATTACCCCAAAAAATAACAGCATATCTCAACCTAGATGCCACAAAGCCATGATAGGAGGTAAGGAGCGTTGAGAGACCAACTCTTCGCGAAAGTAGATAGAGGCTATAAGACGACTGGGAAAGTTTTTTGCATACAAATTCTATGTGATTTTGCCACTTTAAATTATCATCAATGTGTAAGCCTAGGAATTTCGTAGTTGTGACCGATTCTACGACTTCGCCTTTGTATCCAATTTGCTGAACTAATTTTTTACTGCATCTCTGTGAGAACTCCATTATCTTTGTCTTGGCTATATTCAATAAAAGTTTGTTATTTTCCAGCCACATTATTATTGTATTTAACCTGTCATTTATAATCCTTTTGTCATTAAATATTACGGTAAAATCATCCGCGAAAATCACCATTTGGTACTTTATGCTTTTAGGAAAGTCATTTATGTATATCAGAAAAAGAAGCGGTCCCAAGACACTTCCTTGAGGTACTCCAGACGATACTACTTTAACACTAGATTTGTAATGAGTTTCCTCTTTCGTTTTGGGACAAATTCTGCTTATATCTGTGATCTGAGTTCTATTGCTTAGATACGATTGGAGTAAATTTAAACAATTACCTCTTATGCCGTAAATTTCCAGCTTTTCAAGCAGTAACTTGTGATCCACTAGGTCAAAAGCCTTTGACATGTCCATATATAGAGCAAACACAGGGATCCGTGAGTCAACTTTGGGGTAAATTAGATTTAAAAAATCATAAATTGCAAGGTTAATCGACATATTCTTGCGGAATCCCTTCTGTTCATGTGATAATATGTTATTATTTTCAAAATAGTTGTACAAATTATTATAAATAGCCTTTTCAAAAATTTTGGAGAAGACTGGTATTAAGGCTATAGGTCTGTAATTTTTTATACTGAGTTTATCGTCTTTTTTATGGACTGGCTTTACGATTGTTTTCTTAAGTATTGACGGAAAAACACCCTGCTCAAAACAGAGATTAATAATATAAGAAAGGATAGGAGAAATTATTGCGCAAACATACTTTAAGACCAGGACACAAATATCGTCATATCCCGTACTATTAGTATTTTTCAGGTTATTAATAATAGTCAATATTTCGCAAGGATCAGTAGGGCTTAGAAAAAATGATCTCAATGAGTTGAATGTACATGTCTGTGGATATAAATTAGAAAAACCGTTTGGGCTTTGAGACCTACCATGGTCTATGTAATAATTATTGAAGCAATTTGCTATTTGTTGTGGATCTGAAACAACTTTGTTATCAATCAATAGCTGGTTAATGTTTTCTCTCGGACTCCTTTGTCTGTTACCATTTATAATGTCCCAAGTAGCTTTGCTTTTATTTTTTGAATTAAGAATATGATAATTATTTTGTGATTGTTGAGTCAATTTTATTATTTTACTAAATTTACTAGAGTATGTCTTGAATGCCATTTTATCATTTGTGCTTTTGGTGTGTCTGTATCTCCAGAGTAAAGATCATTTTTTCTCACTACACCTTTTAATTCCAGAAGAGAGCCATTTTGGCTTATTTTTTACTTTGTTAATATTTTTTGTGACAGGAAAACATAAGTCGTAGAATAACTTGAATAGATCATAAAATTCAGCGAATGCTTTTTCTGCAGTATCAGCTTCAAATGCCTCATAGAACGTGAGGGCGCTGATGGCGTCACTGAATTTACGAAGATTATCCTTCGAATAGTCGCGATTGAATGTAAACCAATGATCAAACAAGCAGGACCTTTTAACAGGACAGTTCAAAATTTGTGCCTTGTGGTCAGACAAGGCAAGCTCAACAAGCTCGCACTTTGCACCCCTTATGTTATGTAAGATGTTGTCTATACATGTCCCACTACTCGGTCTCGTAGGCTCCCTCACAGAGGGTTTCAAGTTATAACTCATAGAGAGTTGTTCAAATTCCGAGGAATGTCTATTATTTTTGAGCAAATCTATATTAAAGTCGCCACAGACTGCAATTTTTTTACTACAATTACGTGTTAGTATGCTTAGAATGTCATCAAAGTTATTAAAAAATATGTCAAATAATTTGTTCACGTCTTTACTTTTTGGGACTCTATAAATACACATTATGATTAAATTATGGTCTGTAAGTTCTATTGCACAACACTCCAAAGTATTGGGAATATTAAATTTTTGCACATCTGATAAGACATTGAATTTTAATTTGTTACTTATCAAAATACAGGCACCCCTTTCGTTTGGTTCGGGAAAAGTGGGAGGCTAAGACAAAATTTGGAATATTGAGGAGTTCTACGTCGTCATTTGTCATGTTGTGCTCAGTTAAGCACATTACGTCTATTTTTTTGCCAATTTCAGCTAAATCATTGAGACATACGGTTATTAGATCAGATTTAGAAATCAGTCCAGACACATTTTGGTGTAGTATGTTTAGGTGTTTAAACACGAAAAAACTCACCGTTATTGATATTGGTAGGTTTCTCATCGTCTAAGTCCAAATTAGTTTGGGTGCTCTGGTCGACTAGAGTACTACTTAAGCTTAAGGCCGCCGGTATATTGTTTCTAGATATTTCGTATCGTGTTGTATAATTTAGACGCAGTATTTCCCTCAATATAAAGCGGCATGTATATAGAGGGAAGTTTCCCACTTTGGGTTTAAAGGAGAATTCCATATCTACAAATGAAGTGTTAGTGAATTGACTCGCTATTTTACACAATACGTTATTTAGCTGGCCCTCTTTAAGGTATTTGTTTGAAGAATTCTCACAAATTATTATATTAGTATTAGAAGTGCGACTAAGCCAGGTTAGAAGTCGCTTTCGTACATTAGATAGACTGTCATCATTTACAAATCCAATTAAGACCACATAATCGTTTCTTGTGAAAGCCGGTATTTCTAGGACACAGGAATCAAGGAGGTCGTGAATATGTCCACCAGGTTTCCAAAAAGAGAAGACATTGTATTTATCCCCTAGCAGTCGTTGTAATGTGTTCTGGATGCCCCTTCCCTGTTGATCAGCTAGGACTAATACTTTGCTCTTTTCATTATCACTGTTATTTGTCTGTCTATTGAAGTTACGTATATTGTCCCTTACGGGCTTATGTTCTTCATTTTGGTATGATGGGCTGGAGTCCTCGTGACGAACAGTTTCCTCTGTGGGTTTATGATCTGCACTTTGGTATGATGGCCTAGGGGGTTCGTGACGAACTGTGTCGTCTATAAATGATTTTTCCTTCGTGAAAGTCAATGAATTATCGCTACTATTGGTTTCGACCAACTGCTCATACTGTTCAGTGTTCGTTTCTATTAAGCGTTCCATGTCCTCTATGATTCTTTGGTTTTGTATCTTTAATTTGGTGATGCGTTTCATAAGGTTACTAATTTTCTGTCGTTGTTTCTTGAGTCTTTGCTTGTATTTTTTCCAAAAGTGAGATTTCTTAGCAGTTTGGTTTTGGATCGTATTAGGAGGATCCTCTGTAGTCTGTGTACACTGGTCTATGGGCACCCCGACATGTCTTATTGGTGAAGATGTTATGGGGGCCGATAGTATCTTTTTTACTCTACGAATAACCGGAGAATTAATTGAGCTTACTGAGTTTTCAGTGATGCCAATCTTCTTATAAAGTGCTACGACCCTTGACAATTTCTCAATCCTTTGAGAAAATTCAGTGTTTTCCGACAATAAAGTGTCTATTTGTTCGTCGGCTGAGCTAAGTTTTATCTTAAGGGTGGACACTTCATTTTGGTAATCTTCAATAAGTTCTTTATGATTTTGTGTTACAGTTGGTAAACTTCGTATTGAAGAATCAAATGAATGGCCGTCATGGTCCATGATATTATCATCTAGGGAAATATGATGACGTGAAGTAGCTCGCTGTCTTTGTCTTTGTCTTTGAGTGACATACTCGTACTGGTTCTCACCATCACTCATTGTCGGAAAGACTAAACTGTTCTGTTACTATAGAGTTGCCTATCTGCGCTTGCCTTATCTTTGCCGAGCGACGTCGCGCATGCGCAGTGCTGTAGTGACGACGCGCAGCCCGGGGAAGCGCGCGATCTAGGACCTTACGCGCAGCGCGCAACCGTGAGGGTCGCTTGCGGGCGCAAGGCTGAGCGGTGATGGCGGCGCGTCGGCTGCCGCACGGATAATGAATCAGCAGGATCCGAATTATGTTTTATTTACTCCTTTTTGTAGAAACTTTTAGTTTATTTCACGTATTTAACACTTGATTAACATTATGATATAGTACTTGAACTAATAACACTATTTAACGGCACTTTTATTAATTAATACCGGGAGTTAAAACGTAAACAAACTTGTTCAAGTGACAGGTCGTCAAAGAAGACGCGGCAGTGCTGCGCGGCATGTCCGAGACACGCCGCGCTCTTTATTTCTGTTTAAAACTACAATGAAAGCGGCCGCGTGTGTTGTTGCTGTGTTGTTGTTGCGTAAATTACGTAGAAGAAGGAATAAAAGAAAGTGTATTAAAAAAAGGCAGTGTTGGATGCGACCACTCTTTCAACAAAGGACAAAGAATCTGGAAGGGATCTATTACGAAATCAACTACCGAACGCCACAGTTTTTAAGATTATCTTTGGAAGAATTCGAAACCATACATACATTGGTAGAACCATTTATTAAAAAAATGGATACTCACTGGCGAACGGCAATAACGTCGAAGGAGAGACTTGCAATAACGTTACGATATTTGGCTACAGGAGATTCCTATTCCAGCCTACATACTACATATACACGTTTCACGTCTCAAAGCAAACAATATCAACAATAATTCCAGAAGTGTGCGATGCCATAGTTAGAGCTCTTAAGGACATGGTACAGGTAAATTATTATGAACTTTATGACTAAGATATTATTTTCATTATTTAGCGAAATATTCTAAACTACAGATTGTTAATTAATTTATTTATTTTCATAACAAAGTAGTAATTAAATACAACACAATCATCATACGTCAATCATAGTTGTTCTCAACTAATTCACAATATTAATCTACATCCGTGTCTAAATCACGAATCAATTGTGTAAGACCAGTACTCATGTTACTAGAAGATGATGAGTCAAGATCGGTAAACTGTGAAGTGAAATATCCTCGTCTGTTTTCAGCGTTATATTCTTGTGTTGATGATTGATTTTGGAGCTCCATATCAGCTTCGTATAGTATAGTATTTATTGAATGTTTGACTCTCGTAAACATACTACGTAACATACTGTAACATGTACTAAACCAGAGACAGTCAAAAATATGTGTGAAAGTTAAACAATAAGATTTAAAATCACATTTAATTAACTAGATTGCCGACTTTGGTTTTGAATTTATAAAGATTGCCGTATTTGAACCCAAACTACGGTAAGATGGCCGTCTTTGATCCTGATAGATTTCATAACAATTAGGGTTGGCAATAAATAAAAACACACGAAGATATGAACATTTTAGCCTTTTAATTAACTTAAAAAGAAATTAGTTAGTTACAATATGAAAACTCTTGAACGTTGCTGTGTTGAAAAACAATTCAAGAGGTTGGGCCATGAAAACACTTGCCTCTCCGTTATCCGCTATTTACTTTTTACTTTAGAATTTAGATTTATGTAACGTAAAGGCAAGTCATTTTCATAACAAAATCCCTTGAATATGTTTTTACTAAAGTACGGTTTAAAAAAAAATGAACGAAAACGAATGATGAGCATATTTTTAGATATAAACGTGAATGTTTTCTTCAATAGGTTCTGAGCAGAAAGAATGTTCTTCATCTGTTGGCGCGACTAGTGTTTCCTGACTTTCGAAAACTTTACTGTAAAATTCCAGGTGTGGTGAAGCTGACCAGTCTGATCCAAAATGTTTGCTAAGAAGTTTCTTCACGTCTAGTAATTTGTTTTTATTAACAGGTACGATATTGGACAAGGGTTTTGGGTTTATCATGGAGATATTTTTTCCACGTTGACATATAGCTTCAAATTTACCCAGGTCTGTTTTATAATTTAGCTCTCCACGGATTAGAACATTATCTTTTTGTTTTGATCGTCTTAATATAAACCTTTTACATTCCTTAAATGCAATCGACCAGGAAGTTGTTTGTTTTAGAACCTTTTTAACGGCATCTCTCCAGTCATAAACGATACAGTCGTCTCCGAATTTGACAACACTTGAAGTTTCCTTAATAATGTCCGTTATTTCATCGGGATGTAACATTACATCCTTTTTCTTGAGCTTCTTTTCAATTACTCCAAATTGCCGATCAGCGGGCATGAAGGAATGTCCCGTAACTGGGAACACCAATTCTATGGATTTGATGGTATTATTTTCCAGCAACCATTTGCAACAAGTTCCTAAAACTATGCAGTTTTTATTTTGGCCACCACATCCGTCAGCGACCAAGCGTATATGTGAAATGCCAGATTTATCCGTCACATTCAGCCTGTGATATAAGGCTGATGAAATAAGATTTGAATCTTTGTTGTGTTCGTTTTCAGTGCAATAATATGCGAAAACGTTACGAGGAGTCAGGGGATCTTTTGAAGTACCCTCTACCATTGTCAAATTGTAATAGTACAATTGGCGACTGTAATATGTCGATTGGTCTGGCAACTTCGGGAGGGGTAAATTTTTTTGGCAGTCGAATGAAATTATTTTAATATCGTCTTGTGCCTCCCTTAATTTTTCAAAAAAAGCCTTAGCTCGTAAACTGTGTACACGTTTCTCAACCATTAGGGTATTCTTTTTGACTGGGTCAGCTTCTATTTTAATTTTTTCGATCAATTCCAAGCACGTCGAACACACGTCAGTTTTTGGGGTTCCGAATCCAATATTATACGTATTATTGAAAATACGGCGAAAGTATGATTGCTTTACTTCTGGAAGAACAAATTCACTTTCTACGTACATCCTGTATAATTTAGAAATGTTTAATTCAGATGGCAAATACTTTCGTTCAGCTGTCTTGGACTTGCGACAATAATGGGACTCTACACATTTTAGTTTTTCAATAAAGTTATGCACAGACTGTTTCCTCTCGACGTACTTCACTGATTTGCGATCACCTCCACGGTGTTCCGTGCCGACTTCTCCACTGTGATAAAACTTTTGCATGACAAATGCCACTCTGTGCTTTGTGATACCGAAGATATGTAAGAAAAATTTTTGACAAACAGGTATTCTTCTCTTATGAGCAATTACTGCATATTTAATTATTGTTTGTTTTTTTCCTTTATATTTATGTTGATTTTTCGAATTTTTATTTGATGCTGTAATTGTGCAAAATTTTAAGATAATAGCATCTTGTTCTTTCTTGCTTGAATGAGAATAAAAATTGTTATGTATTCTTAGCAAATCAGACATTGTCAGTTTACAGCATTGAAACGATGGTGTGTCATGGTTACAAATGCGTTGTGGTAAGTATTTTGCTGCATACCTGAAGCAAAAAGCAAACAATAATCATTAGCTTCAAGGGTTTAGGTGTTAATAAATAAAAAACAACCAGACTTTTAATACTAGACTTGCGGCATTTCTCTACGTTCTCTTAAGAAACATTTAGTATGTTTCAAATCGGCAAAACATTTTAGGCATGACAGAGTTGCTTTATTAAATAGTTATGGATTTATTTAAATTTCATATAAAATTAGCACGCCTATAAACTAATAAAGTGAAATAAAAGATATTTATGTCGTGGGCCGATCGTCGAATTGGGCAGATCGTGACGTGTCACGTGATTCATTCATAAAATAAAGAAAAACCTTTTTATACCTGAGGCCCGCATTTGTCCACAATCTCACCTGATGGAAAGTGAAGATGGAAATAAAGAAATTTCGAAATCGCAACAACGTTCAGCGGCGAGTAAGTATGACTGATATCTGTTGCTTATATTTATTTATTTACACCTTAATGCAATAAAAATATGTTACAAATTACCGGACTTAATGCGTATAGGCATTTATACCTGCCAATCAGAGGCTAAACTGAGAAAAATTAACTATTCACTATTAGGTAGGTAATATTCATATAAGTGCATAATATTAGTATCATGTTACTAATAGGTATAAGTTCATTTTTACAGAATGTAATTAATAACATTAAGTTAGTAGATACATTTAAACCTATTTCAACTATATGAAAAAAATAAAAAATAACACGCAGCACGCAGCCCTAGCATAAAAATAATGTAAGTTTACTGTTGTACTTACCTCTATTTTTTCAACACGTTTTTTTTCCATTTCTCAGGGTTTCTGCTCCTTTTTCTTGCTCTATTGTTTTTATCCGGTGTTGGGTTAACCTCCATTGAGATCGTTATTTTAATTTAGTTAAGAAAACAGGAATAATTCAACAAAACACGTGCGACAATCTTCTATGTAATTAACAAAATCTGCCATTTTGAAACGCCATTTCTACAAAACCTCTGATTGGTTGACAGCGAAAGATTGCCGATTATGGTTTTAAAGACCAGTCGATGTCCGTCTTTGATCCCAAAATCAGTTTTCTAACGCGATTTTGAAAGATTTATGGCCGTATATGATTTTCAAGCGACTAAAGAATTGGTAAACATTTGAATTTTCAGTGTTGCCATATATTTATCTCATTTTCACCCAGCAACCTACATTGCCGACTTTGATTTTATACGACTCATATCATAGTACACGCAGACATGTCTGACATGACCGCTTTTACGCCGATATTGTACTCTTCTAGGTTAAAATTGATTATTTTAACCTAGAAGAGTACAAGAGCATATTTAATGAAGAATTTAACATTGGTTTCTTCATCCCAAAGAAAGATAGATGCGAACTATGTGTTGCTTATGAAAATCCTAATTTGGAAGGTAAAGAAAAACTCCAGCAGAAATATGGCGAGCATCAAGAAGAAAAGGTATTATCCAGGGCAGAGAAAAATAAAGACAAGGAAGCTCTTAATACAAATAAAAACCTTATAGTGGCTGTTTACGATCTCCAGGCGGTTTTACAGGTACCTCGTGGAGATGTTTCTGTATTTTACTATAAGAGTAAATTAAATAACATGAATTTTACAATAAGTAAATTAAAATCAGAAGAAGAAGGACGCAAAGGAAAGAAGACAAGAAAGGAAAACAATAAGACTGGTGACAAAGACAAAGACGAGCTTTTTGTAAATCACAGTAATACTGACTGCTACTTTTGGCATGAAGGTGAAGGCAATCGAGGCGCAGATGGAATCGGTAGCTGCTTGCCTAAATTCATAGAAAAAGAACTGAAAAGTCGTACAGAAAGCGAGCATATAGATATGATTTTCTACTCCGATAACTGTTGCGGCCAAAATAAAAATAAATATATTGTCGGAATATACATGTATGCGGTAACCCTCCGTTGAATTCGATTACTCATAAATACTTGATAACAGGCCACACGCAAAATGAAGGCGATTCGGTTCATTCGGTCATAGAAAAGCAGATCAAACGCTCTTTAAAATCAGGTCCAATTTATGTTCCTAGCCAGTATATTCAGATAATTAAAGATGCAAAGAAAACTGGAGAACATCTGAAAGTAAATGAGCTATCACATCAAGAGTTCGTGTCACTAAAAAGTTTGATTAGTGATATGGGTATTACTACTTTCAATAAGTTGAAGATCTCGGAGGTATGATGAAGACTATGAGTATTGCCAAAGATAGACCAAATATTCTTAGATACAAAACATCTTACAAAGACACCGAATGGTCAGAAGCAAATTTGCTATCCCGAAACAAGAAACTGATAATTCCTGAGATAAAACACGCGTATAGGACCAAGTTACAGATCAAGGAGAATAAAAAAAATGATTTAATTAGTTTGCTACATCACAACCATATCCCAAGTTTTTATGCAGATTTTTTTAATAACTTGTAAATAGATTAAGCAAAGGAACACAAAATAGTTTTGTAAGATTTACTTTATTCGTTGTTGATTACTATATCAAAAGAGAGATTAAGAGAGAGATGAGTGCAATAAAATAGTTTAAACTATTGTTGACTGCTTAAAGTATTATATTAATTAATTAGATACTATGAAAATGTTAAGAGTATACTCGTAAAGAAATTAGTAAATGGTATTTGTTAAAGGTTTTTAAAGTACAAGAAATTTGTGTTTTTTACGTATTGTTGATTATAAGAGAAAAATGACTGATTAGGAGAGTGAGACTGATATTAACAGTTTAAAGAATTATTACTTTCAGAAGAGTTTTGAATAAGTTTTGTGATTTTATAATATTCGTATGCATAGATTTAGTCAATACAAGAATTGTTTTAGTTTAGTTTTGATATAGTTTTATTTTCTTTTGCTTTAAAGATTGTATTACGTGCATTCAGATGATAAAAATGATTGAATAAACATTATTTTGCTATATTTTCTGTTTTTTGTATCAATATAGTGTCATAACTCAAAATTTCAGGTTTTTTTTTTCATGATTTCAGATAATTGAGTATACCATTTTATAGCTGTTTAAAAACCAAACAAACTTTCTTAAGAACATATTACAGTATCTTTTTTTGTTTTCGCAATAAAAGCAAAAAAGTAAAAAAATATGAAGGTGTCAATTTCAAATACATTTTTCTCCACAATCTGGTTTTTTGAGAAGTGACACTATTTGAACGGAGGTGCGATATATTCAACACCTAAAGTGTTCCCCACGGTGTCAGCGCTAGATTCCCTAGCACTTAAATCGAAGAGTCATCAACATAAACATCCGGACCCTCCGCGTTGCGGACGCAATGTAATACGTAAGATGGTTAGCTAAGTTAGTCTAAGCCTGTATTTCAAGACGAATAAACGTCACTAGTTAAAAATTGTATTTTTAAAAGATCCTCTCACTCGCCCACGTCTTGACTGGCGCAGCCGGTAGGATTTCCGCGTCGAATATACTTTAAAAGAAGTACACGGCGAAAGTTTTCACGCGTTGCAACGGGAATCCACGAACCAAAGAAATTTGTCAAGCAAGGAAGAAGGCGCGACTCTACACGACTGTCGAGCGGTCGTTTTCAAAAAGGAAGACGCTCTTTTCTTGAATAAAAGAGCACGCGAAACGTACTAAGTTTTTATACAAACATTTGACAGATCAAAAGATCAATACTAAACAGCAGAACTTCGAACTTAAGGAGGGAGGAGTTATGTCGGTTGACTCACACATATTCATATATTCAACACCTAAAGTGTTCCCCACGGTGTCAGCGCTAGATTCCCTAGCACTTAAATCGAAGAGTCATCTAAACATAAACGTCCGGACCCTCCGCGTTGCGGACGCAATGTAATACGTAAGATAGTTAGCTAAGTTAGTCTAACCGCCGCACTCAGAGACGTCACATAACGTTAATGGTTGATTAGCGTCAAAATTTGACATTCTTAAAAGTTCTTTATTCAATTTGGTATAAAGTCTCTTTTCAAAAATGGAATTTTGACTCTAAGTAACCATTAACGTTAATTGACGTCTCTGAGTGCGGCGGTAAGCCTGTATTTCAAGACGAATAAACGTCACTAGTTAAAAATTGTATTTTTAAAAGATCCTCCCACTCGCCCACGTCTTGACGTTCTAATTGGCGTTCACGGCGGAGGGGCCAGGGGTGTATTTTTTTGATGTTGTATCTGTAAAAATAACAATAATCTTTTTTTTTGTGAGGAATTATGCCGGTTTTCCTTGATCAAATATTATAATTTACGCCTAGAAACATTCATCCATTGGTTTCACTGTTAGTTGACACAAGCCTATTAGCGATTGGTCCAATTCGCAATTGGTCCAACAAAATAAAACAAAGGAAATCATTTATTTGTATTTTAATTATTGTACATTCATACAATAAAATCAACTAAGTAACTAAATAAAAAAAACAACTTTTACTACTGTAGAAAATGACAGTCATATTTTTCAGGTTTAAAATATACAAAAATTCAAACATTTGTTCATTTTTCAATAACAATATTTTACGCAATGTCAATAAGTAATACTGTGGGTCTTGCATAATGCACATTCAAGTTCTCTCTTCGTCTAGAAAATTGGGTCACTAATGATGCCCGTTTGGCATAGTCTATTACAATAAGAAAACGCAAAATAAATATCCGAAGAAGTAAGGGTAAAAAAATATCATTTGTCTCAATATATGCCTTGTTTTGTTTGTGGTGAGATAAGCATTAGTCGGTTTAATATTGTGATTACTGTCTTTGAGATACACATTTGGAAATTTAAAATGGAGGATCAAGTGAGCAATTTGTTTTTTTTAAATATGATAAACCAGCGATGCGGTTTGCGATGGAGCATGAAAAATGAATGAATTTTAAAAAATGAGCGAGATAACGACACATTGATTTACAATGGACACCGACACAACCTGAATATAAGGAATAAAAATGGAAGTTCGCTGTGGAGATTTCATAAAAGAACATTATGTAGAGTTTCTGATATAATCGATGTAACAATTAAAACTTTTAAGAGGAAATCTAAAGTAACGCACACATGTGAATCATCGGATCGTACTTCGAATGAACAAATGAAATTATTAACATCATTAAAACAAGCTGTTTGCAATGATTTAGGTCCGATGCAAAATATTTTCGAGAAAACTCAGAATCTAAATCCTAAAGAAGTCCAAATTTAAGTCTGTAAAAAATAAACTGTACAGAAGTCGAAAGAAATATTTAAAAACCGATTTATTAAATCATGACAGCACAAAAGAATTGAAATTTCCAGAAGAATTTACAAAAACATTTCTGTTAATTGAAGGTAGTGGTGAGAGGCCGAGGAAAAAAAATGAAAAAAAATATTGCTAAAACTCATGAAAGTTATCTTGCGGATGGTACATATAAGTCAGTACCAAAACAAAGACCAACATTGTACCTGTTTTTTACATACTTTTACCCAATAAAAAAGAAAGAACTTGCCTGCGAGTTTTCACATTATTAAAAGAAAAATTAGGCATCAATGTCAAAACTTTTAAACGCGACTACGAAAAAGCGCAAATGAACGCATTACAGACAAAACAAAACATCATGAAAGGATTTATACGGCAAATTGAATTCAAAGACATTCTTTAAAATCTTGTAAAATTACCTTACAATATTGTGGCCTATCGATAAAAAAATACCTCAGCCAAAATGGGATGATTTAAAGTCCCTGTTCATTTAATCCCAGATGACTGCATAGAATGACTGCGGTGGGGTTGTTCCACCTCATAGTTGAGGTGAGGCCTGTGCCCAGCAGTGGGACGTATATAGGCCGATTATGACTGCATAGATTATTCCAAAAGTTTACAGGGAGACACAAGTCTCATTGAGGGTTATGGGGGTGCTACTGATTTTTTAGTGGAAGGAAAAGAAGAACACGTAGAAGTTTTGTAATAGACATAGTGTTACGTACAAATTAAATATTTTGTGATAATAACTGATTTATTAGGTGGTAAAAAAATCTAAGAGCAACACCACGGGTGTAGGCCGGGGGCCCTACATGCCATTGCACGGTGTTCCCGTCTGGGGGATTCCCAGTATACCAGGATGCTGCCGTAGCATGAGAAGGCCCGGCGCGTAGGCTGGGCCGACACTGGGTTACACTGTCTATGATATCTAAACATCAACTACGAGATGAAATAGGTACCTACTATAAACACCACACCATCAATTTTTATCCTTTTTTTAGGACTGGGTTAAATAGTATTTTGTTTGCCCGTACTCTGTAGATTTAAATTGATTTTCTTGTTTCGGCCTAGGCATATAGTCTTTGTTTACATAAGATCACGGTGGTCTTGATATCCTATAAAATAAAGAAATTTTAAGTATCTGCTTTTTCAAATTAAGAGAAAAATAAATAAAAAAATAAATTAAATTAAATTCAGCTTTTTCTTATTCTTTTTCAAATAAGTACGGTAGCAGTCATATGATCGGTAAATTGCTCAAAAATGGCGCCAAGTATTGATTGTTATTGTTTGGTTGTTTTATTAAGCTTATAGTCTGGGCCATGACTTCAGCTGTTAAAAAAATATCGATATGTGTCATTCTTCATTTTATACATCACTATCGTACGTGAATCAATTCAGTTTTTACCCAAAATCTTTTTCAATTCGTATTTAATTTATGAAATAATAACTTATGCAGCATGAGGAACTAATATAATGATAGCTGAAATAACTTAATTGAACTGGGCAGTGAAAATAATTGCTAAAAACATAGTTTGAAAAAACCAATTACTTTACTTAATATTACTTTCTGTATTTACCTGTGAAACTATTGCATTTCTGGATCATTTCTATGATTCGTTTTATATTTGGGCACGCAACAAACCACTATTTTATTTTTTTAAACCTTCATCCACTTTTGTCGCCTACTTCGGTTTGGTTTTGGGGACAAATCTTGGGCATATCTCTGTCTCTTTTCCTCTTGTGTGATGTCCATGTATGCAATAGTTTCTCTTTTCCTCACTTGATCCCTCTATAAGTGTTGAAAACGCGCTCTGGAAGCTCTATCTTTCTACATCATTAAATACTTTTTCGAGACATTGTGGTCTAGAATCAAACTTGGTATAGGGAAGCATAGCAGTCCAGCCTTTTCCTTACATTCTATTCTTCGTAATTAGCTTTCAAATTACGGATATATTGGAATTTTCTTCTAGCTAGGTACATAATATAATATTGGTGATTTGCGATGTGCCTCAAACTTCTTATGCACAGAGACATCTCCGATACAGAGATAAATTTGTTTGAGTATAAGTAAATCGTCTGGTCCGGTCTGGCCCAGAACGAGACTGCCTTCTAGGGCTTGCCTGACTTTTTTTGGAAATACTGAATTCACTTACAGAGAAAACCTTATAAATATTAAACAATAATAAAAAAGCAAAGCAAGCGCACACAAATCTGCTAGCAATATGGTGGGTAAGTCGAAGTTTCTGACGCGCAAGATTGACGAATGCTAACTGCCACTACGAAGTGGTGGTTGTTTTCTATCACCGGGCAACCATGGATGTAGAAATTATTTGAGCATAGTTGGTATCCTAGATGTGGTATTCGCGAGTTCAAGTTTCAAATGCAAGTTATGAAATTTGTGGAATTAAGTTATTGCTTTCTTTTGAGAATGAATGGAATTTATAATTTAAGTCTATTTAATTAAAGTAGTTGTATGAACGAGATCTCGCAACATTGGGCCGAGATCTGCCACGTTAACATGGAGACCACAATCTTCGAGGAATGTGTAAGAAATAATAACAACTTGGAATTGTTTCTCTTTTAGGTGATCCCCGACGCGAGTACTTGTAATGCCTTTCGCATACCCGTCCACCGGGGGACGGCTAAAACCCCTACTACTCCCTCTGATCGTCCGTATTTTGGGAATACGTTGAGTAGCGCGAGGCCTTGTGCGCGTTCCCCCGGACGGAGCCCGCCTGCACGGCGGGCCGGAAGCGACCCCCCCTTCGTGAGGGGAGGCTAGAAGGGACAGCCAAGGATGTCAAGCCGTCCCTACCAGGCAGTGGTGAAACCCGTGCAATGCCGGCGACGGCACCCCCGTACCGCGCGCCAGCTGGCCACCGTACGCAGTCCCTACTGGGCCCGCACCAACCCAACCACGTGCCTCAAGGCGCCTGCAGGCCCCACGGGGCCCGCAACCACGAGCTACCCAAAGGCCGGCTCCGCTGCCGTAACCGGCGGTACGGTCCCGCCGGGCCACGACGCACAGGGGGGATCAGCCTCGGATTACTGGCCCCCACCAACCGGTTGTGCGCCGCGGCCCCAACCACGCGCCTTAAGGCGCCTGCAGGCCCTACTGGCCCCGCAGCCCCACGTCGCCCTTACGGGCCGCAGCGGGTGGGTTCTCAGTCCACTACGCTGCCACGCCTGGGTTCTTTTCACTTCCCGGTGGATCCCCTACCACCGGTACTAGGCCCCCTCGCCACGCCGAGGCGAGAACCAATGAGGGGGGCCTACGCGAGTACCGAATAACTCCGTTTGGTGATGTGCCTGAGGATTCCCCTGAGGGCAGATTCAAAGCACTGCACAAAACTGCCCGGGTCACCATAGAAAGAACATTTGTAATTTCGAAAGGCAGATTTTGGTGCCTCTTTTCTGCCCGAGAGCTACATTACACTCCGGAAGTATCAGGCAAAATAACGATCACCTGCTGTATATTGCATAACATGTGCCTCGGAGAACCTATATTGGTCCCAGAGTTGTCAGATGTCGAAAGACAGCAAGAGCAGCGGAGACAGCCTATGCCAGATGACGTGAACCATGCGATAGGCGCTACTCAAGCCCTACAAAGAGGTCACAATGTGAGGGCCAGTCTAGTGGAACAGTTATGTAGTTATGTAAAAAAGTACCTTTTTTAAGACTTTGGGAGATTGATTCACCAAAGTTTCAATCAATTTGGTCCCATAGAAAAAAATACACCCGCCAGAATGGCTGCTCACTTCCAAATCGTGTTTTCTAAGCCTATGTTGAAGTACCTACATTCAGTTTTTTTTTCAGTACAAATATTACTTAATTGGACATTTTTACCAAACAATTGTAGACCCAACTTACTTTTTGCCACTGTTGGGTAGTTTTAACACTGCCGCCTTAAGAGTTAAGTAAAGCAGTCAAATCCTGCCATAATCTCTTAGCTCTTAGGCGGCCGTCAGCGGAACGCAAGTGGCCCCTTGCCAAGGCCTTGTGATCCTTCAGGTAATGGAACATGGCATTCGACTGCTCAGTAGTGCAAGACATGTTCCTTAAATTAAACGTTTGTGGATATGAGGACCAGGGTGTTATATTCCTCATCCACCATATAAAAGGAGGATCCTCCGACCAGACGGGTGTTCTGTCTGGTGGGCTGCTGCCGGACGCGTTGATGTCAGGTTTCTATAAATGTACTTAGCCGCTTGAATAATGTTGATAGCGCGATTTAGGATAGTTGTAGTTCGCATGTGGAGAGGTAGATGTCGTCACCTCACTCCCCTCCGAGACCGGAGGTCGTTAGCAAGTTGAGTCTGCCGTTGCCAATGTTCCAGTGTGAGGTTTCAGTAAGTCGGAACCCGCATAAACGTTTTCGTTAGCTTAAAATAGGTAAAACAAAACAAGATGTCTACAATATTACTTAAGCACGCATGAAAATTGATTCACTAGGTAGGTACTAACACAACTCTTTACACCTTTAATAAAGAAAACTGCACAATACTAAATTTGATTTATGATTAGCACAAAAATGGTTTTAAAAAAATTCACCAGTTGAAACTGTCAAAAAAAAATTTGTCACTTTGACATGCCCGAAAAAAAGTTTTGTCTTCGTTTAACCAATTGAGGTGAATTAGGAAAACAAACTTTTTATTCAGACATTCATTCACGATTATTGTCTATGATAACGACAGTCATGGAAAGATACGACAATGTTACGAAGTAGCATTATATCGTCATCGATTTCCGTGGTAGACTTCCAGGGTCTTTACTGCAAGTACTGTGCTTTGTTTGTCGCAGTTCTTGGAGGTGGTGTACAAACAAAAACACCTTTGTCTCGACTTGTAAATGAACCATTAAAAGCTTTTATGATTGTCTATGTGAATTTGGTGTCCTGTTGACACACCAGGGAAACAAATACCAGGAATTAGCTGTCAAAACTGGGATGAACTTTTTAATGAATTTTCATATACCGGAAATTAACATAATGAACCAAATAAATAGTCAAAGACTGAAACAAATAAATGAGAATCGAGAACACTTGCGACCAATCGTAAAAACAATAATATTTTGTGGCCATCAAAATGTATCGTTACGTAGCCGTCGCGACGATGGTAAATTGCTGAATTATGACAGCGTAGTAGCCGATGAAGGGAACTTTAGAGCCCTTTTAAGATTCCGTGTAGATTCTGATGATGTTGCATTGCAGCAACATTTAGAAACTTCAAAATCTAACGCCACGTACATCAGCAAGACTGTACAAAATGAGTTGATAGATGTTTGCGGAGAAATCATCCAGGAAAACATTTTAGGGAATGTGCGGGAAGCTAAATATTTTTCTATTTTGTTCGATGAAACCACAGGCATATCACAAATCTCACAGCTGAGCCTATCATTACGGTATTTGCATGATGGTATTATTAAGGAGCATGTTGTGATTTTTTGTAATACCTACGATGCTCTTAGGCGTGAAGATTCAGGTGACATAGAACCTCCATTGACAGGTGTCAATCCAACAGGTTGAAGATCTGTGTACAAACTTCAACTTAGAATTATCTTGGTGTGTGGGTCTTGGAACTGATAGCTGCTCGGTTATGGCATCAGACAGAAAAGGTGCAGTGCGTGAATTGATAAAATTAGCCGTTCATGCTACACGTTGCCCGTGTAACAACCATGTGCTCAATAACTCATTGGCAAAATCATCCAAGATTGTTTCCTGTCGCAATACATCTGGCACAATGAGAAAAGTTGTTGCATTTTGCCAATGCATCCGCTAAAAGGCATGAAGTTTTGAAAATAGAACTCGGATCTGCCATGCAAGGTATTTGTGAGACACGTTGGGTAGAGAGGCATGATGGGCATATCCAATTCCAAGGAGACAACTTAGTTAACATTTGTTGCCGTCTGGAGAAGATTTCTGCTTGACAAGATAATAAAACTGCCAATGATGCGCATTGCTTGCTGCAAATGCGCAGTTCTGACTTCATTATATCCTCCATCTGTTTAGTGATGTATTAGGTGGGTTCTTCACTAAATTACACTGCTCAAAAGTGTCTAGGGATATCTCAAGCATTTTCATACAAAGTGTAGCTCATTACTTACACCTCCCATTTGGGAGGCTGTAAAAATTAAAATATTGATACAAACGTAGAAATTTTTAGAACACAGAAACTGCTATATCTGCCCTTTCAGATTGTATAAAAAAAATCATTGTAGTAGCATTATTGTACAATCGTGAGGACGTTAAAAAAAGACAGATTTCTCTTTTAAAAGGTGTCAAAATTTTAGCAAAATCAAACGTTTTTTTTTTGTAATATTCTTAAACTTTATCTTGTGCCTCTGTCCTCGCGTTATTCTAAGATAATGCTCAACTTGTAAACAAACTTAACTTTATTTAATATTTGAAAAATGATATCCCTATGATATCCCTAGACAGTTTTGATGTGTGTATTTTATTATTGTTTGTTTTGTTTCTAAATGTTTGTTTTTTTATCTTGTAATTATTTTCTCATTAATAAATGTAATATATTTATTGTTTGGCAAATTAACTTAAACGAGTATACTAAACCTACTTTAAAATTTTGTTCTTGTTTTAACAAAACTTTAAATATTTGCAACGAATACATACCGTTTATTTTAAGTTATAAAATATTTGTTTTTGCACTACAGTTACGGTCACTAACTTTTTATTTTTCAGGTACTACTGTATCTTTAAGCAGAATGCTGCAATCGTATTCAATTGATTTAAAAAAGCTACGGACGCTATTACTGATACTCTTAGTGTTTTACAAAATAAAAGAGAAAATGTAGACGTAATGTACAGCTTTTTGAAGAGACTAAAAAAGTAGCTGAGCAGCTAGATGCAGAAATAAAATGCCCCAGAATAGTAACAAAACAAATACATAGGGCCAATAACCAACCTGCTGAAGAGTATTTCCGCAGAGCTATAGACATTCCTCTTCTAGATTCAATAGTAATCTCCAAGACCGTCTGTCTCCTGATGTACTTAATTTGTTTCAGCTAAGAGTTGTCATGCCAAAAAGCGAGTATAGTAATGAAGACATTGAAATTGTGAAACAACTAGCTACTGACTATAAATTAGTACTGGATAACACCCCAGTTTCTGTCATTGTAAATGAATATCGACTGTGGATGGTAAAGTGGCAGGCGGAGCAACGGAGCCAGGGCATACCGCAGTCGATTCCTGATCTTATTTTAAATTGTGACATCGATATGCATCCTAACATAAGAAAGTTTTTATGCATCATGACTTCACTACCCGTCAGTGTAGCGACAGCAGAAAGGTCTTTCTCTACGTTGCGAAGAATTAAATCGTGGCTAAGATCTTCAATGGTTGAAGATCGCCTAACCGGACTGGCACTTTTACACGTTCATAAAAACGTACCCATTGACATAGACGACGTAATAACGCGTTTCGGGAGAAGCCTTTAAAAGAAAAAATATATTTTGTCATTTAAATATAAGTATTTTGTCTGTTTCTATTTTGTTTGTTGGAAACCCTATCCTTACCACCTCTTCACTTTTGCAGAATTTGGCGTTATACCAAATACCAGCATTGTACTCCGATAAAGAAAAGACCAAACCTTGACTCTGAGAAAGATGGAAAAAAGTATAGGCCAAGCATACTTGAAGAACATATTTTCTTGATGAAAGAACCTGACTCAAGGTTTTTGGGCTATGTTACACCAGCTTCAGGCACTGCAAAGTGTATAGAACAAGAAGTATACAACATTTTCTTGAATAAAGATATCGACGGTCCCTTCGTAGAAAAAGTCATGTCGAAAATGGCTTTTTTCTTGCATGTATTGCTTTAAAATGTCTATATGCTCATACCTACATTATTATTTTTTTCAAATATTGTACATTTTATAACATATTTAAATCGTATTAGAGAACAAGTATAATAATAACAATGAAATCGTCAAGAGTAGATGCGGACATAAAGATGTCCGCATAGAGTTGTAGAGAGACAACTATAGAGTTGTCTGTTTATAAACAGACAACTCTATAGTTCTCTCTCATTTGAAGCGCAGTATACTGCGCTTCAAATTATGCGCCATTTGATACGAACGCGGTCTTGTCGAACGTATCGTCATTTACCGGGTAGTTCCCGATTACAACGTGTCGAGTCGACTTCGCGCAGTGTAAAAAAATGTGTTAGTTCAGTTTGGAGGCGTGTTTTTAGTAATTGGCATTTATAATATTGCAACATAACATTTAAACATGAGTAATAACAGATCAAAGTTATTGGTGAATAATGTGAACACTAGAAGTAATGTTTTATGCGTTTCTGAAGCCCAAGATTTAATAAACTATATCCAAGAAGTTAAAGAGGGTAAGTTGCAATTTAATTAGTGAATTTATATCATCAATAACACGAAAAAACGGAATAAATTGCTTTCACGCCGATATTGTTTGACATAGTTTGCGTATTTTCGACCATCTTTTTTGCACTGAGATACATAATCCCTATGTAACTCAGTTATAGTTTTCCCTCCATCAATGTATTCCCGTACAGTTTGTGCTCTCAAGTAATGGCTTTCTATTTTAGGTATTCCTTTAATGTGATCCCTGACGTCATTTTTCACAGTTTGCCCCACAGTAAAATGCTTGTTATGCTTTCCTCTCCGATCCTCTTCCAAGAAACCTTCAGATGACTTATCCGTTACAGTTCTAATAGTTCTGTCGTTTATGCCAAGCGTATTTTTGAACATAGTTTTACAGACTCTTCTCATTGAACCTCCAACTTCAAAGTAGAAGCCATAATTGTTTTTTCGTGGTTTTTGGGCATTGACATAGCGGTATTTTACTTCTATGGGGCTTACATGTTTATGAATAAACTGTCTCTGTCTCTCTAAATCTTTCAAAGCCCAATAAGCATCAAATAATTCATGTCTTTTCATTCATCTTTCATTTGTTACAAATTAATTGCATTTGAGTCTACAGCGTTCTCCACAGCCTTCTTTAATGCTTCTTTCTGGAATGGTTCGGCCAGACTTTGTCTGGTATGATAATCCTGAGTTTCGAAGAGATTTTGTCACATTTTGCTTCCACTGTCCTTCTGCGCGTAGTCTTTTACGAGTAGGTTTTTTTTCATTGGCGTTTTTATTTTGGTTTGGCTGATTCATGTTTACATCTTGTAGGATTGGCGGACTGACTGCTCGTGATTCTCGTGAAGTTGCCGGACTGACTGCATGTGGTTCTTGAAGAATTGACAGACTGACTGCACTTGGCTCTTGTAGAATTGTCGGACTGACTGCATGAGGTCTTTTTGGAGATGACGGGCTGACTTCACGTTTTGAGCTCTGTGATGATGATGAAGTAGATGAGGTGAAGCTGGAACTGGACGACGAAGAAGACGAAGAACTCGAAGAACTCAATGACGATGACCGACGACAAGGAACCACTGGATTAATCTTACGCTTTTTCTTAGCATTTACATAATTGGGATCTCTATCAGAATCATCCGTTTCCTCATTAGCACTATTGTCGGAATCATCGGTCAAGTTTTCATTGTTAATTTCGAGATTTTCCTTCTGATTATTCTCTAACATAGCCAATATTTTGCTTGCTCGGGACATTGTGGGTATTTGTATATTAATGGCACCACCACCTATAAAAAACATAGACATAAAATATTTGAAAAATCAATCAAAATAATTTGGTTCAGTAGAATCATAGTAGAATAAAGTTTTATTGAGCTTAATTGTATTTAGACAAAATAATATAGAATTTTGGAGCTGTAGAGTCTGGTTCATTAGAAATGGACATCACAAAGCGCAGCAAACTCAAAAATTCTTATGCGTGTAACACCGTATACCTATGTCACCGGACAAAAGGCCCAAGTACATTATTACCGCGGCGTGAAAAGGCAGCAAAAAAATAATTCTGTCATTCTACCATTGTAGTTCATACTGGTCAGTTTACTAACTGTTATTAAAAATGGCCCGCGATTTTCAACCTAATGAGGTTGAAAATCGTGGGCCATTGATTGACAATAAAATTCAAAACCTTTGAAAGTACCGGAGCAGGAATGTCACACTAGAGGCTAAAGAATGGCGGATTTCGTACTTTGACGGTGACAAAAACATCAGTGTCACAATGACCTAAGATAGTATAGCCAGCAGTGTGACTGCTTTGAAAAAAAAATCGTCGAAAATAAAACATAAACAGACTAACAGTAACATGTTCAAACACAGATCAGTTTAATAGACCAGAAATAATTGTTTTGATAAACCTCGAATCACGTTTACTGTTATATGTAGACAAAAAACAGTTTTTATGAGAATTAATATAAATTTTCTACTAAACGTCATCACGTACATTGTCGTAACTAACCTCAAAACAGTTTAAATGAAATTTCAAATAGATATCATGCAAAACTTTATCACGTATACTGTCATAACTCAACACCATACGTTATATTGTAAAATAAATTGAATTTTGTTACTTACTTTGATCATGTAAACTGTCACCAATCGAGAAACAACACTTTATACTCTATGAGAACACGACCGCCATGCACAAGCTCACACGTGACACTGTTCATGTTTCGGAAGCAAACACTTTCGGTTGGTTTACCCTTGTTTGATCGAACAACGTTTCGTCGAAAATCAGTTGGTCGAATTTCAGTTGCAATAATATCAGTTCGTAGAATTATTCATTTGACCGAATATTTAATTGGTAAATTTTTATTTGATGTAATTATTTGTTTGAACGAATTTCATTTGAACTAATTTCATATTATCGAATTTCGTCACTGCCCTATACTATAGTTTGGGCGGAACCGACTCGGTTAGATTAGGTTAGATTAGGCCTTCGTGGTTATTTTTTTTTTAACCCAAAAAACGACTTGCCTCATTACATGCTGCTTGGCATGTTATACCATCTGAAAATTACATCAAATTAACATTCTACCTTTTGATCATTAGTGCAAACGTTGTTATATGAAATAAACATTCGACGAACTGAAAATTCTATCAAATGATATTATACAAAGTGATGATTTTCTCAAACGTTGTTCGACCAACTGATTTTCGACGAAACGTTGTTCGATCAAACAAGGGTAAACCCTTTCGGTTAACGTTATAACGACACTAATGCCATCTAGCGTCAAATTATCAACCTATAAATGTGCCACTATTTGAGATAACATTTTGATGTTTGGCAAACGTAATGATGGAATAAAAAGGATTTTAAATTTTTTTGACATGTGACACTATTTGAGCGGAGGTGCGATATGAATATGTGTGAGTCAACCGACATAACTACGTATTACGTCACATGGTGATATGCGCCATTGTTGTTGTTGACGTTTGGTTAAGATTTTCATACAGCAGCACCAGTCACTTCGTTTTTTTTCTATTATTATCATTTTTAGACAAGTTGAGAGTGTTAATTCCACCCATTTCGTATTGGATCCAGGTTCCAACCTGGATTTATCAAAGCGAACAGCATAATTTACCCAAAATTGACGCTGTTATGCTAGGCCAATTTTTCACGTCGAACACTGACTTTTGTTCATCGGAATTTCGTAATGTTAAAACTTCTATGTAAGTATAAACAATACTAAAATACTGCATCATATCATTTTCACGTATATTTCAATCAAGTGGGTTTTTAATTGCCTATTTCGAAAGTAAGAATTAGAAAATAATTGTTTGTTTGCTCCCCGGGGCAACAAATTAAAAATATTAAGTAAATAGCTAATAACAAAATATATTTCAGGTCTTCACGAGCTTCGTACGGTGATGACGCTATAAGCTACGTACAGCTAAAGCGTGATGATATATTATACACTGTCAAGTGCATGATTTGTCCTGAACACAAAGTTCACGCAAAATTGTATGGGTGCACACTTGTAGTGGATGAAGAAGAGGACATTATCATCTCCATTCAATGCCATGACTGCGTGGCTTCAAAGGGTGGCTGCAAACATGCAATAGCCTTCCTGATGTGGGTTCATCGCCGTAGTGAAGAGCCTTCTTGTACCGCAATAGAATGCTACTGGAAAAATCGAAATTATCCAGAGTAGGTTCCAGCTTAAAATTTATTACAGCAAAAGAGCTATCAAATGGTAATCAATTATTACCAGCAGACATGTCAGTGCTAACTTTTTGGATGAAGCAAAGAAGAGGAAAATTCAAAATTGTGAACTTTTAAAGTAGTATTTCATTTTAAGTGACACATATGCGCCATCTTATGTGCAAATACAAACACAAAGGCGTTGATGATTTTTTAAAAGACTTATGTCTTACTGAATCTTTAATTAATAAAGTTGAGGAAGAAAGTAGAGAACAGCACAAGTGTAATTTAGGGTATGAATTAAGATATGGCCGCATAACCGCTTCAAGAGCATATGAAGTAAATCGTTGTAAGACAGCAGATAGCACACTTGTGTCACTTATTTTGGGAGGGGAAAATACCCGACACAGTAGCAATGAGTCGGGGCAGAGTACTAGAAGACGAAGTCAGGAAAACAGTGGAAACAAAACTAAAAAAAAACATTAATAAATGTGGACTTATGCTAAGTGAGAAATGTCCAATAATCGCAGGATCGCCAGATGGTATATTCCAAGATGGTATTATTGAAATTAAATGTCCCAGCAGTAGCAAAACTTACGAAAAATTATGTGAAAAATGGGGAAGCTACAGAAAAGTATTTTACTCAAATGCAACTACAAATGTACTTAACACAGAAAAAAACATGTGTTTTTTGTGTAGCAGACCCAGACTATGGTAATGATAAAAAAGTGACCTTGATAAATATACCATTTAACTTGGAGTACCTGTATTAAAAATTTAATTAATAATAAGTTAATAGTTTTCTGGAAAATTAATATACCCTTTATTATATAACAGTGTGGAGTAAATATGTGTACTAATGTACTTACATAGAAGAGTAGTTAATAAATATTGCTGTACTTTAATGCTCCTATAGTCGTGCTGTGAGCTCATGTATTGTACATGTTGTGTATAATAAAAGAAACAATCATGAAAGTTTTAGTTTTATTTTATTAAATAAAGAATCTTGCAGATTTATCAGTGCACATGCAATAATAATTACATCATCCAGTATCTTAACAAAATTAAATTTAAGGCAGGCATGCGGTTTTATCATGTAAAATTCTCGTAGGCGCCGAATCACTATTTCTATATGTGCAGTAAAAGCGGGGCTAAAGAAACTAAATAGATTGCTAGTGTGCGCATCACTAGCAATCTATTTAGTTTCTTTAGCCCCGCTTTTACTCATTTGAGCTCCTTTTTCTACACTAGGAGGCCTTACTAGTGTTATACCTGATTTCTTAAAATATTGTTCTATATGCTTAAAGCCCCTACCAGCCATGATACACATGCCACTATTTAAAGATTTTATAAAATCACATGACTCTACCACACACGTGTCAGTTGTTCTGCCACCAAATCCGGGAGAAACATAATTAACTAACCCATTTGGAGTACATGAGATTAAATATTTGATAGTGTTGGCTTTTTTAAATTCTGACCAAGTCATTGCTTGGTTTACAGCCTTAGATGGCTTTTGTATCTCTATCTCAAGGCAGTCTATTATGCAACTTACGTTGTGATATTTATGCCTGAATGCCATTGGTAGAGTCCTTTTTATAATACCTTTATCTAGTGGCACAATAAAGGGACGTAAAACATTAGCTATTAAAGGCACATTTTTTGTAAATACCTCACTTATCTTAAGTGTGAGATAGGTGGCTGGATTTAAACACAGGAATACAGGTAGGTTAAACGTTTATAACAAAGCAAACTAAAGTTAGGTACACGTGAAACAAAGCGCCGGCCTCAAGGCTCGTGACGTGACGCGCACGCACCGTTATCTGTATCGGAGCCGACTGACGACTTGCGCGCGGCGCTTGGGGCCTTAGTAGGTGAAAACGGCAAAATGGACTGTTATCTATGAGCTATAATTGAAAATATTGAATGTTTTTCGCACTGAAATTTTTAATATGTATTACAGAACGTCTGTGTGATGGGATGACTGTTTCCAAAACACGATTGGAAAAACTTTGCTCGATAGAAAAAAATCCTGAAGTTACCTCTAAAATATCATATAAATGCTCATTACAACCGCATTTTACGATACTAAGGGCCTCGTTCACCATCTCCGAGTAAAGTGTCGAGTAGGCTACTCGGAGCTTAAAGTCACGAGTAACAATTAATCGAATTTCACCATCTCTGAGTAACCATAATCAACGATTAAAGTAGCAAGTAACTTACTTGTAGGTTCCACTGACAAGTAATACTTTAATTGACAGTTAGTTAAGTCAATGTGTTTTAGGTTCTCTACCAATTTAGTAAATTCATCTACTTATATTACGATAAAAGAAGGCAAATATGGATTTATTCGATATAATAGAGCACCAAATCGATGAGTTAGAAGAAGAACATTCTTTAGTACGAATTCCTAGGTTGCGAGTTTATAATGTCCGTGTCGACTATTTTTTGAAACTTGATGATCAAGAATTCTTTGCAAGATTTCGCTTATCTAAAAATGCTGTGAATTACGTGCATAGTTTAATAAAACATAGAATAATAACTAAAACCCCAAGGTAAGTAAGTAATATAATTTAGATAACCTATGAAACAATTTGAAATGTAGAAAGTTAGTTAAATATGTTTTAATCCTGCTTTCTACTTTCAAGAATCAGGCAGTTTCATCAAAAATATGCCTTCTATTGACATTAAGATATCTAGCTACTGGATCCTTTCTCAGAAGTGCTGGAGATTTCTGTGGTGTTAGTCCACCTACAGCAAGTAGAATTGTAAAGAAGGTTACTGCAGCGATTGCAATGTTAAGCCCAAATATAATCAAGTTCCCTGAAGAAACAAGGTACCTTAAGGAGGATTTTTATCAAATCGCAAGATTTCCTCGAGTAATAGCTGCAATTGATTGCACTCATGTTGCAATAAAATCGCCAGGTAAATATCTCTTAATAAAACTTTCAGACATAGGTATACTGTTGTATATAACAATAGTGTGTAGTTTATAAGTATTTATGAACCCAAAGGCATAATTTATTATTTCTTTATATTATTTTTTACAGGAGGCAACTTGGCAGAAAACTATAGAGATAGAAAATCATTTTTTTCAATGAATGTACAAGTAGCCTGCGACAGCCACTTGAGATGTATGAATATTGTTGCTAGGTGGCCTGGTTCTGTACATGACCAAACAATATTTAATAACTCAGCATTGAAACAAAAGTTTGAAAGTGGGCAATTTGGAAATGGCTTTCTTCTAGGTGATAGTGGATATGAACTGAAGAATTACCTTTTAACACCTTTTTTAAACCCATCATCACCAGCAGAAAATTTATATAATGAATCACATATAAGAACTCGGAATACAATTGAAAGATGTTTTGGAGTTTGCAAAAATCGATTTCCTGTCTTAAGGCGTCAGATAACATTAAATTTAAATAGAGTTCAAGCGATAATAGTATCTTGTTTTGTTCTACATAATATTGCCATTGACACAAATGAACAAACTTTTGGAGAAAATGATTCACAAAGTAATTCACAAGAATATGAAGATAATACAATACAGACTTCACTACTGACTCTAAATAAAATGAGAAATAAACTAGTGCAAGACTATTTCTTACCATTACTGAAAAATTAATTGATGCATTGTAATCAAGTATATTTTTTGTACCTTTAGAAATGAAAATAAAACAGTGTTTTCAAATTCTTCATTTATTTCCTTCCTTAGCTTATCTAATTTTAATTTAAACTCTTCTTCCTTCCATTGGCGCTCTTTTTCATTAAACTCCCATTCCTTTTTTTTCTATTATTTCGGCTTCAAGAAGCTGCTTTTGAAGTTGTATTAGTTCTAATTTGGCTTATGCCAATTTGTCAAATGACTTTTTTGACGTATTTGGGGTACTTGCTGTAAGAAGAAAACAAATAAGATTGAAAACTTTTTAACATTATTGAAACACAACTAAGATTCTTTTACATAAAAGATGCAAATTATTTGTTGTTTGTCAAAGCAGTTTTCATAGTTTAAATGCCATTTAGAGAGTTGAAGGTGGTTAGTTACCATGGATCGCAGCCAACTGTATGGTTGAGCTACTACATTATAATCAACATGCTAAATTAATTCTTACTAATTAGAGCGGGGTGCCTCTTTGTTTTCAAATTTCTTCGACTGGTTACATCCCATTTTTGATGTGATGGTGGAGTTGAACAAAATAGAATATTCTCTGATTCTTCTGTAATAAAACATAAGTGGGTCCTAAATGCATTATATCTTTGTTTTATCTTAAACACGAGTAATAAGTACTTACCAATATTGATATCTTTAAATGCAATTGATTCGTTTGCAGCAGTTTCATTTTTTGAAGTATATTGCTTTTTAGGAGGAGGTTCATCTGTAAATAACAAAAACATTTGGTAAAAGATTCTATAACTTAGGATGTAGTGAAATGGAACATATTATTTAAGTATAATTACATACTAAGATACCTACCATCCGTTTCTGGCACAAGCTCGAGGTCCTCAGATGTTGGTGGTAACACTATATATTCCTCCATCGATAATTTAAGACTAAGAGAATCATCTGAAAGAAACCAGACATTTATTTAAAAGTGAAGGAATTGATTTAAACAATACAATTAAATGGTTACAATTTGTTCTTACCTTCATTTTGGACTGGAGGTAAAAATGCTGGACCGAGTCATAAATGCTTTCTAGTCCGTCAGTGCTCAGGCTTATCATTGATTTTATGTGTACCTCTGTACTGTCTAAAGGAGTGGCTGTGTTTGGTCCACCACCAGTACGGTACAACTCCGATCGAATAGCAGCCGACTTTTTACGGACAGTTCGTTTTAGACCTTCGTATTTGATCCGCAAAGTTTTACTCGATCTGAATGTACCTCCAGATTGAGCATTGAACTCTTGTAGTGGCGCGGGCCCCTGTATGTCCCAGGGACGCCCCTACGTGTTGTTTTTTACACTCTTTTTCAATTTGCTCCCAAGCCATCTCTTTTTTTTTCCAGGTAGCACCGTCACTAAGTTTATTTTCCAGGATTTCGCGGTACTTTTGCACAAGAGACACCAATAAATCTCGCTCATCAGAGCTAAAGTTTGCACTCCTTTCTCTTTTTACTTTATCCATGACAATCTTTTAACAAACAACAAAATTGAGTGAACCATAGAACGTGAATGAATGATAATCTCAAGTCAATCTTTTAACCGTTGAGTAGTAGCTACTCGGAACTTCATTTTCTTATGTGAAATTGAGAAAATTTACTTCTTACTTTTACTTGTTGATTAGTGTTAATTAGGAAGTAGCTAATTAGAACTTTACTTGGGGATGGTGAAAGAGCCTAATTCGTATAAAATCACAAAAACGTAGGCTTTCACCTTCTCGATTTCGTGACTGTTTTAGATTTAGAAAATACTAAATTTTTTTATTCACTTTTTGATAAAAATGTGAATGGCGCTTACGATTTTTAGTTTCGAGCACGTTGATTCCATACTAAACGCGGACAATCACCTCCTTCCCCACCCCCTTACCTCAGGCGCGAAGAACTACGAATTCAGAATTTTCGCTGACCGCCTAACCCCTCTTAACCCTAGCGGGCGCGGCGGGCGCGCACGCGGGACGAGCGCCGAGGTGGGTTAACAACAGTGGGGCGAGGATTGGAGTTCCCAGAGTTCAGTAAAGGACCTCGCGCTATATCCTCCCCCTCCAAGTGACAAGCACGACCCGGCTGTGGCTTGGGTGGTCGCGCCCGGCGGCGTTGATGTACAATGGCTGTTGTAGACAGACCAAAATAGGGAGATAGGGCACTGGCATGATACTTCCCTTTGACTACCCGATTGTTATCAACAACCATGAATGAGGTGGAACTAATGATTTTGGAAATACGACAGGGACCTTCCCGTCGAGGCGCAAACTTGCTAGAAAACCCCTTAGAGGCGTTGCTTAACAGGTGGGTCTCCACAAGGACAAGATCCCCCTCCTCTAGCATCTTATCTAACTCCTTACCAATTATCTCTTTCTTCGCCGGCGAGACTCGGTAGGGCGGTCCTGAAATGGGAACTGCATCCCCTGTGTCGATATGATGAACAGCGAAACTGGTCAGTCCTCCACCTGGTTGAAAGATGTCATTATTATAGCCAGGAAGTCGGATAATTTACCCTGTTTGTCCGGTTCAAGAAGGGCGCCCTCGTCCTCACGAAGACCCACCGAAAAACTTGTGATAGGTTGCGGCAAGCTATTTTCATTATCAAAATTTAATGACCTTGGTGTGGGATTATTACGGATTGAAAAGGTTTTAGTCTCAAAGTTAAGCATCATGCCCGTGGCCTGAATAAAATTCATACCCATTAAACTCTCGTTCGCGTCAGGCAGCATAACAAATCTTACTGGGAACACCGTGCCCACCGTTACATCTGTCAAAGCAATTTCAACATTTTGCGTAGAAATACGCCCATCAGCAAATTTCAATTCAGTTAACATATTTTCAAAATGTTGACCATTATAAACTAAATGTTTTCTTAAACTAACACTACCTATTGAATGCTTAGCGCCAGTGTCTATGAGCACTTTTACAGTGTTGCCATCTCAGTGGTTTTTCCACTAGATCTGGTGGTTTAGATTAGCATTTTAGCGGACAAATTTTGGTTTTAGTGGCTAGTGAATTTTTCTAGTGGCTTAGATGGTTTTATTTAGTGGTACTGCTAAACATTTAACCACCAGCACAATTTACATATCTACAGGAAAGTACTTGAACGCTTACATTACATGATGGGTATATAATATAGCTAGAGAAAACAGATTTTAAGATCTAGCCACATTTGCTTTGTCTTCATTAGTTTTACCGCACTCTAATGCTGAAGTAGAGCGATTATTTAACATGATGAATGTCGTCAAGACAAAACACAGAAACCGAATGAAGTTAGATCTGCTATCTTCAATTCTCACTATTCGTGCGGGTTTAAAACGCGAAGAAAAATGCTGCAATAACTACATGTTACCAAACCGCGTAGTACAAAAAATTGGAACTAAAGAAGTGTATTCTTCAAATCAGTCAATCAATCCTGCCAAGAACACCATAATCACAAGTAGAGACGTTATTGTGATGGAAGGCTAGACAGGGGATAATGAAACCAGCAAAGAGGTTATATGGAGAACAGATGAGAAGACAGCAAAGCACAATATGGACCCACCAGAGGTCAGTGTGGAGAAGGAGAGCAGCAATTCAGTGGGGGAATCTTGTGTTTCAGAAGATGATTACCAGCATGATGACAGCTCTTCAGATTCTTCAGTATACACAGACGGTGAAGACATTACTCATGAATCATTACCAGGTGAAGTCCAGGCGCAGGTGCAGGAGGTGCAGACAGTTCCAATTCCAGAGCCAGAATGTATTAAAACAAAGCGCTTGAGGAAACAGCCTGAGCGGTATGGTTTTAGCAACTTATGTGTATCCAATTCCGGTCCAGCTGTCTCTTCTGAAGAGATATTAGTCTCAGAGGCTCTCGAGGGGCCTGAGAAGGAGCATTGGCGGCGTGCAATGGCCGATGAGTTGCAGTCATTCGAGGACAATGATGCGTGGGAACTTGTCAAGAACCCTGGTGATGTATCTATAGTGAAGTGCCGTTGGGTGTTTGTAAAAAAGTGTGATGTGGACAATAATGTGCGTTACCGGGCTAGGCTCGTGGCTAAGGGCTTCACGCAAAAGCCAGGTATAGATTAAACTCGCACCTGTAATTCGTCATTCTACTTTAAGATTGTTGTTTGCTCTCAGTGTTCGAATGGGAATGAATATTACACATTTAGATGTAACCACAGCTTTCCTAAATGGTGTCCTAAAAGAAAATATATATATGTCCATACCTGAAGGTTTTGCAAACAAAAGTGGGGGAAATGTGTTAAAATTAAAGCGGGCTATTTATGGTTTAAAGCAGTCTTCTCTAGCATGGTATGAGAAAGTAAAAGATTGTCTTTGTAAATTAGGCTTTAACAATAGTCAATATGAAGAACCATGTTTGTTTGCGAAAACTAAAGGTAATACAAAAATAATTATTGGGTTATATGTGGATGATTTTTAATTTTTTTCTAATAATGACCATGAGACTGAAAAATTGAAAAATGTATTAGCTTCAGAGTTCAAATTGAAGGATTTAGGTCCAGTCAGACAGTATCTGGGAATGAGAATTAATGTAAATAAAAACAAAAGTGTTATTACTATTCATCAAACACAGTACATTGAACAATTGATTGAGAAATTTCAGATGTCTGATTGTAAACCTCAAAGTACTCAGTATTAAACCGAAATTGAATATAGAAAAACTACAGAATGTTTACCTAATGTTCCTTATCAAAAACTCATTGGCAGTTTAATGTATCTATTGTATTATACAGTATTGACAAGACCTGACATAGCCTATGCAGTGAGCTACCTCACCCAATTTAATACTTGTTATAATGTAAATTGCTATAATTATGCGAAAAGGATTTTGAGGTACTTACAGTGTACAAAGAATTATTGTCTTAAGTATACCAACAATGACATTGATTTGCAAGGGTTTGTTGATAGCGATTGGGCATCTGATGCCGTGGATAGAAAATCCTATACCGGATTTTGTTTTATGTTGTCTGGATCTGTAACCTCCTGGCAAAGCCGTAAACAGAAGTCTGTCAGTCTATCCAGCACTGAATCCGAATACATGGCTATGTCAGAAGCTTCCAGAGAGGCTGTTTATTCAAGAAATTTAATAAACGAAATTACTGGTCAGTTATATGTTGTTGGTTTGCATTGTGACAATCAGAGTGCCATGAAATTAGCTTTTAGTCAACAGTTTCATAACAGGTCAAAGCATATAGATGTGCGTTATCATTACATCAGGGATGTTATCAATGATAATATTGTTAAGATTCAATATATTCCCACTGGGGAAATGCCTGCTGATCTTCTTACAAAAGGTCTGTGTCAGTTAAAGCTTTATAAGTTTATGAACATGCTTGGTATAGTAAGTTTGTAGTATGTAAGCATGTGTAGTATGTTTAGCTTATTTTAGTCAGTGGGAGTGTTAGTAAAAATAATTTAATAATATGTATTAAAATAAAGTAAGCCTCCGCTGAGTTACTACTAGCGCCATCTAGCGAGTGATTTTGTATAACCTTCATTCCTGTTGTCAAAAATAAAGTCAGTCTGTTGCGAACATGCATCATCGAACTTTTACATAGTATACAAATAATTAAACTACATGATTTGTTTATGTACCTAGAGAATTAAAAACCTAAATTATTAACTTTGTTAGGAAGCTTCATTCTTATTGTTTTCTGTTTGTTTCAGGGGCCTTTTATAAGACTTCAATAATCCTTATAATTTTTCAATACTTCTTATTATCCTTCTTAGGATGAATACTTCTTAGACTCCTTACTTTCCGTTCTTTTATCAAACACTTCAATCAGGATTGTAATTGAACAATTTCATAGAAGATGTCATATGATGGCACAGCAGCGAAGCGCTGTGGATGCACAGATTTGGCACATCAGTAGGAGGACCATTGCGGAAACCAGGTTATACCCGTCTTTGCTTATGTTAGTGCACCCGTAGACCAGCTTGCTCTGATGTCTTTCTAATTCCTCATGTTTCTTTATACTCCTTCTGAGTTTGTTTTTACAAGATGCAATAATACTCACCACACGAACCCTTAGTAATTTCTGAGTTACGCGACCCTGTTCCTTCCAAATTGGTACTTAGCGAATGATCTTATTTTCTAAGCAGTGTTCTAGCATAGTTTAATCTTATAAGAGAGAGAGATCAAATACCTGTATCGCAAAAGTCAGAATGAACACCATGTATCAATTTAACTGGAGGTTTTCTCTATCTGACCATCAACGCAACTGTCTAAGGAAATAATTATAAATTTTCTGCAACCCCTCTTAAAAACTTTTATTACGTTGCATCTTGCCGGTTTTAAATTACCTCAACGAGAAGTTTCAGGCTGCTTACAGTCCTCGCAGAGAACTTTCCCTCGACGAATCGCTGCTGCTCTGGAAAGGGCGATTCAGCTGGGTCCAGTGCATCCGCACCAAAGCAGCACGATTCGGGATAGAGTTACGAACTCTGCGAGGCTGTAAGCGGCTACGTTCTGAACATCATAATTTACACCGGCAAAGGTCCCAAAGGAGTCAAAGCACAACCTGTTTGTGGGTTTACAAGCAGCACAGCCCAAGATCGTCTTGAGACTTGCTAAAAAATATTTATGTAAAGGCCACGTCCTATACATGGATAATTTTTATAACTCGGTCGAATTGACGCGGTTCCTAAAGTCCCGTGCAACTGTTGTTGTCTGGACTCTGAACAGAAGGCGACAAAACACCCCAGCGGTCATGTTGACATATCAGTAATTTCTTGGAAGGACGTTAAATTGGTCACCACAGTGTCTACATTCCGCGACAACGGCGTCGTGCAAGGCCGTCGAGCAGGTAAGGTGGTCGTCAAACCTCGAGTAGTGGAGGAATATAACAAATTCATGGGGGGCGTGGACCTAAAGGACCAAAAGTTGTCCATGTTCCTCATGGAACGTAAGCGTGGAATCAAATGGTACGTGAAAGTTTTCAAACGCCTTTTAAATATATCCATTTTAAATTCATATACAGTGTGTTTGGGAACCGGTGTCCGACCCGTTAAGGTGAAGTAATATGATCTATTTTATGAATAAATCCACCATAATTAAGCACTTTGCCCCAGTTGTTTTAAAATGGCCGCCATTTAAATTTTTTTTTTCGGGAGTACGGGTGGGTTATTTTAGTTTGCAATATCTGCCGATTTAGAGGTCCCACAGTCACAAAAGTGGTATCGTTGGACAGCTACAAAAGTAGGCAATAAGCTGACAAAAAAGCATTTTTTCATAACTCCCTTAAAATACCTCAAAAAAATGTTTGAACTTGAAAATTGTGATAGAATTTGTTAGTTTTTTTTACATTTTTTTTTTTCAGAAAAACTAAACTGTCAACATACATTTATTTTTAACTTTTTGGATACCCAAAGACATCACCTAAACACTGAAGCAAAAATCAAAGTTCCAAGTAAAATAGTTTAGAAGTTGTGACAAATTGAATATCACCCTGTCATCAGAGACCCTTTGAAACGCAGGTAAAATTTACCTGAAATAAATAAAAAAAAATTAATTAAAAGTGCTTAATTATGGTGGATTTATTCATAAAATAGATCATATTACTTCACCTTAACGGGTCGGACACCGGTTCCCAAACACACTGTATATTATACTGCCCCAACGTCCGCCAAGACAACTATGACTCACCGTTAGTTCCGCTAAGCACTGGCTGCAGGACTTCTAAATAAATTTGCACTGCCTAAAGTAGCAACCAGGACTGTACCCAATAATAATGTTAATACTTGCTTGCCTTAACAAAACGCTCGACCATTAGCCAGAGCAGAGGTCCTGTCTCCACAGGACCTCTGAGTAGTGCAATATGACGATTTTTTTTAAGTGATAGGCGATTTTCGTTACTTACATAACTTATCGTGATATTTTGTAAGAAATTTGGTGCTTCTCATATTTTGAGATAGCCTGGATATCTACGAGTAACTTGTGGTTGGTAACAATAAAACAAAAAATATGTTATAAAATATTTATATATAAACATTTTTCTAAAATCGGTTCGGCAATTGCGTTTTGATTTGATTACCTGAGAAAAATAATAATGTTATTGAGGTTTTTATGATGAAATGTAACATTAAATAAGGGACATTGGTTATCAAACTATCAAATAAAATCGTCACATAAGTGTCTTTTACAGCGCAATTTTGGTGTTATGGACATAGAGGAAATGCGACAGGACGCGATTGATATGGATTGGTCAGTGATTAACAGTGCCAACAGCACAGATGAAAAAGTAGAACTGTTTAACTCACTCCTGATTAACCTATTCGATAAGCAGGCCCCTGTCCGCCCGTGAAAATCAAACATTCTCCTGCGCCCTGGCTGACTGATGACCTCCAAGCTCTGCGAGACAAGAAAAATGCTGCCAAATCTAGGTTTAAGAGGAATCCCTCCGATAGAAACCGCGAGAAGTATAGGGATTTGAGAAATCGCTGCAATAGGTTATGTAGACACTCTCAACGACCCAACATTCACGAAGTGTGTGCCAGAAGAGGGCTGATCAGCTGGAAGGAGCGCTGCCGCAGCAACAACTCGGTATAGGTATTGTGGAAGGTAACCAGTCCTGGAAGGTAAGTTCGAACCCCAACCGTTCCTGGGATCCAACCCGATCGCCGACTACCGATGGTTCACATACTGTCGCATCCACCCAGGTTAGTGTTCCACTCCAACTAATCCGTCTTCCTTGCTCAATTATCGTTTTTCGCGTCATATCGTATCGTTTCATTATTATTACAGTCCACTCCATCGAACAGGTTCTTTAAGTAGATGACAAGTTATTCCGAGGAATTTACAAAACTTTTGGAGACATTGGTCCCAAGACTATTTAGCTTCAATGGTCAACCGATATAAGTGGACTTCCACTGTACCGGAACCAAATATAGGCAAATAGTTCTGGTAAAGCAGGATGATTTACCTCCCAGTCGTTGGTTATTGGGTCGAATTATTGAGAAACACCCGGTTCTGACAATATTACCCGTGTAGTCACGTTGCGCACTAAAACTTCTACCATTATAAGACCTACTTCGAAACTTTGATTTTTGCCAATATCTGATTAATTAGTTAGTTCAATTTTGTTAGTTCAAAAAATATTTTTGTGTTAGAATTAATGTTTAGTTCATAGTTAAGTTTGTTACGTAGGACTGCAAGAACCGTCTTAAGGGGGCCGCATGTTTACGACACCCATAACAACTAGTGTCATGTCACAAATGTTCTTATTTAGTGATCCCGCCATTTTGACGTTAATGGCAAAAGTTGGTGCCATCTCTCTTGCTCAGTCAATTAAGAACTTCCAGAAGAAGAATAAAGCTTCTGCAAACTGTAATAGTTAGATTGCGCAAAAGAAATAAGAGTTTTCAATTAAGATTGGCTAATGCTGAGAAATTGAGCATGAATTTTTTATTCAAAAAAATGACCAAAAATATGACTCCAGCTGCAAAAATTTTCACCAAGATGCAATTTTCACAAACGGGAAAGAAGACTCCTGGGCGCAGATTCACAATTGAAGAAAAAGTGCTGTCACTTTCAATTTACAAGAAGAGTCCGGAGAGCTACTCTCTTTTATCAAAATATTTTACTTTGCCTTCGGCCAAAACATTAAAACGGCTGCTGGCGGAAATAGAGCTAGAGACAGGTCTGAATAAGAGATTTTTTTTAAAAATGATCGAAACTATGAAAAATCCTAGTGCAGAAGATCGCCTCTGCACACTAATATTCGACGAAATGTCTTTGTCACCCCAAATACACTATGATTGCGCGAGGGACAGATTGAGGGGTTTCACATTTGATGGCAAAAAAATTGCAGACCACGCCTTAGTATTCGTTGAGGATAGGTTTCTGTGGCGATGTAAATGAGACGAGTTTCCAAAACGTAGTAATTTATTTGTTCAAAACACCTACTTTTATACAAATTTTGGGTAATCGTTGTAAGGGACACACATATATTTCTATTTCGCTCGACGTGGAAATAAGTTATTAAAAATATTAAGACAGAGACAAAAAAATAGTTTTGTTTCACTCGGCACACAATGAACAATTCTGCGGGTGTCCGCAAGGTAACGTCCCACTCTGGACGGCCGGTAAAGGCAAGCCAGAGGTGAGAGTCCCTGCGGCCCCCGCTGGGGTCCACTCCAGCCGGCCAGTGAAGGCAAGCGGAAATGGAGGGCCTGACCGACTCTCCGGGGAACTCGGGTCCGTGGTGTCGCTACACATCAACAGCTCGCCACAAGCTGCCCTGCGGTAACGCGGGTTAACCCGTGGTGTCGTAACGCACCAACAGCTCATAAGAGCCGCCCCTGCGGGTTTATTATTACTATTATTATAGAAGAGAATTGCAGAAAGGTACAACCAGTCAACAATAATAAACGAACCCGTAAGTATTATTTCAAAATTAACTATTGCAAACGAAATAATTTAAATCAGTAGACAAACTATGATTATAGTACTAAATATTTGTATACTATTGTAATAGTATTAATAAAACATTAACTTTTCAGGCAACTGGAGAACAGTTAAGACGCCTTTGGCAAAATATTAAAACACGTCAAAGAGAAGCGCTCACTAAAGAGCGCCAACATAGACTGGCAACAGGAGGTGGAGCACCTTGTCCAGATGCAGCCGTTGACCCAAACATCGTGGAAATTGTTCCAGCCCTGTTGGTAGAAATACCAGAAGCTGTCGACTCAGACATGCAAGGTCAGTTATTATCTATGCATTCAGCAAGTCTTTAATCTTAGGCTGCATTTCCACCGGAGATGTGTGCGAGGGATGTGTCTGTTAGGAACCAATAGAATCGCTTCATTTACCTAGCTGCGCTAAGCGGAGCGATTCTATTGGTTCTTGAAAATACATCCCTCAAAACGCATCTTTGGTGGAAACGCAGCCTTATGCTGAGATAATGTTGATAAGTCGTGTTTGTGTATACTAAAATAGGAATCATATTGTGAGTTGTGAAAATTATGTTATAGTCGTATAGCTAAATAATTATGATGGTTTTTTATAGGATCTCAAGTTGAAGAATTAGAAATTGAAGCAGACCAGGGTGACTTTGAGATCCCTGAGGATCCTTACTTTGATCCCCAACCCTCCTCATCTGGGACACAACCACCACCTCCGAGATCTGTCGAGTTCCACCAGCCTTCACGCCAAATACCTCAGCCCACTCTGCCCGCCAATGAACCAGAATTTAGTACAAATGAAAGGCAATTAAGAGTGCAAATATTAAAAAATGAATATTTAAACAGGGAGAGAAGACCCTTAACAGAGAGAAGACCGAGAAGAGAACAAGAGAGAAGACCTTTAACACCCTCTCTTGTTAAAAAACACCGTACCTACCTGAAATGAAGCAGTTGCGTAAAAACGTAAGCACACCAGTATTTCTATTTCAGGCGGTAACGGCAAGCCTCTTTGGCTGCCTGCAGGCTGCCTCGTCCTAACCAGGGGCAGAATAATATTCTTAACGACGTCCTGAGTGAACTGATACCGTCGTTTGAAGTCGCATACATCCATTGCGTAGGGATCGTCAGCGTCGGGCAAATTTTTTAGAGGTAGCCGGAGTGTTATAGATGCGAACATCCGATTATAATAATCAAGGTCTTCAAAAATATCCAATGAATCCACTGTTTTTGACAAGCATATCTCTACTCAAGCGTGGTCGGGAGGTCACTTGCGTGATCACAGATCAAATCTCTACTTGAGCGCCGATTAACACCTGACGTTTCGGAATCAGTCTAAACTGTGATCAATGAATCTGTACTCAGGGGTGGTTCTAGAATAAGATCTCTGTTTGAATCGAGTTTCAAGTCATGATTTAAGCTTGAGCGTCGTTTCAGAATACGGGCCTTAGAGCTGTTAGTGAAGTTGTGGTCACTGTTGTCTTCGTTGAGCGTGTAGGCTGGCTTCAGGCGGTCGATCGACACCTTAACTTCTCGTCCAGGCAGTTGTATGCGGAACACTTTATCGTTGCGGCGTAGCACAGGATACGGACCTTCTCATGGTGGTTGGAGTGATTTTTCCCACAGTCGACACGTAGGAATACGTTCTCGCAGGAATGCAAATCCTTGTGCACGAATGTTTTGCTGTTGTGTCGTATCGGTGGTGTAGATTTATATTGTTTGATTATGTGATGTAGTTCATCAACATAATTATGTGTGGTCCATTGACTGTGACGTCATCGGGGTATTGTTGAAAAAATCACCCGGTAATCTGATAGTGCAACCATACGTAAGCTGCGCTGCACTTACACCAGTGTCACTTCTAGGCGATGCTCGTAGGCCAAGTAGTACTGTTGGTAGCACGTCTAGCCACTTTATGTTCTGTGCGGTAAGGTTCGCTGTTAGTGCTGTCTTTAGCGTTCGGTGCCACCTTTCAACGATGCCGTTACATTGTGGGTGATACGGAGTAGTTCTTGTTTTCTCAATGCCGAGTAGTTTAGAAAGCGATACAAAAAACTGACTTTCGAATTGACGCCCTTGGTCACTTGTTAGAGTAGCGGGACACCCAAATCGAGAAATCCATCCTTCATACAGGCGTTTTGCGATGGTTTCTGCCGATTACGGCACCACATTAGTTACGACATTAGTCGTGCAGTGCAAAAGCTTCAGGTCAGCGAGTTTTTCTATCGATCACCGTCAGTAGATATCTGTGGCCGTGTTGTGAAGGTGGTAGTGGTCCAACGATGTCTACATGTATATGTTGAAATCTTTCAGCTGGTTGGAATTCTGAGTGACAGCTGCTTGTATGTCTATTTATCTTAGATTGTTGGCACGGTAGGCACGATCTAGTCCAGTTGCTTATGTCTGCGTTCATGGACGGCCAGAAGTATCTCTCCTGCATGAGTTTTCGAGTTGTGCGGGTTCCTGGGTGACTTAGGTTGTGGGTGGCATTGAATGCTGCTCGACGAAAGTCTTCAGGAAGATATGGTCTGATGTTTTGGGTTGATGTTTCACAATATATCTTGCATCCGTTAGGAAACTCGATTTTTTTCATATGAAGGTTGTTTTGTTGCTTCAATTGCGCTATGTTGCTGTCTCTTTCTTGCGCTAGTGCAATATCGGAGTAATCAAGGGTACTTGGACAGTCAATGCCTTCAATCCGAGATAGCGTGTCTGCAACTTTGTTGTCTTTTCCACTGATGTGTCGAATATCATTTGTGAACTCACTGATAAACAATAATTGACGGGTTCGTCTAGGAGTTTCGGTATCGGTCGTTTTCTTGTGCAGGGCGAAAGTAATAGGCTTGTGATCAGCGTAGATTGTCAACTGTTTGCCTTCGAACATTGTTCGAAAATGTTTTACTGCCATATAGATAGACAGTAGCTCTCTGTCGTACGTCGAGTACTTTTGTTGCGTATCGGAGAATTTTTTAGAAAAAAATCCTAGTGGTTGCCATTTGTCATCTTTATGTTGTTGTAATACGGCTCCAGCACAGGTATTTGAAGCATCGCACATTAATGCAATCGGCACGTTTGGTGCGGGGTGTGCGAGCAAAGCAGCGTTTTGTAGGCTTACTTTACACGCTTCGAATGCTTGTATGGCTTCATTTGTCCACATGATTTTCGTTTTGTCTTTCAGTTTGCTGTCATGTAAGTAAGCGTTGAGCGGCGCTTGAATTGATGCAGCAGATGGGATAGCATCTCGATAGAAGTTCACGGTTCCCAGGAATCTCCTCAGTTCTTCAATAGTGTTAGGTCGTGGGAAAAAACAGATTGATAGCACCTTGTCTTCTGGAGGCTTGATACCGTGTTGAGATACCTGGTATCCCAAGAACTTGACTTCTTCCATTCCCAATCTGCACTTGGAGGGGTTGATGGTGATGCCATATTCGTTTAGTTTTCCAAGGACGGTGCGCAGGTGGAGAATGTGCTGTTCTTTACAATCTGAGGCAATTATGACGTCATCGATAAACGGATATGCATATTCTAGGCCATGTAAGACTTGATGTATGAACCTTTGGAAGGTTTGGCCTGCATTCTTCAAACCTGGGCACATTCTGGGGAATTCGAACAGGCCGAATGGTGTTATAATTGCTGTCTTCTCAATATGCTCGTTCACTACTGGTAATTGTTGGTAGGCTCTGTTCAAGTCGATGGTTGAGAAAATTTTCTTCCTGCTAAGCTGATAGGTAAAATCCTTAAGTCGTGGCACAGGGTAGCGATCAGGTTTGGTAACAGCGTTGAGCCTTCTGTAGTCTCCACATACTCGAATGTCTCCGTTTTTTTTAGGGACAATGTGTAAGGCACTGGCCCATGGGCTTTTGCTGGGGCGGCATAGGCCCTTTTCCATCATTACTTGAAATTCTTGCTTTGCGAGTGCATACCGATGGGGTGGGATTGGTCGAGATTTGCAGTATAACGGAGGTCCAGTTGTTTCAATGTGATGCTCGACGCAATGTTTTGGCGCTTCTTTCATCGACGATATGCGTGTGATATCAGGAAATTCGGCTAGGATATCGTGGAACTTCAGGCTTGAATCGATGGTGCGAATTGTTGGTGCAGGGTAGTATGAAATCGATGTCTTCACTGATAAATTTGTGGTTTTATCTATCAGACTTCTACCCGCAATGTCTACGAGCAATTTGTGGTGTTTCAAAAAATCTGCACCGATGATAGGCTTGCTAACTGCTGCTATGATGAACGTCCACTTGAAAGAACGGCGTAGATTCAGGTCCAGTTCGAGCGTCTTCTCTCCATAGGTAGGGATCATTGTGTTATTAGCGGCGTACAGGCTGAACTTTGTCGGTTTCATGTGTGTACCGCCTCTCTTCGGGATAACGGAAATATTCGCTCCGGTGTCAATGAGGAATAGCAGTTTGCTTTTTTTGTCATTAACAAACAGACGGTGTGATTGATCCCAAGCGCTGGTACCCGTCTCTGCCAACGCTGATTCTAGTTTTCCGACATGTTTTTCTTCATAAAATTGCATGGTTCCGAGCATTTTCTTGCATCTTGTCCGAATCTTCTGTGGTAGTAACAGTACGGTGAATTCGTAAGCGTTGCGCTACGGTGTGACAGGCGGCCGCGGCTTTGTGATCGAGAAACGAATCTGTTGCGTCTCCAGTTAGGCTGTGGCGTGCGCCCGCGCTGGTCTTGTGTAACTAGCTGGGTAATAGCCGCCGTAAGCTTGTCGATCTTCTCTTCTAACGTGCTGTGTCTTGATTTGGATGCTGGGTATAATTGTTCGATTGCGAATGCTTGTTGTAAAGGTAAGTTTTGGCGCTTGGTTATTGCTGATATTTCTCGTTGTGAATGTTGTTCCATCATCTTATCAGCCATCATTGCGACTTCGCTTAAACATGATTCTTCGCTACGGATACTCCAGCAACTTCTTGTTTCCCTTGCATGACTGGAATTATTGTAGGACTTGCTCCTTCGTCGGCTTGCATTGTTCTTTTCGGGGTCACCACTGTTGAGGATAGATTTTCTGTGGCGATGTAAATGAGACAAGTTTCCAAAACGTAGTAATTTATTTGTTCAAAACACCTACTTTTATACAAATTTTGGGTAATCGCGGTAAGGGACACACATATATTTCTATTTCGCTCGACGTGGAAAGAAGTTATTAAAAATATTAAGACAGAGACAAAAAATAATTCTGTTTCACTCGGCACACAAAATGAACAATTCTGCGGGTGTCCCGCAAGGTAAAGTTGTTAGTCTACCTACACATACAAATTACAAATTTCTACGTAAATACGCACGCACGATCGACTCACGTCTCAGTTGAAGCAGCGGCTCGTATGATGCGGTTGTGTATGTCGCCACAGTATTTATGATAAAAGGCATAAAGAAAAAATACAAGCAGCCAGTAGCGTATTATTTTACGAACGCCTTGAACAAAATTCAGCTCAAAGATTTTTTATTGAAAGTGATTAAGTACGTTGAACGCACAGGCCTTAAGATTTTGTGCACTGTGTGCGATCAGAGCACAACAAATGTGAGCGTAATTAATGAGCTAATAGACGAGGCAAAATGTCAATATATCAAAGAAGGGGACCTGCATAGACCTGGGACAAAGAAATAATCGTAATAGGCAAATCGAAAATCATACCGTTATTTGACGTCCCACATTTATTGAAAGGTGTCTGCAACAATTTATTAACAAAAGACTTAAAATATTTTGATGATGAAGAGAAATGCGAAAAAACTATGTGTGCGGTTGGGCCTTGGGAAAGTGTTTAAAACACGTTTCTAAAACTTGCAAACAGTGTAAAGAAGATTTTAATGGCGACTCTAAAGAAAAATCAAACGAATACATCAAGGCTAGAGAGTATAAAAAAGGAGGATCATCTCTATTATATCCAGCAAAAAGTTTAGAAAAATGTTTTATTGATATTCAGAGTCTAGTTGAGGGAATAATAAAAAGGGATGTTCCTAAAAACAATGAGAATATCAAAACCTTCACTAGCATATTTGTTGAATTCCCTTTCAAGTGCGATTTACACAAGACTACTTTGAAAGAATATTTTGAAAATATAATAATTAATGTTATGATTTATAGTTGGTGCCGTTCTGTAAACCGAATTCTGTCAGGCAAAATGTGTTATACTGGTGAGGATGAGGCAAAGATAGCAGCACAAGTCTACCGAAATGCTGCGAGGGCTGGGCATGAGAGGGCATTCTGCTGAGAACCACAGCACGAATTTCGTTGGGGGCACGGTAACAATCGCCGGTCATTCAAGTCTTGGTGTACCGGTGCAAGGTACACCAAATGTTCGTGTGAATTCACACGAACACCCTTGAGCGACTTTGGCGGGAGCTCAAAATACATCTCCGGACGTGCAGGAGCGAAAATCGCCTTAAATGGTACATGGGAGAGTTCATGTACCGACACAACATTATAAAAGGCCTCCCAACCGATGCAGCAAGATTCCGGGGGCTCCTCCGGGACATACATAGGGTCTACCCAAGGATGGGCAAACGCAGTATTAAACTTCAAAATTGCATGTGCAACCCCAACTGCCCTCGCCGCTAATAAGGAGAGTAGATATGTGTCTTATCTTTAGGAATAACTAGCTGGCCCGACAGACTTCGCTCTGTTGTCGAACATTGTCACAAGTCGAGATGCGTACAATGGACTGGCCTGGGCTCAGTCCAGACTTAAATCCGATCGAGCATTTATGGGACCAGTCAAAACGAAGAGTACGAGCCAGAAATCAAGCCCCTTCGACGGTAGAAGAATTAAAAACAGCATTGTTGGAAGAGTGGGTATAACATACCTCAAGAGGATGTCAAAAAGTTGATCAGATCAATGAAGAGTCGACTTGAAGCGGTGATAAGGGCTAGGGGGGGGGGGGAATACCAAGTTTTGATTTAATAAATTCTTATGTGTTTTCTTAATCATTTTTCTTTTATTTGTAAAATACCCAACCACAACAACTTCTCCCAAATTCCTGTATTTATGTTCAGATATCATTAATGACAAAGATAATCAACGGATATTGGTAATGATGATATCTTATTAAAGCTGAAGTTTGGAGCTTTCAGATGTTATATTGTCTTTAAAAATATCTCTTTAACTTTTCTTGAAAACAGAGTCTATACTCAGAGTTAGGGCTTGAGTCGATTTGATTGCTCGCGAGTGTAGTTTAGCTAACTTAACGGCTAGAGGTAGAAACAATTTGAAGTTTGAACGGTCTGTAGTGATTTGGTTCTAATTTTCTCTTCAAGTGATTTTAAAACTTTTTAAAATGGACAGAGTGCGAGCAAGTCATGAGCAATTAGCTACACTGCTCGAATATAATAGTTATATATAGTTTCCATATTATGGAAACGTAAGTTAATCCAAGTTATATTGTAATAAATAAGATTAAATTTGGTACCGGTATGTTGCATAGCTATCTAATGTGAACAATGACGCGGTCGTAACAATGGAACACAAATTTATTCTAAGTTTGTTTATGTTATAGCCATGGTGACCTGGCTAGGCCTCTTGCGGGAGCTCAAGGTCGGGTTAGGTCCGACAGACGATGGGCGGAATTAACTATAGCATTGAATGCTGTTGGAGGTGGCGTCAACAAGACGACAGATAAGTGTAAAAAAGTAAACACATACCTATTATCTAATGAATATTTTTCGATTGACTATGTGAAACAGTGGCTAGCAATACCTACTATATTTCAAATCTGTTAAATTGAAATTGAAGTATGTATTGGGAAAAGTCGAGCCGTCTCACAAGTAGCTCAGATAGGACTCAAGCCCTTATCGTTTCACTGTCTGAGCAAACGCTCCTACCACTGTGACTAAACCACTAAATAGGTAATTGAGAAAGGTCTACTTGTTCCAATTCTTAGGTACCTACTTATTGTTCAATAACAAAAATGATTGAATGATTGCCTGATGCATTCTGAATGCTAATTAAAAAAAAGTTAAAATGAGATTCAAAATAAAACTTTGATTTCAATATAAATATTTAATTTGAATAGCTAAAAATTAAATATATTGCTCAATAAATTAATTATGTTCTATATTCATAGGCGTGGGCAGATTGGAAATCTTAAACAAAAAAAAGGGTTTGGCGATCAGACAACACTCGGGTGGGACTGGAGGGCCAGCCTGCTCATGCGCGCTCCCCGCTCGGCTCAGGGACGGCAGCCAGCTGCGCTATCTCCTGCGGCTCCGTTGGCACCTCTACCTTCCCCGGCGGCCCCACTATCCCCACCGGCTGCACCAGCCCCAGCAGCGCCCGCTACCCTGCGAAGGCGGCGGCGGGCTCGGTCGCCGGCACGTCGCAGTCCGCCGACTCCCCCCGCCACCCGCGAACGCACTCTCGTCGCCGGAGGCTGGCCCCGACCGACCCCCTTCGAAAGAGCCGCTAACGAGTTCACGGCCGTGGAATCACGGCGACTGGAACTTGAGGAAACACGAGCGTGATATGAGAGGGTTGGAAATCGAGCATGAGCGAAATCAAGTTTCCCAGGCGGTCGTAGAAGTCGCCCGAGATTGGCTCGACTATTTTCGCAGCAGGGACAACACAGAACTGCTGATCACTGAATAGTTCCTTTGTCTCAGTGTTCGGCTTAAGTTTTACTCAGTAATTTGTTACGTAAAAAATCGTGAGGTCGATTTTCTTTTTATTTATTTTATCTGGAGTCTGTCGTTTTGTGTTTCTTTTACAATCTCTCGATTTCAGCAATTGAAACTAGACAACACTAGCAGCTTTGTCTTGTTCGCATCACTAGAGATCACTAGGGATGTCAACTTCTGAAGACTCGAGACTACTAAATATTACTAATTTTATGTTTTTTAATTTATTTCAGTGCTTTTGTTGTCAAGAAACAAAGTAGTTTTCGTTTAGGTATTTTTTAAGCCTAATTCTTTAAATTCATTAAAAGACATGGTCTTTTTCACCTTTTTCAATCTCAACATTTCCGGAGGCTTTTGGTCTTTGCTATGGAAACACACCGGCTCGATATCGATTTTGCAATGGTCATTGCGTCTAGCCATTTTACTTTTCGAAACCGGCGTACGCGCTGTATTTCCTAATATCTACCTTAAACCCCTGATACCGGTGGTGGCGCCCCTCATCTAAATTATTAAATTATTTTCAATATTATGATAAAACGAAACGCTCGGTACCTCTTGTCACCCAAACTCAAAGGCTTCTGAGTCTAGCCGGCTCCAGTAGGGTTTCTGTTTCTGTGCCTAGACTACTTTTAGGCTTAAGCTTAAGTTCAATAAAGTAAAGTTATTTCACTCTAAACTTGCTTTAATTTCAGTGTTGCAAAACCCAACTTCAAATTTTTTATACGTAACAAATTTTAAGACTGTGTGTAAGACTGCTTCTTTTTTTTAATGTTTATATTTTTTACGCGAGGAATTCACTTACAGACATACGTTCTTTTCTAACTTCGCTATCGTTTTCTTAATGCTACTTTGGCTAAACCCCCTGTCCCTTCCGATCGAGGCGATTTCTGAGTAAAGGAGCCAACGACCTCTAGAAATTCCTCAGTTTAGGATTTCAACACCAAATTGATCAAAAAAATTAGACCACAAAATCAAACTGCTGCAGGCATAAAAGAGCTGGATATAGACGACGAAATTTTGCCGCGAATAGAAAATGCCTTATATTGGTGGGAAGAGTGCAAACGCATTTGCCTATTTTTTTATAATTTTATGCGCAAAAGGCGATTCTGCGAGTACCCTTGGTGTACCCTTTGGACTGGTCACCGACAAGACGTTCTCTTATTGACTTCCGTTTTCGAGTAATTCGAAAACACGCCAACGAAATGTTTCTCACCGCAAATTAATAAGTGAGATAGCTTACCGAGTACTCTGAGTGGTAAATCCAATAATTTATTGTAAAAAATGTGGAGCATATCAGGAAATCTTTCTCCAAGACATTTTTTAGCTTGGAGCGTAACACAAGCTGAAATTGATGAAGAATCGCGAGTAAGGAGGTAATTCATTGGGTGTTTCCATGTTGCATTGTGAAGTGCGTAGTTTCGGGTTTTAAATGTAAATTTCTTATTATTACTTTGCAGATATAATCCGGAGCAATGCACCGAGTAAATTTTGCGATCTAACCAAAATAAGCAACACAGAATTTGTAAAGAGATACCGGCTATCGTAAGGAGCGTTTTTGTACTTGTGCCAAGTGTTGAAAAAAAAAAACTACTCTGAGATCTAGCAAGAGAGTTAGTTTAGAACATATGGTAGTTATGAACTTCATGATATTAATAAGATTTTTACATATTAAAATCTTAAGTAAAATACGTGCCCCTCGTTCTGCGGCCGTGACTATCACGTTGCAGCCGGGAGCAGAGGACAGGGGAATAACATATGAGAAACTTCTCAAAGAGTCGAAGGCAAACATTGACCTGTTCGGCCTCGGTCTACCGCCACTGTGAATTGAGAGTGCGGCGACCGGTGGCAGAATTCTTGAGGTGACCGAGGAGGCCAATAATGAGAAGGCGGATACCTTTGCCGCCAAGTTACGGGAACGGGACGGAGGAACTGTCAAAATCTCCAGACCCGTAAAGACCGTAGATGTGAGGGTTGCGGATCTGGATGACTCAGCGACGACAGATGGAGCGGTGGCTGCTGTAGCTCGAGTGGGAGAGTGCGCTGCGGAAAATGTTGAAACGGGAGAAATCAGACGCAGCCCGTCGAATGGACTTGGTGTGGTCTGGCTACGGGTTCCGGTCGCGGCTGCCAAACTGGTGGCCGAAAGCGGTAGGCTCTTAGTTGGACGGATGGTAGCGCGGTAAGGGTGTCAAAGCCTAGACAGTTGCGCTGCAACCGCTGTACGGAAGTCGGGCACGTCAGCGCGCAATGTTCCTCTGAAATAGACCGCAGTGGAACTTGCTATCCGTGTGGGCAGACAGGCCACAAAGCGGCACAATGCACCGGCGCACCGAAGTGTAGCCTTTTGTAGATATTTTCTTTCGTTTTCGTCTTTTGAAAAGGTAGCGAAGGGTCGGGGATGCGTGGCAGTGACAATCAATTGCGCAACAGTAATTGCCGCCTATTTCTCGCCGAATCGCCCACAAGTGGAGTTCGAACAGTTCCTCCTGCAATCACCGCCCTGATAAGTGGCAGTCGGAGTTCTATGATCGTGCCTGGAGACTTAAATGCCAAGTCCACGACAACTCCCCCACTGTTCCCCCGAACGGTGGGATAGTGCGCAAAAGCATTTTTTCCTCGAAAAAAAAACAAAAAGGTTATTGTCCACGAATGGACCCTTTTTGGAATAGTTTTAATTTTATATTTTTTACGTGTTCTGTTTTTATGTCATATTTGACGTTGTTGATAAAAATATATCTTGACCAGAGGAACTCCTGGTTTTTGATTTCCTCCCAGCGTGAACCTGAACCTCATAGGAGCCGCCAACATATGGTCCTTCGAGCCGGATAAATAATATTCCTTATTATCATCTGAAGGAGTTTGTCAACACTTTCACATTCCATGGTTATCCTGTATCAAAAATTCTACATTCAACAGATGAAAACAAATTTACACGATTTGTAAAAGGATGTATAGGAATGAAGATAAGACCAGTTATTGAGAAATCTTCTATGAAATTTTACCCCAAACACAGTTTTTTGTTTGAAACAATCCATGTAAATAAATCTGGGGTAGAATTCCGTAGGTATAATGGGGAAGAAATTGTGTTTTTCGAGAGCACTACGTCAAAAGGATTTTTTGTGCATAATGCAGACGCCTTGTTGACAATTACGTTAAACAGAACTAACTTGAAAAATCTTGCTTTTATTCTTGGACAAGAAAAAAGAGAAATAGAAATGTGAGAGGGTGATGTGGCAATGGGTGCTCTACGATTCTCATACTCTTTGGAGATAGAATATCCTGAAAGTGAGAAATGCATAATAAAGAATGAGGTCCTAATTGGAGACAACTCAGGTCAACCTATAGGTGTAGCTCCATTCGTGGCAGAAATGATTTTTGTAGACTTCAATATTTATACCAATGAACCCAAATTGTACTCCTTATTGATACCCAAAATACAACTGATTAAGGCGATTCAATATAATTTAAATATGATGGGCCAGATTAAGTCAAATATCAGGATGAACCAGTATACATCTCCCTTCTACGTACAACTGAAAAAGTTCATACCATTCTCACTGCAGGTAAAGACTTCAGAATTCATAAATGGTTTGATTCAAACAATGGTTGTTACTCCAGGCCAAAATCATCTTTTGATTTCAGTATTTTATAATTTTGTCTATGGTGGGCCGCAAAAATATACAGGTCAGCCTATGGAAAACAATATTTTCGCCAAAGAAAATGTGTACTTTGGACTCAATTAAGGGATAATAAGAATATCGGCTAATGGCAATTTGTATTGTGAGAATGAACTTATAGTGTCAGTCTCCAAAGAAGTGAGAGATGAGGGTGAATCCATATGTGCTCTATTACCCGGTTTTACAATGAAAAGAGTACATGAATTACAAAAGGGGATGAAGACTCAATTCGATTTCATGGCTGAACAGACCCATTTTGACTGAACAGACGCATGTGTCCGTCAGGACCCTCAGCACCTATTTTCTGAGCGACATCAGCATCAATAAATGTTGCGGTAGATCCGTCTGGTATGTGAGCGACAGGTCAGTTGGCCATGTCTTTAGTTTTGACCGTTGCCTAGCAACGGCAGTTGTTGTTTTTCTCTTGGTGAATGCTTGTGGTTTTAGTGTGCATTTTTATCTATTTTAATTATAATTTACTATTCCCTTTAATCCAGACCTATCATTTCCATCCCTACAGTCCACATATTGGAAATCAACATATGGTCCTTCTACCGACGAAATAAAAAAGTACCGGTGAAGTATTTGACGTTGTTGAAAAAAATATATCTTGGCACGAGCAACTCCTGGTTTTTGATTTTCCTTGCATCGTGAACCCCATAGGAGTCGCCAACATAACAACATTTCCCAGAAGCTGTACAAGCGATCACGAACGATACGTACATGGACGATTTTTTGGGAAGTGTTAGCTCGCCTGCAGAAGCGGCTCGTTTGGCTGCCGACATCGTTGAGATTCACGCCCGAGGTGGTTTTGACATGCGAGGCTGGGTGTCCAACGATGCTAACGCACTCAGTCTGCTGCCAAAAGAGTCGCTGTCTGAGCTCAGTAGTGTAGATTTGGGTAGTTTGCCGTCATCTACTGTCACTCGTACCTTAGGCTTAGCATGGCTGCCAAATAGTGATTTCATAGGATTCAATTTGGGATTGAAAGACCATCTGCCTGATCATTTTACCAAACGCGAGGTTTTATTTCAATACTTCCACATTGTACTAATGCTGCTTCTACTGCCTGTGCCACTTGAATACAGGTTTCCAATGTCATATCTGTTGCTGTTTTCATTAGCTCAAACTTAATCATCTTCGAAGACACTCCATCAATGAACTTTTCCTTTATTTGATCGTCAACGTCTTTAAATTGTCATTTTCCAGCTAACTTCTTTAGTTCCAAAATATAATCCTCTACTGATTCATTTTGCTGTTGATTTCTTTGTCGGAACTTGGCTCTTTCCAAAACAGTTGATGTTGTTTTCACATATTTGTGATTTAATTTGTCACACAGCACTTGATAAGATAGGCTGTTAGGTTTCGCCGGAGCACACAAATGCGTCAGTGTTTTAAATGTCCGTGGTGATAGCTTTGTTATTAAAAGGGATACGTTTTTGTCTACTCTAATGTCATTCAAATTGATAAATGAATCGAGTTGTTGATGGAAAACCTCAAACTTCTCCCCATCAAATGGCTTTGATTCGCCGTAGTTAGTCATGGTACGGACTTCCTGGCCTGTTGCACAGGCTTGCTTTTTCTTATAATGCTCTCTTAGAATCCAGCCCTTCGACATTGAGGCCCGAGAACTCCAACTTCTCCTCTTTGCAAATCTGTTCTAATTCCTGTTTAGAACATTTGTAAATGAAGCTGCGTTAGCCTGATTTCACTTGTTCAATCCTTGAGTTTTTACACTCTTCTTCAGTTTCAGATTTTTCCGATTCCGATTCAATGCCTGATTCCACACTTGATTCTGACATTGAATTGTTTTGTCTTCTTCATAAACATGAGTGAAGTTATCCACAATGATTTTTTTATATGTTGCACCACAGACAACTGATTTATTGACAATTGTCATGCGGCACCTCGCGGCCAGTCGCGGCACTAATGCGAAAATGATTTGTACCAATTTCACACCGAAGCTTCTACCGGCGAATTTTATCACAATATTTCTTGTAATATAATGTGTTTTCCACTGGAATTTATTGCTCACTTTGCACACTGGATTTTGCTCAATCGTCGCCAATGAAATATACTAAGTAAAACGCCTTCATATTAATTAAATTCACATTTAATTACTTCGCACACATTTACAGTTTCACAGACCGTTAGAAAGAGAAAGAGTTAGAGGTGCGTTCCAAAACCAAGATACCACAAAATGAGTGATGGTAATAACTAAAAAACTATACACCCCAATTAATAATGTATCAATGTTCCTTTCTCTGTCTGCAAAACAAGAAATCAAACTTTTTTTTACACTCGCCAAACTATTTGTGTCCACCAAATTTACAAATGTGTTTACAATTACCCTGGTTGACCCTAGCAGTATTCTTACTGTACCAGTGATATTATGGCGCAGCATGTCTCCAAAGTGGAGCCTGGCTAAACAGTTGCGAGAAACGGGTGAGAAGATAAGTGACACGGCAATAATTACAAAAATTCTAAGCACATTGCTACCAACGTGCCGTTCACTGAGACAAGCTTGGTTATCGCTGTGACGGAACGCACTTTGATACACCTTTTCATTCGTTTTTTTTTGCAAGCAAACAGATAAATTAATCATGATTGATACCGTTCTCATTCTCACAGGAAAATATAAAAAACGCGATATAACCGAATTCCACGCGGACGAAGCCGCGGGCGGAAAGCTAGTTACATTATACGTCACTAATAAACAAATTCTATTCTGATTTTTTTATTTATTTCAGGAAACCTGGTTTCAACTGAATGAAATAATGTACGAGATTCGTGGCTTACGACGGTGAAAAAACAAAAAGATGAGTCTAAATCTGGATCTTCGTCCAAAAAGACACGAAATTATGTAGATATATCACGAGCAATTAATGTTTTTGAAAAAAGTTTCCGAACCTCGACCGCCCCATGATTCGGGTTCAAAAAAAGCAAGCACCGAGACTGAAGTAGGCATGGAATCAGATTTTCGTTCACCTTTAATTAAAGATAAAAAAACAATTGATAATAAAGAAGTAAATGAGAGATGTCAAAGTTTTTAGACTCCAGAATGAACCCAGAAAAAGAAAGCCATCACCTTTCTTTGTCAAAGGCATTATACCAATCTTGGACACTAACTATTGAATTGGCTTTAGAATTTCAAGCCAGCGTCCTGACAATGTTGCAAAAAATTAAAAGTAGGAATTTTCAGAGACCAAATTACGGACATTGACGTCATTATAATCAGATGACCGGACCAGATCAGAATACTCACTCTGGATACTACACACATCCTAATCAACAGGGGACACCTACGCAAGATCATCACTCTGGATACTCTACAGTCTACACAATATAGTTGTAGCAACCAACCGGCAACAACGCCTATACCTATACCATCAACATCTTCCAAGTCATCCAATTCGAATCCAGTGAATCCAGTTTCGCCAACAGAATCTACTCCATCCACATACTCCCAAGAAACAGACTATTTAGATTTTGAAGGGTTTTAAGTTTGAGTACAAATAAATACTTAAATGACTTAAGTTTGAGTACAAATAAATACATAAATCACTAATTTTCATTTCTTATTAACACGTTCCGGGACACAACCATTGATTTTTATTCCTTTCCATAGAAATTATCGTCGTACAAATAAATACTTGAATTACTAATTTGCATTCCTAATTAATAAATTATTGTCAAAAGAATACACTCTTACCTTAAACAATCTTTGTTCTGGGCAAATACATTCTCTGAAACTTGTATTTCGTACTCTTATGCCTGGTGAAAGTCGTCCTAGTAAATCGTCAAAAGTCGTCAAAAGTGGATGTTGTCATTCGAAAATAATTGAAGAACTTTGCTTCGTCACTTCTCAGTTCACCCATCAATGTTTCAAATGTCCCAAGTGAAAATCTTTCTCGTAAAATAGGATGTACCCAATACTTTCTGCTTTTATTTTTCCTTCTGCGCCACCACCACCACCACACAACAATTTCGTCGTCCATTGTGGGCACAGGTCCAAATTCAATGAGATTTGCCGGTGAGAATTCTTGTGAACCCGGCCTCCGGGCCCCCGGATCCAGTGATCCGGTGTAATGTGAACACCCTTGTCCGGTATCCGGCAGAAATGCCGGTCCGGCAAAGTGGGAACCCGGCCTTATTAGTTTTCAAACAAAATTTTGTTATCAGATTAGGCCAGTGGATATTAACATTAAATTCGCAAAGCACGATGTAGTGCTGCATTTTTGGTATGTTGTTTGGATCAGTTAGGGTGATGTAAATACCAAATTGCAACTTCGAAAAAGTTGTGCTTGCTGCGCACCACGTGATAAACTGCGAAAATTTTCGTCTTTTTTCACTTTTTGCTCTAAAAGTCATAAACTATGCGTTTTCGACATGTAACATTCACTACACAAATGAAGGTTATTAAATTTGCAAGAATTTAATCTAATTGCAGCTCTCTAAACCTTATAACGACTAAACTATGGCCATTTGAAGGTGGTGTGTTTTTCCCGAAATATTGTAATTTTTAGTTTTGCTCAAAAATATTGGCAAAAACCGCTCGTTCTATGAGAAGGTCGTATAGTTGTAGTGCATTTAATTTTCTTTCATTAGAGCATAGAACAAAGTCTGTGAGACAAATAGTCCACTCACAATATCTGAAAAACAAAAAGAAGGTAGAAATAGTTTTTTAAAGAATTGAAACTGAGGGCACATAAAATCATGAAAAGAAAAATACTTTTTCATTTCAGGGTAGGTAATTGACAAATGTACAAAATTTGGGAAAGTAGGAAAAAAGATTATACGCAAATTAAATGTTTAAGAAGCTGCAGTCACTCGGCGTTTTTTTTTTTGGTTGAGGTTCAATTTCTCCTTCCTCCTCAGGTTTGTCACGAACCTGTGGTTCGTAACGCTCTTCACTTTCCTGTTCTGCCAATTCTCACACAGAATTTTTCGTCCAACATCTGTAAAACACATGACTATACGATGACTGCGGCCACAACCAATTTCTGCAAAAGCGATCTTATCGCCAAAGTGATTCTGGAGGTGGGTTTTGACAGTTCTGATGTCAGTTTTGTATTCGCCTTTGATTTGATCAATGAGTTCATTCAAGGAAAACTGGCATTCTTCCCTGTTATTAGAAACATAGGAATATATGTATTCCATGCACTCTGGGACATTTTTGGGTTCTGAGTATATCTTTTTTTTCTCTCTTTTATTTCACTGTTTGGGCACACTTCACATATCAACAGGTTTTTTTTACTATATATGCATTGTTTGTTTAAGATTTGTTACTTTTACCTTTTTTTTTTTTTTAATTTATGTACTTACTCATTTTATTTTTCTTCTAAATTTAGTGTAACATATTTTTCCCTCTGGAAGCACACCCACCTAACAGGTCCTGCCAGAATACCAGAGTCACTGCAGTGTCAGTTGTACTGTACTGCAGTGACATATGCTGAGGTAGGGTCCTGATTGGCCCATCTTGACGTTTTTTGTTTCTTTATGTTGTCACTAATATTTATTACCACTGTTTGTTATTTTGTTTTGCTGCGTTTTTTGTTTTATTTTTTGTAACTTAGGGCCAATAAATGATTTTTCTTACTTTCTTTCTTTCTTTTGTCTTTCTTCTCTCGCACGCTGAATGGAAGACTGTAAAACTTCTTTTGGCATAACTTATGGTACCTGGCATCAGATGCAACGAGATCAGTAGTTGTAAGACGATCAATGACTAGCCGTCCCCATGTATCACCTCGACGACTGGCTGCATCGAGTATTGATTCCCTAACTGTCATTGATTTTACTTTGAACACCTCATTTCTGCGTGATTTAGGAAGTTTGTTTTGGAGCTGGAGAAACTCCTCAGTGATTTCCTCCGCACAAAGGAAACAAATGCTCCTAAGATTCAAAGAGCCCGATGTTCTAGAGGTTGATGGGCGGGGTTGTGGAATTTGATCGCCTCCACGACGAGCACATGCGTCAATATTATGCCGAGCGGTGAATCTCTTTCTGCAAGCATCGTGAACACTCACTTCGTCTAGCTTTTTCAAAAAAAGTTCATTCTCTTTGAGGCCACGCTCCACACTCGAGTTAATTAGAGTTTGGATGCCACGTTTTTTTACAATTACCACTGTACTGTCACCTTCCTTGAGTGCCAGCCGACACACAAAGCAGACTCCCGGTGGAACCGACATTTTTATGACTATTTAGCCTGACTTCGTTCGCGGTAATAAGATAATAGTTTTTTATTTATTTTATTTATTTATTCTTTATTGCACATTAAAAAATAAAGTACAAATGGCGGACTTAATGCCAAGAGGCATTCTCTACCAGTCAACCACATAGTCAAACAGAGAAATTAAGGCGGTGCACAAGATTAAGGTAAAAATTATAATATACAGTAATAATTATATAATATATATATATGTATTGTATAATATACAGTAATAGTTTTTTGGCTGCTCCCCTGCGTTACCGGGTAGGCTACTTCCAATTACTCTTGTGCGAAAATCGAAACCAAAACATAAGCCCGAAGGCATTTGTTTAGTTGATGGGAGTTTTAGCCAGTTTACACTGTTACCGCCTTCACCGCGTGGAGGTACTCCCAGCTTATGTTTTGATATGCATATTATGAGGGATTGTGTTGTGCTCTAACACAACTTTATTTTACGAACTTCTCATAGAACGAGCTGTTTTGCCAATATTTTGCTTCAAACGGGAAGCAAAACTAAAAATTTCAAATTTCGGGAAAAACGAACCACCTTCGAATGGCCACAGTTTAGTTGTTATAAGGTTTAGAGAGCTGCGGTTAGGCTTAAATTGTTGCAAATTGATTTAACTTCATTTATGTAGTGAATGTTACTTGTCGGAAATGCATAGTTAGACATTTAGAGCAAAAAGTGAAAAATGACCCAAATTTTCGCAGTTTATCACGCGGTGCGCAGCGAGCACAACTTTTTCGAAGTTGCGAATTGGGATTTACATCACCCTAACTGAGCCAAACAACATACCGAAAATGCAGCACTACACCGTGCTTTGCGAATTTAGAGTTTTTTAGTGTCGATTTCTACTGGCCTAGATCCACAATTTAGATTTGTGAATAGTAATTTTGACATTTACTTTAAAGAAATTTTGTAATTGTATGTCTTTATTTTATTTTTCTTCGCATGAACATGTTATTACAATTTTATTGGTGATTTCCAACCAATTTTTGTTCAGATCCTTAAACTAGTTTCACAAATAGTGCTAATCCTTGCATTCGAATTGCATGTTTCTATTCATGAAAATATTTTACAGCGATTTGCTTCGCCAGCAATAACTACTTCATGAGATTGTAAGAAAGAAATTTTGATATTTGATGATTATGTTTTTTTTGTAAAACCACTTTTATAAACATTCATCTAATCAATCGTTTGTTATATCTGGCATATTTTTCTTTAAAAGATAGGCATGAATATGCTAATGGTTGTTTAAATGCAAGTATATTGCATCGTAGAAACAGTGAATTTAACGAATAAAGTGAACATGTTTTTTTATAAAGGCATAATTTCTTGGCTTATGCAACCAGTGTTATTATGATCTTTATTCAAAAAACAACCTAAAATATTGAATGCGGTTTTTTTGATAAACTGTTTTAAAACTTTGATTAGTTGCATATAAAAAAAAGTATGTTTTTTTCCATCAAGGGGGGAGGTGTAGTGTGTAGTGCACAGAATCAGAATCAGAATCAGAAATATCTTTATTTAAATAGACCTGTTACAAGTGCTTTCAAATCGTCAAAAACTTAATCAAACAAACAAGTAAACAAAGTAAAAATACACTTAATAATAGACTTAAATACTATAATAGAAATAATAAATAAATACACAGTATACAAACATAATGTGACTCAACCACCGGTGTCGGAAAGCAGTGTTCGTGTCGTGTGTCGTGGTCGGTGTTCGAAAGTCACAACTCCTGGTGTATTAAAAAATGTAAAATTGTGGAAACCGGACCATCTTTATTATTTTTTATGTACGCGTATTTTGAACATAGTAACTCAAAACAGTTCGATAATCGATTCAAAACATGTTCCGGTTTCCTCAATTTCAACATTTTAATTACAACAGGAGTTGTGACTTTCGGATGATTGGAAGTTAAAAAATGACTGTTTTATTAACAAATGAGCTTTGTTAAAACGTTAGGAGACAATAAATCTCAGAAATGACAAAATTATGCCAAAATACTAGAAAATGATTAAGTATGAAAATTACACTTATTTCCGATTCTCAAGACTTGAGCATCGATTACAGCGAATAATGCCCCACAAAGGACATGTTTTCTTGTATTATTATGAAAGCTTATGATGCTGCGCAGTTTTTGAAATTAGTAAGAAGCTATGGAATACCTTTTGTTTTTTTTAATTTACGATTGAATTTTGGTTATGTTCTGCATGATTCACTTTTTTTTCACTATCAATCAAAAATTTTGTATCTTGTAGTTAAGTTAGGACAGAGATTATTTTAATCATAAAACTGCAATTAATAGACATTATAATAAAAAGAAAATATCCAATAAAAGTCAAACGAAAAAAAAGTTATAATTATTTAAAGCCAAGTGCTCACAATTTTTTTAAAAATAACAAAAACATCATTATCTCGAAAACTACAAAAAATCGTAGAACATACATGGGGGTTACATCGATAGCTATGGTACCCTACTATCAGCTGGCGCCGGCTTGACACCTTACAAGAAACACCCTGTATAGCACGTGCTTAGTAATGTAAGTTAGTAATAAATCAGACATTTATACAATAACATCTTTCATTGAGTCGCTCCCGGATTCAATGGCTATGTCGGCATGTGCTGCCGCGTATTCTCTTTTTTGGGGAGGAAGGACTTCAGCGTGACAGACATTAACGTAATTTTAAATAGTGGGGATTTGTTGTATATAGTTGTAAAAACCGCAGAGCACACTTACCTACTTCCAGAAGAGTTGCCCTCTGCATTTCGTGTAGGTGAATATTTAGTAAAAGTTAATCCTATGGACCACAGCTGGCAGGTTAACGGCTTGTTTGCCAATAGCTTCCGGGAATACCATATTAGAGTTTTAGAATTAGTTTTTTTTAAATCACAAATTTTTGACGCTGACCAGGTCGATAGTTCCGACGGTTATCTTTTGACTGGCCAGGATTATACAGTATCATTTTGGAGATACAAATATAGTTACTTTTTATTCAATAGCCATGCCGTAGACAACCAAAACAAGTTTAGAGACGGTGTTGAGGTTGGAGTAGCACGTCAGTTTACGTGCAAAACTTTGAAATCTCTTGCAAAGCTTCTCTTTGCCAGAGGGCTTTAGGATTGTACTCAGTATTTCATCCATAAGGTTAAAGTTGAAGGTCATACTGCAGTAGTAGCCGGTGGAACTACTTCTGCTGTCGAGGTGGAATCTCTTTCACAGTCACATGCTTCTCATGTACTACCAAATAATGTAGACAGAATTCATCACCTATGTTATGTACGTAGCCAGATATATCTAGGTTAGTAGCGTGGCTGCGCCCACCTATAAAGAAATACACCACTGCATTGACAGCAGTCTAGCGTTGAACTTGTCCGTCCCAATACTTAACCACCTAAAACGGACAAAATTGGAACCAATAGTAATTGTACCTAGGTTAGATTTTGCAGCTTCGGGAAAGGCAGTAGGTAGTGCGGTATGTAGAGAAGGTAAGCGAGGTCGGCCTTAGAAACAAACACGGGGTAGGAACAACATGTCTACGGCAGGCCGCGAACAAGAAGCCGTCGCTCCAAAATTGAAATTAGAACAGATTGTGGTTCTTGAGAAGGTTAGTACCGATAGTTTGTTGAAAAAAAAACACCCTGCATCTTGTTAATTGCGACATCCCCGCCGATGAGAGAAAGGCATTGCATCACCGGCATACGATATAAGAGTTTTAGAATTCGTTTTTTTTAAATCACAAAGTTTTTGACGCTGACCAGGTCGATAGTTCCGACGGTTATCTTTTGACTGGCCAGGATTATACAGTATCATTTTGGAGATACAAATACAGTTACTTTTTATTCAATGACCATGCCGTAGACAACCAAAACATATTTAGAGACGGTGTTGAGGTTGGAGTAGCACGTCAGTTTAGGTGCAAAACTTTGAAATCCTTGCAAAGCTTCTCTTTGCAAGAGGGCTTTAGTATTGTAATCAGTATTTCATCCATAAGGTTAAAGCTGAAGGTCATACAGCAGTAGTAGCCGGTGGAACTACTTCTGCTGCCGAGGTGGAATCTCTTTCACAGTCACATGCTTCTCATGTACTCTCAAATAATGTAGACAGAATTCATCACCTAATTTATGTAGGTAGCCAGATGTATCTGGGTTAGTAGCGTGGCTGCACCCACCTATAAAGAAATACACTGCATTGACAGCAGCCTAGCGTTTAACTCGTGTCCGCCCTTTCCAATACTTGACAAACCTAAAACGGACAATATTGGAACCAATAGTAATTGTACCTGGGTTAGATTTTGCAGCTTCGGGAAAGGCAGTAGGTAGTGCGGTATGTAGAGAAGGTAAGCGAGGTCAGCTTTAGAAACAAACACAGGGCAGGGAAAACATGTCTACGGCAGGCCGCGACCAAGGAGCCGTCGCTCCAAAATTGAAATTAGAACAGATTGTGGTTCTTGAAAAGGTCAGTACCGATAGTTTGTTGAAAAAAACACCCTGCATCTTGTTAATTGCGACATCCCCGCGGATGAGATAAAGGCATTGCGTCACCGGAATACGATATTAGAGTTTTAGAATTAGTTTTTTTTAAATCACAAAGTTTTTGACGCTGACCAGGTCGATAGTTTCGACGGTTATCTTCTAACTGGCCAGGATTATACAGTATCATTTTGGAGATACAAATATAGTTACTTTTTATTCAATAGCCATGCCGTAGACAATCAAAACATTAGATACGGTGTTGAGGTTGGAGTAGCACGTCAGTTTAGGTGTAAAACTTTGAAATCCTTGCAAAGCTTCTCTTTGCAAGAGGGCTTTAGGATTGTACTCTGTATTTCATCCATAAGGTTAAAGTTGAAGGTCATACAGCAGTAGTAGCCGGTGGAACTACTTCTGCTGTCGAGGTAGAATGTCTTTCACAGTCACATGCTTCTCATGTACTATCAAATAATGTAGACAGAATTCATCACCTATGTTTTGTAGGTAGCCAGATAGATATATCTGGGTTAGTAGCGTGGCTGCACCCACGCTTATTATAAATACACCGCATTGACAGCAGCCTAGCGTTTAACTTGTGTCCGCCCTTTCCAATACTTAACAAACCTAAAACGGACAAAATTGGAACCAATAGTAATTATACCTAGGTTAGATTTTGCAGCTTCGGGAAAGGCAGTAGGTAGTGCGGTATGTAGAGAAGGTAAGCGAGGTCGGCCTTAGAAACAAACACGGGGTAGGAAAAACATGTCTAATTGCGACATCCCCGCGGATGAGAGAAAGGCATTGCGTCACCGGGAGGCGACCAGACGTTTTTCTCTCCGTAATCCCACCTTTTTACAAATTAGTCGAGTATTTCGAGTCGATATACAGTTGAAAAACCGGTTGCTAATAGGCAGAAGAACGAGCGGTACACCGCAAAAATAATGTCAAAAGTATAATGTTCAGTCTTTTGAACCGTTGTCAGAAGACTTTTATCATTTTCATTAATTTTTAGATAGATCTCGAGCTTAAAACTTGTTCGCGTTTAGTCTTCTTCTTTGAGTGTCGATGGTAACGCGATTATATTTGATGGGATTGCCAGTATTCCGCCACTTTTACAGCGTTTTCATTGGCGCTCATCAAGTCATCCCGTGTGCAGCTGGTCGGGCACATCGGGCATGAAAGTAGGTGGCTCATGGTTTGGGGGGAGGTACCACATTCGCACACGTTACTCGCTTCATCGATAAACCCCCATCTGCTCAAACTGTCTTTGCATCTGCCGACTTGGGTCCGCAGTCTGTTAAGGGTTTTCCAAGTCAGCCATGGCAAATTATAGCCCGGGGGGGGACTTTCTAAAGGCGCGACGAATGGTATGGTAGGTAGCCTCTCCTGCCACAGATTGAGTCGGGCTTGTGGTGAATTGCCAGTTAGTGGGCAAGTAGTCCTGAAGAAACTACTTCGGCTCTTAAGCCTCTGGGGGACGGCTTCGTGGCCATACATAGGGTGGCGGGGGTCCGCATCCATTTTTGCTCTTTCTGTGGAGCCCGCAACGGCTCTACGGACTTCCGGCGGCGCGATTCCGGCCAGTGGATACATGCTTACCGGTCGGCTTTAAGCAGCCCGTTATTATGCGGCACGTTTCGTTGAGTGCTGTATCCACTTGCTTTGCATGAGCTGAACGACTCCACACAGGGCAGGCATACTCGCCAGCCGAGTAGCAGAGGGCTAGGCCAGTTGTCCGTAGGACTTCCGCAGATGCTCCCCATTTTGTTGTCGTGAGCCGCCGCAGGAGGTTATTGCGAGCACTAACTTTCTGCCTAACGCTCACACAGTTGGCTCTGTATGTGAGTGACCTATCTAATGTGACACCCAGGTATTTGGGGCTAGAGCAATGTGTGATCGTTTCTCCTCGCCATATTATGTTGAGGGTCCGGTTAGCCTGGTGGTTGCGTAGGTGGAAGGCACATGACTGTGTCTTGGCAGGGTTGGGTCTCAGTGCATTGTCTTCATAATACCCGTTCAGATCCCGCAGTGCCAGGGTTAGGTTTTCCTCGACCTGTTCAAATGAAGGGGATTGAGAGGCCAGGGCAAGATCGTCGGCGTATATATATCTGGTAGTGTTAGGAGCAGATGGCTGATCGTTTGAATAAATGTTAAATAACATAGGCGCAAGAACACTTCCCTGTGGGAGGCCATTTTTTTGCGATCGCCATCTACTCTTTTCCGACAGAAGGTGGACTTGGAAGCGGCGGTTGCTCAGTAATTCTCTTAGGACCTTTACGAGGTTTGGGTCTCCAGTTCGCGTTTAGTGCCCTTAGTGTATATCATGGTTTTCAACACCCCCAATCAGGTATATCGTTTTTGAAATTCAGGGTCGTGTTTATCATCGCGTTTTTGATTTATCCTATACGGATACTACCAATCCCATCAATTTATACATTCACGATAACGTAGAGCGCGAAAGATTAGCTTCTGCCCAAAATTAAGATATGCAGGTAATTCGTAGTGTCACACATCTCATGCATGAAGTCAATCCCTATATCGGTTGCTTCAAGCGTTTGAGTCAGGAACCGTCGGACGGATATGGCACACCTTCTTTTCGAATCCACGTCGGAAAGATCCCACGGCAACATTTTAAGTGACATGCCCTGAGGAACAGAAATTGCAGCCATTTTGGGAACAAAACGCGAAAGATTTATGCCAAAAGCTATAGTTATATTATGGTAAGTTGGAGCTAAAAAAAACCCATACTGTGGACCTGCTGCACCCACTTTATGAGATCCTCCAGTTTTCTTTGTTATACTCCCAAGGTAACCCTGGTTGGCAGGTAAATAAACCCGATAACAACGGCGTAAAATTAACACAAAACAATTACATAATTAGATTTTCATAATTAGGTAGACTTTGGAGGAGTGGGTAGTAGATATGAATTGTAGAGTTATAGAGGAACGTCTCGGCTATATTTTTCACATGCAGAAATCTGCTTTGAATCTTAAATCTGGCCCCCTTCAGGAGGTAGAACTTAACGTAGAGATTGCAAATAATATTAGAGAGGACGGGACTATTCAAGGGGAAAGTGGCATTGTACCAGGACGTTGTTATTTACCATATACTTGTACATGAAAACTAAGTATATGGATGCCATTGCCTTAGTGAATGGATTAGGCTGCCATCTTTTTTCTTACTTATGACATGTAATCCAAAATAGCCTGAAATCCAACAATCCACTCCACAAGGACAAAAAGCCTTATCCCTTATTTGTGCTAGAGTTTTTAATTTAAAGCTTGGCCAACTTCTTAGAGATATAAGAGCCGGCGCCCATCTGTGCTCTTCAATTTTCTCCAACTACGTTATGATAATATACCATTTAAGGCCGTCAATCGTTTGTCTTTTAACGATAAAGACGAACAAAAAAAACGAAACACGAAAGAAAAAAAATGACACATCGTAGGTTCCGCACAATTTTGGCTCAAGACTTACTAAGAAGACACCGACAGATAGACTTAACTACTGAACATAGAACACTCAATGTTAGGACAAATACGACTGGTGAATTAAAAACAACAGCAATTCGACGCAACACACAGGGAAGACCAATTGTTGAACATAACCACTTTCCTATCCGAACAGGATCGAAACACACATGCTGTTTCATATGCTCCAAGACGAGGACGATTTGGAAGTGCGAAGAATGCGACGTAAACCTCTGCATCGAAGGATGCTTTAAGGCGTACCATAAATCATATTTTTTTTCAATTTTTCAGTTAGCAAAACTCGTTTGATAAGTTATTGTTTGTTATTATATCTTTTGTTTGTTATTTTATCTTATAAGTAAAAAATGTAGAAATAAATTTCATTTCAAACATAACAAAAGTTTATTCCTAAAAAACTTTATTTGCATTTCATTTCAAACATAACAAAAGTTTATTCCAATACGGTGTCGACCGTCTGTCGTAAACCTAAGGCGAGTCGGCCATCTTGCCGTCAATTCAATGACAAAGTCTACATTGAATTTCACAGCGAGTGCTCTTTTTTTAAGCTTTCTTGTCGTCCATACGTATGTCAATATAATTATGTAGTGGCATCAAAAAATAGCTTAGGTAATCTACTTTAATTATAAGTTTATAAAAAATATATAAACCTTACTGTAATAAGTAAAAACTCTGTTTGAAAAAAAAAAAGTCAAAATTTTAGTCATAATCTAAACTTCATACCTTTTTTTAAGTTATTTAAATTGTTTTTTGAAATCCACTATTTACGTAAAATCATTCTGTATAGTTTGAGCTGTACACACATATTTTTATTTTGGTATAAACAGCTGTACTTTGGTAGATATCAAGCTTTAAAGCGGCGCGCGGAGCATTGAATTTTTGCAATGCTCGAATATTTTTTCAGTGGACGGATTGAGCTGTGTCAGCACGCGAGCTTGGACGCGTGAGTGGTTATGTATGCGTCTTGTATCTGCTCCTACCTTATCTTATTATTCTTTACATCTACTATGATGATTTGCACTTATTTTGCAGATGGAAATATATTTGAGGATCCTTCAGGATTTGAAGCTGACACGTCCAAAGACCTCAACTGCGAAGGTATATAAAAGAAATCATCTAAGAAATAAAATTAGGGATCGAATTTTGTTCTTGACAGTAATGACTATTTTTCCTTTTTTTCAGTCGACAGATATCAAGATACTAGTAGTCCTTTATGCTCTCCAGCGACTCTGGCTGCAATTACACTTAATGAAGTTGTGGGATCAGGTAAATCACTTTCAAGACTTAAAAGCATAAAATGTTGCTAATGAGGTGTTTCGTTCTAAGAAATAATTTTACTCTCTTTTACCCATTACCTGTTTTTTTATTCACCTAGATGTGGAGTCTCCAGCTGCTCCGTTGTATTCTCCACTGACTCCACTTGTACGAAAAGCCATAGCGGGAACAGGTAAGTCCGTAATACTGATTATAGTTTTATATTCTTCTGATCAAACATGAGCAGAAAACAAGTAGGCTAAGGTGTTATTATTGACTGCTATGACTCTATGCCATTTTCATTTTCACAGGTATTAAATCAGCTGATGCTCCTTTTTCCCCTCTAACTGCTCTTGCTACCCGTAATGAAGATAAAAACAATTCACCAATACCACCAATGTCACCAAGTACATTAGAGCTGTATGAAACCCTTAGTCGAGATTTATTACCAGAAAGACACCAAAGTAATAATGTTGATTATAGATATGAGCAAGATGGAGATTATGACGATGATACAGATTCTGATTATGTACCTGACAGTGGAGAGGAAACTGATGCTTCGCATTCATCTATGGAGCAAAAAAAAAGAAAGAAGTTTCAAGTTCCTGAGTCCGACAGTTCGGAGGATGAAACAACACAAGAGGTTTTGGTTCAGACTCATGTTGCTTTGGTGCACAATAATCAAATTGTGACCGACGCAACCACAGAAGCTGCAAACGCTCAACCAGAAACTCAACATATTCAACCAGAAGCTGAACATATTCAACCAGAAGCTGAACATATTCAACCAGAAGCTGAACATATTCAACCAGGAGCTGAACATATTCAACCAGGAGCTGAACACGTTCAACAGGAAGCTGAAGATATTCAACAAGAAGCTGAAGATTTTCATCCTGAAGCTGAGTCTGATTGTACCGTTACAGAAACTAGGCATTCCGTTACTGAAGCTGATCATCAACTACTGAAAACAATGAAAGATTGCAAATGATGGGCCGCTCTAAATGTGGACGAAAACGAAAATACCCAGAATATTGTCTCTCTGAGAAGAAAAATAGGAAATACATGAATCTACCCTATCATGTTAAGGACCAACTAGTAGAATCGAAAGTATTTAATGATTATTCATGCACTTGTAAGCGACTTTGTTTTTTGCTTGTTCCAACAGAAAAAAGGAAAGAAGAGTTTCATAAGTTTGTAAGTTTAGGATCTTACGAAGCTCAGCTATTATACATTCTAAATAATGTGAAAGAATCCACCAAATCTAGATCATATACCACTACCACAACAAAAACTGGTATGAGTAAGCCCCGAGAGTACAGTCGTAAATATTATATTTGTGAGCAGATAGTTTGTAAGGAGATGTTTCTAAAAACCTTACAAATATCATCTAAAAAAGTTGACATATGTTTAACCAAAAAGCGAACAGAGGAATCTTTCAAAGACAAGAGAGGTGAAAAACAAGGTGGTTGGAACAAGACCCATGATGAAGACATAGAATTTGTAAAAAATGTAATTAATTCCCTTCCTAAATACGAATCTCATTATAGAAGAGAACAAAACAACGGCATACAATATTTGAAACTAGGCATGACTATCCAGAAAATTTATGATATCTATGTTACAGAATTTAAAAGAGTGTACGGAAACGGGAAGAAATGCGTCTCTTTTACTATACTGAAACGTGTGTTTTATACGAATTTCAATCTCCGCTGTAAATCCTTAAAAAAGGATACCTGCAAAAAATGTGACTTATTAGCCCTTGAGATAAAAAAATGTAATATATCGAAATAAAACAACTTTACGGATTCTACTCGCGGTGTTATATTTTCTTTCATTTTCTAGCCCGACGTTTCGACTCCTTTACAGCAGTCGTGATCACGGGATGACAAAGATGTTCTATGTCACAAAACAGTACAAAATTTTTTAGCAACCCTCACTTAACTACCGTCATTTCCACTAACATTATTGGAAATGTTCCTATCCACGCAGTACGAACTAACCGTATCCTGAGACCTCACAGTATTGTGCTGCCCTCTGGGATTGATCAAGCGTATAACAGGCTCCCAAGCTGGTGGTAAATTCCAACCATCCTCACGATTGAAATTCGGATGTTTTTTAATTTCAATAGCCTCTCGCAGCATCCTTGGTAAGTAACGATTCTCCCTAGCAAGGACCTGCGGTTTATCAAATCGTATGAAATGGTTGGGCTTATCAAGGGCATGTTCACAAACTGCTGATTTTGTAGATCTCCTATTCTTAATATCACCTATGTGTTCTTTGATACGCGTCCCTATGCTTCTTTTGGTTTGACCTATATACGAGAGCCCACAGTCACAATCAAGCTTGTATACACCCGCTGTTTGAAGAGGAATATTACACTTAACAGGTCTTAAAAATTGATTAATCTTCTTCGGCGGCTTAAAATAAGTTTTAATAGAAGCACGCTTCAAGATGTTCCCAATCTTGTCAGTGACACCCTTCAAATATGGCAATACAGCAGGCTGACGCTCAACTGTGGCTGGTTTCACTCGGTTTCTGCGACGTCGCGGTGCTTTGAGCTTGTTTTCACTCAGCACACGCTTGACATGCTGGACTTCAGCATGCAGGTGGTCATCATCACAGATCCGTTCCGCTCTCTGTAACAAAGTTTTACCAACAGTAGCTAACTGCGAAGGATGGTGGTGAGAATCACCGTTTAAGTACCTATCAGTATGGGTAGACTTCCGATACACAGTATGGCCCAAACTATGATCAGGATTCCTAATAACTAACACATCTAAGAAAGGTAGTTTACTGTCAGCTTCCAATTCCATAGTAAATGTTATCCTAGGGTGTATAGAGTTAAGATGGTCTAAAAATGCTGATACTTTGTTGGATGGTAAAATTGTGAAAGTATCATCCACATACCGCTTGTAAAACCGTGGAACGACAGGTGCTGAAGCTAAAGCTTTTTCCTCGAAATCCTCCATGAAGATGTCAGCTACCACAGGGGACACGGGAGATCCCATCGCTACACCATCAAGCTGTACGTAGAATTTATCATTCCAGTACAAATAACCTGCCCTAAGACACAGGTTAAGTAACTCTGCATATTCAACGGGCATATCACAATCCACTAACCTTTTCCTAGTAATTTCTATGCAATCCTCTACTGGTAAACATGTAAACAAGGACTGAACATCAAAGCTAACCATTGTCTCATCATCAGAAAGTTGTAGTTGTTGTAACTCACCAATGAACTGGTAGGAATCCTTCACATGAGATGTAGTCTGTCCTCGCAAAGGTGAGAGTACCTTCGCCAAGTGCTTAGCCAAACGATAAGTAGGTGAGTCGATTTGGCTTACTATTGGCCGAAGGGGAGCAAGTGGTTTGTGTATCTTCGGTAACCCATACAGCTTTGGAGGCTTGGCACACGATGGTATAAGATACGACACGTCTAGATTTAACTTTTCACTGTGTTTCTTAAGAAGCTCGGTGGTCTGCTTCAAAATCTTAGTAGTTGGGTCGGTTTTAACAAGTTTGTAGGTGTTTTCATCCGACAATAAAAGTGAAATTTTGTCATTGTAATCCGACGTATCTAACACCACCGTAGCATTTCCCTTGTCCGCACGAAGGATAGTCAGCTCTGGCCTAGTACGCAAGTTCTTTAAAGCGCGATATTCATCAAGAGGAAGATTCAGTTTGGGCACTTTGCTCCGACGCAGAACGGATGACACATCCTGGCGTATTGCCTCCAAATCCTCCTTCTTCATGGTATTCTTATACAAGGCATCCTCAACACTACAGATTATCTCTTCATAAGGTATTTTACGCGGCGCTACAGAGAAATTAAGACCTTTTTCCAAAACTGAAACGGTAGGCCGGTCCAATATTTGTTTTGATAAATTGACAACCGCTCGAGACTCCGGTCGATCCGTTCCACAGATAAAATCTGATTGGCCAGATGTCACGGCCGCGTTCCGTTTCTCGTATCGACCTTTGTTTTTATTCATTAACTTTTCAAATTTCTGAATCTGACTTTGCTTGCAGTTATTATATTTAGATGTTTCTCTACTGTTTAATCGTTCCATGCAAGATGCAAAATCTAAACTCGGCAGTTGTGCTCTCAAATAGTTAGACAAATTCTCAATATCTTTACGCAACAAAGAAAGATCGAAACGGTGTTGTCTTATGAGGCTACTAAGCAATTTATGACTTGCCTGCTGGAAGATCCTGGCACTTCCCCAAATGTCCTTTTTTGGTGATATTCTCACGCATGGTGGAAGGAGATGATGATCACGACACCTCTTCAAGAAATTTAAAGATGTTGTTTTTCTTGCGCGCCTGGTCTTAAGGTCTTCCAGCCGGCGAATGCTTTTGGCAGTTTCCAGTCCGTACTGGTCTACATAATGATTTCTAATATTTACGCGAACACTATACATCGAAATAAAACAACTTTACGGATTCTACTCGCGGTGTTATATTTTCTTTCATTTTCTAGCCCGACGTTTCGACTCCTTTACAGCAGTCGTGATCACGGGATGACAAAGATGTTCTATGTCACAAAACAGTACAAAATTTTTTAGCAACCCTCACTTAACTACCGTCATTTCCACTAACATTATTGGAAATGTTCCTATCCACGCAGTACGAACTAACCGTATCCTGAGACCTCACAGTATTGTGCTGCCCTCTGGGATTGATCAAGCGTATAACAGGCTCCCAAGCTACCCTTCCACCACCATCCTTCGCAGTTAGCTACTGTTGGTAAAACTTTGTTACAGAGAGCGGAACGGATCTGTGATGATGACCACCTGCATGCTGAAGTCCAGCATGTCAAGCGTGTGCTGAGTGAAAACAAGCTCAAAGCACCGCGACGTCGCAGAAACCGAGTGAAACCAGCCACAGTTGAGCGTCAGCCTGCTGTATTGCCATATTTGAAGGGTGTCACTGACAAGATTGGGAACATCTTGAAGCGTGCTTCTATTAAAACTTATTTTAAGCCGCCGAAGAAGATTAATCAATTTTTAAGACCTGTTAAGTGTAATATTCCTCTTCAAACAGCGGGTGTATACAAGCTTGATTGTGACTGTAGGCTCTCGTATATAGGTCAAACCAAAAGAAGCATAGGGACGCGTATCAAAGAACACATAGGTGATATTAAGAATAGGAGATCTACAAAATCAGCAGTTTGTGAACATGCCCTTGATAAGCCCAACCATTTCATACGATTTGATAAACCGCAGGTCCTTGCTAGGGAGAATCGTTACTTACCAAGGATGCTGCGAGAGGCTATTGAAATTAAAAAACATCCGAATTTCAATCGTGAGGATGGTTGGAATTTACCACCAGCTTGGGAGCCTGTTATACGCTTGATCAATCCCAGAGGGCAGCACAATACTGTGAGGTCTCAGGATACGGTTAGTTCGTACTGCGTGGATAGGAACATTTCCAATAATGTTAGTGGAAATGACGGTAGTTAAGTGAGGGTTGCTAAAAAATTTTGTACTGTTTTGTGACATAGAACATCTTTGTCATCCCGTGATCACGACTGCTGTAAAGGAGTCGAAACGTCGGGCTAGAAAATGAAAGAAAATATAACACCGCGAGTAGAATCCGTAAAGTTGTTTTATTTCGATGTATAGTGTTCGCGTAAATATTAGAAATCAAAATGTAATATACCCGAAAAAAAACAACTTTTGATCCAGCAAAGAGATATTCATCAAATGAGAGCAGAAAATCTTCGGAAACAAATGTCTCAAGACTTAGCACGTGCTAAAACAGATCCCAAATTTGAATGTGTCACCTACGATCTGGAAAAAACACTACCATTGCCCCGAATACCTGCCAACATTGTTTTTTATAAACGACAGCTATGGGTTTACAATGCTGGGATCCACGTTGGCTCTAGTGATCAAGGACGATGCAATGTCTGGGTTGAAGGCGAAGCCGGAAGAGGAGCCCAAGAAGTGGGCTCATGCCTCATTAAATTCATAAAAAACGATCTGAGGGCTGGCGTTGAGCATTTAGTCCTGTGGAGCGACTGTTGTGAGGGTCAAAATAGAAACATAAAAATAACATTAATGTTAAAAACAGTACTCGATTGCCACCCCAATCTGAAAACTATAACAATGAAATATTTGGAGTCCGGTCATTCTTTTTTGCCGAACGATACCGACTTTAGTAAAATCGAGTGTGAGCTCAAGCGTCATGAAAGAATCTACACACCAGATGAATATATAAATATCATGAGAATCTCTAAAAGAAAAAACCCCCTCCACGTCACTAGAATGCAAACGCAAGATTTTTTAACCACAAAAAAAATAGAAAAAAAAATTGTTAACCGTAAAGTATGCACAAAAAAAGAAAAAGTTAACTGGCTCAAAACAAAACAGATTTTATTGAAAAAGGAAGAACCACACTTGATAACTATGATTTCTGAGAGTGGTGATGTTCAAAAGTTAAATCTATCAAAAAAAAGTAAAGGTGTTTTAATCACCTTTTCAGAAGCAGACTTTGAGGTTTTGTGGCCGTAAGGGAAACCAATTCCTCAAGCTAAGTTGGAGGACCTCCAATCCATGTACAATCTAATACCCGAAGACTGTCATGCATTTTATAATAACCTTAAGGGTAACAACAACATCAGTGAGGATGTTGATGGGTATGGGCCCAATATAGACTTTGACTTGGAGGAGGAGGATGAGTGAAATAAAGTCTTTTTTCTATGTTTTTATCTCAATAAAGCATTATATTTTTATAAATAAAGGTGGTTTTATGTTTAAAGATAACAAATAAATAACATTCATATAATTTGAATTACTTAGTTTTATTTAATAACTTATTTTCCAGTCGAAGGGTAATTTTGAGTCCATTCTGAGAAAGTTAAACTGTACCCCTGACTTAACAAACTTGACTTTATTTGAAAGGACTCAACCCACATTTCACCTAATATCTCAAAATCTATTCAAAATATTGTTATAGTTTAGATAGACACGCAAAATATAACCTATCCTTTATAAGATTAAATACAAAAAAATAAGGAAAATGACGTTTGTGTTAGTTAAAAATTAGCTTAAACTTCAAACGCTCATAACTCAAAAGTGACTTTGTGTGGGTTGAGTCCTTTCTGCTTGACTACGTCCAATTCATCTTCGGAGGAATGGTTTAAAACTCTCAAAGGTGAGTGCGGCAATGAGAAGTTTCAGTTGGACACTGGTGGCTGACATTAATGTTTTATCTCTTGAAAGATTTTTGACATTAAGTTTTGATTTCAGTCAAATAAATACACGTGCAAACGTCAGATTGCAGTCCTACAGTGGTGACCTGATTCCATTGAAAGGTATTTGTAATTTACTATGGGTGTATAACAATAAACAGTATGATTTGAAATGTGCCAAAGTGTGCTGGGTAGACAATTATGTTTAGATTTGGGCCTAATTCAACGAATGTATAACGTTACTAAGGAAAATAATGATGTATTTAGTGGTTTGGGTTGTTTACCTGGAGAATACCACATACATTGTTGTGAACAAATCTGTACCGCCAGTTGTATTGGCCGCCGCAACGTGCCTTTAGGTTTACGGGACAAACTGAAGAATGAGTTGGAGAGGATGATTCAGTTAGGGATATCATAAAGGTTATGGTAAATGCTTTAGTTGTGGTAAGGTAGGTGTTAATTAACAGTCCGACCTTGTTAGCCACGGTCAAATTGTATGTTGCTTTAGATCGCGTTCAAAACAGGAATAGTTAGAAAGTTTTAGTTTCTAGCAATAACCTTATCAACAATAGGCTTATTATGATCAATAACTTAACTGTTATTGACATCTCCGATATAAAAGATGATGAAACATTTTGTTTCCGTGGGAAGGGGGCCTAGGCAAGCGAGGTGCTAATGAAATAGGATCTTCTGGCTACAAATTTGGAAGGATGCCTTTCAGCTAAGCCAAATTCAAATACGAAATGATACAGATGCCGTCCACTCTATTATAGAAAGAAACATTCGTCGAGTGAAAAAATCTGGAGCAATCTACTCCCCAGATCAGTATGCATCACTAATAAGAAATGCCAAAAATACTGGTAATCGTTTTATTTTTAATGAAATGAACTTGAGTTGCTTCTATGATTTAAAATTACTATCTAATGATGTAAACCTAAACACTCTCAAGAACATAGATCGGCAACCAATCCAACTTTCTGAAATATAAGCTGTCCAATTTGGCTTTGCTGTGGTTGATTGCGCACCCTACGGCTGCTATTTTGTGGACTGGTGACTCTTTATTTACCCGTGTTGGACTGTACAATCAGCATAATGAACATTGGTGGTCGTTTCGAAATCCACACATGATAACCGCAGCCACGATCACCGGAATGGACTCCCGTGTTTTTTTTTGTGGGGTGAAATATAAAGACGAGTGTACTTCCACAAGGCCTAAAGCCTCGACGACCTCAACCGGAGTATATTTCAAGCGTTCGAGGAAGGGAAGAGACACTAGTGCTTAATAAGATAACGTGCAAGACTCTTGTTTGGCGAGAAACGGTATGCACTTCGAACAATTATTGAAATAGTCCTAAAATTAAATTAGGTAGTTAAGTATTATGTTGATTTTTAGTTGTTTGTACATAAGTAGATTATTTTTTTTAAATACGTCCTATTGCAAGAGATCCATTTTGGGGTCGAGTGAGCAATCATGTACATTAGAATATGATCTTATGATAGTAAATTAATAACAATCTGAAATAATAATACATGTAATTATCAACCATTTCTAAATGTTTGACAACAGCACACAACGTCTGTCTGTCGGGACAGCTAGTCTCAATATAGTTGAAAGAAACGTGATGAAAGGACATTTATAAAAGTAATTGTTTGTGATGGTGTACCTCATACATGGACATTAATACCTTGTGCTATTCAAAATACAAAGACTCGTGGGATATGTAAAGAAAGGAAGTCAAGTATATTGCAAAGCAATTCCTTTGAAGATATGAATTTTTCACAATTTTTTCATAGCCTCAAGATCAAATCTGTTCAGCAAAAAAACAGGTCCGAGACATCAATGCCTTTAACGCAATCGTTAGTAGTAACGATTGCGAGACATACATTTTTCAACGCTTTTGTTACTATATGGGAACAGCTGTTAAATGACCGAATATCCCTAACAAAGTATCAAACACGGAAAATAGAGCAAAATATATCATATCATATCAAATATATATATCATTGCAATTGTTTAATTTTAGTGTCCCAGCCCACCAAGGAGAACTGGCAACTACACTAACTAAGCTGAAACGAATGGTAGAGTTTTTGATTTGGTAGATAACTCCTCTTCAGCAAAACGAGTAGTTCGACCCTAAAAAATGAGGTGCTCTGCTGTGCAATTCAGTAAGAAACGCTCAGCGCTGACTACGGACCTGCAAGATTTCAGCGGATGAAATGGCAAATTTAGAGACCAGAAATCATAGCATACCTGTGACTAGTCAGACTGACTATGGTAATAGTTATTGAATATATAATACCAGGTCCCACTCAATGCCCGAAGCTGAAGAAGAGACTGCTCACATCTGCTGAAGAGATGTGCTCAGAACAGAAATAGTTTCGGTTCGGATTGGGAATCGAATTTAATGCCCAATGATAATAATACTGATATCTCGATTATATTTGCATTACTAGTTAACGCACAGCGTAAATATATCGAGGCACGACAACGGATTTAGGCCAGCCAAAATGTTGTATGGCTCTCAAGACTTGCCCGAGGAGCCTGTTCATCGGATGCGCGGGTCTGTGTGTGGGACGGATTCGCTTTCAATTCGCTAAGTAAATTCGATTCAGTAAGAAGGACTCGGGGCTGACCGAAATGTCGGTTAGTTAACTGGTATGACGTCGAAAGCGTCCGCGTTGCCTTAGCGCCCACCATGATTGGCATTTTTGTTAAATAGACAATGTCGAAAACAATTTCTAGAAACACTGACGATTAAATACGGCGGACCGCTACAGAAACATCCCGTTGTTTGCACCATGTTTTCGGGGAGTTCCCTAACCCAACAAATATTTTCTTTGAATGAAGACCCTTTGCACAATGTCTCATAGGCATCGTCAAAAAACAATTTGAAAATTAATAAACACTGTCACAATTTGCTTTGAATTTACTATGTTTACCCCATTCCAGTGCAGATTGCCGACCAGAATTCAGCGAGAGTTTAATAAAAACAATTAAAAAACGATTTATTAAACGAAACACTAAAGGGCACACCTTAGCCAAGTTTATCCTAGCGATATAGGCGAACCGCCGTAATGGCAGACTCCGCAGAGACGAAAATGCAACAAAAACAAAAAGAAAAAAAACCACTCACTGAAAAGAAGCCTTTTCAGCGTCCCAAGCAGAAAGAAAAACGAGAGATACCGAAGCCCAAAGCAATATCAAAATCAGAGACACCATTAACTAACGATCCACTGTGGAAAGAATCCTTCGTTCTTGACGGCGAAACAGGACTAGTAAGTGAGGATCCGGCTAAGCTAATCAATGCTGATGCCGCAGGTTATATTGCACTCATCGACGCAGAATATGAAGCGATCACAGACACCGACAAGCCGTACGGTAAAGCAATACCAGCATCGGCACACGCCTATTATCATGGTGTGCTGTACTGGTACGAGTTGGCCTTAGTTGCGCAGAATGGCACGGCCTCTCACGATCAGGATCGCCTGATACGCTTTGTGGACGGATTCAGTAAGAAACGCTCGGCGCTGACTACAGAGCTGGAAGCTGCAGCTGATTATTGTCAAATAGACAATGGTCAAAAGTATTTCTAGAAGCACTGACGACGAAATACGGCAGACCGCTACAGAAACAAGGTGATACGGTTAGCCGGCACAGGTCATGCCGTCGCGGCAGACCGAACATACTTCAGCCTGCCGCAATAAAATTTTGATGGCGCGTTGTAGTGTGTGCACCTTAACCCCTATATATACGCATTGTCCGTATGAATTAGATGACACAATAAAGCGCAACATCGAATCATTAACACGTCTTTTAATAAGTACATCTCCCGGTCCCATTGCAGCGTCGCTTGAGCCATCTGTTGGTTCAATTTTTGAAAAACAGAGTGATGACAACTTAGAAGACCTCCAAAATACTCCAAATATGACAAAGTAATTTCTCAGTATCCCATTTTTTCCCATATATCTTTACCGTCACACACTATCACCGTTGTGTTCGTAATGTACAATAAGTAGTTCATTGGTAGTAAGTGTATTGGAAGGGCCGCGGTACGAGTGCCCGTCTGATTTGTTTCAAACTGGTCGACTGATATTTTTGTCCAGTCCATATTTGAAAAATGTATATCTCGCAATCGTAACTATACGGGAACAGCTGTTAAATGACCGAATATCCTAAACAAAGTATCAAACACGGAAAATAGAGCAAAATATATCATATCATATCAAATATATATATCATTGCAATTGTTTAATTTGAGTGTCCCAGCCCACCAAGGAGAACTGGCAACTACACTAACTAAGCTGAAACGAATGGTAGAGTTTTTGATTTGGTAGATAACTCCTCTTCAGCAAAACGAGTAGTTCGACCCTAAAAAATGAGGTGCTCTGCTGTGCAATTCAGTAAGAAACGCTCAGCGCTGACTACGGACCTGCAAGATTTCAGCGGATGAAATGGCAAATTTAGAGACCAGAAATCATAGCATACCTGTGACTAGTCAGACTGACTATGGTAAGTTATTGAATATATATAATATCAGATCCCACTCAATGCCCAAAGCTGAAGAAGAGACGTGTGCTCAGAACAGAAATAGTTTCGGTTCGGATTCGGAATCGAATTGAATGCCCAATGATAATAATACGAATATCTCGATTAGTAATACGAATATTTGCATTACTAGTTAACGCACAGCGTAAATATATCGAGGCACGACAACGGATTTAGGCCAGCCAAAATGTTGAATGGCTCTCAAGACTTGCCCGAGGAGCCTGTTCATCGGATGCGCGGGTCTGTGTGTGGGACGGATTCGCTTTCAATTCGCTAAGTAAATTCGATTCAGTAAGAAGCACTCGGGGCTGACCGAAATGTCGGTTAGTTTACTGGTATGATGTCGAAAGCGTCCGCGTCGCCTTAGCGCCCACCATGATTGGCATTTTTGTTAAATAGACAATGTCGAAAACAATTTCTAGAAACACTGACGATTAAATACGGCGGACCGCTACAGAAACATCCCGTTGTTTGCACCATGTTTTCGGGGAGTTCCCTAACCCAACAAATATTTTCTTTGAATGAAGACCCTTTGCACAATGTCTCATAGGCATCGTCAAAAAACAATTTGAAAATTAATAAACACTGTCACAATTTGCTTTGAATTTACTATGTTTACCCCATTCCAGTGCAGATTGCCGACCAGAATTCAGCGAGAGTTTAATAAAAACAATTAAGAAACGATTTATTAAACGAAACACTAAAGGGCACACCATAGCCAAGTTTATCCTAGCGATATAGGCGAACCGCCGTAATGGCAGACTCCGCAGAGACGAAAATGCAACAAAAACAAAAAAAAAGAAAAACCACTTACTGAAAAGAAGCCTTTTCAGCGTCCCAAGCAGAAAGGAAAACGAGAGATACCGAAGCCCAAAGCAATATCAAAATCAGAGACACCATTAACTAACGATCCACTTTGGAAGGAATCCTTCGTTCTTGACGGCGAAACAGGACTAGTAAGTGAGGATCCGGCTAAGCTATTCAATGCTGATGCCGCAGGTTATATTGCACTCATCGACGCAGAGTATAAAGCGATCACAGACACCGACAAGCAGTACGGTAAAGCAATACCAGCATCGGCACACGCCTATTATCATGGTGTGCTGTACTGGTACGAGTTGGCCTTAGTTGCGCAGAAGAATGGCACGGCCTCTCACGATCAGGATCGCCTGATACGCTTTGCCGCAGGTGCTGGAGAGTACTTGGAAGGGCTCGGCAATTATGTCGACTCAACTGGCGTTCGTCATCTCTTGACAGCCAGAGAACCCAACCAATTATTTAGGAGAAATTTAAATATATATATGGAAATGTACGAAATTATATCCATCAAAAGAAATGATAAATAATATGACCGCCGAAAAATTTCATTTGCAATAAATATGTAGTTTATTTCTAAGTTGTACGATCTTTTTATTTCGAAATTTCGTTAAAGCTTTTTTTTTGTAGTTGGCATACGATCACACCATTTTCTCATCTGGCAGCCCTGAGGGGGACTACTTTTTGAATAAATTTAAATAATAATAGTATAGTAAAATTAATTGACGCCTAGAAGACAGTAATAATGTATTATTGTTATGTTATTGTATCAAACTATGTAAGCTATGAATTTTAATGTTATACCTACTCGTAATAACCTGTGAGTTAATATGAATATTTCTATGCCACTAGTGGCAGATTGTGCTGGACATATTTTCATGTAAAACCTTTTACTACCTACCACTTTCTGAGAAATAAATATTTTCAAATGTGTTAATTATGTTAACAATTCTATGTATTTCACTTACAAAATATTAAAAGATTTTTCATTAATTTAGTGTAATAAACTTTTCAACAGGTTATGCCTTAAACGAGAATGCAATTGAAGAACTACTCAGAGACGGATGTTTATCTGACTTGGAAGACTTTATTGGTAAATGCAAGTTGCATGTCCTTATTAAAAATAAGCCTAGACCTCATGGACTCAACAATGACGTGATCACAACAAATAACAGGCATATGATAGATTTTGAGATATACTTACAGAAAGACAATTAGGAGAAGGACCAGCAGTGATCTTAGTGTTGGCAAAAAACATAGGTACTGGAGGTACTGGAGGTTTTTTGCCTACACCAGATGCTTATATTTTGACAGATATTTAACTACCGTGCCTCTATTAGATGGCTTCACTCCTATCACGCTCAAAAGAGTTCCTGGTCACAAGAATTTAGATCTCAAGAAGGGTTCTTCAATGAAACTTGGGGATGTAGTACAATTTATGTCTCCAACTCAATAGGAAATAAAATATTTTTATTTGTTTTTAAATAATTTTAACTTAAGCATTCATATTGAAATATTTTTAAGAACACATAGTTATAATATTGCCTATACCCATCTGAAAAGTTCAACTTAGGGAATCAAGAAGTTTTGAACAGCCAAACAGAATTCCTGACCCAAGACGCAAGCGAATTAAGGTTTATTTCAAATAAATTAACCTTGATCAAGCTAGCTTGTTTGCATATTAAAGTTTCATTTAACTTTACTTCTTTAATGTTAGGTAGTTTGGGAAATAAACTTTCTCAGCCCTTCACAATTTATAACCAAGGTGAAATGTGACAGCATTGAACAATAATCAATATTAGTAGCAAGACCTTCAAACACAACTTTTGACACTTCATAACTATTTTTTGACAGCAAGTAAACTCAATTGGTAGGTACTAACGCAGAAAATTAACAACCTCCAAATGAAAAGCTTTCTAAACCAAGACCAAGCCGAACAACAACCTAGACAAGACTACCAAACCCATATTAATTTGTTAAATACTTCTTTTTTGACCATTTTATTTCAAAATCCAAAATAGCTTTACTCAAATAGACATTTTACAAGCACTTCTGGACTGTAGGTCTTCTCAAATCGAATAAAATAAATAAATAAATCAAACAAAATTTCATGAATTTCAATCAAGAAAATCAGGTTACTAGGTATTCTTAGCGAACGAAATATGTGACAATGATGAACACTGTCTGCAGGTACCCAATCAATATTTTTAACAAGAACTTCAAACCGTCATGGCAGGGCTCCAAACACAATTTTGCACTGTGAAATCATGAACAATCACCATCGAAATAAAAAAAGGCTAGCAAGCGAAATAATAGGTATCCATCGAACCGTGCTCTTCGCCCTGTGGCCTTTGGCTTCGGATTTTGAAACCTTAGTCCGGGCTTCTCAGAAGGGGCAACGCCACAGGGTTTGGTTTACGTTCGTCGATGGTCGCGGTCAAGCCCGCCAGGTGAGACCCATTCGGGAAGCCTAGCGAACGACCAGCGACCATTTTTGTTGAGCGAGGTGATGAATAAATTCAAAATTTAAACTGTAGCGAGCAAGAACCCAGCACCTGCGAGACCACAGCACCTGCTCGAAAAATTTGCTAATTGCTTCCTCTGTCTCTGAGTTATTTTTTTTTTGTAGGTATTGATTTTACGAACGATGGACTTGGTGTAGAGATGCCGTCGATCCGATCTTTAAGAAAATCGGATCAACTGACCAAATCTTTTAGATATTTTTATTCGTTTAGCTATTAAAATGGCTTTGAAAAAACAATTTAATTTTCTGTAGAGTAGTTTTTTAGTTTAGTTTTTCCTTTTAATTAGACAAATAATTTTTACTCACTTATTTCCTTTGTATAAGCTTAAATTCTGTTATTTAAATGTATGTTAACGTAAATATTATACCTATTGTTGTAAATGCAATTAACGTCAACTTACCTCTTTACCATATTCAGGAAAACTCCTGTGTTGTACGCCGGTACGGCAAGTTATAGTGCACTATTTTATTGTTTAAGACCTTCAATATTGTAAACCTATAACTATCAATAAAAGTATGTTTGTTTGTTTGGCTCTTACTATGATTTAGGGCTGTGCCGCGTGGTTAATAACTCGGCGGGTGGCCTTAGATAAAAAAGATAGCCTACTGTATAGTTTATACTGTGCCGAAAACCTCTCCAACACCAACCTTCTGCCAAAAGCGGAAAATTTTAATTATCAAAATATAAATGAAGTAAACTATTGTTTATAATGAAGTTAACTATTGTTTACTTCATTTATATTTTTAAGTGTATAAAGCTTTGAAAACTTAGACAGCGGTGCTTACGACCGACCACCTAACTTCCTGACCATACAATGGGGCGGGCAACTGTCAAAGTGGCGCTAGCAGAGCAAAGACCAATAACAAAGACGTTTTTGTATGAAATTTGGAGAGAATTTATAAAATTGAAGACGAATAACACGCAAGTGCGCGGGTGATGTATACCAAATTGCAAAGAAACTGGAGGCCACTAGTTTTCCCGAGATGTGCAACTTAAAAAAAGTGGCTCGAAGCAATAAGGAGAGTGAAGTTCGAGCCTAAAAGCGGGGCTAGGGTGTGTCATAAACATTTCAGAGGCCAGTGCTTGTAAAATAATCGGTAAATACTCAGATAAGGTACATACAAAATAAGTTTTGGTCATATATGACTCTAATCTGCTAAATCAAAAGGTTATTTGAAGTCATTCAGACTTCAATTATAACCTCAAAATCTTTAAAATTAGGTAGTGTGAAGTTTCGTGTTTTCATTACTACTAAGATGATTAAAGGGTTGCACACTAGTCAGACTATCATAGGTAAACTTAAAATAAACTTAAAAGCAAGTTCTAAGACCTAAAATTGGAAAAATACAAAAGAATTCATGGAACACAAATTTCCATTTTATTAGGACTGCTTTTCTTCCACGTAAAGAGGCGCCTCTTTTTTTTAGTTCTTATTTCAACTCGCATGATTTCCAAGTGGAATTCATGTTTAAAGGTCGGGAATTATCAAGAAATAAAGCGATTGATAATGTTTATCACACTGTCACAGATAAACAAGGGTTCATGCTAGGGTGGCGCCATCTGAGATTAGCTTTCACTTGTCGGCCCCATTGTATTTCCGTTCTGCCTGTAAATGAAATCCTCTTTTATGATTTATTACATATATAATAGCCTATCTCTATCATTAAATTAAGCTTATTAAGGTATAAGAAACTATTCACGCGTCTGCAAATGGCTGTCTGAACGTGAGAAAGACTTTATAAAAACTTGTTTTTTGAGTGATCAATTGAACTTCAATTGATTTAATCGGACAAATGAGTTGCATGCGACGTCACTACTATCAACTCAAAGCAATGTCGCCAAAGCCAAAATAAATTAAAAAACAGTTGACAGAAATGACAGATGTCAAACAAAATAACTTTTTCATATCACCTGGGTTCACTCATTTTGGTATTTTCAAATTTTATTCTTCAAATTAAATCGCTAGTAGACAGAGCAGCGCGCTATTTAGCTCAGTCATTATATTTGATAACTATTAATTCTGTTCTATACGATAACTGTGATAAATAGAGATGTCGCAAGCCCGTCTCGCTTCATGCATACCCATACCATTAGATCAAAAAGTTCTTGTAAATGTTATCGAAAAGGCTAAAGATTGGGCGCTCATGCACGGAGTCGGGATGAGGGACAGAAAGCATTTCAACAAAGACACCATACAGGTAAGATCAGGTCTAAATGGTTCCTTGAAACTGAAAATATGAATCTAAAACACCCAAAATTATTTTCATTAGCACCTCGTTAGCGAGACTGAGGCATGTGTACTGTAAAGAGTTTCCCTGCCCCTTTTTTTCAAGTAGCTTTTATTTTACGATATATCTGGTACATCTTCATACTAAGATCACCTGATAATAGCCTCTATTCTCGCCACTGCTCAGCACATGCCAAACCTAAATTTTGAAGGTGGTGTATCTACTTACAAGCCTTACTCCAACCCGCGGGCTCAGCGCGGATTGTTGGAGGGGTGTAAGGTAAATGGTAAGTCTTGCTATCAGGTGGTATCATGCCACCTTAAGACCTCTGGTACATCAGCCGGTAGCAGCCTTCCAAAGCTTGGATATACCTGGAAAATACAACACTTAAAATTAGCCACTAGTGATAGGACTTAATCACATTCAATTCAAATCAAGGCAATGTGTAATTGATGAGTGATACAAATTCCAATTTTGAATTCGAATGGGTGGTCATTAGGGCCACCCATTCCACCATAACCTTATAATTTAAATTGTCACCAATCCACTGTTACAACCATATATAGAATGGAATAGAGATTAAGATAAGATAAGATATACTTTATTGCACAAAGAAAACAATTACATAAAAATGCTTAGAGAGATATAACAGTACAATGTAGGTGGCCTTATCGCTAAAAGCGATCCCTTCCAGACAACCTTCCAGTAGAGGAAAAGGAAAGGTAAATAGTTTCCACGGTTTTGCATTCATTGGAAAGGTCTTGGGCTCTGTAAGGTTTATAGCAAAGAAAATTCAGGAAAAATTCAACAGAAAAGCGGGAAAAACTTTTTTTATATACAGCTAAGTAAACGCGGACGAAGTCGCGGGTGGCTGCTAGTCATTTCTATAATAAGTTATTTTAATAAAAATTAAAAATATACATACATACAATTAAATGCTATGAGCAAAGCAATAAACATACATATATATATGTCACCGGAAAATAACAAAAACCGTAAATTTATAAATTTCCTAGGAAATTTATCAACTTTCGTAGGATTCTAAACGAGAGATGAATTGTATTATTTTACGCCTACATTTCCGGAAATTTATCAATTTGCGACGCCTCGTGGTAAATTTATCAATTTACGGATATCTATTCGTAAAATTCTAAACGGTTCGACTAATCACAGAAGAGCTTTTAATTTTACGCTTTTATAAATTACGGAAAATAACACACTGCTCTCTGATTGGTCGATGTTGACAGTAGCAATGCTTGTGTTCATAGATTATGGTACAATCAGACTTGCCAAACTGCACATTTATCAGTTTCGATTACCTAACTGACTGGAATTTTACTTTAAAACTGGGTAAGTTTAACGGGTTACTTTTTGCAATAAAATAGGCTGATAATCCCTACTTCATCAAAATAAAACAGCATTCGTGTTTTACGATATCAAAAAGTTTATAAAAAAATGAAATACACTTACACAATATAACATACAAAACATAGCATACCCTCACGATCATATCCCGAATGAGGTAGTCAGAGGTAGTCAGACACTAAGTTCCAGTCACGGTGAACGAATGGAACATTCAGAAGCCCACATTCCCCGAGGGAATTTAAACCCATCGTGGTAAGGGGCGAGCATACCGCCGTTATCCATACCGGAAATTCTCATCGCCGGAGAGTTAGCCGCTGATTATACAATGAATACGAAGATGAATTGTTCTTACAAAATATAAAATATTAAAACCGGCCTTCTGCCAAAATGAAATGGCGGATGAGAGGAAGTAGAAGGAACACGTGACTTATTCGACCAATCAGAGCGCACATGGCGTTTGGTTACCGCCCACTTATTATTTTACGGATACGTTCCGTAAGTTTATCAATTTCCGGAAATGAGTGCGTAAAATAATACAATTTATCTCTCGTTTAGAATCCTACGAAAGTTTATAAATTTCCTAGGAAATTTATAAATTTACGGTTCTTGTTATTTTCCGGTGACATATACATACATACATATATATATACATACATACATATATATATAAATACATACATATATATACATACATACATATATATACATACATACATATATATACATACATATATACATAAATATAATACGTACAATGTGGTATGGATTAACTGGACGGTTGCGGAAAGTAGAATATTCAGAGGATGTTGAAGTTATTGCAGGAGAGAGTCAGAGCGAAAGAAAATGAGCTTCGACACGGGATTTGAAAATAGGTAGGGATTTGGATAGCCTTATGGATGAGGGTAAGGAGTTCCATAAGAGAGTGGATTGGACAGTGAATGATTTAGTGTAATAGTCGGAAGAATGGGAAGGAAATTATTATGTTTTATGTATTATTAGGAGATTATTATGTTTTTTATTTTCAGATTGCGCCTTTTGTGTTACTGCCTTCACCTTTCCCGGCAACAGAGTTTACAAAAGCTATTGAGCTCCAGCCAGTACTTAATGAGCTGATGCATAAGGTGTAGTAACAATAAATAAATCTATAATATAAAAATGAATCGCAAAATGTGTTGGTAAGCGCATAACTCAACAACGCCTGGACCAATTTGGCCAAATCTTTTTTTAAAATGTTCGTTGAAGTTCAAGGATGGTTTTTACGGCAAGAAAAATAAGAATTACAAACAGTGGTCCACGCGGACGAAGTCGCGGGCAAAAGCTAGTAAATAATAAAATAGCCTTTATAACTGTAACTCTTAATTAAGTACATTGTACTTTGTTAGTTAGTATTATCTTAGAATAACAATGAGAAACTTTAAATACACAACTTCAGCCAGAGTAATTGTAAACAAGCTTAATAAATATTTCCATACCAATTTTGTCAATGCTTGTTTACAATCAATCAATATAACTTTTGTGTACAATTACCCTGGTCAACTTTACTAGTAAAATTTTGGTGTACCACCGGCAACACAACTAAACACCCACCTATAAAAAAACACGAAAAAATTCATAACCCATAACTTCAGAACAACTACGCCAGAAAAGATGACTTCTTTTCTTGCTGTTTTTCTATTGTCAGGATAAAAAAAAACCTTCAAAATAAGTAACCTTTATTACTACTTAATCAAGTACATAGTGCTTTGTTGGCAAAAGAGGAAGATACTTTGAATCTAAAAACTGGCACTTGACAATGACGTATGAATATTGGCTTGAAAGTAGGTCCATTGGACCTACTGTACCTGCCTTGGACCTGCTGTATCTTCCTCTTTTTGTTTAAATCTATGTTGGTTGGCTAGTATTATCTTAGAATAGGTAATTATTAGTTGGCACATTATTTCTTAACTCTCAAGTATTGGTTAACAACTTGTCTTCCAACAAAGGCCTTCTCTAAACATTTCCACCTTTCCGTATCTCTTGATTCTTGAGACCAGTCAGTACTGGCTTTTTTTTCATGGTTCTTGGCAGCCATAATCACAATCATATCTGATGGTAAGTGATGACGCGATCTACATTGGTACATGGCTGTCCAGTAGGCTATTCTGTGAATTTCGTCTATTACTAAAATGCTATGGCTTATATCAATTGTAGTATTGTACTTAGTAAATACTATTGTACCAAACTGAGCTATCGATTTTCGAGGTCAGCTATTGGTAGGTTGGCAACACTGTCTAGGCCTCGCCAAATGTGATGCGCTGCTCTAAATGCTTATGCTTGCAGGTGGCCCACGACGATGATTTCCTCGAGCAAACGCTACAAAATGCCTTACAAGTGGATGAGTTTACCGCTAACTTGTACAATATTTGGGTAAAGGTTCGCGCTGAGGGAGTGACACAGGTGAATATATCATTAGTTATTATTTTAAATTGCGACTAAAGTATCATGATCATATTTCAGAGCGACACGTCAAGTAGTTTATAAAAGTAGTACAAAATATGTGTTTTTATATTCTCATCAAAGTTTGAGCATCAAAATCATATTGTATGGTAACAGAGGGGCAAAAAAGGTCTTGACAGTTTGACGAAAGCAATTGTGATACTACAGTGACAGTATGTCGTTTCAGGCGTCATTAAAGTTTAAAACAAAAGATACTGTATTTTAATCATATTGTAGTGTTAAAGGTGCTTTTCTCAAATGCTTCAGCTAAATTTTCAGTCTACTCTGTACATACACATCGTATCGTATTCTAGTGTTGCTGATATGTCGACATCGATTATCGACATTTAATAAATAAATAAAGTATTTATTTTCGTTAACAAAGTATTACTTAGGTGGTAGGGGATGATTGATGATTTGACTTGAAATAAGCTACGATATCGTTAGTATGGTCCCATAAGTATTAAAGAACTTCATTAAAATAAGAAACTTGCATCCCACTTAAAATGAGGTACAGTTAATTAAAATATACAGTATGATTGATTGTACACCGGTGTTCGCCGCTATGCGCAAGAAAAGCTCATTTTTAAAGGCATTGTCACTTGATTGAACTTTTGCTATGACCCTTTCTTCATTTGTGGTTTCTTTACGTGTCGCTCTTGAGATTTCATTGCATCCAACATTTCTAAAAGTCTGATTAAAGACATAGCCATTCTGCCTTTATTGGATAATAATAGTTTAAAAAACTTAAAATAAAAGAGAAATTATGTTCTTTAATTAGGACGGAACGAGCAGTACGTGGAAAATGATATGAGTTAAATTTTGTTGTTATAAAAGTTATGGTTACAGGCATTATTCTGAAGTTACCCACTTATTTGTGTTATTGTCTTCCTAAGGGAGGAATGAAAGATATAGAAAAATTGTTTATTCAGTCACCACAATAATTTTCTTAATTGTGAAAATAGTTATGAGATATAAGAGTTCAAATTTTTGGAATTATTTTAACATAACAGACAAAGATGAGAGAGTGCGCGATGCTGTTTCTCCTTCTAGCCGCGGAAGGTATAACCGAGACCGAATGCCCGGCCCTCTCGCGCGAAGCTTATAAATAAAGCCTCTCGGGCTCTCACGTTTGTCCTTCTTGTTAGAGCAGTGTTGCAAAACTATCAAAATATCGATAGGACTATCCGTAGCCAATAGTTTGCAATACTTTTGATTTAGGATCTGTCGATAGTGTCGATTCTTTTAAGGATTATACTATTCTTATTGTGTGTATGAAGAAAAATCGAGAGTATTTACGATTAGAATGCAATAGTATTTATCTTAGAAAAAAAAATGCTTGAACAAATCAGCAATATCGGTAGGAGTTAAGCTGTATGTTGATTTCGTTGTTTAAAAACTATTGATACTACCGATACTACATATTTGAATTTAGATAATGTCTATCTATGTAGCAATATTTTAATGGAGGCGGTAGGCTCGGCCCTTACCACGTTGGGTTCAAATTCCCTCGGTGAAATGTGGGCTTCTGAATGTTCCGTACACCATGACGGCAACATTCAGTTTTTCATTAATAGTCTTGCAAACTATTGGTTATCGATATTGGAACTGTTTTTCAAGGCAATAGTATCGATATTTATACTATTACTCGCAACACTAGCGGAGTGATCTTCAATTATGTGCTTACTCCTGGCGCAGCCGATATCTCTGGGCATGCTGCGTTCCGACATCATGCTCGAGTCACGATGTCCCCACGAGGCCCAATGCGCGAAGCACACTCCTTACTGCTCCTGGAAGCAGGTGGAGATTAACAGCATAGCGTCAGGGTTCGGCCATCTTGGGCCTGTGTCCAGAGAAATTCAGAGGTAGCCGTCGCGGGGCGGTAGTTAGGCCCGATTGGGATGGAGTGGGCTATGTGTCCTGACAAATTATTTTCAAAATTCCCAAAATAACTATTAAAAAAATGTGCAATTACTCGAAGGTTTCCTTATGAACAAATGTTATAGTGAAGGAATACTTTAAAGAGAAGTTTTCTTACAAATAACTATGCAATAATTTAGTTCTTAAATACTATATTGGTAGCAAATAGAAGTTGTAGTAGCAATCTCCCTCTGACTTTTAACCTGTCGATGTTCATTAGGTATTTTAAGTGCTAAAAGATTTAAGTCACATGTAATGCAAATTATATCAAAAATATAAATGATTTTGGAGGTGGAGGACCATTTTTCACCAAAGCTAAAACCGTAAACTATAACAGTTGAAAATGTATCTAACCGTTGTTTTCTAAATTGCTACCAACAACAAATGAAAAAAAAAACACGTTGGTTAGAACAATAGACGTGAAGGCAAAAGACGAATAACATTAAAATAATGTGTCATTTACTTTGTGGCTTGAAGAAACAATAATAACAACAAAAGAATGGGCTATAAAATAACGAAGTGGTTAACAACAGCGCTGAAAATAAATAATCAAACATTAGATAAACATTGAAATAAAATATGGAAGTAACTCTCACAGATAATTCCAAAAAGTTTTGCTTGCCCATTGCCCAACTGTATTTTTCTCATTCCTCAAGATTATGTTATTACCAACCTTAATATATTTATTTTCGATGTTCCGCGGTCATCTGAATGCCGGTCTTTGAACAGGGTATTTTATTATAATATATGGGACCCTTTGGTTAAAAAATAAAGATGAATTGATTTATTTACATTGATTATTGACATTAACACAAGCACATTGATGTTACCTTCTAGATAGCGCAATATTAAACTTGACATGACGCTTAAAATGTCCCCGCTGTATTATATAATTTAGGTAGAATATTATACTTCGCACATAAGACCATCATAAAAATCTAAATCTAAAAAAAAAAAGTATTTGAACTGTCTTATTGAATGCACTTTAGAGTGGTCGAAAAAGCCTGAAAATGAATACTTTAAAATAAGATAACCGAATAAATAATGAAATGTAAATAAATATCCCTGGAGATGGACTGGCGACACATTTATTAAGTCCGCCCTTTGTAACAATCATGTTGTGCAATAAAGAATAAATAAATACATGAATATCTGTGAAACGAAAAGATGCAAACAAACTAAGTGTCTTCCGGCAACGTGAACTCTTCACTAAAATAAAAATAATTGGCATACTCCATTCCCATTGGGCCTAAATATCAGCCACTAGTGGATGGTTTTAGTCATGGGGCCCAAAAATAACTGTTAGATCGGAGCTATTCTTCTAATTCTTCAACTTACTGGTAGAGATCGTCTATGCTGAAATGATGCGCCCCTCCACCGTCTTCGCATACAAGAGGTCTTGCTTCTAAGCGTAGATGCAGTTGAGGGGCGCGTCATTTCAGCTTAGACGATCTCTGTGTATGTGTAGGTACAGTTGTCGCATGGTTTGAACATCAGATACATGATTTTAGATTCGAACTGAATTTGAGACAAAACATATATTTTTTAGTAATGCAGGCCCAGGTACTTCCTTAAATGATTTGGACTTGAATTCGACTTCACCTGTCAAAAGTATTTTCTACTCTCTTTTACTGTGTTTTTTCTGCATGAGTTATTCGGTGAAATATAGGCTAAGTTTTTAATAGGCCATATCCTGAATGTAGAAAAATGCTCAAAGATGTCTCGAGACCAATTTTGACCAAAACTGCATTATACAACTGCAACTGAGTTTAGGTTTAAATAGTAAAAGTAACAGTAGTGTTTTGTCTCTTATTCAAACAAGTCTTTAGATACAGACACTGCGTCTCTTAACTTGCAGGTGTAGTCAACATTTTAACATGAATATTCTGACTTTTTACTTAAAATGAAACAAAATCTTGAAAGCTTTTAAATTAAACACCATCGAGTTAAGGAACGGCAGCAAATAATAATAACCCACTAAAAACCTAAAACAAATTTAACTTCCCTCCTAAATACATATACTAGCAAAAACCCTTAAAATTCGTGAAACAGTTAGTAAATAATTGTGCTAATGAAATAAATTAAAAATTAACTTTACGAAACGATAACTTACGTGAGATTCATAATATAATTTTAATATGTCCGTTGAAGTTTATAAAACAGTTAACCATAACATCCATTGTATTTTTAACCAACATAACAAACGCGTATGGGACAAGCATAATATAATAAATAAAAACATTCGAAACAAAACCCACCATTTGTTCGCACAATGGATTTTAGTATGTAAATACCCAAATCGCTTCAAGTGCGTTTTAAGAGTTCCTTCAATTTATAAAATTTATCTGACCATTATCTTGACAGTTTCCAAAATGTTGAATGTCATAATCCAGTACTACGTCCTTCACTTCTCGTTATTTTGACATTGAAAAAAAAACTGTCGCATTGTAGTTCATTTGTTTGGTCTCAGACTATTGAAAATGCAGGCAAAAGTCGGATAAAAAACACGATACACTGTCTTATTTGTCTATACTTTTTCATACAGAATGAGGAAAGACTTATGAAATATAACTATGAATCATATGCTGTTTGGATAGAAAAAATATGTCGAGTCACTGTCCAGTGTAGTAATTTAATAAAAACATACGATGAGGTAATTCCTAGTTACATGCCTGCTCTCTTGAAATACAACATTTTTGTTGAGTAATGCTTGAACCGTAGAATACGGCTTGTTCTCTAAGAAACGGTCTAGTATATTTCCTTTATCAGTAAACTTTACAAGCAAACCTTAATGAATTTAAAAAAAAAACATGTAACTCAGTCATCATTATCAACATAAACTGTTTATCTTCGTTAAACAGTTTAAGAGTTCTTATCAACAGTGACTGGACGGAAATTATCCTTGTGCTTATCTATAAATAGCATTTAATGTTCTCGAAGATATTTTGACAGTCCGTCATATTATTCTATGACATTTTATTTTTAAGAGGAAACGCGTGAATAATTGGGCTTACCCTTAAAACATTGCCGAACTTGACGTTAAAAAATTCAACGTCTTGCATTTCGTGTTATTTAGTTTGTAAAGAACTATATAAACATTTTTTACAATATACATGAAAAATATATGCAAGTACTTATTGATACCTGGTTTATCGAGGATATCAGAAATAATAAAAACTTCCAGTCATGATAGATATTTTATCTATTTATTTATTGATTTTATTGGTATAAGGAAACAGCATTATTTTACATGAGTTCAAACTAAGAAGTTTAAGGCCAGTCAACAGTTATTTAGTCTACTAGCCTATAACACATCACACGTAAATTTTACAGAGCATAACCATTTGTACACTACTTTTGCATCTAGTGACAGAAAAAAAAACACATAAATGAATTCATTTACAGTTAAAATGTTCATCCTTCGCAACCATCAAATACTTGTGACTTTATTTATAAGATATCTCAGACATTAAAGTCAGTACCCAGTGCCGGATATAATAATAACGATTTATGCTTCACGCCTTTAAGTCAGGGGTTGTCAATTAATTAATTGAATTTGTGCTAACTAAGTAATGAAAAAAAAATTACTATACTTAGCAATTTCATTGTTGTTTAGTGATCAAGATCTTTTTTTCCGACACCATCTTGAATTTAATCATAGATTACTAAGTATAAGAAAACATACGTGTCATGGACACACTTTAACTGTGCCTAGAAATTATCTCTTTTACTCATATAACTTTACCAATTTGTTTTGCTGTTCTTATGTAGACATATGACTGATGAGATTAAACTTTCAAGTTTAATTTTGATATTCACTAAACCGACGCATTATGATGTAATTTAAAAGCCCCATTATTAAATTCCCCTTGTAATTTCAAAAATCAAAATCCGTTTATGAATCCAGCGCTGGTAGTTCCCAACCACACACTGACCGTATGAAATGTTCCAGTCTCTCAGCCTGGGCCTCTTCAGATCCGACTACCTGATGCAGAAGGGCGGGAACCACATTAAGCAAGTGGAGTTTAACACAGTTGCGTCGAGTTTCGGCGCGATCTCCTCCAATCTGCCCGCCATGTCTCGGTACTTGCGCACGCGCACGCGGGGTTGATACTTGGATACTTTTATAGTTTTACTATAAATCTGCCTTTAAGTCAGACAGACTTAAACTGGAGTCTGTTACTCACTTGTCCTTTATAGTAAATTATCTTGGCGTATCTTTCAATGGAGGCTACCAGCCTTTTTTTTGCCAAGGTTTAGCATCACTGGAGACTTACTGTTAAATATACAGGGTGTATTTTTTCAAAAGAGTTTTCTGGGTAATTGCCATTGGATAATTCCTTGTAATAAATGCGCTTGACTGCTATCCCTGAATTGATTGAATGGTTATAAGTAGTTCATTTCTTAGTTCTTACATCAAGCTAGAATAGACACTTGTTCTGAAATCAAGCTAGAATATATATTTTGGTAAATAACGTGCCATTCAATTTTAAATTGTATAACTATGATTAAGCAAAGTTATCCCGACACTCTCGAACTGATAAAATAATCTGTTGAAAAAATTAAACTGGCAGCAGTTTAAGTTCGAGAGGAATCACTAAATAGTATATTTTAGTTTTTTCATAAACGCTTGATATATCGCTCGTAAAATACACCCTGTATGAAAAAGTAAGGAATTCTATTTATTTGGAAAACTCGTTGGTGATTATGTTGGTTGCTATCACGTGGATTTACAGGACTTTTTAAAAGGTATTTTGCATTTTAATCCTATGAACATTGCTTCGAAGTTAAGGCGACCGTACTTGGTATTTTTTTATGCCCACATTAAATGGCTACCGTCCAACTAATCTAAGGATACATTTTCAATCCTATAGAAGTACGATTCCTGAGCTTTGGCTTGACTTTTGAGCCTGACAGAATACTTTAAACCCTTTTAGCATTGCATTAAGTTCAATTTCCAATGACACTAGCAGCTGTCAAAATGTATTTCTTAGATTAGTTGGACTGTAAGCGATATTCATTACCTACAGGGCTTGTTAACTGCTGGACCGCGGAATCTTCTTTCGTTCATATCGTCAGACGTTACAACGCACACACATACTTCGAAATGTATCTTAATTTTTGGTGATTTAAAGGCTACTTATACAGGGTGGCTGACTCATAGTGGTCCATTTTTTTTAGAGTTCTTTATAACAACCCATTTAAAAGAACCATCAGTTCCTCGACATGTAATCCTTTAGAAGTTTTAATATTTTCGAATTATTTTAAGAAAATACGATTTGCATTTTTTTTTTACAAATTTGTTCTGTGGTTCTCTCCTAGATTCGTTCGAATTAACACAAAATGTAGTGTTTTTTTTAAACACGCGTGAAAGTGATTGTTGGAAATATCTCATTTAATATTGTGTAACATTCGTTATTACAAAGAATGGTCTGTTTGTTTCTAGTTCAAATTGACATTATAAGTTCCACGTGTTCAGAATAATGTTTCTTTTTATCTGTTTAGAATTGTTTTGCTCTTAAAATGGTTTAAAATGCAAACTACTTAATAAATGAATGTTTACAGTATGAGCAGAAGCCGGCTTATCTGATAACCACAAACTGTAAAACTTCCTCAATGGATTTTGAAGTTTACGTCAAGATAGTAAGGTTCAAGGCTGATTGAGGAATTTTGAGAGTTTGTTGATTTGTAGAGCTAGCCAAGAGAAACACGCCAGCAAGTAGAAGCCGCTAGAAATAGCATTTTTTAAGATGACTTTAGATGTCATCAGATTGTGTAATGTCAAAATGACTGTGACTGTGTCGTACAGTAGCACGTGAACAATCCCCACTGTGCCGAATGCAGAGGGCGTTAAATATGTTGTTGGCCTCTAGCCCCGAATTGGATCTATTCGCAGACTGTCCGCAATCAATTTTACAACATGTTGAAAAATGTGTATTGTAATCTAGTTATTAATTAACATAATTATGTTACTGGGTTAAGCCCGTATAATTGTGTTTAATAAATAAATAATGACATTTAATGTCAAAGTGACATTTAATGTCAAAATGACACTCAATGTTATTTCAATACATTCTTAAGTTTTTGACATGTAGACTCTTACTGGTGTTTTGCTCTTGGGTAGCCTCCTTAATGTGTTGGCCTCTGTACTTACTTACTACTTAGATTAAGTTGCAAGTTAATTCCCACTGCAGGGATACGCTGACGTTGACGTCTCTACTGTGATGGTAACTGACGTAATCACCACTCACCACGCTTGCCAAAAGTATCCAGGTATAAGAGCCCCGTGTGCCACGTGACATGTAATCAGTCGACATCTCTCATGTGACTGCTATCTCTTTCTTTTGAATGCACGCTATACATCCATCTCTTTCACTTTAATCATTTCTTTGCTTGTTTGTTTTATGTTGTTATTTGTGGCACTTGCACGAGTTGCACGTATGCTTGGCTTATGCACTGAGAAGCTTGTCTTTAAAAAGCGTTGCAGTTTTTAAAAACAATATTGTCCTTGATTTATAGACGTTGTTGATCGCGCTAGCTTTCTTAAGATCAAGCGAGATAGAACACTCTTTCGCGAAAAAATAGGCGAGACTATGCGAAATTCACAACTGACGCAACGTGTCAAGGTTCAATATTGTATCTTCAGCGATAGTGACGCTTCAGTTCTGTTAAGCTTCTTACGCTATAGAAATTAAAAATAGTTGGTTATGATTTTGAAACTTATGGCATTTAGTTATAGAGTTTTTGTATGTATAGACTTGAGTGCATGTATTTAGTGAACGCAGTTGAAGCTTTGCGGTTGCGATCACTTGAGAGGTGTTGCCCGTACAGGGCCCCAAGTCTGCTGATTTTAGAACGCTTCGATTGAATCGTAATTGAGTCTCAATCGGCTAATTTGACAGTTTCTATGAAAAATATGTCAAATTAGACAATTGAGACTGAATTACGATTCAATTGAAGCATTCTAAAATTAGCAGACTTGGGGTCCAGGCCAGCATTGTCGGTCAAAATGGAGCTATGTGTCTTGTTTCACTGTCAGTCGTTGTCAGTTCTGTCCAGTCATTGCTGATGGCTTAGGGTACACATCTTTCAAAAACAAAAGCTTCACTCACGTATGCCAATCACATAAACAGAGGGATCACTATTCCTGAACATTTGCATACTAACCACAGTTTTTGAAAGAATAATTTCCAGAGGTTTTTAGGAAGCAACTCATCTGAGGGACTACTATGAGTTATATATTTTTGTAGAATATCTACAGGCCTCTATCCGAAAGAGGTGATAGATAGATTATATGCTTTATTCCACATTACACAAAAATACTTACAGCTAAGTATTACAGGGATTAACGCAGGATGCACCAGAGTATGCGCGACAGTTAATCGTAAATTGTTCCTGCACACTAATTTTTACAAGGATGAAGCAACTGTCCGACCAGAACGAATAACTTTTGTTTTACGTTAAAAAAAAGTTTTGAAATTGTCGTACGCTTGTCTGAAGTCATTGCCGTGTTACAAATGTGTAACGTCAAATGATTTGTTGGACGGTATTCTACAAATATGAACACACGATAACATTTTCCTAGAAAATAATAAATTATCAAATCTCCTTGCTCTTATGAAGGTTCTTATTCTTACAGGGTCACGCCATTCTCTGGTTGGACTGGACCCTACCCAAAACCGAAATTCCGTCCGCGCCGTTTCGGACCCGCGTCGTGTCCCTAACTTTTTCGTTTTTATCCCAATTTACCATCATGTGCCAGGTCGCTTTTATCCACATAATGTCTGATTGCCCTCTTTGGGTAACGCTTTAAATCAAAGTCCGTGCTGCCTTGAGGCCGTCACTTTAAATATGAGGGATGTGAGCCCTCTGTGCTCTCTCCACAGTTTGATTAAACTGGCAAAGTCATGAGCGGCTAAACGATAGTACCTAGTCATTTAGAAAATAAAGGCCCTAGTTGGAGTAGTGGTAAAACTTGTAAACCAAAAATAATTAAGTTGGCGAGTGTTCTAATGCAATTTTGTGAACTCCCCCGTTGCTGCCCTGTCGAACTCGAATTCCCCACTTAAGAGATACGTCATTTTCTTTTCTCCTATGAAACGTATAAACTATTTTCTTTATAAAAACCGAGACCAACAGTATTAATATTTTTAGTATACCAAATATTGAGTAGATAATGTCAGCCAGCAGTATGTACTAACATGTAACATGACCTGAGTGTTGCAATGAATGAACCAATTATTACGATGGATGTTATAGTTAAGCTGTCGGCTTTACAATACCTTTCTTGCTACACGTGTACCTAACTAGGGCAGTCACCTGCGCTTTGCTATTTTTCAAGAACCTCCATCAGGTCGAGGAGAATGTGATAATTTATTTTACAAAGCTTTCTTTCTATAAAATCACTATTTATAATATCAGCTTCATCGTTTTGGCCTCAAGCTTTCGGCTTAAACTCTAAAACTTAAAGAATTGAATACAAAAATATAATTGATGAATTGAATGATAAATAATAAAAAAAACACTATTTCAGACACTGTCCGTATTAATACTGCTAACAAACAAAATAATTTATACTGAAATCAAATGGAGTATAATAATTTGAAATCAAATAAACTAAACCTAATCTCCTAAATTAAAATAAATCCTAATAAAACCTATAAAACAGAATAAATAGGAAAAGACATTGAACATGTAAAATAAAATAAAAATGTAATATCGGAAATGCACTAAACAATACATAAATACATTCAATCGACGAACTATTGCTTTGTGCCCATCATACCCGTATAAAGAACGCAGGACAACCAGTGTAGGTAAGGTTCTAACTACAATTGCGCCCTAAACTGCATGAAGTTGTAAGAACCCAGCGAATCATCAGTCATTGAAGTCAATGGTACCTACTTTACTAGCAATTTCAAAATTGGTACTAACTGGAATTTTTGACAATCCTTAAACATCTTAAAGTTCAGTCAAAATAAAAAAAAGCTTCTCAAAATAATTAAGTAAATAAATTCAATAAAGACAGCTTAATGTAAACTGAACTTAAGTTTAATTTGAAATGTGTATGAAAAAAAACTTACTGAAAAAAATTGCTCTTAAGACATACATAATAACCTATAATCGTTTGAATAAGTAGCTTTGCAAATACCTTCAATGAAAATTCAATAAAATATAAAACAAAAAGACACGTACAGCGAATTTATAAAGTTTCGCTCAAAGCTACCATTAGTCTATGTACCATCATCTCTGCATGTTGCTTTCTCTGAAAACCGTCTTTAAATTGTAAGTTTTTTAAATCGTTAAAAAAGGGAAAAAAAGATATTTTTTTTTATTATGCACTGCAAGTTGACCGCGCTCCATCTGATGGGAAGCCGTCATGATATTCAGATATGAGGTTGACAAGTTCAGTAATATAGTTACTAGTGTTGGTCAATCTCATATATTCTCATCTTTACGGCTTGCATAAATCCTAAAAAGTCTATCCAAACTATTTACACACATTTTATTGTTTTTCGCTCTTACTCACTCGAACAATGCATACCGAGTACTTTTAAAAGAACTCTTACTTTTTAACGTATTTATTTTTCTTGTGGTTTTTGTATAATTAATTTATAGATTGTATTTATTTAGCATGTCCTTTTCTTGTTGTGTCGTTCGTTTCCATCGCTAACTTTGTAGGGGCCCTGTGATTTGAGTGTAGTAAGCTTCTTGTAGTTGTAGTGTGTCTGTATGGCTTTATTTTTGTTGTTTTGCGCAAATATTTAAAAAAGAACCTACTTTAAAAAAATGGGGTTATAATATGAAAATTTGACCATATTTTTTTCACTTGTAAAATCGGGGGGATTTTAAAAGATTTGATAATTTGTGAATTTTACTGGTGAGCATTTTTAAAATTTTTTGGTCAAGTTTTCAAATTTTATTTGACATGTTTGAATTGCTTTTAATATTTTCAGCTACATTCTGAGGCAATTAGGACATGGTGATTTGATCAAAAACGTAAGTATCGTGTATATACTAACTTTTTAATTAGTAGATACTATTTAGAGTCCATTTTGGTTAAAATTGGAAATTATCGTTGTTATTTGTTCTTACATTTTCCACCAATAGGGCATAAAAAACAACGCCTGAGCTATAGCATCACTCTGTAGTATTGCTTGAAATAATCGTGAATTTCATTCTTGAGAAAAAATATTGTTATTTTAGAATTTACAATAAATGCATAGGCTGGACATGCTTTCAGTTACTAATACAAAAAAGCGTAATAGTTAATTAACAATCCGAATTCAAAATAAAACGCACAGGTGAAAAATTCACCCTGTATATTCTGGTTATACTGGGTTATATTTTCAGTAGCAATAAAATTTTATTATTAAAATCAGATGCCAGAAAATCGGGCGCTGTCGGGCCTCTGCGGCGGCATCACGGAGGCCTACGACCTGTTCGGGTCCTCGGAGGCAGTCGTCATCTTCGTGGTGGAAGAGGTGTCCTACAACATCTGCGATCAGAGGTTCCACGAGTTCCACATATCTGAGACCCGGCCTGATATAACGGTAAGTTATTATTTTCATAGTAGCCTATTCAGAGGCCTTAGAGCGGCTTGATAACATCTGACATTAAGGTTGCTCACTAACCTTACACCCCTCCAACAATCCGCACTAAGCCCGCGTGTTGGAGTATGGCTCATTACACCTCATAGTCGAGGTGAGGCCTGTGCCCAGCAGTGGGACGTATATAGGCCGTTTATGTTTATGTTTTATGTTAATATTTTAGCCATAAAAACGTAGGAAGTGTCCGAAGACAAATACCTTATAGAAAATGCCTTACTTACTTCTCAAAAAGTTATGTGAGAGTAATCTACCTCAATTTATAGAAATTATGTTAAGCCCATAGGTGGCTGTGAAAACGGGTCCGGCCGTTACGCCCTCTTTCCGCACGAATTTTGAGGGCGTCGCGGACAAACATATTTCAAAATCGTGGGCGTCCCGGCCGATTGCGTTACGGATCGAGGGCGTAACAGCCCGACCCGTCATCGTAGACTAAATATTTGGCACACAGAAATTTCAGAGGTGTCTGTCTCGTGCCCAGGAACGTCACGTATTAGAGTTATGTCCAAACATCTATTTAAAAAAGTGGATATTCTTACGAATGAGTGTTCTTAAGCAGATTATTTAATGTATCCTTGTTATTTGAATGCCTATTGTGTGAATACTGCAATAGGTGATAAAGTTAACATAATTATTGATTTACGATTTTCTGTCACAGATAATGAGGAAAACGTTGAATGAGATCTACGAGGAGACGTCTCTTAATGACAAGAAGCAACTCATTATGTAAGTAAAGTAAAAATTAATTTATTTCCATTTAAGGGAAGTACGGTTGACGGCACATCACTCTACCCATTTCTGGTCAGTCCTCCTTGCTCTATTGCAAAGAAATGACATTTGGCAACAGCGAAAGAAAAAACGGAAATGGGGTAACCTGATGTGCTGTCGTCTGTACATTCAAAATTATACAGTGATCCCCACACTTGGCAAAGCCTGTTGTATGGGAACTAGGTAAATGTTGCCAAATTATGAAATAAGAAATTGAATTATGCTGCTTAAGTAACAATTTTAAAAAACTACAAATAGTACATTGTTATCCTAGGGGTGAAAGTAACTTATTTAGTCCCGAGACGGGGTTTGGCGCCCGGAACGAAGTGAGGGCGCCAATAGTTCGAGGGACTATTTAAGTCTTTAACCCGAGGTAAACACTGTGCTTTTCATTACAAATACGAGGAAAGTAAAAATAAAAACATGAATTAATTCATGAAGATCGAATTGCCGCTTTCCCGCCTATTCTGTTTGTTTTTTTTTTCTGTGGCCGGCCCGCTATTCAGCCATTATTTTTTATTTTCATCATTGTAAAACTGGTAAATATTTTGCTCAAAGCTAAGTTATTTTAAATAAATTGTTGAAACTATATTATAATAAAGTTATTTAAAACATATATACTCTCTGATCAATACTTAACTTTAAGATATTTCAATTTTACATCGTGGCTGTATAGAAAGTTGCAACATGGTTCAATAGATATGTGAAAAATTAAAAAAAAATAGTTTTTAAAATTTGACAGCTGTCGGTTGAAAGTGATTCTCCCTAGGGATGAAAAGTGTTACTTTCAGCCCGCTTCTCAGGTCAGTAATGACCTACTTTCAGAGTATGAGTAATGAAAAATAACTTATCGTATACCTACTGAAGTACTTAACATTAAAAGTAGCTAAATTGCCTAAAACACATACAGTTTATGCAACAGTTCTAATGATTTAACCCCATGACATTAGAAGACAGACCATTTTTTTTACGTTACAGTTTTTATGTTTTTTTGTTCATTGTAAACCGCTTTGATATAATTTTTAAATGTTGTCTGGCTTGTCAATGCTGAATCTTTATTAAAGTTCAAAGTAACAGAAAAAAAATTTCCTGGTTTAGTGGTTAGGTAAGCAGAAATTATTAAGTGTATTTTTGTTTGTTTGATTTAATTTTTGTCGGTTTAAAACACGGAATAGAAAAAACAGTGGAAGTGCAATGCAACCTTATTAGTGAAGGAACTGCTGTCGCCAAACTCATACAAATATATTGAAAGTCATATAATCCACTACAAAGAAAAAAGCCGTTTGATTGGTCGTTTCAATTCTATAGTACGATTAATAATTGTAGTCAGCGAAATGACAACTTCAACAGTGACTGATACAAAAAAGGGTGACCCGCTACAATAGTGACGTTCGGCAATCACTAGACTTAGACATTTAGTCATACTTTATTTTATTAGGTATCAAAGCCTTTTTTTAAATTGTAAATATTTAATAGGTACACAACGAATTAAATAATACGATTTAAGAAATATGGACCATACCTCCATATTAAAACTTCTCACTAAAAAATTATAACCATAGCTGGAAGAAAATGTTTAAAGAGGTTCAGGGGAATTAACACTTGACAGTCAGGAAAATACAAGTTATTATATACGTTTTTATTCGTTACGGTTGCTATTGGTTCCGACTCCGATTCTGAATCGGAATCGGAATCAGTTACATTTATAACGAAGGAATCCACATATTGGTCTATAATGTGGTCTAGTTGACACATTTTGTCTTCAACTTTTATGGCATGGTGTATGCACTGTCTCCAATTATCAGGCGTCACCTCTTTGAGGCCTTATTCAAATATTTTTTTTACCTCTTTTATTTTAAAAGTTTTATTGTTCCTGGCAACGTACCCCTTTGCTTGAGCCCAAACTGACTCTATTGGGTTGAGCTCACAGTGATAAGGTGGCAGACGCAGGATTGTGACACCGTATTCAGCGGCCAACTCTTCCACAGCATAGCGTTCATAATTAGATTTTTGTAATTTTGCTATTTCGATTAATTGAGCCTTTATCATTGTAGGTTGATATTTAATTTGTTTTTCATCTAACCACTGAACAATATCAGCCTTCCCCCAGTTTGAAGTGGGGATACGCTCGACTTTTCTTGAATGGTACGGTGCGTTATCTAATACCAGCACCGCATTTGGCTTTAATTTTGGCAAAATGCTTTTAACCCATATAGCCCAGCCGTGCCCAAACGAGGACGCCTCAACAAATACCCTCAGTTTATTAGCATTTCGATGTACGTGATTTTTTATTGCAAATACGTAATAAGTGTGAACCTGTTAGCCTATTATTACACCGAAAACTATATAAAATTAGTTGAGAGTGATTTTACCGTGCGTTTTGTGGAGGTGTTTCAAAAATCAGGGAAAGCCAAGATTCAGTAATTTTTATTTGTCATTTTCACAGCTAAAACTGCTGGTTATTTTTCATAAATAACCGGAATATATTGTAAACTTTCAATATAAAAATAAATGGCAATGAATAATTGAGTATTGATGATTGTATAAGTTTTTTTACAACGGTGTCCCCATTCGAGGTCGGTGGGCACATTAGAGGTAAATTATTCGTATTTTTTACCAGGTCATTTTTCCTTAAAAAATGGTTAAACAAACATTTAGCAGTGTCAAGGAGTACTGCGGAGTTGAAAAAGCCCTATATTTTGCTGCTATGCTTGAAGATGATGATGCATGGATAGATTGAGTTACTTTTCCTCCAGATCCTAGTGTATTGACGGACGAAAAAAAGACGATGAGGATAATAAACAAGGCAATGCAGTTCCTCGTGACGTACCAGGAATCGAGATAAAGAAGAACAGGATAAAATTCTTCGGGAAAACTCCAGGTGCCAATCGTATAGAGCCACTGGGCACAAGAATAGTGAAGCAATGGCTCAACAAACTTGGCACTAGCCTTAGAGACCATGTTGTCTTCGTTGATAATTTTGTCACCAGTTTTGATTTGCTTACCAGTTAGAGACTTACGGAAAGTAGGTTTCGTGGAACGGGTACTGTCCGTGAAAGCAGAAGCAAAAATTTACCATTAGTTGTGGTGAAGTAAATAAAGACGAAAAACTGTACAGATTTTGACTACTGTTTTGAAAAAAAGTCAATCGAATTCTATTCGTAAGTCGATTGGACAATCGCGTCTGCATCATAGGTTCAACCACGTATTGCCTCTAGGATTAAAAACTGCTGGAGCGCTGCGGAAGAAAAAAGTGGACTTTGGTATCCCAGATCTTCACCAAAATCGAAACAAGCGGATGGGCGGTATTGATCAGACGGACCAGTCTATTTCACTATACTACCCTGTTATCCATGGGAATAAAATGGTGGTGGGTACTGATTACATCCACATGTTGGATCTTGCAGTTGCAAATGCATGGCACAACCACAATCTAACCCATGAATAGCCTAGACCAGCTTCAATTTCGTCGTTACAATACTCATCATTATTTTTTTCCTTCGGACATTCTGTAGTACCAAGTTTCCACCATGATGGTAATGGTCACTTTCCACAAAAACTGGCTCCACTTTATAAAAAAAGCACGTTGACAATGCAAAAAGCGCGTAAAGACATAATGTATTGAAAGAGGATGCTTCGAAAAATTTCACCCCCCATGGACCCAGCGTCCTCATTTAAGGACGGCTTTTTTTTTCAAAGAAGGAATTTCAAAAAAAACTTTTTTTTCGTGGTTTTCTTATAATAACGATTGTTTCAACCCATTAATGTAAAAAATATATAATTTGCACTGCTGGGTTTCATTTGGGTCCAAATGGGTTAAGCCATTTCTCGAAACACTCTGAATTCATCTCTTCATGATAGTCCATACTATTTTTCTACGATTCAAAAATAAGTACCGGAATCTACAAAACCTTCATCACTGCCCATATGTGAAATTATAAGACGTCGTCCTTTGCCGGTTGGGCCCTTTAGGCCTGTAGTCAAACCTTTAGAAAACGCTTGTTTGGAAGATTCTACTGTTGTATCCTCCCAAACTTTTCCAGTTGTATGACCTGTTAGTAAACGAAATTCTTACCTGTAAATAATATAATACAGAAACAAAACATTTTGGAACAGAAAACCTATTTACTAAATACAGTTTACCGAAATACCTCTATGTCTCAAGACGAAAGTCTGACCAGTGTGTGTTGCTAGTAATGACATATGGAAGTGAGACGTGGCTAAGGCTCAATTGTATTCTATGCAAATAAATGTTTTGTTTGTTTGTGGTCATTCACTACGACTATTTTGCCAGGCTGTAATGTCGACTAACTTTTAATTGTAAAAACTCGATTTACCACATCACTATTTATTTGGGACTGAAAACCTGCCACACTGAAAATGTCATTTCACTGACTACAATTAAAAATCCTAGTATAGTCCAAATTAGCTTAATTCACAGATCGTACATCCGGAAATAAACCTTCACACTCTACAGATAATATTTGTTGTGCTTTACTGCTGACAGTATTTACGACTTTTTCTAGCACTTGTAACAGATTCATTTGAATAAAGATATTTTGAAGTTTGAAACCTGAAAACGAAAAACTGTTTATATGTGGTCTTGTTCACAGCGATGGACGGCCAGTAGCGGTAGTGTACTACCGCTCGGGGTATGAACCGGCGCAGTACCCCTCCTCCCGCGAGTGGGACGCCCGCCTGCGTGTCGAGAGGTCCACGTGAGTACTCACTCTGTTATATAACTAAATGAGAATCTGCCCAAAATGCTCTATTTTTTAGCTCAACAGATGGAAAAAAACGGTGCTTTAGCGGATTGACATCGACTAAGAGCGTATTCCTTTATTAAAGGCAACACATCTGATGGCAAATGTCACAGTATACTCAGTATTGTCTATGGGTAGAAGTGATTATTCTCCATCAGGAAACCCTCTTGCCTGGTGGAAACCCGGCTTTAAAGGGACAAGAGTTACAAAAGTTAACGTGATGCTGTTCGAGTTTTTAAAAATAAGGGGATAAA